>OX453090.1:46806232-47406232 GCA_949708635.1 Hirtodrosophila cameraria
AAAGCATAAAGCTGTATCTGTATCTAAAATTGCGAGTATCTTTAAAACTGTGCGTGTCTGCTAGTCTTCTGCCTTTGCTCAATGTGAATGTGGTAGCTATTCTCTTTCTCACTCTATCTATTCTCTTGTAGAGAAGCTTCTCCAGTGGCAGCTACAGTGGCTTCACGGTGCACTGACCAACCAGAACGGCCGCCTATGAAGAATTCTAACATAAATCATGGCCATAAAAACACTGCCAAAGCCAACGACAAGGTAGCGGTACTGCTATTCCAGTCAATCCCCATCTTAGCCAACTTGAGACATGAGACTTGAGACTTGACTTGAGACTTGTACACTTGCGGAAACATTTGCCCCATTCCCCCCCTCAACCCTCCCCCCACCACCCCCCCCTCCCTACCACATTTGTACCTTTGTACCAACTATAACTTTGATTGATAATGATGTGTCAATAATGTGTTTGCAATTTAATGCTGTACGAGCGCCAACGAGGCCCGAATAATGTGTTGAAATGGAATGTACACTGTAAATTTAAATACTTACAAGTGCAATATGATAAATGATATAAAGCATTTTCTGATTTATTATGCCTGTTAGATTTTATTCTTTTCATGCTGCTATGACGAGCCACAGCATATTATTTGCCATGTTTATTATTGCATTTGATCTATTTTAGGCATTGCAGCACTTTTAGTTGTACGTTTAAGGACATTATGCGCAGTAGAATGGCACAAATGAATTGCATTCTTGCATTGAGAAAAGGATACTAGAGCAGAAAACAGTAGATTGTGCCTCTACTCTTTAGTTTAGAAAATGATAGTTTGTGCTGTCACAGAAATCTCTAGAGATTTTTGTTTATTTCGGCTCTCCTAAAATTATGCTTTACTCTTTTAAGTGGAATTCATTCGAATTTGGAATTTGGAACAGGCCGGATAGACACTATTTGATTAAAACTTTTAAGGATGCGAAACAGAATACAAGAATCAAATGCTTTCCAGAGAGTAAAAACGAGAGTGTGAGAATTCAGTACGATTTTGAAAAGTATAAATGAATGAATTCTGAACGATTTACGTATTACTGTTCTGATTTCCGATCGGAAGTGTTTTGTTTTCTCTTTTTCGAAACCGATTTCATAGTTGAATTTCTAAAGTTGTCATCTAGTAGGCATTGCTGAATCGACGTTTTCTTGCACGTTTTCGCTTCTGTTTAACAGACAGTTTTTCATTTTAAAACTATAAATTTTATTTGACTTTAATCTTATGCATAAATTGGCCAATTCTTTTCCAAATGTGATGAATTCCTTGTGTAATCTGGCAATTACTTTTCATTCCGCAATCAAAAAAGTAAAACTTATAAAAACGTAAATTGACGATTTGACTACTTCAGAACGAATACGAATTCGGAACAGACCTGATTATAAGCCAAGTAAGGCTTTAAAAAAGCCTAGTCTGACTGAAATATTGAAGACAAAAAAACGCTTACGAATATGACATGAAAAAAAGGTGAAAAAATCAAATGCAAAAATCTGTAAATTGTTAAGCAAAACGCGAGGTCGACAATAGATGCTCGATTCAAGTGGAGCGGGGCTAGACAACTCAACAAAATTTAAAAAAAATTAAACAAAATTCAAAATAAAGACACTACAAAATGAATCTCCAACTTAATTATTGCCGCTCGCAAATGCCAAATGCGTAACTAAAGCCAGGTTGAAAAGCCAGAAACCATGACGACAACAGTCGGCAACATTTGAATGCCCAAGTCGGAAATGTGTGGAATTTGGCTGTCGCATTCAAATTGAATTTGCAACGTTGCGATTGTTGGTGGTCGGGGTTGGGAGATGATGGCAGTTCGGATTTGTTTGTAGGATCGGAGGAACGGTGGGGCTGTGTGGCAAACACAAAGGAGAAAATACCGCAAAATGCAAACGACAGGCTAATAAGCCCAATTGGACAGCTTGGTATGCCATCGATCGCTGCATATGGTAAACAATTGTTGGCCACATTATATTATTATGCACACAATCCCCCGTTGACAGCTTCCTTAAACACGCCGGCAAATTGGCCAGCACACTGCAGCCAAATGGCTCAAAACTTGAGTGCCCCTTCAGGCCTCAATTCACTTAATTGCTGCCGGAATTGTGCCAGCCGATTGCTGCGGATAAATTCAAAAGCTAAATCCGCACAGATCGTGGCTGCAGATACAGCTACAGCTACAGCTTCAGCTACAGCTACAGATACAAATACAAATACGAGATATAACTAAAGATACAGATGCAAATATAGCGACAGCCACAGATGCATTGTCTTTTCTGCTAAACTATAAAACTGATCTCAACTGAGCTGAGTTGACTTGAACTGAGCATTGTGTCTGTTCAGAACTGCAACGCGATGAATGTGCTTTGTTCAAATTCTTTTCGATTAATTGTTGATTAATTTTTATGTGTCAGTGGCAGCAACATGTTGCAGAGAAGTGAAACAGCGTAAGAACAGCACTTTGAACTTGAGCAACTATGGTATTTCAACTTGAGTACAAGGGATATCTAGCAATAGTTTTTCTTGATTATTTTTGAAACCACTTTTAAGTTGTTTTGCAATTGGTTTTAAAAGAAGATACAAATATATTAATTTGATATGATGTTTAAGAAATGTTGTTTGCATAATCCTTTTGCTCTAGAAAGTCGAATCACTCAGACTATAGAATAAGTAACTAATAATAGTAACAGCAATCTATAAAAAACAAAACAAACAAGTAAGAATACTCTAGTCGAGTGTGCCCGACAACGAGACTCCCTGCTCCCAACTTGCATTTCAAGCAGTTCAGCGGCAACACAAGCAAGCAGTGCACTTAACTCGTAAACTGCTTGTCAAACTGTTGTTGCTGCCAGCTGAGACGGGCGTAATAGATTCTTCTATAACTTTGGTGCTATTTATCTGATCGTGTTGAAATTTACACATCGGAAAGACATTGACTAAACATACATGTGTACCAAAAATTAAAGCTTTATCTTTAAAATTGTGGCTGTGGGAGTCTTTTGCGATTTGCGGGGGTGCGGGGGGTGCATCCGAAATTTGAAATAAACTTGATCTGCGTATGGTATACAGGAACCTGCATGCCAAGTTTGGTGTCTCTAGCTCTTATAGTCTCTGAGATCGACGCGTTCATACAGACGGACAGACGGCCAGACGGACAGACGGACAGACAGACGGACTTGGCTAGTTCGTCTCGGCTGTTGATCCTGATCAAGAATATATATAGTTTATATAGTCGGAAATGCCTCCTTCTGCCTGTTACACACATTTGCAGTACTTTATAACTCCCTTTTTCCCATTTTTAATGGGAACAGGGAGTAAAAACTCAGGCAAGTTTGATTTAGATCAGTTCAAATCTTTGCAATGAATGAGTGAACGTAGTTTGAGTTATATTATTGTTCAACTATAGTCCCATTTCCTGATTCGTGTCTCAAAATTTCATTTCAGTAGTAAAGATCCTCAAGTTATTACTATTGCCATCTTACAGCAATGAAAGATTAGTTTGTTCAGAAGAACATGAATTACCGAACCACTTCACTGTATTGAACTGGTAAGTACAAGTCTAGTATCTGCATTTATTATATAATATGAAATGTAACATTTTCATGGGAAGTTACATTTTTTATATAAACCCAGTTTCTATTGCATATTTCTTGAAATTAGGATAGAACCATGCTATTAACTATACCAATATTAAGAAGCTCTGTCAAATATCTATTAAATGAACTAATTATAGAAATCCAAATGTGATTGACTACGATTTTGTTTTACTTTGAAAGTTGTGCTTATTCGGAATTAAGAACAAGTAATGATTCTGATTCAAAATCGAAAAAGGATCAGTCTGAATTATTTATAAAATAAATATTTTTTTTAATTTATTATAAATTTTTATATTTATTATAAAAAATTTGATAATATATTTAAAGAAATCGTGCTTAATGACTGAAACACATTAACTGTTTTTTTTTTTTTTAGAGTGAATTAAGTCACAACGAACAAAGAATAATTGATTTCATTCTAAAAAAAAAAAAATTGAATTTAAAATTAGTTTCATTCAAATTGAAAAAGTGATTTGAATTGACATTTGATTTCACTCAAAAGATTTATCAAATTTGGGCTTCATTCTTTGATTTTAAAAAATGAATTATTTTAAAATTTGATTCTGTTTTTATTTTGAAAAATTAATTGTATTGAAATTTGATTTAAGTCACAAAGATTTATACAATTTAGAGACAATTCGAATAACTTTAAATATTTCAGTATTAAAGGCTTGTACATAAAGGAATTTCAATATCAATTCCCAAATTGATTATGCAAGAAAGTTGGAATAAGTGTAAGATTTAAAATGAACTTTTTTGATTTAAAATAAATAATTAAATAATGTTTAAATGTTAATTAAGCTAAATACATTGAATCGCAGATATGCAGATGACTATTAGAATGATGAATTGGAAACACATTAAAAGTAACTGTGCCAATAGTAATAAAAGGAAACCAGTTTACAGTTAACACAAATCCAATTGGATAAAACAACAAATCTATATATCCACAACAGCGACAGTTAACGTTTACGTATGTGCAGGCGTAGATGAATTATCTACCACGGTAGTCGCAATAAGAAAGCACAGGCTAGAAGAGCACCGCAGCATGCTAAGCGGCTGCTCCACCTCCAATTGGATTAAACGCTCATACACACACACACGCACACACAGACACACACACATGCACACTTAGACATGGAGAAGCAGCCACGGCAAACGGCGATAATCATAAATTTAAATAAAGCGAAAGAAAATCTTAAGCGTGCAAGCAGCGCAAGAGAGACAGCAGTCTGTATGATTTGCATAATGCGCGAGTGTGCAAGCTTTTATAAAGCTTTTATGCAGCTGGCGGGTGGCGCGGGCGACACACGGCCTGCTGTCTCACTCGCACGCGCGACAGCAACGCATACACAAGCAGCTTTTGTGGAACCTAAGAGAGCGCACAAAAGCGACGATCAACTGACGCAATGGTGTATGTGTGTGGAGAGCGGGAGAGATAGAGAGAGAGCGAAATTTGGCGAAGAGAGCGCAGAATGAAAATCTTATCAAGCTCTTTTGAACAGGTTGCAATTGTTGCACACGGTGTGTGTGTGAGAGTGTGTGTGTGTGTGTGTGTAGATACAGATACAGATACAGATACAGAGACAATGCAGTTGCCTCTGTGCGTTTGGTTATTTGCTTTTATGTATCGCAAAAACTTGTTGCCGCGTTTTGGCCCAGACCTCAGGCCGTGCTGCGCTTTTGCGATCTGCGCATCTTTAAGATACTCAATTCAGTTGAGTTTCAGTTGTTGTAACTCAAGTGCGCGCGCGCGTTACGTTTAGCTTTTGTTCGCAGCAGCAACAGCAGCAGCAGCAGAAACAGCAGCAACAAGAAATTCGCAGTCGCAGTTCGCAACAGTTCCCAGCGCCTACAACAGATACAACAGATACAGATACAGCCCGTAAAGTGATGTTCCCCCCGTTCGCGTAGCGTTCTCATTTTCGAGTTGAGGTAGCTTCAACTTCAACTTCAACTTCAACTTCAACTTGAACGTTTTCAGTTTCAGTTTTAAGTTGCGCTGTGTTTTTTGCGGTTTGCAGTTCTCTTTTTGCGTTTTAACGACGGCGTTTTCGCGTTTTGTTTGTTTCTTTTTTTTTTTTGCCTACGCGATTAAAGTATCTAAACATAAATTTAAATTTTTTTAAAAGCTGCTTATTTGTGCTAACAATGCAACTTGGATAATTATCAAGAAATTACAATTACTTTATATTTACAAAATATTTACAAAGTGCGCCGAAAATTTGATAAAAAAGAATAACTTGTGCAATTTTGTGAGTTAAATAAACGTTGCTCTAAGCCAAGGATTTACAAAGATTCAGGTAATTGAATTGCAAAAGAAAAAGCAACAAACAAATCTTTAAAATAGATATGATCTGTTTATATTCATAATCTATAAAATCAAACAAATATTGCATTGAATTGATTCAAAGTAGATTTTTTATTAGTATTTCGAGTAAGAAGTTTATTTGTATATTTTTGTTGTCCTTTTATATTTATAGAAAAATAGATTAGCTCAATATTTAATTAATTCATTTTTTGATATCTCAAAGTTGAATGCCAACTTTAGTATATTTCAAATAGAAATTCTAATAAGACAAATTGACTGATTTAAAAAACATCAGATGTTTTATACTAGTATTAAGTTTTTAAAAGCAGAATTAACAATTTTAACGAGCTACTTTAATACATTTGAACATTTTTATAACAAAATGTTTAGATAAAAAAAATGTATCTCCATTAAAAGTCGAATATAATATGGAACATGCAGTATAGCCGAATCTGTATCTATTGACATGAAAGTAGTGGCTTCGCATGTAACAGTTATAGATTTGAAAACAAAATATTTTTGAAAATTTCAAATAGAATAAAAAGATGGGTATTTATGCCTAGCTCAATCCATTGATAGTATTAAAAACAATTGAAGTCAATTAAACCCCAGTGCTGGAACTAGTATGAGATTTATTTCGGGAACACAGCCTTTTAAATTGATTATACATTGTACTATGGTCAAAAAGCCCGATTTTTTGGTCTAATTTAAAAGCTAAAGAGCTGAAATTTTTCACATATGTTAATAAGATTGACTTTTTGGAAAAAATCCAATTAAGAAGCTAGAGTCTTCATATTTTGCACATAGATTAATAAAATTAATTTAGAATTTTGGATTTTTTTCATACATCTTGAGCTATTGTAAGTGTTGGACTCTGAGCCTTCAAACCATTCGATGGTATTTCTGCAAGTATATTCTTAATGTAATTCGTAAAATTTACAGCTTCTTAACCAATTTCCTCAACTTGCGAGCTATTTACATCATTATCCTTGATTCTTGATCCTTGAAAGTGGCATAAGTGCACTTGTTGTCCTAAGCTTCCAGCGGAAAAACTCAGATTTGTTTGTAATATGTGCATTTTTATGCAAAATAGAGCAAAAACGGTCAAACGCCATTATTAAAACCATAATCTGCATACTTTAAACTAAAACATACCATTCAAAGTTGCGAGAAGGGATAAGCAAGGCAAAAGTTCAACTCTACGAAACACGAACACTTTTGTTAGATTTTAGTTATAAAAATGCGCAAACAACACTTGAGCAGACTCATCAAACTATAACAAATAACATAAAACCGACAAAACACAAATATTTTGCATATTTACAATTTGTATATAATTTAGAGAAAAATATTTATTTAAGTTTGATTATCGATAACTCTGGATTGCATTCAATGAGCTGACTTTCTAAACAACTAAAATAATTTCAATTTTGGGTTTTTGAGTACATCCAAACTATGACTTAATGCCAAGATTTTGGGCTTATGTTTATACTGTTCAAAATGTATATTTCGATAACTGCAGATTGTGCGAAAGAAAACGCTTGCATCTGAAATAAATTTCTGAGTAAATCGGAGTATGCGTTACATAGATTATTTTACCAATAAAAAAAACTCAACTGTCAAGTGCCAAAAGTGCTTATCGCAAATCTCGAAATCTATCGTGTTTATAAACATATTATACAAACAATACAGATGCATGCCACTTGACTTTAGCTTGATGCATTGGGTGTAAGCTTTTGTAAGTCAAGTGTAAACACAGTGTGTGCCGAAAGTATCTACAACAAAGTTTACACTAAACTTAAATAAAAAAACAAAAAGCAAAACAACAACAACAACAAATGTTAAAGGAGCTTTCGCAATGTGGCACAAATAATCTTACATCAGTGCCCAGCACCAGTAATGGGTGATAAATATTATTGAAATTGAAATAAATACAATAAACAAAACACAAAAAAAAGAAAAAAAAAATAATAATGTGTAAGCAAAAAACAAATTGATCGATTTACACTTTAAATATTGTTGTCGTTGTTATTGTTTATATATTTATAAATATATATACATATATTTTGTTGGCTTACTGATAAGCTGGCTTCGATTTGTTTTATTAGCATAACACTTGTGTGGCACATCGAAGATACACAGATACAGAATTGTGAGTGCCAGTACATGTATCTGTATCTGTATCTGTATCTATATAGCTACAAGTATCTGTGTCTTGTAGCGACAAGTTGGCAGCGAACTGCATTTCCTTACCTTATTCAAATGCCGTTATCTGGTAATATGCGCCATATAGATACAGTCTCAAGTCTACAAACTACAGATACAAATACAGTACCAGGCCATTTGCTGTAACGATCAAGTGATTGATTATTTTACTGCACATATACATACAAACATACTTACATACATACATATATGTTGTTTGTACAATAATAAAAATTTGTCGCACTCAGCCAATGCCTCAATGCCTCTTTGCCTGCTGCTTAGCCTAATTAGATAAAAATGGTTAGCAGCTCTTTATATGTATGCCACACGTTGCAGTTGCAACAACAACAATGTTGTGCCGTCTCTTTATCTTCGGTATGCTTTCCATTTACCATATTCGGGCTCCTCTGCATGTACATGAACTGATTAGCAAAGAGACAAACGACAAACAGCGACAAGTTGAGACTTATTGGAATATTTATGCGTGTATCTGTATTTGTATCTGTAGCTCTAGCTCTAGCTCTAGCTGTATCTACAGCTCCAACTCCAGCTCTAGCTCTAGCTGTATCTATAGCTATAGACAATTGCGTCGAAGCTGTTTAAAGAAATGAGTTCAATTTGTTTGTCATCGCTACTGATAAGACACCTATGCTTAAAGGCGTCAACAGGGATGGGCGGAGGGATGGGGGGGGGGGGGGGGGCTGAGTTCTTCGACAAGCAGCAGATAATGCCTTTTACCTGATACGAGATACAACAAACATCAAATGCGTTAACAAACACTTTGCATATCATTGCTGACGTTCGTTAAAAAAAAAAAAAAACCAAAATAACAACAATTTTGACACTTGAAAAACAAAAATAATCAATTGGCAGACTACGCAAATTGCGTTTGTGTTAGAACAGAACGAATATGAAATACCCTACCTATTATAGGTTTTTATAGAATATGGTTGAGTTTGAATGAGCTTGCTTGTTAGAAATGATATCTTTTACAATAAAACTGCTAAATAAGTTTGATTTTGATTTGAGTGTGAATATATGTTTATGTTATTCAAACTAAAATCAAAATCAAAATTTTTTTTTTTTTAAATTCATAAAAAAAAATATCAAAGCTAAATTTTAATATTAAATTAAAATGTGACACATTTGAGTTATTTTAGATATATAAATTAAAATAAAAACAATTTTAATCGATCTCCATGCAAATAGTCTCTTTGGTTTGATTAAAAAATCGACGTTTCAAAAAGATGATTTTTATTTAAATTTTTGTATCATTCATTGAATTTTATTCTGCGCTGTTTTATTTTGCCAATGCCATGCATATCAAGATTGTTGAAATCTTATCGCTCTTTGCTTAAGTGCTATAAATTCAAACTTATTTACGTAATTTGAATATGATTCACAACTGGTGCGCACATTATAGATTTGTCAGCACAAAATAAAAAAAAATAACGAACGTCATTCAAATGGCAGCTTGGCGACAATTTGATAAGCTACATAAAAAGTTATTACTACAAAATCAGAAAAAAAAAAACAAAAAGAGTGACAAGCACACAAATTTATAGATTTCTTGCGTAAGATAAGCAAATTATTCAAACTCACCTCGCATAAGATACGCATGTATCTAAGCACTCGCGTAATCATTTTGTATTTCAAACTTACTCACAACACACAATCGGAAGCAGATAATACTCAACAAAATATAATTTGTGAAATTAACAAATAGGTTTTCAAGACTCTTTATTTTTTTTTTCTGCTTGTGATTAAATTCACCTGATTTCATTTATAGCACTGCTTCATTCTTTTCGTGGAATTCTCAAGTATTTTTTGGTTTTGGGGCAAACAAAACTGGTATATGGGCTGATGCTGATGTTGGTCCGATCAAAGTTCGAACTTCGGAAAGGGGGGCTGGTGCCTAGAAGCACGTTGGCAGCTACTCGATAGTTAAAAAAGTATTTCGTGCATTTTTGTTAGGGAAAGGTTAGGATCATTGTTTAAACATGATGATTATTTAAACTTGAGTGTGGTTAGCTAAGAGAACTTTTATGTTCTTAAGCATAATGTTTAATTACTAAAACTTATTTCTTAGTAAAGAACTTTGGAATTGCTAACAACAATCTATAATATAATAATATAAGGTAGATTCCCTTTTTCTGTTTTTCCTTTTTTTTGCAAAAATATGATAACTTTTTAGCTCATTCATGATACTCGAATAGGGTCTAGAGTGATAAGTGGCCATGGTACCATGTGATTATCATTTATTACCGAACGTGTGTTTTCCGCGAAAATTACTTCAATAAATATAGTAATAACAATTAAAAAAAAACTGTCACAAATTGCATGTAAGCAAAAAAAAAAAACAAAAACTAAAAAAACATACACAATGAGTGCCATTCATTAGCCAATTACAGTAAAACCTGACCACACCTGGCCACGATCATTAAGTGGGTCTGTTATCAAGTGGCCAGAACGTTGGGCGATATCGCATGGAGATGACTCAAGTAGCAATGATTATGATCATGATGATGATGATGATGATGATGATGATGATGATGATGATGATGATGATGATGATGATGATGATGATGATGATGATTATGATGATGATGATGATGATGATGATGATGATGATAACAATGGTGTTGCAGGTGTCAGGCAAAACGAGTGCTATAAATCTATTAAAAGCTTTACTATAATATCAAATAGCTGTCATAAGAACAATCGGTCGAAACTTAAGTTCTCATGTGAACAACTTATCTGCAAGGATATACATATATCTCCCTTAACTTTTCTTACTTGAAATGTTATTTGATTTTCTTAATTTTCCTAACATATTCTATTAAAACGAATAATATTTTAAATCGATAGACTCAAAAGCAAAGTGTACATTATGAGAACAAGCAATCATTTATGCATATCAGACATTGTTTAAAGGCATTTTTATTTATATTTTAAATAACTCTGACATAAGCCAATCAGTAATTTGCTTATTATAATTGAGCTGGGAGCACTGTAAATGGATTAATTTGTCTTAGTTTCTAAGTCAAAATTGTTTTCATGCTAAGTCGGCATAAGTCAAAAATGAATCCCAACTTAACAAATGGGGCGCCAAATGGCTGTACCCATTATTCATATTATTCATAAGGGAAATACAAAAGATTTTGAAATGTTTTTTGTTTCTTTATTTTTCTGGTGACATATATCGATTGGCGCTAGCTGCCAAAACGAATGTTTGACTATGCATTAAAAATAATAAATATTTAATATTTATGCGCAGTTCAATTAGCATTTTAAGCTGCATGCTAAAAATATATATTTCTATTTATTGTCATATGATATAATTAACAACAAATATTATAAGCCCAACTAAATGTATCACCCTGACCAAAAAATATATATACATATATATATATTGTATATTTACCCTGAACTCTCTTTGAGGCATTGTTAACTGGGTTCCAAGTCTGGTAACGTTAATGGTTGAAGGTCATCGTCACGCTCAAAATCAATATGAACATATTTGTACTTGTCCATGCATCTTATCAATATTTACATATAACTATGGACACAGGTGTGTGTATATGTGTTATACAATTTACGCTATAAATTTATGGTAAACTGTCAAGTCATAGATATAGATATATGTTAGATATATTATAATATACATTAGTCAACAGCTTAGGCATTCAAATAATCATTAGTAATTGGTAATTGGAAATGTTATAAAGTATAATAGATAAAACTTACTATGAATTATGTAATTAAATCGTTTAAGTTACAATATTTAATAATATTATATTTATTTAAAGCATTTTACTATACATTTTACATAATGTTGCTAACACACGTGTTAAATAGACGCTATTTATGTTAATTCTTAATCGTAAAAGTCTTTTTCAACATATAATACCATCTGCAAAAAAAAGATATTGAAATGAATAGATTACTTTATTTGCTGGTATTTCTAACATAACAGACGAGCGTTTGTAACAGCGCATCATTTGCATACTGTTAATTAACATAATCAGCATTGTTTTCAATTTCAATTTCAGCTTTGAATATGTAGATCAAAACGAGCTTGAATATTAAGTTAAATATATTTTTGTCTTGGTCTTTTTCTTTGTGTTCATTCATAAGAATTTTAAGAGCTGAATCATAATCACAAATAGACAAATTTTGATGAAATTTAAGTTCATTAAATATAATACGTTCAGCATTTTGGCTGCTTAAACTGTAAACTAACTACAGTTCATTCCCATTTTTGAAAAGTTTTTTTTTTAAGTTTTTATAATGCTCTTATAAAGTTAAACTAGTTAAATTGAGCAGCCTGCAATGTGTGTAGAAAAACTCAAATCTAAAAGAGAAATGGGCCTCGTCATTTTCAAAACATTTCCGCTGCACTTGTTCATAGGTTCTTTATATGTTATATTTGTTGTACTATATATATATGTATATGTATCTCTTCCTTCCTGCTATCGTGTTGGGTCTTGTAATAATAGAACATGACTTGGGGCTATCTATCTATATAAGAAAATTGTTGTTGTGCAGACCATTTTACGCACATTTAAATGGTATTAACAATTATGCGCGTTAATTTTCGATACAAGAATGAATATTTGTTACTATCTTCGCTGAAGCCATTCCATGTGTATTTATTGTGTGATTATTATTTATTATTATTTTTTATGTTTTATATGATTACCCCTGTCTGGCGGCTGCCGGGCTGACACGACGCGACGTCTCAGCTACTGTTTCGACGGCTTTTTGTTCGTGTGTTTTATTTTTTTTGTAGCTTAAATGGTCAAAAACATCAGGTAGATGACTTGTAATTATAATGCCGGTCTCTATGTGCCAGCTAGATGCTAGAGTCGAGGAATTTAATGTACGACGATGATTTAATGTACCAGTTGCCATATCAATTGACACACTGAGCGAAATTTTTGTTGAAGAAAAGTTCATTAGGCTTATAAATCGTTATAAGAATTGCCATATCAATTGGAACACTGAGAAAAATGATTATGAAACATCAGGTGGAATAGAAAGAACAGTGAAAACAAGATTCGGCGTGCCGGAGATATATACTCTTGCAGAAAAGATTTGCATAAGAAAACTTATTTTTCAACCGATCCTTCCTATGGCAGCTATAAGATATAGTGATTCGATTTTGATTAAATTTGGTCAAAATATGAAGAACTTGCTTTTATCAAGACATAGTTAGTTTGGTCGAGCTATTTTTAAAAACACAAAAGGTTTTCATACAAAAACTTATTTTTCAACCGATCGTTCCTATGGCAGCTATAAGATACTCTTTTCCGATTTTGATTAAATTTGGTCAACATATGTAAAACGTGCTCAAACTTAGACATAGTGAGTTTGGTAGAGTTATTTTGAAAAACTAAAAAGTTTTTCATACAAAAACTTATTTTTCAACCGATCGTTTTTATGGCAGCTATATGTTATAGTGGTCCAATCTGGCTGATTCTGACATAGGCACTACTTGCAGAAAGAAGAAGCATCTGTGCTAAGTTTCATCACGATAGCTCTGAAACTGAGGAACTAGTTCGCATATAAACAGACAGTCAGACGGACAGACGGACATGACGGACATCACTCGGCTGTTGATGGTAATCACGAATATACAAATTTTTTGTTTCTGAGAAGTCTCCTTCAAGCCGATACACATTTCGTGACAAAATTATAATACCTTTTGCAAGGGTATAAAAATATCTGATTGAAGTTTAAAATTCATTCGGCATATGATTTAAGACAAATAATCAACCATGCTTGATTTACTTGATATTTGTATTTCACAGTATTATATTCAACTAGTGTTGCAAATGTCAATTATAAGTGTTGTAAAACGTGGTTGTGCTTTTCAAACGAAGACATATTCAAAGAAGATCTCGCACGCAAGTTTATTTCATGCACAAATTACATTGTCTAAACAAATTGATTGACAAATTGATTTACAAGCAATCTTTCTCTGAGTGTATCTTTATAAGATACGCAGCAGAACGATTTAGTGCTGCTTGTTGCTGGGTGTACTCCGGTACTCGGTACTTTTTGACTCTTCTGGCGATTATGAATATTCAGTTCAATTGCCTTGCTTCAAATCGTTTCGTCGACAGCCTTAAATTTTAGCCATTGCTCTGTCTCTCTGTCCCCCCCCCCCCCCCCATCTGTCATGCCTCCTTTTACTACTCTGGCAACCCCTCCATCCAGCCGTCCAAACTGCCTCGATAAGCTAAACAAAAGTAGCAATGATTAGGCGTTTTCTGATTATAATTTGGCGCAAAGTCATGACGCTGATGTTGTTACCGTTTTTGTCATTGTGATTACTATTGTTGTTGTTGTTGTTGCTGTCAGGTGAAAATGTGAAATGAGTTTTGTGGTGCGACTTATACTAGGCCTTAAAACACACACACATACACATACACAAATTGAACTAATTAAAATGACAAAAAGTTGGGATTAAATGGAAGCTGTTGGCCATGTTTGGTGTTGTTGGTCAGGTTCACATGTCCATCAAACTTAGTGGTGCGCTTGATGAGTTTGCATAAATTACATTACACTTTTATTATTATTACTTTTTAATATTTTTGCTTTGCGCTTTTGAAAGTAACCTAAGCTTTTAATGTGATTTTGTCGTGGATTGACAATTTGAGATCTTTGCATTTTAAGTTTGTTTTTAGTTTGTTGCGATGAACTTTTCGTTTGTTGGATGGTGTTATTCTTTCAACTATCATAATCTGTTAACTAAAATCAATAGTTTTTTTTTAGTCTAATTAATCCTTTTCTACTTATTTCAGACGGAAAGGAGTAAAAGTTGCTATTGTTTATTTAAACTAAACGTGCTAGATGCTAGTGGTAACTCTATGAATATATGTCGTCTATGTTGCTGCTGTCACAGTTAGCTGTAAACATTGATTATGCCATTGTTGCTAGCAAACTACTATCAGCAACAGCAACAGCAACATCGACAGCAGGTTGCTAGGGCTGCCAGCATCAACGGCATGTTACTTGAATACAAAAACGCTTGCAACACAAATCAAAGTAGCAGCAGCAGCAGCAGTCAAAACAATAGCAGCAGCAGCAGCAGCAATCGTCGTCGACAGCTGGCCAAAGCGGAAGCACTAACAATGTCAACGCCAACAACAACAAGCAAATATAAAATCAATAGCGATGCCACTGAGAGCGCTGCAGCGGCCACACTGCTTTATCATCATCATCATCATCATAATAATCATCATCAGCATCAGCAACAGCAGCAACAGCAACTGCAGCAGCAGCAACAATTGCTATTGCAGCAACAGCTGCTGCAGCAACATGTGGCCAGCAGCACGCCGCTGCAACATTTAAGCAATTTGTTTGGCCAACATTTGCCTACGCAGAGTCTGCAACATTTGATAACTGCTGAGTATTGGCAGCAGCGTTGCCCACCAGCAACAACAGCTAGCACATTGGCAACAATTAAAAGCGAGCCAACAACTCAATCGCCAGCGCCATCACCATCACCAACACCAACAACATCAGCAGCAACATCAGCAGCAGCAGCAGCAACAACAACAACTGTAGATGCATCAGTGTTTAGCTTCACGTCGCATCTGAACGTCAATTTTGCCGCCTCATTAGTCGCGTTACAGCAAAGTGATGCAGCGCCCGAGGCGACAGCAACAACAACAGCAACAACAGCAACAGCAACATCGCCAACAACAACAGCAGCAACATTGCCGGCGCCAGCAACAAGCGAACTCAATGATGATGACAACAACATGCAAAATGCAGGCGGTAAGTTTTGATGTTTGTTTTACATAAATACATATATGCACATACACATACATACATATATCTGAAAGCTGCTTTTAAACGAGGTATGTTCGAACAATTTGTTGAAATCTTAGCACAATTATGACTGCATTTTAAACTTAGCTGAAAAAACCATATAAAATATACTGTGGGAAGGCATTCTGCTCTGACACACAAAGCCTCGGGTTCGATTCCCAGTCAAGAACATCGTTTTATATTTAAACAAGAAAGAAATGTTATCTTCGGCGTGCCGAAGATATTTACCCTTGCATAATAGTTTTGTATAAGAAAACTTAGTTTTCAACAGATTGTTCCTATGGCAGCTATAAGATACAGTCGTCCGATTTTGATACAAATCTTGTCAAGATGTATAAAATATGCTTAAGCTTAGACATAGTCAGTTTGGTTGAGTTATTTTGAAAAACAAAAAAGTTTTTCTTACAAAAACTTATTTTTCAACCGATCATTCCTATGGCAGCTATAGGTTATAGTGGTCCGATCTGGCCGACTCTGACATATGTACTGCTTGCAGAAAGAAGAAGCATATGTGCCAAGTTTTATCACTTAAGCTCTAAAACTGAGGGACTAGTTCGTGGATTATTTAAACAAATTATAAGTATATAAATATATATAGTTTCCTCTTGCTGCACTTCCCCTTCTTATAATCTCTAACGACTCTTTGATTTAACCTTCAAAATATGCAATATTTTTTGTGTGTGGATATTGCAAGCTCATTTCCATTTCCTGTCTGGTCACGCTCGCCTCCTGTTCCAAGCTCTCCTACACTGACAACGTGTGTGTCTTTTGATTTATTATGCGGCCTTTTCATTCATAAATGAAATTACAGATGCCATTCCCCTCTGCCGTGGCAAGCCCCTCTGCTCAAACGGCTTTATTCGGACTATATCGTGTCATCTGCGACTTGAACTCATTTTCATACTTATCATTAGCCTCATCATCAGACACGTTGCTGTTGCTGCTGCTGCTGCTGTTGTTGTTGCTGTCTGAGCCAGGTTGCTGCACTTCCGTCCCGGTTTTGGACTTGGCCTTAGTCTGAGTTTAAGTTTCAGCTGGAACATCATTATTAAGATTCAAAGCCAAAGCCAAAGCTAAAAGCAACGCCAACGCCTGCCAATGCCTGCCTGCCCCACTCATCAACCAATCGTCTGCTCGACTTCTGTTTCCCCTCTCTCTCTCTCTCTTTTCTTTCTCTCTCTCTCTCACTCTCAATCACTCTCCCTCTTCCTCTGCTTGGGCCCTGATTTGCTTTACGAAATTATTACTTATGTCTGCACGCAATATTTGTGGGTTTAGGCTATCGGAGTTGAGCGCTGACATGGCATGGAATGGAATGGAACCGTCATGAATAATACGAGTATTTTGCGGGCCACGTTTTGAATATCTGTTGGCCTGATAAATGACTTGATTGTTGACGGCCACAGCAGCAACAAACAACAACAACAACAATAACAACAACAACAAAACCTAAAACACACATACAAATTTACATAGCGCAACATGCCGCTGGGTGTTTCGGAAACTAGCTCAGGAAATGATATCATTTAAATAAATATCGCATGTGGTTTATATAAATATATATACTTATAAACATATATCGTATATAGAGGGCGATAAAAATCGTATCGTAGTTAGTAATGTTAATTTATTTGTACCTTTAAGGCAACAATTTGCAATTCGTGCGCGATTTTATGAGCACACAATCAATTAAAATTTTATTTGCTCAAATTTAAGTTCATGTCTTCAATTTTTTTTTTAAACTTAGCATAAAACTTTGATCTTTGCAAATTCAATGAAATTGGTATTCTTTTTCTAAAGTAGGCTTGTAATTTCTTGGCTTTGTCAAGAAAAATTGTTCAAATTAAATTGCATAATTTGTTTGTTTTTATGTTTTTATTATATGATTAGGTTTTTGAAATAAGTTTAATAGATGTTTGGCTTAAATAATATTTATCAGTCAAAATTTTGAGATTTACGCATTTTGATATCAAAATGTGCAAGATCTTTCCATTTTTTTCGATTCAATAGCAGATGATCCAACTGCAAATTTGAAATAAACGAAAAAAATAATTTCATAATTTTCCCCAAGTATTTCAAATATTAAAAACCTGCCTTCATACAGAAGGACGGACGGACAGACGGACGGACGGACGGACGCACTGACAAATATTTCACAAGCCCAATATACTCCTTTCTTCCATTTTGGAAAAAAGAGTATAAAAATGTCGAAATCAACAGATATTTAGATAGAAATTTTGGAATTAAGACTCATGCTAATTATAATGTCAGATATATAGAGAAACTTCATTGTATCTAGCTGAATGGCAAATCATTAATAACTAACCGTAAAACTGTGATAATCACGTCAAAGGTGTTGGCTCAGGCCCAGCCCAGCCTCATGCAAAAGGTGTCAAAAGTATATTCCCCGCTCTACCTGCCTCTTCATAGATCTATCTAACAAATTGCTAAAGCTGTAAGCACGTGGATAATTGATGAGCGCCGCTGTGGCTGTAACTGTAGCTGTGGCTGCCACTGCACCCAGTAGGCAACAACAACACATTGTGGCAGCATCAGTTGGGGGCACACACACACAGACGCACTCATAACACACCTTTTCCATTGGCATTTAGCATAATTTCAAGTGCTCTCAAGTGCTTTGTGCCTTGGCTCTATACCATAATTATGCCATTTGTATAATATGTTACACTGAGAGTTGCCTCCGACGGCAACTTCAAACTAATTTGAATATAATTTCATAGAAAATTGTTGTTCCCTTAACCCGTTATTTATTGCTTAATCCTTTTGGTGTAGAACTCGTGCCATGCACTCGTCTTTTATGCAAATTCAATTTTAATAACCCAGACACTCTTTCAGAAACGAAAACGAAAACTTTAACGAAAACCCAAACCCAAACCAAAAGCTGAGCTCAGTTCTTTACTCTGAATCTTTTGTTCAACACTCTTTCAACTCTGATTGCAGTCTGAGGTTCCGAGTCTTCTATTGTCTGATATTTCTGGTCTTCGTGCTGCTGACTTGTCAGACTGACGCCTTTGAACGGAGCTACCCATTCGTCGCTTTTATGATTTGATTATTATTAAAAATGATAAATGAAGATGAGCCACCGTCTCAAAGAGTGCAGTAGCAATTTGGAATCATCAGAGAATGTGCTCTGAGTGATAGACTGAAGGCTACCTGAATAACCGTTTCATCAGTTGTGTTCAGTCTATTCAAACTGTTCAGACTGTAACGGATATTGGCAAGCTTTGTGATACACAAAGTCATCCATTGCATAATGTTTTCTTTACACTTAAAAAAAAACTTAACTTTTAACCAATTGCTATCAAATTTGATCCAATATTAACACTTTCTTAATGCTCCGGATAAAGTTTTCCCTTTGATAAAGTTCTGTTAAATAAACAAATTGTTTTCTCAAGTTTTTTTTTTATCGTTTTTGTTTTGATAGCTAAGAACTCACCTTCTTGTTAAATGTTTATCCCCAAGATAACGGCGAAGAGCTAATTTGAACCCCTTCTTTACTTCAGGGTACCTTTTTTTTTTGGAAAACGAGTTGAAGTTTTTAATCGTAGCATTAAAGAAAACTAAAATAGTTTATCTACATATCTATATATTGTTAGAGTTGTTAATGGAAACGTTAAATCGAAGTTGAGAAAACTTTGCAAAGCTTGCTAAGATATTTTGAAAAAAAAAGTTTCTCGTCTTATTAAAACTTTAGAATATTTAAAACTAATCCAAAGTTTTTCTTGCAGTTCACAGTTTTGTTTTAAAAATAATGTCAATTTGATATATTGATCAAAATTTTAAGTATCATACAGAATGAATAATAAAACAATAATATATATATAAAGAATAAGTTTTGATCATAACTTATTTATTTTTATATTTTTTTAATAATTTGTATACCCTTGCAGAGGGTATTATAATTGTGTCACGAAGTGTGCAACGCATTGAAGGAAACGTTTCAGAAAAATGTATTTGTATATTCGTGAGCAGCGTCAACAGCCAAGTCATGTCCGTCATGTCTGTCTATCCGTCAGTCTGTTTATACATATGCGTTTTTCAAGGCTTTGTTCTAGAACTATCTTGATGAAACTTGGCACAGATGCTTCTTCTTTCTGCAGGTAATACCTATAGTTAAATTGGCCAGATCGGACCACTGTAACATATAGCTGCCATAGGAACGATCAGTTGAAAAAACGATTCTGTGAGAAAAACTTTTGTGTTTTGCAAAACATCTCAACCGATCTCACTATATCTATTTTAAAGCACGTTTTACACATGTTGACCAAATTTTATCAAAATCGGACCACTATATCTTATAGCTGTCATAGGAACTATCTGTTGAAAAATCAGTTTTCTTATGAAAAACTTTTCTGCAAGGGTATAGATCTTCTGCACGCCAAAGAAAACATTTCTTTCTTGTTTTTTATTATTTTTGTCCACATCACACTTTTTTTTAAACAATTAAAACACTTTTGTAATTATTCTTGATGGACCATACAGGCTGCATTGATTTTCTAAAAATAAATCGTTATAAAAATGCATTTTTTAAGTGAATGTCTCCAAGTATTTAATAACTTTTATAAGTGATATAAAGAATATTTAGAAACTAATTTATAGACTTATTTTATGTGCACTTTTATGACAAGTCTTTTTGAAATATCTGCTTGCATAAAGTCAGTTAGATTTATTGTTATGCAAACAATTGTGCACATTTTAGTGAAGATTTGTGAGTTTGCACACCATAATTATTAGTTGTCATTTATATATAGGTAGTACTTAACTTTATAGGCAGTTAAGTGAAACTCCCACACATAAAAATGAGCTTCAACTTTTTTGTTTCTTTTTGGTTTTTTGCCCCAAAAAAACAAAAAAAAAAAAGAAGCGATTTTCCCATGAGGCGCACACAGTTCAAAATAAAAAATATAAAAAAATCGAAAAGTTCCCAGGCCCTATGCCTAAGCATGCATAATTTTAATTTATTTGTAGCAGCAACAAGAACACTAAGCGAACACAACTAATATAAGTAAAAAGCAAACTCGCATAAATGTAGCAGCAAAAGGCAAAACGATGGCAAAAGGAATATTTATGGAAATACCTTCGGGGCGGAGCTCCCGAATTGCGAAAACGTTGATCAAATTTTGCCAGATAAGCGACGCGATGGACGAGTGGACGAGTGGACGAGAAACAAAGAAGTAGAAGAAGACGAAGATGAAGCCGAGGAGACGCTGATGGTGATGGTTATGGTTATGGCCAAGAGCTGAGTGGCTAAGAGCTGAGAGGCTAAGAGCTAACAGCCAAAAGCCAACATGCATATGAGCTGAAGCTGCTGTTGGAGCTGCGGCTAAAGTTCAGTTACAAAACTATCGATATTCTTTTTGTAAAACAAAAAACTATCGATTAATCGATTTAATCAATGGTTTGATACATTTTTGTATGTATCTTATTTATATATCTTGCAAATTGGTTATTAGACTATGAATTCTAGTCAAGGAAACCTTGTTCTATTTTTTTTTTTAAACTAAATAATTTTAATTCAATTGATCGTTGTTCAAAGTTTTTATTCAAAAAATATTAAAAGGTAACGGTTTTTGTCTTGAAATTCATATTCTACATAATTAATGGAAGGAACTTCGAACGTAATTCCATAAAAATCGTTAACAGAACTTATCGATTATTTCATGATTATTTACAAAGATCCCTAATAGATTTGATTTACAAATAGAACAATTTTTTTGAAAATGCTAGCTTCCAATGTGCCTTAAAAATTTTGCTTTGCCTTTGTTGAATAATAGCAGAACTAAATAATTTTAAATAGCTGCTGATTTTTTGTTATTTTCAGTATTAAATGTTGTTGGATTAAGTATTTTATTGTGCATTGTAATAGAGACTAAGCAAATGCTGAATAAAACAATCATTTGTTATTATTATCAGAAATACTGAATCATTTCAATGTTGTTTGTTTGTTTTTGGTACTGTTATGTCACATATCACTTGGAAAAATATTTGAAAATATGCAGCATGATACGAATACTCTTAAATTTGAAGTATTTTAGATTTTTTTTCAATACGAAATAATACAAATGATTACCAAGAAAACTTTATTTGCAGAAAACGAAAGGAAGATAGGCATTAGTTTCTCAAATGGTAGGGTTGTATTGGAGAATATATATATACTATATATATATATTGAATTATTGACTTTTCTATAAAGAAGGCCAGATAAGCTTGGCTGCCGTAAGACACAATCAAAGACTTACAAACACTGAAACATTTATTATAACTATAAATTTGTAAGCTAGACACTCTAAGCTAATTTCCATTACTTCTGATTAAAATTCATAAGTATAATATCTGCAAACTCCACAGATGACTATAATTTGTACAACTGAAAGCAGAATTAAAAAAATAAATAATAAAACTTTTAACATTTGTTTATATAGTATTACTTACTTAAAATATAGGCG
Source organism: Hirtodrosophila cameraria (assembly GCA_949708635.1). Taxonomy (NCBI): domain Eukaryota; kingdom Metazoa; phylum Arthropoda; class Insecta; order Diptera; family Drosophilidae; genus Hirtodrosophila; species Hirtodrosophila cameraria. The sequence goes on from OX453090.1 coordinate 46,828,683, forward strand.
GGTATTAATCTAATAACCAACACACTAGGCAATATAAAGCAAGTAACAAGTCCCGTCATAAACATAATGCGAAATCTCTAGGCAAACAAAAATAGGTTTAAGGAACCGTTATACAATCGTAATATATTATTTATGAACAACTTACGAAAATCAAAGCTATTAACATCATCATTCCAGCACACATATGAATGAAACTCAAATACATGAAAAAACACCAAGGAATATTATTGGTCACAATTGAAAGCTCTTTATAAGGTTTTTCAGAGCTATTTATAGCAACGTTTGCTATATTGATTCATATCATAAATTGATATCAATTTGATAATCCTTTTTAAAGTACTCACAGGCGTGCAGCGAAACAATACAATACACAAAGATAATGAAGCCATGGATTAATACCCACAGGGTTAGAAAATATGCTTTAATTTGATTTGGACAGCAACATCTATCGAAACATTCGCAGGCTTCGAAATGGCACATATTAAACTGAAATTTGTAGATCTGACAATACAACTAGCCTATAAACTAGAAATTTTATTTCAAGTCTGAATCCGTTTTTCAACGCACACTTAAACACACTCATATTCAAATAATAAGCTATTCAACTAAATTTTTTTATATATTTCATTTTATTTCGAAATAAATTAAGTAATTTTTTCATTTCAATTAAGTCAAATTGCATTTGTTGCATTTAATTACAAAAATGTTCGTAAAAGAAAAAAAGGCAGTAGCATTGTTCAACTAGATGACAACTAGACAAACTTATTGCAATCAAAACTCGGGTTCGAGAGCGTTTTGACATTCATTCGATTTTACTTTTCAAAAACATACGGAATTCGGAACATAATATTAGCCTGAATATCAGACCTGTTCCGAACTTAGCACGTTTTTGAAAAGTAAAAACGAACGAATTCCGAACGATTTACGAATTACTGTTCTGATTTCCGATCGGAATGGTTTCGTTTTCACTTTTTCGAAAGCGATTTCGAAACCGACTTTTCTTAGTAAAAGGTCTTTTTAGTTGTCATCTAGCAGGCATTGCTACGTTTTCTTGCATGATTTCGCTTCTGTTTTACAGACTGTTTTTCAATTTGATATTATAAATGTTATTTGACTTTAATCTAATGAATAAATTGACTAATTCTTTTCCAAATATGATGAAGAATATAAGAAATTTGAGTTTAAGAATTTGTTTTTTTCATTCCTTAAGCAAAAAAGCATAACTTTAAGAGCATAGCAAAACAATTTCCAAAAACTGAACTTCGAAAATGTTACAAAAAAAAAATTAAAATTTAAAGTTATAAAATTATAATTGATTAATTTACTCATAAATATATCTTAATTCGTATAAATAAATTGAAAAGTAATTCGATATAGCTATAGCTCTATATATATAGCTTTTATATAGTTAATTCGATATATGGATAGTAACAACAGTTATAAAAACAACTATCGAAAGCATCGACTATCGACAATATCGAGTTGATTGTTGCCATCATCAGCTTGGCTCTGTGCGGCTGCCTTACAACGTCATCAGTTTTTGAAGGCGTAGCCAAAGAGCAACCGCAGCAGCAGCAGAAGCAGCAGCAGCAGCAGAGCAGCGACTGTGGGAACTCATGTTGCATGCTGCACACATACAAAACACTCGAACGCCTCTCCCCTCCCCCCGCCATATCGTGCCGCTAAAATCTGCATTTTGGCAGCACAGTTTACCTCACAGTTTTTGTTTTTGTTTTTGTTTTTTGCTTTTTTTTGTTGTTGTTGTTTTTGACTCGTTTGCATTTCTTTTAGCCAAGCTCAAGATCGGCAAGTAATCTCTGCGCCAGCCAAGTTGCAACTTGTCTGCGTTGCACTTGATGAATGCTGCCTCTGCCACTGCTGCCTGTGCCCCTGCATCTGCCTCTGCATCTGCCTCTGTATCTGCCTCTGCTGCAGCAGTTGCTGACTGCAACTTGACGGTAGTCGTGCTTTGGTTATAAAAATTGAAGCCGCCATTAAATTCTGACAGTTGTCAGGCTTCAAGCTCAGTTTCCATTTGAGCCAGACTTAAGTAGTTGAACTCTCTTCTCTCTCCGCCTCCCTCTCTCTTTCACTCTACGCCCCACTCCTTGATCCTTAATGGCTGCTGTGTTGGGTCTGAGCCATGGCAATGGCTCTTGATGAACTGGTTGCTCTTGCCTGCTGCTTGAGTGTGCTATGGATTTGTGACTTGAACTTACAGCCAATTTGCAACTGCAACTGCAACATCAGCTTCAACTGGCAACCAACTAGGCATTTAGTTGGTAAGTTTGCCTTAATGACACCCCAACCTTTTACAAAAGTATAATGGAAACTTAATGTTTATTGTTTTGAATATGTGTTCTTGCCTAAAAACCCATCTATAAAACTGTTCACACGTATGCACGTATTTTGTAGCTATTTTATCTGGCTATGTGGATATTCTTGCCTGTTCCGAATTCATATTCCGTTCGAAATTTGCGAAAACGGAATTGCTTGATGTCCTGAAGTACTCCACGTTTTTAAAAGTTGTCCTTTTTTGCCTGCGGAATGAAAAGTATTTGCCAGATTACACAAGGAATTAACAAGAAAACAAATTCTTAAACTCAATTTTCTTATATTTTTCATCATATTTGGAAAATAATTAGTCAATTTACAGATTAAATTAAAGTCAAATAACATTTATAATATTAAATTGAAAAAGCGTCTGTAAAACAGAAACGAAAACGTGCAAGAAAACGTAGCTGTTGTCGACTCATCAATGCCTTTTACTTTTTACTATGAAAAGTCGGTTTTGAAATCGGTTTCGAAAAAGAGAAAACGAAATCATTCCGATCGGAAATCAGAACAGTAATTCGTAAATCGTTCGGAACTCATTCGTTTTGACTTTTCAAAAACGTAGTGAATTGGGAACAGGTCTGATTGAATGCTTTACAATCCCTTTACATTATATGTATATCTGTTAGATTTAAGTTCTAAAAACTTCTGTTTGTTTAACTTTTTGAAATGATAAAGAAGAACTTGTGGACGCAGCAACATTATCAGATAGTTGCCAGATATTGCTAAGAAAGTTGCTGACAAATTCTATTTACGAAAATTGGTAACATCAGGCTACTCCATTATTATATGCTTTAAACTTTAAAGGATCGATTGTAAGCTCAATTTGCAGACCGAACTCGACGAGATTTTCAGTCCGAAAAAGAGAAAAGTATTCTAAAGGAAATTGTTACCAAATCGATTTGATTTTCTGCTGTAACTAAAACTAAAAGCACGACTAGATTAAGTTCGCAAATAAGTATAAAAATTTGGAGTATTTATCGTTTGCATTTGAAAGTTGTATGTGGCTATTATTGGATTTTTTACCACTGTTCCAAATTAGCATTGAAAAAGTTATCACATGCTGTATCCGAAAACGGAATGATCAATCATTTGGCTAAAAATTAGCCGCGCAGCAGGCAATAAAGTCAATAAACTGGCGCCCAGCGACAACACCGCCAACACCAACAGCAATAACAACAACAACAATAACAAAGAACTGCAGAACAACAACAAGTGCTAGGGTAAACGGGGAACACAACGTTGCTTTTTGAAAATGTGTTGAAAAGTAATAAAAATGTTGGCACAATTTTTATAACCGCAAAGTGAGACGACTAAAAGAAAAAAGAGTTGAGGGAGGAAGTTGCAGCATGGAAGGGGTTGCCGACTGAGGGCAGCGGTCGGCGGACAGGCGGACAGCAGGGTGAGGTCGGAAGCAGACAGTCCCGGCAGACAACAGTTGTTGGTCAAGTTGCCTCGTAAATATCGACATCATGTGGCTTAAGCTATGGCTAAATACAACAACTGCTACACTTGGAAAAAAACACAAGGGTGTTTGTATCTAGTTGAATTTTACATTTCCCTGTCAAATTTCCAAAATGAAGAAACAAATTTTAAGATCTGAAGTTAGGATTCTTAGCACTTTGTTTCCTTATGAACTGACGAACAGACAGCAGGACGAATAGACGAATGGACAGACGAACGGACAAACGAATGGACAGACGAACGGACAAACGAATGGACAGACGAACGGACAAACGAACGGACAGACGAACGGACAGACGAACGGACAGACGAACATAACACAAATCCAATTTTGGAAAAAAAAGAGTATAAAAATTGTTTGTTGGAGACCCCATTTTGAAGATGAACCAAACAATTGAAGGCTACCCAAGACACATTGCAGTACTAACGCAAGTATTTCTTACAGTGTATTGAATGCTTAGTTAGAAATTCGATTGGGGGCGCCTTTTAAAACGCTGAAGGTCAATCGGGCGCAGCTAAATGCTGTCAGAGTGCTTTTGTTTTGGACAAGAAACGAAAACCGAACAAAAAAAAAAAAAAAACATGAAGAAAACCAAACCAAAGAAAAGAAAAGAGCTTTGCCGCCAGCGAGGATAGTGTAGTCAAAATGTGGCTCCCGAAATGAAATTCGAATTATGAATTTGAAATTAATACCAAGAACTGTCCAAGCAATCGCCACTGAATTTGTTATGTGTGTGTGTGCGAGTGTGCGTGAGTGTATGTGAATGTGTGTGTGTAATAAAGGAACCGCCAAGAAAGGCTATTGAAGAATCCATTAATCTTTTCGTAGTCCAGGCAAATTGTTTTCAAAACTTGGCAGGTAGACAATCAGACAGATCCTTTTTGGCTTTGTATCGAAACTCAATTTGTGAGCTAACTGTAAAAAGTGGGTAACTCTCTAACGCCTCTGAAGAACGGAAAAGAATGATGATTTTTGGTTAATTGTGTTCCCAGGAAACTAAACTGAACTGAATTTTGATTTCAGAACTGAGAACTGAGCTAATTTGCCTACGCGAAACCTTTTCCGAAAGTCAATTAATTTTTGAATATGGTCCGGCCAAATTGCCAGGCGCTGATAATTTCAGCAAATTTTCAGACAACATATCCGCTGTTGGACTTGATCTTGGTCTTGCTTGCTATGATATAACATAAGATCGAGGACTAACTCGATTTAATGGCGCTGCAATTTTCATATGACAAGCAACAACATTGCCGGCAATTTGAATGCTCCTCGAAGCTGAGAGCTTAAATTATGATTAAGTATGATCATCTGTGGCTGTAGTATGTATATACGATGTTATATCTTGTATATATAGTATAATAATAAAAAGCGGAAATGCTAATGATAGGGTTTGTTCGTTTTTTTTTTTGTGTTTTTTGTGTTTTGGTTTTGTTGGTTTGGGGGGAAACAGCACCCGAAAATAAGAAATAAAACATATCCTGAACTCTCGTTTTGTTCTTCCTGGCTCACGTAGCACAGAACAACACAAAATGTATATTTCTTTCTGTCTTTGTTTCTTGAGCTCTTTCAAATTATTATTTATGCATATAATTTGGACAACAACAGCTGCCATTTCTGTGGAAATTGGCGCGCGGTCTTTTTTTATGAGACGTAGGCAAATTTTCTTAAAAATGAAATATCACGTCTCAGCTTTATTATTGCTAATTGGAGTCTCTCCAAAAGGTATCTCCCTCTGCCGAATGACTACACACTCTGTGTGTGTTTGAAAAATATTAAATTGAGTGCCCATGCCGCGTATGAGTTATGTTTGCAGTTCTTTGGAAGTGTTCAGGTTAAAGAAAGACCACCGCAGCCAAAGTCAAAGTCAAAGTCGGGCCACAAGCGCCATGAAGACTTTTCAATCCTTAATTCATACACACAAACACACAGTTAAAATACAACAAAAAAAAAAAAAAAAAACAAAAAAACGTAGCACAGATTTGCCATTTTTGATGGTAAACACACAGCCGCGAACTGCGCTCCATGACCAATGACCAATGGCCAATAATCCAAGCTGGCCAATAACCCAATGGGCCAATAATCCAATGGCCAAGCGATGCCAACAAATTTAACTGCCCAAACGTGACGTTGCGTTGCGTTGCGTTGCCCTTCCCTTCCCTGCCACTTCCCATCCCCTCCCTTTTCATGCCAATGGCATTGCAAATGCATTTCATATCGCATCATCAGATGCACCACTTCATTAGCAACTGGGCGGGCTTTACTATCTTAACTGAATTTCACTACAGGCCTAAATGCCATGTTAAATTGTTAACAGCGATCCGCTTGTGCGCGACTGCATTACACTTTTGTATACAATTTTTGTAACTTTTTGTTTTCTTTTTTGGCATCAAAGTTTGTATTTGGTATTTGCAATTATTCTTTAAGCCCTAAATTTCTACCAATTAATTTTATTATACAAAAACACTTTTCTTCAAGGGCATATATGAACTATAAAGAAAACTGCAAGGATGTTGCACATTTACATACTTATATACTACAAACTGCAAAGTGAGTTTGGTTGAGTTATCTTGAAAGTCAAAAAAGTTTTTCATACAAAATTTTGTTTTTTATTTGATCGTTCCAATGGCAGCTATATGTTATAGGGGTCCCATCCGGCCGATCTTGACACTTTCCCTACCAACATACATATCAAGTTTGGTTACTCTAGCTTCAAAACTGCAGAAAAGATTTCCATAAGAAAAATGAATTTTTAACTGATTGTTCCTATGGCAGCTATAAGATATAGTGTTCCGATTTTGATCAAATTTGGTCATTATGCATAAAGTGTCTCTAAACTTAGGTTTTGTGAGTTTTGTTGAGCTATCTTGAAAAACAAAAAAGTTGTTCATACAAAAACTTTGTTTCAACCGATCGTTCCTATGGCAGCTATACGTTATAGTAGTCCGATCTGGCCAATTCACTTATAGGCACTACCTGCAGAAAGATGAAGCATCTTTGCCAAGTTCCATTAATATAGCTCTAGAACAAAGTCTTGAACAACGCATATGAACAGACAGACAGACGGACAGACAGACGGACATGACGGACATCACTCGGTTGTTGATGCTGATCACGAATATACAAATACATTTTTCTGAGACGTCTCCTTCAATGCGTTACACATTTCGTGACAAAATTATAATACCCTCTGCAAGGGAATAAAACCCCTGTTTTTGCAAGGGCATATGATTTGTGAAGAAATCTTTCTTTATTGTTTTCAAATAAGTATGCACAGCAAAACACAGAAATCAAACAGTTAACAAAAATTGAGATTTTGATTAAGAATACAAGCTAATTATATTTTGGTTTTTTTTTTTTTTTAATATTTAGAGCATTTTTAACTTCTTAACTTTTTGATCTGATCGCAATCCTTGAAATAAATGTTGGATACGTTTTTTTTTTAATTTATCTCCAAGTTTTTTTTGTTCTTTTTTTAATTTTATGCTAATTTTTATAATTATTTTTTTTTAAATATTTAATTCATTATAATAATTTAAATTGGAAACAAAAAGACAAGAAAATATATGTTGGAAATAAATGGGCTCAGATCATTTAATGTAAAAAAGTTGTATATATGAAAATCTGAAAGAGTAAGAAAGTTTTCACAATTTGTGGTTTTTAAAGATCAGAATTGTGGCAAAAGGAAAGCAACATATAAATAAATTTGTGGCACAATTGCGGCACATAAACGCCACGAAGTAAAGACAGCAAGAACAACAACAAAAGCAGCAGAAACAATTGCAACAACAACAACTGAAATCATATGGAAAAAAAAGTCAAAAATTTCAAGTTTAACTGCAGCCACATTCAAAGCCGGGCTAAAAGGCAAGGTGCATATTATTAAGCCAAAGGATTTATGACACTTGAACGCGGGCAGCGGCAACAACAATAGCAGCAACAACAAGAACAACAACAACAGCAACATTGAGAGTGAATTGAATGCATGAATGGGAAAATGAGGCGCAGCTACAAAACAACGTAGAAGACGCGGCCGCACGTTGGACCTGTGGCAGACACTGGTGCAACAACGGGCAAGAAACAGCAACAGCCAGGCAACTCCTCCAGAGAGTTGAAGTCCAAGTCATGGGAACTTTTTTCTACCAGCTTCGTACGTTTCATTTAATTTGCATGGATCGTGCGGACGTCGTACGTAAAGACTGACGACTTTGAATTACTTGGGCCCAAGTTGCAGCAGCCGTGCCCCATTGCCAATGCTGCCCCCTCTCTCACTCTCTCTCTCTCTCTCTCTCTCTCTCTCTCTCTCTCTCTCTCTTTCTCTCTCTGTTGCACGCGGCTACTTTGTGTGTGCTGCAGCAGCGAGAGGACCTCGATGCGAACGCGAGTCATCATCATAATCAACTGGCATGGCGGCTGCTGTTGTTGTTGCTGTTGTTGCTGTTACTGCCGCGATGTTGCCGTTGCTTTACGCTTTGAAAGCCTATCATTATGATTATGACGAATATTACTTTTGTATATAACTTTTACGCTGCCAAAGAAAAATCGGTGTAGCACCGCACAACAGCAACAGCAACAACAGCAGCAACAGCAACACAGCAACAACATGTTGCTGCTGCTGCTGCTGCTGCAGATTCTTTTGCATGTTGCTGTGATTGGTTTTAATTCAGCTGAGGTTGCTGCCTTCGAGTCGATCTTCCTAACAGAAGCCTGGCCCGTATTACTCTGTATAGTCGCTGCGACGACCTCTGAGGCCACAATGGAGGAGGGCGTGCTGTGGCAGCAACAACAGCAACAACAGCAACAACAACAACAACAGGAACAACAGATGCATATCTGAAATTAGTTTTGAAAGAACCCTTTTGTACAAGGTCCGATCTTTGCTCTTCTGCTTGCACTAATTAGCCAAAAGGACTGCCTCTCCCTCCCTCCCGCTCCCCCTTCCCTGCCACTTTCCTTCTTTGCTCTTCAGTTGTAAATTTTTACTCAATGCAATAAACATACATATATACAACGATGGCAACAATAACGCAAATAACTTCATAAAGTTGTAATTGTTATTTAACACTTCATTGCTGCCGTCAACGCTGCTGCTGCTGCTGCTGTTGCTGCTGCTGCTACTGCTGCCACCGCTAGATGTCGCTGCTGTGCTGTCAATTGCTACCGCCAGTTGTTGTTGCCGGCAATTTCTGTCACGAGATCTCATGTTGCTGTTGTTGTTGCTGCTGTTGCTGTTGCTGCTGCCTGATGAATCATGTGAATTGTGAGCAGTTGCCATGTTGCCGACGCTATTTGTTGGTGTTATAAAGAGTTATTAACTGATTTTTTGCACCTGTATGGAATTGCAGACAACTCGCAGACAATTTGTTTTTTTTTTTTTCTTTATTTATTTTGAATTGAGCTGAATTGCTGGCAGCTTTGTTTGTTATCTTTTATGAGCGTTTCCTATAGTAGCTACTATAAGTGTTCATTATAAAATAATTACACGCATATTTATAAGGCTTAAGTATTGTATTAAAAAACGCACGCTAAATAATTATTAATAATAAATTATTTAAATACTATATCCAAAAAATAAAATAACAAGTTGCGACAAAAATTTGGAACTCTTAACTTATCAGTTCAAGCTTAAAGCAATTCTTAAATTTTCTATTTTGTTTAATTGTTATACTCTTTTTTTAATTTTTTTGAACAATGTGAAATGTCTGTTTGTCCGTCCGTCCGTCCGTCCGTCCGTCCGTACGTCCGTCCGTCTGTCTGTATGAACGCAGTTTTTTTTCCACAGTTTTGGAGCTAGAGCAACCAAACTTGGTATACATGTTGGTATATACCATAGGCAGATAAAGTGTCAAGATCTCGCCCCCACCACCACCCCTTCCCCCAGAAACCGGATTTTGTTCAAACTCATTTTACCTAATTGTAAGAATACTTTGTAAATTCTGACTAAATTTGATGAAAATCGGATGACTATATCTAATATCTGCCATAGGAACAATTTGTTGAAAATAACGTCTTCTTATGCAAAACTTTTCTGCAAGTGTATATAGCTTCGGCACGCCGAAGATAACATTTCTTTCCTGTTTTTAAGTAAACATAAGAAAATAAATTGAATCAAAATTTTAAAGACTGTTGCTCAACTGTTGTTTTGTGAATGTTTTGGCAAACCTTTCCTAACGAAAAACCTTAACTCGATACAAAAATTGCTTCAAATCTTATTGGAATATTTCTTTGTTCTTGTTAAATTTGCTCAAATTTGCAACCCTTAGCGCAACTGATCGGAATAATAGTAATTGGAAAAGAAACCCTTAAGATTATATATGCGCTACCTAACGCTAGATGGCTACATTTTTTAAGCAGCATAAAATAATGCAAGGTTATGAATTTTGATTGTCAACTGAACTATAAATTTAATATTTATTTATATGGCTGTAAAGTAACTTAGCTAACTGTATATCTCAACTTGCAAGTAAAAAGCCCTTTTGTATAACTGCACTCTAGTAAGAAGAATAACAATAACAAAATCAACAACAACGTTCGCCCCTCAGCTTATACAATGCTCAAAAAGCACAACTAATTACAATTGACAGGCAATTGTGTCAGCCACTGGCAGCAACATTCACTCAATCAGTACGTCAATCATTGAGTCAGTCAGCTAGTCAGTTAGTCAGTCAAAAGTTGTTGTCTCTTTTTTGCAATGGGAGCAATTAGTTAAGCCAAAAGAGCAAAGAACCCAAAAAAAAAAAGAAAAAAAAAAAGAAAAAAAAAAAGAAAAAAAAAAGCAAACGTTGAAGAAGCAGGCGAAATGTGCACTATAATTAAACATTTGCTAATTATATATTGAGGTAATGTGCGGCTAGGCTGCCACATAAATTGCCACCTCCGACTTGCAGCCTGGCCCTGGCAATGACAACCAAAGCAAGCAAGCAGCTAGCAACAACAACTTGCAGCTAGCAATAACAGCTTGCAGCTAGCAGCAACAACAACTTGCAACAGTGGGGCACCGCGAGCTGCGGCTAATTGAGCGACCAACTGTTGAGAACTTCATTTCGATATCACAGCGGGAGCCAATCGTAGCTTTAGCTGATTTATAGTAAAATTTGCATATGCAGATATATATTATATATACACATTTATATATACATATATAGATATAGTATTGCTTTTGCGACTCCAACTGTGGCTGCAACATTTATCGATTACAGACGACTGCTGGCCGCATTGCTATCGGCAAGTTTGTTGCCAGAGTCTTTCGTTTTGCAGACGTTCTGGCCTGTTTGAGCGCTTAAGTGGCCAACAACAGCGCCGACGTCGACGTCAGCAGCGACTTACAAGTTATTTGCTAGCAAAATGCGTTAATTGAACTTTCGAGACAAACTGTAATGCTGCGTGCCACATAGCGTCGACTGCGACGGCGACTGAGACGTCGACTGTTTGATGTTGCTGCTGTTGCAATTGCAACTCTCAATTACAGCAGCAAAAGCAACAACAACAACAAACAGCAGCAGTTATGAAAGCAGCAACATCGCGACTTCAGCGGCACAAAAATATTTGCGTATCTTTTGTTGCTTTTTCGGTCTGTTGTGCAACTAATTAGTGCAATGTGCACCTGTTTTTGTATTTTTTCTTCTTTTTTTTATCGTATAGTTTTAATACACTAACACAGCGGGTAGTCTTAACCTTTTGTGTGGTCTATGCAAAGCCCTTGAAGCCAATTAGCACTTCAAATTCATAATCAAAATCAAATTTGTAGAAGTTAACTTAATTGCTTTTTCATTTATACAGTTGTTATCGTGTTTATTTAGTACATGATAAAAATTCCAAATATCAAATATCTGAAAATCATACTTTGAATGTTAATAAAAACAAGTAAGAGTGCTCTAGTGGAGTGTGCAAGACTATGAAACTCCCTGCTCCCAGCTTGCATTTCAAGCAGTTAAGCGACAACGCAGGCAAGCAGCGCACTTAACTTGTCCAGTGCATGTCAAACTGTTGTTCCTGCCTGCTGAGACGGGTGAAATAGATTCTTCAATAATTTTGGTGTCATTTATCCGATCGTAATGAAATTTACACAGCTGATCAACATTAATATAACATATATGTGTAGCTGTGGGAGATTTTAGCGATTTTTGGGGGTGCGGGTGGGGTGTATCCAAAATTGGAAATAAACTTGATCTGCTTATGGTATACAGGAACCTGCATGCCAAGTTTGGTTTCTCTAGCTCTTATAGTCTCCGAGACGGACAGACAGACAGACAGACAGACAGACAGACAGACAGACAGACAGACAGACAGACAGACGGACATGGCTATATTAACCCGACTGTCTATGCTGATCAAGAATATTTATAGTTTATGTAGTCGGAAATGCCTCCTTTTGCCTGTTACATACTTTTGCAGTACTTTATAACTCACTTTTTTCTATTTTTAATGGGAACAGGGAGTAAAAACATATATTCGAATTTTTAAAACAAACTAAATTATCTTCGAAAAACTTGCTTTAAAAATATGGCAGCTTAAAGATTATTACAAAAAGATTCTGCTAACATACTTTCTGCTTTTGCCTAACAAGAGCTGTTTCGTGTTAAGTTCTTATTCGAAAAGTGAAAACGTTAAATTCCAAAAGCTTTGACGGTTTTCTCTTTTTCGAAACTCAGTTCGAACCCGAGTTTTGTTAATAATAAGTTTATTTGAAACTAGAAAAGTCACTTAAAAGTTGAATCTTATAAGGAATTCAGAACAGCTATCGATGCCGTTCTCGCAATCGTCGAAATTAGCAATCGGTATTCAGAACAGGTCTGCAAATTTCACTAAATCTTTAGAGAGTAAACACTTTTCGGCTTAAAGCAACACGTTTATAAACGTTGCTGTTGTTGCTGTTGTTTTTGTTGCGATATTGCACCGGGAATGTATTTTGCATGCGATGTCGATGCCAGCGCTGATAAATATTTTTTTATAATTTGTTTTTTTTTATTTTTGCTGCAGGTATATTTGTAGTTGCACTGTGCACAGTGTAATATAATTTTGTTTGCCTCAGCTGGCATTTTTCTACAATTAATTATATGTTAATCGCAATGCATGCTAATTACCCCCGTCGCCTGTGTTTTCTTCTTGTTGTTGTTGTTGTTGTTGTTGTTATTATATATATTTTTTTAACCCTGACGGCGAATATGCGTGCAACAACAACAACAAGTACAACAACAACAATAGCAACAAAAACAACAACAACGGCTGTGCATTCAATTGAAAAATTACAACTTTTGCTTTGCCTTTGGCTTATTTGCGTACATTTCGTGTTTGGTTGTTATTGTTTTTTGTTGCTTTTGCTGTTGTTGTCGTTGTTGTTGTTCTTGTTGCTTTTTGCTTTTGTTGTTACACAGGCATTAACTACATCAGCTGAGAGCTCGGCTTACTGTAATTTAAATGCGTCTAATTACTAATATCGGCTCATTTATTATTGCCTCGCAATGTTATTTTCTGGCCTAATTGAAAAACAAATTACAAATTGTTAAACAATGCTTTGACCATCACAAATATAACACGCAAATCTTTCAAAGCCAATGATAAATGCTTGCCTGCTTTTAGATGCATTATGCTTCAAATATGCTTAACATTTTTAAAGTAAACTGCTTTGAACAAATGTCTGACTTCTGAGCTCATATACAAAAAAAAACAAAAACAAGAAAGAAATGTTATCATCAGCGTGTCGAAGATATATACCCTTGCAGAAAATATATTCATAAGAAAACTTATTTTTTAACTGTTTGTTTCTATGGCAGCTATAAGATATAGTGATCCCATTTTGATAAAATTTGGTCTACATGTGTAGAACGGGCTTTAATTCAGAAACGGTGAGTTTGGTCAAGATGTTATGAAAAACACAATAGTTTTTCATACAGAAACTTATTTTCAACCCATCATTCCTATGGCAGCTGTAAGATATAGTCGTCCGATTTTAATGAAATTTTGTCAACATGTACAAACTGTCCTTAAACATAGCTTAAGTAAGTTTGATCGAGTTTTTTTGAAGAGGAAAAAATTTGTTCATATTAAAACGTGTTTTTGAACCGATCGTTCCTATGGCAGCTATATGTTATAGTGGTCTGATCTGGCCAATTCAACAATAGGTACTATCTGCAAACAGAAGAAGCATCTGTGCCAAGTTTCAACAAGATAGCTCTAGAACAAAGTCTTGAAAAACGCACATATATAAACAGACAGACAGACGGACATTTCACAAATCCAATATACTATTTTTTACTCCCAGTTCCCATTAAAAATGGGAAAAAGGGAGTTATAAAGTACTGCAAATGTGTGTAACAGGCAGAAGGAGACATTTCCGACTATATAAACTATATATATTCTTGATCAGGATCAACAGCCGAGACGAACTAGCCATGTCCGTCTGTCTGTCAGTCTGTCTGTTTGTCCGTCTGTCCGTCCGTCTGTCTGTCTGTATGAACGCGTTGATCTCGAAGACTATAAGGTCTAGAGACATCAAACTTGACATGCAGGTTCCTGTATTCCATACGCAGATCAAGTTTATTTCAAATTTTGGACACAACCCCTCCACCCTCCACCAGATAAATAGCTCCAATAGGCACCGTTTTAAAGATACAGCTTTGGTTTTTGGTACACATATCTGTTATATCAATGTTGATCAGCTGTGTAAATTTCATTACGATCGGATAACAAACACTAAAGAATCTATTTCACTCCTCTCAGCAGGCAGAAGCAACAGTTTTACATGTACTGGACAAGTTAAGTGCGCTGCTTGCTTGCGTTGCCGCTGAACTGCTTGAAATGCAAGTTGGGAGCAGAGAGTCACCTAGTCGGGCACACTCGACAGAGCACTCTTACTTGTTTTTTAATAAAAGATATTTTAAATAAATTATATTCAGAACATTAACAATACATCAAGATTGAAGCTGCAGAATGTCAACCAAAAAAGGGCAAAACAAAGACATAAAATACAAATAAAAATAAAAATAAAAATAAAAACTTAGCTGCTTGTAAAAAAAAGTGCAGGTTGCAACGAGCAATTTAAATAAAAATGTAATTTGCATGTTGCAGTTGATAATGTTGTTGTTGCTGTTGCTGTTGTTGATGATGATTGCGATAACGATAACGATAACGATTATGTAGGAACAGTGGGTGCTACAGTGACATTTCTATTTAAGCAGACAATTTCAGTGTCAATTTGCTTGGGAGAAATAAAAGCCAAGCTAAAACAATGTGAAACAGGCAGAAGAAACTGAAGAAACGCAAAGAATGCCAAGCTGAGCAGACGCATAGTAGAGTGAGAGCGAGAGAGAGGAAGAGACAGAGACAGAGAGAGCGGGAGCGTGGGGCTGAGTGGGGCATAGTTATCGTCTTGGCTGGCAGCCAAGTTGTTCAACGGCTTTTGTTGGCCGCTGTCTTCTGTTTTTTTTTATTTTTTTGGATCTTTTGAGTCTCGTTTTTGACATTTGTGTCTTGTTGCCAGCTTTGATTTGTGCAACTTTTGTTACCGCTTTGTTTCGCATTATTATGAATGAAAAAAAAAAAAAACGAATCCGAAACAACAACAAGAAAATCATCATAACAAGCATGAACAACAGATTTGGGGATTGTCGATTGTTTTGATCCTTGACTTTGATCTTTTAGAGCCTGCCTTGCCACACGATGCGGCACAGTTGAAAGCATTTCTCATTTTTCAGCTGCACACGCAGCAAGCAGTTGAGCTAATTAGAGGCTGCCCCGACAAAGCTTCTTGCTTCTTGCAGCTACTTGTTGCACTCAGTCTTATTATACGCAACTCCCCCCTCCTTGCCACCCCTAATACCACAGTCACCCCTCCTGCTCATTCATACCGCAGTCATGACCAGGCCTAGTAAAAATTTATGAAGTGCAACGAATTGGGCCATGCGCTTTGCATGCGTAAATATGCAAAAAGACAGTTCAGCTGGGGGATTGGCCAGAACTAAATTTATGATCGTCTATATATGCTACATTTATGTAAGTAAGCATTTTATAATTGGGAGTTTTTGTTTTGAAGTTACCCTGCAACTAATTTCAGATATCTTTATAATCGGGTGTTCTATTCTTGAAGATTCCCTGTAACTGCGTAAGAAGTACCTTTAATCGAAATATTAGACGATATTTACATATAAGTACAAGCAAAGTCGTTTCAAGCAGTGCACTGATCCTTTACTCCTCCTTCAGCTTTCTTTAGAATTGGAAGCTTTTTTTCTTGAAGATATCCTGTAACCGGGTGGCTTTATTCGATTTATTAGACGTTATTTACATATAAATGCAAAAAAAACTCATTATGGTAATTTCAGCTTTTTAACAATTTTCAGTGTACCAGAGAGAAGAAAAAGAAACAAACTCGCTTCAAGCAGTTTACTGCTTTCTTTTTTCTATTTAAAATTGAAGCTTCAGCTTTATTTACAATTGGGACATATTTTCTTGAAGATATCCTGTACCCGTGAGAAGTATTCTAAGTCGTTTTATTACAAATACAAAACACACTTGCTTCAAGCAGTACACTGCTTCTTTACACTTCCTGCTTACTTTGAGCTTTCTTTATAATTGGGAGTTGTGTTTTTGAAGATACCCTGTAGCTGGGTGAGAAGTACCTTTAAACGATCTATTAGAAGCTCTATACATATAATTGCAAACAAACTTGTTTCAAGCAGTGCACTGCTTCTTTTTTTCTTCTCCTTATTATGATAGTTTCAGCTTTCCATACAAATGAAAGTGGTACTAGGGTGAGAAGTACAAACAGTCGTTCTATTACGTTGCTTGGGTACTAATAAAAAACAAACTTGCTTCAAGCAGTGCACTGTTTTTATACACCTCCTCTATACTTTCAGCTTCCCTTAGAATTGAAAGTTTTTTTTTTTTCTTGAAAATATCCTGTAGTCGGGGAAAGAGGTATCCTAATAGGTTCTGTTAGACGTTATAAATACACAACACTCGCTTCAAGCAGTGCACTGCTTCTTTACGTCTTCTCCTTTTTATGGAAGTTTCAAAATAAGAAGACATTTGAAATAAACTTATGCTGCCTACGGTACACACCTTATTTGATTGCCCTAACTCTCTTATCAATGTCTGCTGCTGTTACATACACTTGCTTAAAAACAATATACCCGTTTTAAGCCATTTCTGAAGGGTACAAGTTGCGTGTTTGCCGCCAAGTTAGCTGCAAGTGCGAAAAATGCAGCAGCTCTACAAGCAAATTTGAAAAATTGCAGTTGCCAACTTTTGCAGGGGTGGGCAGAGGAGGGGAACTAATATTTAATTTATAAACAAATAATGTTAAACAAAAAGAACAAAAACTAAAAAACTTTATTGGCCCCAAAAATCAAAATAAGAAAAAACAAATTGTAAATGTAAATAAAAATAAAAAAAAAAACAACCGCTTTATTGCGCTTCGGTTTTGATTTCAACTTTGCATCGTTTTGAATTTTTTGCATTTTTAATGTGCATGCAAAGTGTAAAAATAGAAATAAAAATAATGAGCTGCATTTGCAAATTGAAATTACAACAAACGTAAATTGCAATAATTGTACTAATTGTTATTGCAATTATATTGCCGTAATTACCATGACTAATGTGGGGCAAAATGTTATGAATAATACGAATATATGCGCGACTGCAACAACAACAACAACCACAACAAACAACGATTATTCAAATAGCAGTAAAAAGAGAAGAGAATTTTATATTCTTGAACAGAATCGTTAGACTGTGAGAAATGTTTAATAGTTCTTGATTGAATTCTAAGAAAACCTGTAGATATAACATTTAATCAAACTGCATTGTAAAAGTTGTTGATATATGCAAATTTCAACATTTAAGGACATTTTACTTGCACAAAGTGAAGACCAGAACAAACCTGCCTAATTCTCATTTCCTACTCGATTCATTTAGGAACAGAATTGTGAAACCAATTTCAAAATTCAATCTTTAAAATTCTATAGAGTATTGAATATTTCACAATATATCAATAATATAAAAAAAAAACCTGCAACCTGTCTGCATGAAATTGCACTTTCCTGTTCTTTTCCAATTGAATGCATTGCAAAACACTTTCCCATGCAAATTATTGAATGATTTTGCATAAGATTGGGCTAAGGAGTGCTAAGAATGCTGGGAAAGTGAAATTTGTTAGCGGGCAGACTGAACAAGAAGAAGTAGAGGCAATCACCTGCGTTGCAATGTGTAGGAAATGCATGAAAAATTGAAAAGAATTGCAGGCAAAATCAAGCGCAGGTAGAAAGGACAAAAGACAAGGACGACTTTTACTATCGTTCCTGTGCATTACTTACACTCGAGTGAGGCGGGACGGCGGGGCAGTGCCCTAAAGGATCTGGAACTCATTTCGCATTATCCCATTGATGAGCACTCATTATTATTTATTATTTCTGCACTTTGAATATGCAGCAAGGTGCAGCCAGAAAGGACGTGGGAATGTAAACAAGTCGCTTGTCTTGGCCTAAACACAATTTTCTCTTTTATATCTTCTCTTCTTCTTTTTCTTTTTTTTTTTGGCAAAAGATTTGCCTTAGCAACGCAAAGTGTAGTACCAACAAAATTTAAACGAAATTTGATTGTATTTTTTTTTTTTTTTTTTTGGCAAAAGGCAAAGGCAATAAGAAAAATGACGATTACAAAAGCCGGCGCAGGAAGCTACCCTTCCTGCGTGGGTACATTTCTTGTGTTCTGGTATTCACTTGGAGCGGATATTGAGCCAATAATTTAATTGTCTGGCCAGTTGTAATTTGAAAATTTGTTAAAAAAAAAGCAAAAACTAATAGAAAGGAGGGAAGTTCTAGACATAAATCGACTTTTGTTGGGTTAGTATAAAGTGTATAGAAACAGACAGCTGAACCTTTTGCTTGGCATTGTTTTACGTGTGTGGCAATTACGTTTTATAGATATATTGCGAATGTATCAAAAATGATGTAAGTTTATTAAAGCATAGTTAGATATGTAGTCGTATATATGTATATACGATAATTATAAGGCCTTTTTTGGATAACACTTTTGATAACATATTGTGAAATTTCGCTTAATAATTAAGTTTACTTGAATATTGAGGAATTTCGATTCCACAAAATGTTAACAAAAGTGAAAACGGAAACACGCCTAAAAATATTATAAATAAGGTAAAAAAATGAGTTAAAAGATGAAGAAAACCTTTATTCAGATCTCTACCCATTTCCGATTCCGATTAAAACATTCGGAATTGACATTATAAGTGGTTCTGAATTCCGAATCAGTAAAAATGCAGTTTAAAAAGTATATTTTAAAAGATAGAACAATTGACACACAAAAATGAAAAGGATTTGTAATGAAAATTGCGCAGAAATGGCAAAAAACAAGATTACTCCAAGATTCTAAATTCGAATTCTCGCTCAAACTGAAATTAATCAACATGTAGTAGTTCAATAAACGGATCAAAACAAATTACATTTTATAATTTAATGCAAAACTAAATTAATAATAAGTTGTAATTTATGATAATACAAAAAAAGAAAAAAGAAGCAATACTTAGAATATGCAATATGCTGTACTTCGCATGAATATTCAGTTTGGTATATAACATTTTATGATATCGTTTCCAACACCTCTCATTTCATAGTTAAGCACATTAAAGTTCTTATAAAAGACTTTTGCACAATAGATGCAAAAAGTTTTCTACACAAGTTCCCAACTCACTGACCCTGTTCCAAGCAACATATAATTATGCACTTAACACATATCTAAAGCTAAGCATCTAAATTGAAAATTTGTGTAGAAATAGAAAGAGCAACAACAACAACAACAACAACCACTATAACAATAAATACAGTTAAATGTAATGAAAATTATAATTTTCATGTTTCAGGGCTCATTAATTTTGCTTGTTAACATTTTTAGTGTACAAAATTTGTAGTTTTCATTTGCAATACATTTTTCTACACATTGCCAGACAAAAATCGAAATCGAAAATGAAACGATTTTCACAAATTGCAAACAGCTGGAAAAGATTTGCATGGCTTTCACTTTGAGTTTGGGCCAAAATGGAAATTTGTCGCAAATTACTTTCACTCGTCTCGAATTACCAACAAACAGACGAGACACACACAATCGGAAGTCGCGTTTTTGTTGACAGAATCCTTTCACTGCGACAGCTTCTGTTGCTGCTCCTGGATCCTGTCTCTGCCCCCGCCACACTCTTACCCCATGTTTGCATGTCGAAATTTAATTTCTATACAAATAGAAAGGCAGCTGGCAACCCGCAGCCACAAGCCTTTTGGCAACACACAGAGAGAGAGAGCGAGTGATAGAGGTAGAGAGTGAAAGGATGTAAGGATATGAGCGTGTGCTATAGCATCTACTGCCATATGACTATGGACCGCCTTTAATGATGATAAATGCGATGCTCAAGTTCCGCCACATTTAGCGACAAAAATATATTTTTGTAAAATCAGCGCCATGAACAAATTTTTCAAAATTTTCATCCCAAAGAACAGAGAGAGAGAGAGAATGAGCGACAGAGAGAGATAGTTAAAGTGAGCTGGCAAGCGTGTTGATCGAGTGAGAGATCCTAACCCTAACACGCGGATTGGGTTACACAACAAACAAGGGCGCATGCGCAGCACGCTCGACGCATCCTTTCGGCATCCTTTTGGACTCGACAGGGGAACGTCGAGGACATCGATTCATGGAACTCATGTCAAAGGTGCGCTGCGCACGCGCTCTGCTCGTTTTCTACTTCTATTTTTTATATCATCCTCTGCGTGATGCGCACAATGATATCTGTACAAAAGCATAAAACATTCAACTATTCCATACTCTTTGAAAAAAAAACAAAAAACTGTTTCTAACCGCACCCCTTTTGCCCACATTCACCTTATCGACGGGCTGCCATTTTATATATATATATATATGTGATCCAAAGATTTCAATTTTATTTTTTTTTTTTTTTTGCCTATCATTTTTAAAACGAAGTTCTAAGCACAATGTCATTAGATTTTACATGCAAAATAGGGTTGGAAATATATTTTATAAGGCATGCCTTCATTTTATGGCATCCTTCATTTCCACCCCTTTTTTTTGGGCAACGGCAGCTGCAATTAAATTTCGTTTTTATTTTATTTTTATTTTTTTTATTTCTGTTTTGCGCGCAATTTTTACTTTAAAAATGTGCAAAAATACAACAAAAACTAATTGATTGAAAAAATGTGTAGAAAAAATATCGAAAATCCGCTTAAGTGACATTTTAACCTCTTGCTGCGTTTTCTTTGTCCGCTAACAACAATTTGTAACGTATTTTTTTGGCATAGCAGAAATTTATTGATGCCTGCATAAATCGAAAAAAAAGAAGAAAATCATTTTAAATAGTTGAGAAAGGTCATTAAAATGTTGCGGGCTAAAAAATAACATTAAAATGTTTCAGAAAGTGCAAAAACTAATGTTCCAAATGCAAGGGATTATATTCTACTTGGTAGCAGAAAAAAACCTTTATTGTTGTTGTTGAAAATATCCTGTTCTAGTTAACACTTTCGGCAACATTTTGAGGAATTTAAATTTGTTTACAGGCACACAATTTTCTAAATGCTGCACGTCCTGTGAATTGAATCTTACCTCAATAAATCTTATTTCACTTCTTGATTAAATGAAAGTGAGTTGAATCCTCAAAATCGGTCGGCAACATTGTGCGGAATTACAATTTGCTTAAAGCCACAACACTTTCTTAAACTGCACGTACTGTGAATTGAATCTTGCCTCAATAAATCTAATCACAATCCTTGAATAAATGAAAGTGAATTCAATTCGCAAAATCTTTCGGCAACATTTTGCGGAATTAAAAATTTGCTTATAGGCACACAATTTTCTAAATGCTGCACGTACTGTGAATTGAATCTTACCTTAATGAATCTTATTTCACTTCTTGTTTAAATGAAAGTGAATTTAATCCGCCAAATCGTATCTCAAGTGAAAATTAAAAACAAAAACAAATCATGAATTGTTTCTCGCAACTAGTTAATTTAAGCTGGAATGCATATTTTAAAAAGGCACGCATTATATTTATGCGATTAATAGATAGTTACATACGTTAATTATATACAATTTCAATGCAATTAATGCAGCTTTTGAAATGAAAAGGAAAAATGAAGAAGAAAAAGATGAAGATGAAAAAAAACAAACCTCAAAACATCTTTCATTCAAATGGGTAAACGCCTCCGACTTACTTCCTCCCCGTATCCGCCCTAAACAAAAAGGCCATAATTATCGCATTTTTACTGAAAAAAAAAAAAAAAAACTGCAACACATTTTCACTTAATTTTGCAAAACAGCTTTAATTTAAATAAAAATTATAAAAATTAAACTAAATATATGCATTTAATAAAAATTTACGCAATTTTTTGTATATATGTTGCCATTGTTTTTAATTCACTGTTTGCATTTACGAGTATAAAGCGCGACTTGAGCTAAATAACTGCAATTACAAAACGCAAGAAGCGCGAGCACAAAGCGAACGGGCAAATAACTCAAACGTCACGAGCCGCTGCACCTGCGCATGCAAAACGCGTAAGACAAAGATAGACCCGCAGACAGCGAGAGAGAGAAAGAGAGAGAGGCAGACAAGAGGTGCCTGGTACGAAATTTATGCAAACGAGCAGCGAAGTGTAGAAAAGCGTGTAATTCGCGAGAGAGCAGCAAAGAAGCGAAGATGAGCGGGACATGCTGACGCTGGCGTCGACGCCAACGCCAACGCATCACAAATTAAAAGCGCTAATTGCGCTGCACGCAGCGAGGGGATGGAAGTGGGAGTGGGAGTTGGAGTTGGTGGAATGGAGCGTATGCAAAGCCCGTTCAAACGATTGCGTGACGAGAGCGCATTAAACAGAGCACGAGAGAGGTTCCCGTTGCCGCTATTTAAATGAGAGCATACGCAAAGCTTTTCTTTGAGCTTTTCTGTATGTTATATGGGCATGTTATGCTTGGCCTAACGACTTGGACATGCATTGGGCGGTCTGAAGCGTCGCTTTGCGTCGGCGTCGTTGTCGGCGTTTGCATTGTCTGCGCGACAAAAGAGAGCAGCAGCAGCAGCAGTGCAACATTAAAGAAGAAGATCAATGTGCATGCAATAAATTTTGCTTTTTGCTGCCACAAACAAAAGAGAGCCGAGTGTGGCAATGGCAATGGTAACAACAATAATCACTTTTCGTTGCGTAGCCAACAACAACAAATCACAATGCGCAGCGATCATCATCATCGTTATCTATGCACTGTTCGTGTGGCCCATTCACGACAAACATGCTGGCATAGGAATATCGAAAAACAACAAAGTTTTTTGCAGTTTTTATTTCTCCAATTTTTTTGAAATTAAATTTGTAAAAATTAAATTCTGAAGCTCTTTAATTTTATTGTGACTTTAATATTTTATATTAAACTTATATTTTTTTGGTAGCAATAATATAATATTATTTAGGTTGTGATAAAAAAATTTTGTTATATGAAAAAAAACTCAATTGATTGCAATTGTCCTAAATGTGCTCCTTTTGTATCTTAAATTATCTTTTTAATATAAATATAATGTAGATAATAAATTATATAATTTGGTCTGATTGGGTTTATCTGGGTTTCCACAATACTCGCAAGAAATGTTATATATAATTTTGTTATTTTTCTTTTCTTTTTAGGAAGTTAATGTTAATTTTAAATCAAATTTTTAATGATAAATTCTTTTTAAAATTGTTCATCTTTAATTTGAATTTCTGTAAATTTTAATTTTTCTCTGTGTCGACATTAAATAAATAAATTATAGTTGTTTAATCACGCTCAAGATCGTCGTGAATGGGCCGCAGTTACAGTTACACTTTATAGTTTATACCCGTTACGCAGCGGGTGCAGGCCAAATGTCCTGACAGACCTATTGCCTGACTGACTGACTGACTGAATGGCTGGCTGTCCGGAACAATGCCAAATTGCACTTGGTCCTGGTTTGCATTGTCCTTGCGCAAGCTGCTGTTCCCACGCTGCAGCCAACTACTGCGCTGAGATGGATAGACAACACCTCCTTTGATTTGGTTCTCTTAAGCATTTACACCTGGGCCAAAGGACACATTTTTTTTGCTTTTCTTTTTGATGCTGCAGGTTGGCCTTTTGATGTGATGTGCTGCCCTTGTATACTTAATTAAAACCCAAACTGACATCAGATTTATGGCCCCTGACCAAGAGCCTGGCAATCTTTTTGGGTGGCACTTCCTCGTAATTGTTGGCACTTTTGTGGAATCCCTTTACCCCCACCTACCTACGCTTGTTGCTTCTGCTTCTGTCAAACGGTAAAAAATCTAATAATTTCATCGCTTTTGTTTGTTCTTCATACACATTTTGATCTCTGCTCCTGTTGCAAAGTAATTCGTTTCCAGTTTTATTTCTTTATATATATATATATATATATATATATATATGTATGTCTTAGTGGCTTAGTGGCCAAGGATCTCATCAGCAGCCAGCATGTAGCATTATCCTTGGCGGCGCACCTTTCAGAAGTTGCTGCTACAATTTTTGAGCTCAGGTTGCGCAACATGCAACAGGCAACTGGCTTTGGATTTGGATTTTGCCAGCGATGCGAGAAATTGTTCACTAATGCCACAAGTTGGGGCATTTTGTTGCGATTTAATATGCATTTAGACAATCTCAACTGAAATTTATATGACTATCTGGAAAATCTGCGAAACTAAGTAGAAATATTTATTGTTAAATTAAAACTGATTGAGACAAGAAAAATCAAAGCTTAAAGTTATTAATTGTCATATAGCACAAATTAATCAAGTTGATAAAACATAATCAAAAAGATTGAAATCGATTTAGTTTTCATCAAGTTATGGAAGTTGAACATATGTTTTGATATTTTGACATGATTTCTAATTGATAGAAGAGTATTGAAAGTAGATTTGAGATTTAAGTTATTCAAGATTTGCATTTTGAAAGAATTTTTGTAAAAATGTCTAAGATTAAATATTTGTTCTGTTTCTGGTTCCAAAAGCAATTGTGTTACGTTTATCTTTAAGGTTCTTGAATATAACTAATTTAAATTACATCTTCACTCTCTACACATCAAATACTCATACCTTATTTGAACTTAAGCTGCAAGCTTTCACACTTTACAATTTTCTCAATGTGAAAAATTATTTCCATATGAGTTGATATGCAAGTACTTTTTGTTACCCTTAGGAAGCTACAGGATACGCTGCTTATGAGCGATGATGTCCTGTCGTGTCAGTTCAAGCAACAGTTACGCACAGCGACATTTCAACGCCTTGGCATGAAAATATATATTTTCCATTTTTCCCTAAGGGGGGCAGGGGGTTTTTGCCACATGCCGCGCCACTTCAGCCAATGAAATTTGTGTACTTTGAGCCTGGTTGATTTTTTAAGAGATTTGAGTTTCAGTTATCAGCATATTGTGTGTGTTTTGTCTGGAGTTTGCGCATGGAGAAAGTCAACCCCGGGGGGAAATATTAAAATGTTTGTGTGTGTGTGTGTGTGTTCCGTTTTTTTATTATGTAAATCAACCCCTTTTTTTACGGGCTTAGAGAAGGCGTTTTTTATGCGCAGCTTATTCAAATGGCGGCAAGGTCGTAAAAAACGAAAACAACAAAAAAAGGGTTGCTGTGATTTTAAGACTTTGGGGTATTCATAACTGTTGGCTTATGTAAATGCCAACCCTTTGAGCAGAGATAACGAATGACATTTGATTGGTCGTTATTGCCACATATTTAAATTGAAGCCTACTCTTACAAAATGGAGTTTTTCTTACTCGTTCTCTCTCTCTCTCTTTTTGTTTGCAGTTGTTGACTTGAAATTTGAGGCAGCCAAGGTTCATTTGAAGAGTCAACAGCACGTGGCTAAAAGTTTGGCCAAAAGCGAAACGCTAACGAGCAGCATAGAGAAGCAGCGGCAGCATAAAGAAGATGTTGACACAAATATGCGCGATGTCAGCGCAAATCACAGACTCAACAGCAGCTTCGCTCACATTGAACAGGACGAACAGGAGAACAATGACAATGACAATGACAGCTCATTGTTGCAACTAAAGCTGCACTCAACTGATGAATTTGGCGAGAAGCAGCAGCAGCAGCAGCAGCAGTTGGAGTTGAAGTTGGGCAACAACAATTGTGCAACTTTATTGTCGCCTTTTCACTTGAAAACTGAACCCGAGCAGCAGCAGCAGCAGCAGCAGGAACAGGAGACTGCCATGCTAGGACTCTATGAGCACTTCAGCAATGCCAGCGCCAAGGATGTGCGCGAATTGGAGCAGTGTTTAAAGTTGCAGAACCAAAATGGTGAGTATGGTCAATTTAAGCTTGACATAATCATTTAAGAACCTTTATATAACATAAATGTTTGAGTGGAATCTTAGATTAAGGATATGAATTACAATTCAGAATAAATATATAATTTCGTTTGTTCCTCAAAAGGTCAAACTTTTACATAACTGTTCTCTATTCAGCAGAATCCTACTAGATGACAACTCAATAGACTTATTGCTATCAAAACTACAGTTCGAACTCGATTTCGAAAATGAGAAAACGAAACCATTCCAAATAATTAATTAATTAATTTTCTATTTAAATATTTAAATAAAAACGTTGCTGTCGGGTTCTCCCGACTGCGATTTACTCTGTTTTCTGTACGTTTAATAAATTCAATTTCTGTTAGGACTAATTATAAACTTATAAACTGTTCTTAAGCTTAGGTAAACTGAGTTTGGCTGAGTTATTTTTGAAAACAAAATTGTTTTTCATACAAAAACTTATTTTTCAATCGATCGTTCCTATGGCAGCTATTTGTTATAGTGGTCCGATCTAGCCGATCTTAACACTTTGTCTGCCCTTGGTATATACCAACATGTATACCATGTTTGGTTGCTCTAGCTTCAAAACTGTGGAAAAACCCTGCGTTCATACAGACGGACGGACGGACGAACATTTCAGAAGCCCAAAATACTCTTTTTTTTCCACTTATTTTCCATTTTCCAATTTAACTTCAAAGTATATTTAAACTAAGCATAGAAATAGTGAAACTCAGCGTCATATTTCACACTTGAATCAACTACTCGCTTAACTCGTAAAATTCCGTCAAAAATAATTTTGCGATAAAAATCGCATTTTTGCAGCAAATTTCGAAATAACAATAAATGCATTGGGGTGTTTTTGCACCCCTTTTCATTTAATACTATTCAAAACTCACCCCCAAGGAGTTAGAGTTATGCATGTGTTAATTAAATTTGTCCGTCAGTCTAATCGCCAGTTAAGCATCTTAAGTCCAGTTACAATTTTTGGCTGAAAACTCTATCGGAAAATGTGCAGAGCTCAAATGACGCATATGTAGTTTTGATGCAGTCTTAAATTAGTTTTAGTAGGGTGGTTCATTAAGGTTGGTCTCTAAGCCAACCCAGCTTGTCAAGTTTTTTTTTTTTTAATAGTTTTTTTGCGCGCTTTTTTTTTGTTTTGTTTTGCCTTGCCAAATTATGCATCATTTTTCAATATTCTCAATATTCAATATGCTCAAAGGTAGAGCCTGCATATCTCGAATAACAGCAATTTTGATATGGCATTGTCTGGTAACATGATGAAGCACCAAAGGCAATCGACAACGATGACATTCAATGACATCTAGAGTTTTGTTTATGTCCTTACAAATATATTTCAACTATTTGCTTCTTCTTTTTTTATTTTGGGTAAAAAACGACTCAAATCAATTGCGTTGTCTGCTGTCCTTTCGATAAGGAAATATTCTTAAAAAAAAGAAAAAAAAAATGTAGAAAATACAAAACAAAACAAAGCAAGGTAACGAGCAGGAAAAACAGAAGAAAACACGTTACGGTTTGCGGTACTTTGCGTGCATTTGACACCCCAGTAAGGACATCGCATGGCAGAACTCTTAGGTAGCTGAATCGGGTCCTTGAGCACTTATATGCATATGCGGGGCCGCCTCGTCTCGCCTCGCCTCGCAAAGTTCTAAAAAAACACAACACAAAATATTGCAAACTACCCCACTATAGTCATTTTTTCTTCAATTTTTTTTCTGCTTTTTTATGCAATTTTTAGCATGAAAATTTGTTTTTTTTTTTTTTGGGTCGAGGGGTTGGTTTTTAAGGGAACTTTCTTTCTTTCGTGCATTGATTTTCATAGCATTTCCTTTTTTAATTGCGTGTTTTTTTTTTTGTTGCTGTTTTCTTCATCGTGACATTGGGTTTGTTAACGGTTATTGATTTATTTTCGCAGCTCTTCAAAATTTATGGGCAATTTTTTGCTAGATTTTCTTTTGGTTTTGCCTGCTATTTCCCACGAGTTTTAAGGCAAAGCTGCATCCTTAGCAGGATTACGCATATTTTAGGGTGAAATCTTTGATTTTCAAATAATATAAGAAATGACAATTTTCTTATTTTACTCAAGGTTTCTTCTTCCTGGTATACAACATACATTCATTTCCCATGCCTATTGATAAGAAATCACTTGAGTATGCTGTTTTCATTTTTTCCAACATTTATTGCTACTAAAAATAAAAAAAAAAAAGCCACAAGAACAAACCCACAAGATACTCAAAAAGAAAATACTACAAAATACCAACATGTAGCAAGACCTAAACAGCTTTATGACTTCATTAGGCATTTCACTTTTCTTGAAAAGTGTATTTTCCCAAACAAATCTAAGCAGAAGAAAAATCCATTTACTTTTGCTTTGGCCTTTCCTTTTTTATTTAGTTTTAGTTCTAGTTTCAGTTTCAGTTTTTCTTTTTTTTTTTCATATTTTCCGGCTGCACCAATAAAAATCTTGTTTGCGCTACCTTAAAAAAAAAGAAAAAGAAAAACTAACACCCTAAACTCTTTTTTTTACTCTTTGGCTCAGTGAACTTTTATGATCTTTGCCTACATTGACTTAAGTAATTCTCAGCAATGAGAGATGTTTACGACAAGGTCGTACCGAGTTACCAATTCCCAAATAAGTACTAACAATATTATTTTTATGGCCACGCACAGTAGGCAAAAGTAAAAAAGTCAAAGTCAAAGTCAATTCTCAAACTGAAGCCTTTTTAGCAAGTCCTTGTGAACGTGACAGACTCGCTTCCCAAAAAGAAAGAAGAAAAACACAGAAATGGTTCAGAACCAGTAGCCAAGAATCTTCGGTTCGGGCCTAATTAACATGTAGGACCAGCTCAGGATGCTGTCTGTGTGCGTATCTGTCTGTCTGTCTCAGGCTATGTTGCCCCGCACAAAAGTTATCTAAATTTTTTATGATTTACGTGGAAATCGCCACAATTTACAGCACAAGAGCCGCGGGCCGTGTGTGCATCGTAAAAAACTCAAACAGCGCAAAAAAAAACACAAAAAAACTATATGTTAAATAGGACTCGACTTGAAGATATCCTGTATTAAATACATTTGGTTAAAAGTTAATTTAAAATCAATTATATAAGAAATCATATATAACCCATAAAGAAATAAGTGTACTTTTTATAATTGCAATAACTTCTGAGCATGTCGGCCTGTTCCGAATTCCGTACGTTTTTGAAAAGTAAAAATGTTTACAAATTACTGTTTTTTTTTTAATTCTGGTCGGAGTAATTTCGTTTTCGACTTTTCAAGCGCAGTTCGAACCCGAGCTTTTATGTCATTTTTGTTTATTAATGTAATAAATGTAATTACACTTCAATCTAATGAAAAATATAACTGATTCATTTCTAAATCAGATGAATAATGTAAGAAAATTGAGTTTAAATACATTTTATTTTAATTTCCTGTGCAATCTGTCAATTACTTTCCAGTCCGAAAACAAAAAAGCAAAAGCTTTCCGTTTCGAGCAATTCAGAAAAGTAATCAAATCCCCTTTTCGGAACAGACCTGAATAATATAAATACTTAAAATCTAGCTCTTTTATTGAAGCTCTTCATTAAAGGGTATCTCAGAATCAAATATATCAGTTCATGTACCCAATTTCAATCGCAATCTCAAGAACTAGAACTAAACTAAGACACTGTAGGTGGCTATCAAAGACGGAAGCGTTGCGCCTTTGGGCGTTAAATGCTTCGCAGGACAAATGAATTTTGTTTTTGTTTTTAGAGTGCGTCTCCGTTACCTGAGCAACTGCACTACGTTTTTTTTTTATGACTTTGTAACAATTTTTTATGATTTTTTTTTTGTACATAAAAAAATGTATGCATCTTTTACCTGCTGGCAGGTCTAGTTTTTTTTATGTAAGTATGTACAAACATATTTTTTTTTGTCACCTTGGAATTTGACTTTTCGTTATAATTTGTTTGTGTTGTTGTGTTTTTTTCTCATGAATTTTCTAGGAATATTTATATATAAAAATGTTTTTATTTTGAAATGGAAAATAGTTGTTCGTAGTTATTGAATTTGTTTTGGCTAAGTTTATGATTTGAGTTGAAAAGTCAAAAAAAATATAAATAAAAATGTATTGCTTTGTTAATTATAGCAGAACAGTTTTAGAAGCCTGAAAAATGATGATAAGTATCAATTGTAATTGAACAAAAATGTTTGATTTTGTTTTGAGCTCAGAAATTTTGACTTCTGTTTAATTTTTTATGTTGTTAATAAGAGTTTTAAGATCTTCGAAAAATAACAAGAAAAATTATAAAATTAAAAATATTGAAATTGTTTTTTTTTTCTGTATTTAATTTTTAAGATTTTATACGAGCCAAAGTTATTCTGTTATTAAACATTTATCATCCTTTAAAAAAGTTGGCTTGTAAAAGACTGCGATTTTTAATATTTTAATCGTTTTTAATTTAGTTTATAATGATGACAATTCGTTCATATTTTATTTTAGTTCTTAATTATGTTGTTTAAACGCAACTCGTTGCGTCTTAAAACAATCAAGTATTTGACACTTTGCAACATGAAACACATAAACTAAGCTTCAAAGTTATGCATGAAGTATGTTCTTATGTATGTATGAATGTATGTACATATGTATGAATCTATGTATTTTAGACATATAATTAAAATAAAATCCAAAACAAATCATAATAATAAACGAAGTGCCAAACGCAGCCAAAGCCACAAAAAGAACTAAAACAAAAGTCCCCAAGCCGAAGAAGCAGAAGAAGAAGAGCGCCGTGGAAGCAAAAGACACACTGAGCAAAGTGGGGGGCAGTCGCATGGTGGGTGGGGGAGGTTGAAGTCTGCATAGCCAGCATAAAGCACATGTGTGCATAAATGAATGGCAAATAAATGCGAGAGCGCACCGAGCAGCAGCAACAACAACAACAACTACAACAGAAACAACAAGTAAAAGAAGTAAGAAGAACAAAGAGCTCAAAGCAGACGACAATGGGCACATGCGGCGGCTGCTGCAGTCAACGTCGACGCAGCTTTAAAATATTTTTACATAGCACACACACACACACACACACACACACACACACACACACACACACACACACACACATACGCAAAGTTTGACTCGTATTTTGAGGCGTGTGCGCCAATCATAAAATAATATGCATACACACACACAAACACACAGAGCGCAGTCGACGCCAACGCCATTTGAAAGCTAAATTTAAATTTTAAGCCACACCCCAAACAAGCGCACGCATACTGCACACACACACAAGCACACACACACACACACACAGCGAAACATAGCCCCAACGAACGGCAGCCGAGCCGAACAAACGAACCCGGCCCCACCACCTCCTCCCCCCAAAAACCCAACCCACAGCAAAAAACGAGACAAGACATTGTAGTAAAATTTTAAAACGTATAAAATGTTGGAGCAAGCAGACACAAACACAAGCACACACACACACACACACACACACACACACACACACACACGCTCAAACACACAGTCCAACTCAAATGCAAACAAAGTCTCACTCACTCACTCTCTCGCGCTCATGCACGCATACACACTCAAAACGATTTGCGAGCGCTCTCGCGCTCAATTCGCCGCTCAGCGAATGGGATTTTATTGTGGAACGCGTTTTCTAACAGGCATTCAAAGGCGCTAGAACGGTAAATAATCGAGTGTGCGCTCTATCCCACACACACACATACTAAGGCGCGCGAAGAGCAAGCGAGAGCGAGGCGTAAGCTCTATCGCTCACACACACACACACATAGAAGCTGCCCCCAGTTGGCTTTCGATGTTTTTTGTGAGCCAAGTGCAGTTGGCGCGCCGACGTGAAACCAGTTAAACGCGTCCACTCTTCTGAAGCACAACGTGCAGCAGCTCTCGCAAAATAAAAAAAAAGTGTGTTTGTTTTTTTTGTTGTTGTATAAGGCAAGCTCCAACAAAAAACGGCACAACAACAATAAGGCATAAAAAAAGAAAAGCACAAACCAACCCTTACCGCTTTGACAGGGTGGCTAACAAGAACAAGAACAAGGAGAACAAGAACAACAACAACAAGAACAGCAAACGAACTTCCCCTGTTGCCTGTTTTGGGCGCAAAAACACAAATTTTGAACTCAAAACTACCAAAAACGCACTCAAACAAAGTCAATGCCGGCAAAGGGAGTGTGGAAGGCATTGAGCAGAGACAGAGAGTGAGAAAGAGAGAAAGAGACAAGGCTGTCAGTACCGGCAATAGTACAAGCAAAACGTCCATAATCATCATTGTGATCAACATAATCATCAACATCATCATCATTATCGTCGTCGTCGTCAGCAGCAGCAGCAGGCCTAGTTGAGATTAACCGCCAAGAGTTATCCTGGCGACTTTGAGCGCTCAAACATTGTCAGTTTCAAACGAAACACGAACGCGTTTGGACGCAAACCGGCGCAAAAACCAACAAAAAAAAACACAAATCTATATTTCTATGAAAATCCAAATCCAAATCCAAATCCAATTCAAAAACGAAAACAAAAACTCAACAGCAAATTACGTAAAATCAATCAAATTTTTTGCAAGTGTGTATTCAGTTGAAAGTTGTAAACATTCTTGAACATTTTTGTAGTGACAATTTGAAAGAAAACATATCCTTTTTTTTTTTTAAATACAAAAACCAAAACTATTTGAGCTGCCGTGCTGTGAAAATGGTTATGTCGGAGCTACGTTGGCACACCGCTAGTCCCGAGGATAATAAAAATTCCTTGAAACATGATTTGTTGAAAAGCAACAATAACAGTGCACGTGACACTGCCGTTCACATAATGCAGAATCGATGTAAGTTTTAAACACATTTTTTAACTCTAAATCCAATACTGTTATACAATATCATTTAAATATTGAAATTAAAGCTTAAAATTAAGTTTTAATTGAAATTTTTGCATACTTATTATGTTAAGATCATGTTTTATTTTTAGATATTCAATGTTTTGAACATAACTTTTAGTATACTTCTTATGTTAGTTCTTGTTCTAAAGATATTCGAATTTGAATATTATGTCTTAACTCGATGTTATTGAGTATTTATTTAACTTTTAGTATATATTCCATGTTTAGATTATGTTCAATGTTTTGAACAACTCTTGATACGATCTTAAGTTGAAATTATTAACTTTCAAATTCCCAAGGTTTTTGATTTGAATTTGAGAACTTATCTTTTAAATTCCCAAGCTTTTTGAACTAAATTTAAAAACTAATCTTTAAAATTTTCAAAGTTTATTGAAAGAAGTTTTTAAAACTTGACTTGACTGTTCGTATTTTCACTTCCGTTCACATTTTGCGCAATTGAAATTCACTTAAATGTTTAAAATATGCCTATGGCTGTTGATCTGATTGAATTGAGTTGAATTCCATTTCAAAACTAATTCTTGAACAAATGCAAGTGAAATCAAATCACAGAATCTTGTTAGAAATGAAAACATTTAAGTGAATTTGAAATTCGCAACATCTTAATGAATTTGAAAACCGTAAGTCGTTAAGTATTAAGATTTGTCAACTTTTCAAGATTTTCGTAAACATATCTTTTTAAACTGAACAGTTTTATAGAAATTGTTGAACTATGTTTAAAAAAGCTACTTTTTTATGATTCTAATGGAAATGTCTCAAGAAATGTTAGAGATATTACGATCTTATGATTACTTGAAAAGCTAAAGAGTTACTTTAATAATGTTTGTTAACACTTTGATATTTTGTAAAACTGCAATTACTAATTAGACAACATAAACTTGATTTCATTAGCTGACAAAATAAGCATTCTTGAGTCACACAATTTCAAAGAAAATCCACAAAATACAAACCCCGTACCGCCCAACCCCCCTTAACTAATTTGAAGAATTGCCCAACACAGGTGACCATGTCATAAATATCAACCTGCAGACGACCCACTTAACTAAACACAAATCACAAAACACATCGTGCCAAGCACAGAAGATATATAGAAAACAGTGTTGAGTAAAAGTATGAATATGAGTATGAGTATGAGTACGAGTATGAGTATGAATATGAGTATGATTATGAGTATTACGAATGCTGACCATAAAACTATATATTTTATGGAAGACGCATATTTCTTGCACAAAGCGGAAAAGTGACCATGGAAAAAGGGGTTGCACGTTATAAACAATAAAAAGTTACGTTTATTTTTTGTTGCTTATCAATTGTTTATAAACGAAAAGCGCAGTTATATTGTAAATATATTTAATATTGTTGGTTATAATAAGGTTGCGATATGCGTAATCATATGGAATTGTATAAACGTCAAACTAGTTTCGA
The DNA here is from genome assembly GCA_949708635.1 of Hirtodrosophila cameraria. Classification (NCBI taxonomy): domain Eukaryota; kingdom Metazoa; phylum Arthropoda; class Insecta; order Diptera; family Drosophilidae; genus Hirtodrosophila; species Hirtodrosophila cameraria. The sequence goes on from OX453090.1 coordinate 46,863,154, forward strand.
AAATGTATCCTTTGGTTAATGATAATTTCAGGTTTTTAATAGTTAACTAAATATAATTGAAAAAAAAAGAGTTTAGAATGCTCCAGAAATAGATAAAGAACAAATGGATACAGAAATATAGTTTCAATAGTAAATTTGAAATACAATAGTAAAATAGAATATTCAGTTTTAGCATAGATAATGATAACTTAAGGTTTAGATATTGAATAGACAAAGATTAAAAGTATAGTTTTTGTAATAATTGAAATAAGAGTTTGGAATGCAACAAATATAGACAAAGCACAAAGGAACCAAAAGATATAGAAATATAATTGTAATAGCAATATTTGAAAAAATACAATTTAAAAATAGCTTTAATTTTGTTTTATACTATAGCTAATGATAACTTAAGTTTTTCATATTGAATAAACAAAGATCAAAAGTATAGTTTGAATAGAAAATTGAATATAGTTGAAATAAGAGTTTGCAATATACCAAATCTAGTTGGAAAAGATGTTTTATTCTTGCTTTAGTATTCGAAATACAGTTATAAAGCTTAAACAAAGTTACATTTTAGCTATGTAGTCTTAAATAGCTTTACACAATTGAAGTGCTCTACAGCTAATTAGAGGCATCTCAAGCATATTTTATATTAGTAAATGGCTTTCGAAAACCTAATCTAACCTAAAACGATAAAGCTAATATAAATGTCTCATGATTTCCATATACTTAAGACTAAGATTTGCTTATCTGCACATGATATTTAAAAAAAAAAACGGTTCTTATCGCGCAACACCTGCAAAACACAAAACTACACGAAAAACCCGATCTCAAAATTCTTGGTAAACAAATTTCGTCATAGTCATATAGAACAAGAACAAGAAGAAGCACAAGAACAAGCACAATGCTCTGATTATAATAAATTAATCGATTGCTTGCTCAAAAACGACAATAACTTTTAAATTAATATACAACGGTTTTGTTGTTGTTGTTGTTGTTGTTGTGCCTGAGCGCGATTGACGACAATGTTGCGAGTAAAACGGACAGCGGGGATTATTTTTAGTCATTGTCGAAATGAGCTCATTACGATATGATAAGAAAATAAGTATTGAAACAAGGCCTACGCTTATCAAAGCATGGCTATCACAATCGACTCGAATCGGAGCAAGTGAACTGGTCAAGAAAGAGGGCGTGTTATGTGTGTTATGGCCAATTCGTGGAAACAGCATCATAAAAATGCAAGCGAAACGAGAAATAAAACCAACAAAAAAACAAAAACAATTTCTTGTGTATTAATCGACTTTCGTTTTTGTTTTCGTTAGCGTTTTGGTTGTTGTTGTTGTTGTTGTTGTTGTGAGGCAGCTGCAACACGCCTAAAAGCCGACTACGCTTAACGCTCTTCTCTGTTGCTTTGTTTTGCTACGAAAATTCATCTAAAACAAAAGGCATAACAAAACGATACACGCACATTTAGCTACAGCTACAGCTACAAATACAAATACAACTTCAGCTTTAGCTTTTGCTTTAGCGTGGGGTCAAGAGTTCAAGACACGCAGCTTCCGACGCCGACAACGTAAGCAGCGACGACTCAATCGATAGTCAGTCTGCGCACGTGATGAGTGTGCACACACACAGACACACATACACATTTAGCCTTGTGGCAACCCCCCAGCCACCCACACATCCACAGTTAAACCAACACACAACCACTGTCGAGGTCATTGACTAATTGTGCAAAAGTATCTGACGAAGTCGAAACACACAAAATTCGCAGTTGGCATCTCCCATTTCATTTACGAGTGTGTGTCTTGGCTACACTGGACAAAACCTTGGCAGAAATACAAGATTTCGTTTTCAAATCAGCTGAAAAAAGTATTTTTTCTTATAAGCTGAAAAAATTTAAGCATTGCATAAAGTTATTCATTGTATTTTTGAAATTCCAAAAGATTTGATTGGAATTAAAAAAAAAGAAAGCACAAAATATGGTTTAACCTATATCCGATATCCGAAATATCAACTATTTTACATCGATTTCATTTCACTTACTCAAAAGTACAAGCTTTCTGAAAAACAAATCTTCGGATCTGTTTTCGAGAAATTTTCATTTCAAATTATTTTCGACTTTTGTACTAAACAGCAATAGCTCTTTCTTTTTGAGACTTAGTTCTAATACTGCTCATTCCACTGTCTCAAAAAAAAATTCGAAATTTCAAATAACGAATAATTTCAATTCTAAATGCTTTGATTGAAATTGGCAAGGCGAAGAGGCTTGATTATATAATTTTGTAGTATTCAGAACAGCTAAAAATTTTTGACTTTTGCGCTGGGAATCCAACTGATAAGCTGTTTAGAAACAAAATGAATTGAGCTCAATTCGTTTTGATTTGCACATATGGATTTTCTTTCAGTGTATTCGAGTGACACCCGCTGTGCACTTTTCCCCGAAACATTTTCACCTTAGGGTGTCTGCGGTTTTTGCATTTTTCGCAGCAATTGTAAAGTTTTGATACGAAAATTTTCATTCAAATGCTGCACAAATGTTGCTCTTTTCCGACTTGCATATTGACCCGTGCTGGGCACGCGCTGCACCCTGCCCCGCCTTGCCCCGTGCTGGTGTTTGCCTCAAAGCGGGGGTGGATTTTCAAATATGTTACATAATTTATGTGGCATTTTAACGCGCAGTTTTTGAAAATTAGTTTGGCTCGCAGGCGCCTTAAGTGCTGCGCCATGATTGGGTTAGCAGCGTGCCACGCCAAGCGGCAGGGGCAGGGGCAGAAAAAGGTTACTTATGCCACAACTAAGGCACATATGCCACATCATATTGGGTCGGCACAGATCTGAGATCTTTTCTCTTTTCTTGCCTGAGCAGCGCGTACCACTTGAGTGTTCTTGAGTTCTTGGATTTGAAGTGTGGCAAGAACAGTTGGTGCGTCACATTGTCGCTTAATTAGCTAACAATAAAAGGAACTCAAAGAGTGACACAAAAGTGTGCCAGAAGTGTGGCTACTGAAAATCCAACTAGATCTTTAGGCTCAAGTCTTTTAAAAACTTATGCAACTAATGGAAATTTTAGTTTAAAATTGAACTAAACAGATTAGCAACATTCGAAATTCAACAGAATTAGTATAATAATTTTTACAACAAAAAAAGAAGCTAATCTATGGGTATTCCCTTGACGCCAACTAACTGATTTATGCCTTCACTTGATTAAAAAAGATTAACGGCGTTTACTTCATAATCACTTGATAAAGATTTTTATAATATCAAATCACTGGAATTAAAGCATGCGTAAATCAAACATATATCATCGAAAGAGTTTCAAAATTATGATTTAGGTAAAGTACCTTCATACAAGTTAGAGACAAGAAACTTTGCTAAGCCTCTAGAAAACTAAGATACAAAATTTGCTATGAAAAACATAATTCATAATAAGAAACTAACTTTTCAAATATTATAAAAATTTATATATTTATATGATAAATATTAGTATCGAAAAACTTTATTAAAATCAATAATCAATTTATTAAAATCAATAAATAGTAAGATTTAGATCTAAAATTGGGAAAATTAGAAGGAAAATCGATTCCGTTCGAAATTGATTTCTATTCTGAATTCCTTCAAAACTTAACGTTTTTCAAAGTTATGCAAAGTATTTGGAAATTCAAATAATAAGTTCATAAACTCCATTTTCCTTTATTTTTCAACTGATTTAGAAATTTTTCAATTGAAAAGCTGTAAAACTGTATCAAAAACTTTCAAACGTGACTGTTCTCGATTCAGCATATTTGTATCGAAACTCGAGTTCGAATTCGGCTTAGAAAAAACGTAAGCAAAACCATTTCGATAAGAAATTAGAACAGTAATCTGTAAATCATTTGCAATTCAATCATTTTTACTTTTCAAAAACGTGCGGAACTCGAAACAAGCCTGATTTTCCTATTTCAAAATTAAGGTCCCTTTGATTTATAATAAGAGTTAAGTTCAAAAGTACAAGAAAGCAATGTTCTCTAGCAGTTCAACATACCTACTCATATTTTCAAAGACATTCAATATATCAGAATATCAAGAAATATGATTTATTAAGCATAACATAAAATTCACATTACATAATGAATTGTGTATCTCAAATTCAAGATTGTTGCTCAAGTCAAACGCTTACTCATAGATTACTATATAAAATACGCTAAACTGTAACTGAAACGTGTTAAGTTGCAACATGCAACACAAAAATTGTATTGCAACCAAGCTGCTGTTGCCACAAGCTCATAAATTAGCCAAAAGACATTTGAGTTGAGGACGCGCCCCGTATTCGAGTATCGATATATGTGGCCATATCCATAAAATGCAGCCAACAAATGTTGCTACGTCCGTTTGCATTTCAAATTCAAATTGAGTTGGAGCGAAGAGAGAGAAGCGAGAAGAGAGAAGTAGAAGCAGCGCCCAGGTGTTCCCTTGTCGAGCGTCATAAAAATATCCTTTTATGCAGCAGCGTGTCCTGTCTGTGGCCATTTGGTCAGTTAGCTAAAATGTATCGATATCGATTCGTGTTTGTGCAGCGAGCGGTCCCAAACAAAATTCGGAAGTTTAACGTTTTCTTGGTGAAAAATTCAACTTTGTTTTTTTTTCGCTTTTTTTTCAAAGTGTGCTCTGTTTTATGCCTGCTACGTGTTGTCGCTTGTGGCAGTTGCAAGCATTTATATTTGCTTGCTTTAAGTTCTTTTAAATTTTCAAATTTATACTCAAATTTTTGAATTTCTTTCTTTACAGATATCAGTCGCCTGTCGCGTTCGCCATCGCCGCTGCAATCGAACGGTAAGTGTTTCCAAATATATTCAACTCGAATTTCGGAAAAAACATTAGAGTAAGCCAACATCAGCTGTTGTCCGTTTTTCGACAATTTACGATTTGTCCACTTTTGACACAAACATCTGCCAGACCGTTTGAAAAAAAGCAGCATCAGTTTCAGTTTCAGTTGAGGCTGCTGCAAAGACAATAAATATACACGGGTAGCATTTATAGAACGCAACTCAAAACTCTGAAAAGGAAATCAACCCTTGCAACCTCTCGATGCACGACGCTCGCTGGCCACGCGCTACATTTTGAGGTTAGGGTTAGAGTTAGGGATTGGTATAGAAATAGGGATAAATAAATAAAATAAATAGATGGGGTTAAATGTTCAGTTAGGTAGGGACTGTCAAAACTTTTGTCAAGGCTCGAGGACTGTGATTTAAGCTGGAAAGAGGCAAAAGTGCGAAACTGGGTGTATCTTTAAGTTGATTTTAATGTTTATAAGTGTCTGCGTGTGTATCTGTGTCTGTGTGCGTATCTATATGTGTCTCTGACTTAACAGCTTCTTAAGTAGTTTCGCTTGACTGCATTAGGTGACAATTGTCGTGTCATTTCGGGGCGTTTCTAATTGCGGTTTTCAGGGTGCAGTCAAGAATACCAAGCAAAGATTGTTGGGGCGTTTTTAATTGACGTTATATAATAATATAGACGGTAGTTGATTGCAATTTTTGAGTTTGACTTTGAACTAGAGTTAATAGACAAACGATTTAATAATCTAAATTATTATTAATCAATCAAATTACAATTTTAGAGCTACTTTTCTTAGTATTGATTGAGTGAATCCCGAATTTCGTTTTCTCTTCTTTCGAAGCCGAGTAAAAAGTCTATTTAGTTGTCATCTAGTAGGCATTGCTACGTTTTCTTGCATGTTTTCGCTTCTGTTTTACGGACTGTTTTTCAATTTAATATTATAAATGTTATTTGACTATAATGGAATGAATAAATTGAATAATTATTTTTCTAATATGATGAAGTATATTAGAAAATTGAGTTTAAGAATTTGTTTTTTCTAGATCAAATCTGGCAATTACTTTTCATTTCGCAGGCAAAAACGTAAAACTTTTAAAAAACGTAAACGTTTGACATTTTGTTTGCTCAAAACAGCAATCAATTCGGTTTTCGCAAATTTCGAACAGAATGCGAATTCGAAACAATCCTGATTGTAGACTTTAGAATAAAAAAGTTAATTTCGTTTCAAATATATCAAATCCAAATCCAAATATAAGAGCTTCGATCATCATTGCTGTTAAAGAAACAATTGAGAGAGAGAGCTGCAGAGCAAACAAGTACTCAGCCGATACATATATAATTGATGATAATGATATATATATCGTTGGGAAGTTCGAATAATTGGACTATCAGATGCACTTCACAGCACATATACATTTTTGCTGCAGAGTTTATCACTTAATTTTGGCATCGAAATATTAAAAAGAACTTTAATGGTTGCATTTCAATATCGAGATGATCAATAGTATCGATAGTGTTAATAGTTTCAACTGCCTAAATTGATGGCTTTTCAAGCTCAACTTTAAACTATTGAATTCAGTATATTATAAATTGTTTATTAAATGCATAACAGGCTTATTATTATTCATAACTCGTTATCATGTGTCTGGGCTGCGTAAAATTTGCAATTCACACTTTACAAATTTCAATAGGGGCGCAGGCAACAACATAATCAAAATGTTACCCAAATATATATATAAGTATATATTTTGCACGCCCACGTTTTGAACTTCGTTAGTCACGGCTTGGTCCAGAGTCCAGAGTCGAGTCCAGGGCCCTGTGCTCCCTTTTTGGCCATAACAGAACTAAGCAAAACCTTTTTTTTTCCGTTCGCCCTGCTTTTATATTATTGACAGCATTTCGCATGATTTGAATTTTCATATGTGTGTGCGTGTGTTGGTGTGTGCTGGTATGTGTGTGCGGTAACTGAACACAGTTGCTGTGATTTCTTTCACATGAGCTCTCCCTTTTTTTTATGCTACCGAATGAACACATATTTACATATATTTTATGCAAAAATTATGCCGTTATGCACGAGTGTGGGAGCTGTGTGTGTTTGTGTGTGTGTGTGTGTTTGGGCGAATACACACAAATGTGAAGTCAAACTGACCATTTGGCTCTTTTATTGGTTGGCTAAAAGCGCAGAGGCGTCAATAACTAAGGGGGGCCTTTGAACAGCAGCCTTGAGTAACTTGTATTTTGTGCAACTTATTTGAATTTTGTAAAAATGCACTGGAAATGCAAATATTACCATTTCAACTGTTGAAATTGAGTTTTTAAATGAGTTATTGAAATTTATATAGAAATTTATCAAATACTGTATTTCCCGTGTATGTTAATAGTATCCATACTTCTGTGAGCCTATTGTAACCCGGCTATTACTTGCCTTAGAAACATGAAAGTTCTTCAACACATTACAAAATAGTCCTGGCAAAAGCAAATTTCTAGTTTCTGCAGGATAACCCCAAGAATAAGCAAACCAACTATGCCAACTCAGCTGCTGCATATAATATAAGCATACAATTTTGACAACAGCATAAGAAAAAGGATTCATGTGAATTTTGAGAGGTAAAGTACTATCCATAGTAAAAACAATCAATAGTAACTCGGCTATTACTTGCCCGAGAAACATGAAAGTTCTTCTACACATTAGAAAATAGTCTTAGAGGAAGCAAATTTCTATTTGCTGCAGGATAACCCTAAGAATAAGCAAACCAACTATGCAAACTCAGCTGCTGCATAAAATATAAGCATACAATTTTGACAAGAGCGTAGGAAAAAGTAATCATGTGATTTTTGAGAGATAAAGTACTATCCATACTTAAAACAATCCATAGTAACTCAGCTATGACTTGCCCTAGAAACATGAAATTTCTTCTACACATTACAAAATAGTCCTAGCAAAAGCAAATTTCTAGTTTCTACATGATAACCCTAAGAATAAGAAAACCAACTATTCAAACTCAGCTGCAGCTTATAATATAAGCATATAGCTTTGACACCATCATAGAAAAATGTTAAAATGTGAATTTTAAAAGACAAAGTGCTATCCATAGTTTAACCAACATATTGTAACCTATTCAGCTATTGCTTGCCCTAGAAACATGACATTTCCAGCACGTATGCAAAGAACTAAATGAAAGCCTACGCCCATGGTTTTAGCTCTTCACACAAAACACATACAAATCGAATTTGCACATCATCTGAATACCAAATGGCCGCACGTAGCCAAACGAACATAAGAAAACAAAAATGTTCATCTGCAGCAGCGGCATCGAAGGATGACTATGGATGACCATGACCATGTGGGCACCCACTTGGGCGAATAAGTCATCAAATTCACGTAGCATCAACCACCACCAGAGCCACAAGTCATAAAGTAGCCACAGCAAACATATGCAAAAATCTTTTAAGGTCTGCGACGGACACAGCTGACCGAACCCCGAACCAATTGTTGGGTGCATGGGAAAATGGGAAATGGGAAATGGAAATGCCACAATTGAGATTTCAAGCAGTTCAAGAAGGGGAAGGGTGCTCAGCACTTCAAAGAAGCTGCTCTTGAAAAGGGTTTACGGCAGCAGCAACTTTTGATTGCCATTTTTTTTTTTTTTTTGGTAGAGGGTGATCCTGGCAAAAGTTTTGCCTAAAACTGAACTGACGCATTTAAATATTATTGCAAATCAATTGGCCAAACTAAGCTCTATCATGCCTCCCCCTACCCTGCTAGACCACCTTTGTTGCTTTTCTTTTTTTTTGTGTGTGTATAAATAAAATGCAAAGAAATAGCAAATTTATACAAAAACGAGCATTTGAAATGCTAAAATGCCACTTAAAAGCAGCCAAAATGAAAAGAAAACATGAGAAATCCATTTGATGTACGTATATTGTTGCCAAAATAAACTAACTATGTAAACTATGTAAGAAGTTTCTTGTCAAAGTGAAGGGGAGGGAGTATACACTTTTCGCATAATATAAGTGACTCTCTCTCTCTTTTGGGTGGTCCACGTGGAAAGCCTTTCACCCAAAAACTCAACCAACTATGAAATTGTACGACAAATTATGCAAACGCATTCGGCCTATGCTCAAAGTTATGCAAAGGACATCTCTATGATGATGTTGAGTGGTTTGACTGAACTGGGAACTGGGTTCATTTAGCATAGGTGGCATATTCCCGATGTCTTTAAATGTTACTTGATTCGTTTTTATAGAGTTTTTGAAGCGTTTTTTGATCATTATGATTAAGGTTTTGTCTAAATTTGACTTAATTTTTCTATTTACAACTTTAACGATATATTCTAGTTTCGTTTTCTCAAGTTGCGTTTCAACTTAAAGTAACCAACTGATTATACAACTTTCTTTACTGTAGTTCACTTTAGGAACTGTTTAAATTGCATTTCCATTAAGAATTTCAAAACTGGTTCCAATTTGAATAGTTCTTTGTTTAACAGTTTTGGTTTGGTTTGGTTCCTTAAGTGATTCCTTTAACCCACTTGAAATACGTGCAACAATTTTCTGCAACTATGTTTTCCCCCTCTCTCTCTCGCACTCTATTCTAGCTTCGGATTGCGATGACAACAACTCAAGTGTGGGCACCTCCTCCAGCGATCGCTGTCGTTCTCCATTGAGTCCGGCAATGTTGCTGACGCAGCAGCAGGCGAAGCGGCAACTGTTGTCGCTGCAGCAGCCGCATCCGGCGCATCATCATCAACATAATCACAATCATCAGGTTTATAAGCTTGAGCAGCCGGATGAGGATTACGATGATGCCAATGGTGGTGCATTGAATTTAACTAGCGACAATTCGCGGCACAGCACACAATCGCCATCGAATTCGGTGAAATCCGCATCCGCATCCGCATCCTCGCCGCCCGGCTTGGCTTTACCAGCGCCGCCGTTGATGTCACCGGTGCTGCCACCGGTTGTGGTAACGCCCACAGCCACGCCCACGCCAACGCCCACGCCTAATTCGATGGCTGCAGCAGCAGCAGCGGCAGCCGCTGCTGCCATGGCAAGTGGCATGCAACCGCTGATGGCGCTGCCAGGATTATCCTCGCCCCAAGCGCAGTTTGCAGCCGCTGGCCTTGGCTTGAGCAATCCTTTGCTGGCTGGCACCATCTCGCCACAGGACTTTGCACAGTTCCAGCAGCTGCTGCAGCAGCGTCAGGTTGCGCTGCAGCAACAATTCAATAGCTATATGGAACTGTTGCGCAACGGCTCCTTGGGCTTGGCGCAGGACGATCCTGCGCTGGCTACACAAGTGGCTGCTGCACAGTTCCTTATGCAGAGTCAGCTGCAGGCGCTGGCACAGGCTACGCAGCAGCTGCAGGCGCTGCAGAAGCAGCAGCAACGTCAGCAGGAGCAGCTGCAGCTGCAGGAGTCGCTGTCCATGTGCAAGTCGCCGTTGCTGCAGCCGCGCAGCTCCACGCCGCATGCAAGAAGCAGTCCGGCACAGTTGCACAGTCCGGCCAGCTCGCCGCCGCAGCTCCAGCAGCATCATCAACATCAACATCCACATCATCATCATTTGCATCATCCGCTGCAGATAACGCCGCCCAATTCGGCAGCCAGCTTGAAGCTAAGCGGCATGCTAACGCCCAGCACGCCCACCAGCGGCACACATAGTCACAGCCTGGGCACAACAACACCACAACCCAAGACTGTGGCAAGTGCGGCAGCAGCGCGTGCGGCAGGTGAACCCTCGCCGGAGGAGACTACCGATCTGGAGGAGCTGGAACAGTTTGCCAAGACCTTCAAGCAGCGTCGCATTAAGCTGGGCTTTACACAAGGCGATGTGGGTCTGGCCATGGGCAAACTCTATGGCAATGATTTCTCCCAGACGACCATCTCACGTTTTGAGGCTTTGAATCTTAGCTTCAAGAACATGTGCAAGTTGAAGCCGCTGCTGCAAAAGTGGCTGGATGATGCTGATCGCACTATACAGGCGACGGGTGGTGTCTTCGATCCTGCTGCCTTGCAGGCAACGGTTAGCACACCGGAGATTATTGGACGCCGTCGCAAGAAGCGCACTTCGATAGAGACGACAATTAGGGGTGCTCTGGAGAAGGCATTTATGGCCAATCAGAAGCCCACATCGGAGGAGATCAGTCAACTGGCTGATCGTTTGGGCATGGAGAAGGAAGTGGTGCGTGTTTGGTTCTGCAATCGTCGGCAGAAGGAGAAGCGTATCAATCCTTCACTGGACAGTCCAACGGGTGCCGATGATGACGAGTCGCCCTATATGATGCACTAGATTTTGAGTGTGTCCAGAGAGAGAGATATTGAGAAAGAGAAAGAGAGATAGAACGAGAGTGTCTGGAGTCGAAAGATTGGGACGTAGACAGTGCAATGTGCGCAGGACGTAAACAACTTAAAAAACTATAAGCAGGTGTGTATTGTTTTGTATTATCTAACTTTAGGGAATTCATTAAAATTGTATTTTTATTAAACATTTTTTTAATGTTTCCTTTTAACTTATTTGTAAATTTCTTAAAATAAAAAAAGTTTATATTTTAAAATTAATTTTTTTTTCATTTTTTTTTTTTTAATAAATATAAATTTATAATTAATTTCTGCTTAGTTTCTAAAACTCAAAAACACAAAATTGAAACTAGTTCAGCAGTCTTAAAATATAAAAGAACTGGCAAAAGGATCAAAAATTTGTTTAATGAACAAAATGAAACTAGTTCAATTTATTTATTATAAGCAATCATTATTATATGCATGCTAATTCCAAGAAGGAAGCATTATTAATGCGAGTTATATAAATCAAACATTATTTTTTCACGAAAATTAACTAACTGATTCCATCTTTTTATTTTTCATTGCAGGTTCAAAGTCGCAAACACATCAAATATTAGCTTAATTCTTGACTATGATTAGGTTTCAACAACCAATCACACACACACACACACACACACACACACACACACACACATACACACACACACACACACACACACACACACACACACACACACACACACACACACACACACACACACACACACACACACATAAATACAGATCCAAGAGATTTGTTTATGTTAACTATTATTGGTATTTATTGTAACTAATTGTAATTAAAATGCATAAAAGTTAGCTCTAAAAATTGCTGCTCAAGTGAACTAGTTGCTTGGTTCACTTGAACACCAACATTTGAAGCCAAAAAAAAAAAAAAAATTAAATCACTTTGCCTAGAGTCAAATGTTTTAGCTTTTTCTTTTAAACATCGTGTTCTACACTGCGTATGATTAATATTTAAGTACAGTTTAAGGCATCTTTCTGCGTGTGCAAAAAACAAAAACAAAAACAAATCACAATTTTTTAATGTCAAGCAAAAAAAGTTTCTAGCAATTAATTTCACTTACATATATAACAAAACTCTTAAGCATATATATATACATATTTTTTTTTTTTTCGTAAATATTGCATATATAACAAACACTTAAGCATTTTTTTTTTTTTTTTCGTGAATACTGTGATAATCAATTGAATGATTTTTAATTTTAATTAAAGAAAAAAATGAAAACAAAAAAAATTAATATTTAATAAAAAGTAAACTAGCAGTACTTTGTATGTTGTATGGGCAAGCAAACTAACAATTTTAATTTAAATTTAATTATACTATGTAAACGTACAAAATTTTTTTTTTTTTTTAATAAAACTATTGAGTGTTGTATTTAAGTAAGTTCTGCCAATGTGGAAATTATGAAATATATATAGTTTGTTCAAAATAATAAACGTAACACAAAAACAAACCATTTGAATTTATCAAAACAAAAAAAAAACACACACATTTGTAATTGTAAATTATAAACAAATAATAAAAAGCAAATACTAATAGAATTTTAAAATGTAAAAAACAAAAACACAAATATAAAAATAATACAAAAAAAATCAATAAAAAATGCATTAAATATCCCTGAATTTTTGAACGTGTTTCAATTTTACGGTGTTTTCAAAAATTTTAGGCATTTAGAGTTTTGGGACAAAGTTTCAAAAATATTGAATCATTTTTCTTACTAGCAATTTTCAGTTTTGGCAGAAATGAATAAAAAGAAAACTTACAAATAAATATGTTTGTATAATTGTATCACTTTTCTCGATATTAATTCTAATTTAGAAATTGTAGCTGCAAAATGTTTGAGTATACCGATTTTTTTCAATTTTGGCATATTTAAGATCTTAAAATCTTGAGATGGTAAGTAAATACTTATTGTTTGACATGGTATCTAAAAACGTTGATGTTTAGGAAATCATCATCAAGAAAACTACTTTCATCATCAGCCCTTCACAAACAACACAACACATCACATCACATCACATATAACGCACACAAACAGACACACACACACACAATCTGACAGCTCAATGATAAGAATCACGAAAAAAAAAAAATAAAAAAAAAATATAAGAAATATTATGAAAAATAACTAGCTCAGAACGCACAGACAAAGGGCATATATAAACAGTGTGGCATGGAAAAGCGGCAGCAATGAAAGAGAATTGCGCGCGGCTTGAGTAAAAACGCGAAATAAAATTTTAATAAATAACAACATGCAAAACTGAAATTAATTCATGGAATTTTTGCCTACTGATTGCCCAGTCTTGGTCCCACTCAAAGTGCCAGTGCCAGTGCCAGTCTCAAAACTCATTCCCAGTCCCTGCTCGGACGCCAGCGCGTGCAAAGCGCAAATGCGAGCTAATAAGAAACAGACACCCGCAGAACGAAGAGTATCAAGAGAGTAGAGCAGAAGAGCAGAAGAGTACGGGACAACTGGAGCACACAAACCGATTGACGAAGATATGAACATGCAGATGAGCCCCGAGCATGACACGAAATGCAAAAGCTTTGGGGTCATGCAGCGGGGTTGGCTTGATGGAGCAGTAGAGTAGGAGGAGCAGAGGAGGAGGGAGCAGAGCGTATGACCCACACTTGGCTATCAATGAAAAGCCGACGCTGTCGCACTTGCCAAATGAAGGTACTGCGATTTTAACTGTCACTACACTCAAAAAAAAGAAGAAATTTCCGATCCGATCAAAACATTTGAAATCACACTGATTTTCGAATATCGATAGAAAATTCGAATTAAAAAGTTATGCTTTTGAGTCAATTGAATAAAAAGTATTCGAACTTATCATTAAAAGTTTCGAAATATTAGTTTTTCAATCGAAAACGATTCGGCATAAAAAGTTCTTGGCTATGAAAACAGGGTTGAATAATTACAAAAGTTTTTCAAATTTGACCAATGGCAACATTTTATTGACCTTGTATGTGTAAAGTTAGTATTTCACCAGTTTTTTAAATTATCCGAAAAATGTTAATATACAATTTTTTTTAATTTTAGCAAAAACTTAAAAACATTTTTGCTTTCATTAAATGTTCCAAATTGGACTTTTTATATTTTATATTTTAATAAAGTTCGTATGCTTTTTTGTACTTTATCCGTTACATCTATTACTATATTCTTATAGAACTATATTTCTTATTGTGTAATATCTACAATCAATGAAAAATACAAGATTGTATTTTTTTGAAAGTTTTGCCTTTTTTTTTTGTCTTTATTGACAGATTTCACATTTGAAGTTTGTTATTTCTTTCAAGACTCGTTTTTGAACTCGGTTTTCAAAAACTAATTTAATTATATTTATTAACTATTTGAATATATTATATATTCTACTATTACATTTATTTTGGAATTAAATAAATACTCGAATAAATGAAAAATATTTTTTGTATAATAACTCTTTTTTTTAAACTCTTTCCTTTCGACTTTACCAGGAATTGTTAAGGTTATATTGGGCATACTTAGAATAAAGATTCTAATAAGTCTTCATTATGGTTTTGAAAAAGTGCTTTTTTTTTAAGTGTAGAAAAAGTGCTCTATAACGACAGCTGAGACTGAGACTGCGACTGAGACTGAGACTGAGACTAAAACTGGGGGCAGTTCCGCTGCCCTTCGCGTCATTGTCGCTTGAGCTTTGAGCAATTAAAAGTTGCCAGCTGTGTGGCAAGTTGTTGGCAAGTTCTAAGTGTTCATTAGCCAGGGAGGCGACCGAGTTCGGGATCACATACTACTCATACCCAGCCCATATATACATATGCATATATATATATATATATATATATACCCATACCCGTACTCATACGCAAATGATGTCGGAAGATGCAGCCTGATGATTTGGTTTCCCGGCTCGGCTCACTTGTTTGCATGCAAAGTGCATAATCATCGCGTGTCATGTGGAAATTTATACTATTTATGGTCTGTTTGTTTGTAGTCAGTCGAATCGGGGGATCAGTTCAGATCGCTATAGAGTGGAAAGAGAGAGAGTGAGAGAGAGAGAGAGTGGAAGATAGAGCGGGACAGAGCGCACTTAAGCAGCGTTTAAACTGTGCGAGGCGTTTTGGCGTTTGCTGCTTAATAAATTCATGGAAAATTGCTCGTAATTACGACAATGATGACGATTTCACAAGAAAATTCGCTCTTGTTTTTGTTTTTGTTGTTTTTCTTCTTTTTTTTATGTATTTCAATTTGCATATGAGCCCAAGTCGCAGCCTGAGGCCAGCTATTTACTTTGTAAGCCTTGGCATAAGCCCTCAGAATACGGAATCTGGAATCCGCCTTTCTCATGACGACCCCCAATTGGCAAATTCCCAGAGGCCAACTTTCTAGGCTCGCAAAAACAAAAACAAAAAAACTGAGAAGAACTGTGAATATTCATTGAGTTATCAAGTCGCATTTAATTACAGTACACCCAGTGCCCCCAAGCTGGCAAGAGAATTATAGCTTTAAGGTGACGGATCGTGGGCCAATTGTTTGCATTTTTACACATTTAAATTTAAATCTTTGGGAGAACGAACAGGTGCTTAAAAACGGCGTACCCACCTCCTGTCAGGTGGCATCAAAGACATCAAAACTAACGAGTACAATGCATAAATTTAGCCAAGCAACATTTCTATTGCCATTCCCCATTCCCCATTTTCATTTGCCATTTGCCATTTGCCATTGCCATTGCCATTTCCATTTCCATTTCCATTTGCCATTTCCATGACTTTCTAGTCGCGTTTTCTCGCCACGAAAATTTGCAATGCATTGCATTTAAGTAAAGTTGGGATTGCTTTATTTATCAGTTCAGCCCACAGTTGGCATCTCAACTATACCTATATATACACGATATGAATATGCAACATGCATTTTAACTTACGAGTACTAGTATGAGTATGAATACGAGTACTCGTATTTCATGGCTGCATTTTTCACTAAATCTGAATGGACTCGAGCTGGTTTTCAACACACACTGAGCTGACTTGGAATGGAGTCGTATATATAAACTGTATTATCAAAGCAAAAATATATAATATGTATTTTTTGTTTTGTTTTAACAAGTTACTGTATTAATTTATACTAAATTATGTGTTAATCATAAAACATTCAGGGAAATTTTTCAAAATAAGTTATCTCAACTGTTTGCTGATCTATAAAATTATTTACAATAATTAAACGAAATGGTATATCCCATTTATATTATCAAAATAAACAGAAAGTTTTTTTTTACAAGCTACTGTTTTGATTAATAATAAATTAAACTGGAAATCCAATAAGTTTTACCATTCCAAGACATGTACTATAAATACTATTTGTTGTTGCCATAATCATTAATTAATTACAAAAACAAGAAAGAAACGTTATCTTCGGCATGCCGAAGACATATAAACTTGCATAAGAAAACTTATTTTTCAACCGATTATTCCTATGGCAGCTATAAGTTATAGTGATCCGATTTTCATAAAATTTTGTCAACATGTGTTTAACGTGTTTTAATTTAGATGTAGCGAGTTTGGTCGAGTTATTTTGAAAAACACAAAAGTTTTTCATACAAAAACATGTTTTCAACCGATCGTTCATATGGCAGCTATAAGATATAGAAGCCCGATTTCGATGAAATTTTGTCATCGTTTGTAAACTGTCCTTAAACATAGGTAAAGTAAGTTTGGTTGAGTTATTTCGAAAAACAAAAAAGTTTTTCATGCTAAAACTGGTTTTCAACCGATCGTTCATATGGCAGCTATAAGATATAGAAGTCCGATTTCGATGAAATTTTGTCATCATGTGTAAACTGTCCTTAAACATTGGTAAAGTGAGTTTTGTCGAGTTTTTTATGAAAAGAAAAAAAGTTTTTCATACTAAAACTTATTTTTGAACCGATCGTTCCTATGGCAGCTATATGTAATTGTGTTCCGATCTGGCCAATTCTGACATATTTACTGCTTGCAGAAAGAAGAAGCATCTGTGCCAAGTTTCATCAAGATAGCTATAGAACAAAGTCCTGAAAAACGCATAGACGCACAGACGGACATGGCTCGGCTGTTGAAGCTGATAACGAATATACAATTTTTTTTGTATTCTGAGACACATTTACACATTTCACGACAAAATTATTATACCCTCTGCAAGATTATAATACATATCGGAGCAAAAACAAAGATTATAAGTTAGAAATCATCTGAAATTGAAAAATTTGTACAAAATAAATTTCAACTACCTATATTATATATAAATTATAATATATATATTATTATAATATATATATTATTATAATATATATATTATATATATTTTGAATCACATGTTAAAGCGCTCTTTCACATTAATAAATATTTCAATACCTTATTACCTAATCATATTGATCTCAAGCAATATGAATCACTCGTAATACTCATATTGAATTTGCGTGTGCTTAATGAATGCAAACTTCAAATGAATATTAAACCACAAAAGTGTAAAAGAAACAAAAAAAAAACAAAACAACAAACTAAAATGAGATATTCGAATCGACGAAAAGCAAAAAAAAAAGTCAATAACTGCAGGTGTTCCATACATAAGCTATTAGAAGTTCTCAAAATATAGTTTATTATGCAATTTTCAATTACCCTTCAAAAAAACAAAAAAAAAAATGAAAAAAAAGGCTAACTGAGTAGGCAATTAACATTCATTGTAGTTTTACGAAGGTTCTGGTTCTGGATCCGGTCTCGGGGCTGAGCCAATTTGTAAATTATACCGAAAGGTCGAGCATGCAAAGCCCACTTCCTGGGCCGCACAAGAGGGGGCGAGTAGAAGGGCGGAGAGAGGGTGTAATGCAGCTCGTTTGCCTTGGCCACTAATTATAAATTAGTTTTTGCAAATATCTTGTTCGCCTCTTTTGCATTTTGCAATTGGGTTCGTTTTTTAGTTTGCAAAGTTTGCTTGTTGTTTTTTTACACTTAAAAAAAAATATATATATATAATTGTTTTATAACGAAGTGTCTGGTGACTGACGAAGCGCAAAAGTGGCGCCCAGGTTGCCATCAACATCATCATCATCATCATCAACATCATCATTATCATGCTCAGGCACTCGAGCCACTTTGCATGTGAGCTGCCTGCCACTTGAAATGCACATTTGCAACAGAAACTGCAACTGCCACTGCAACTGCAACTGCAACTACAACATGCAATCGCACATGCAGGCAACAGGCAACTGGCAACAGTCGTACGCCAAGTGAAGGTGGAGGTGAAGGCGTTGTCGGTACCCGCCTCTTAGTGCATATTATTTGTGAATTTAATTTACGGCTTTTGTTCTGGCCTCCTCATTATGCGCCAATGTCTCTTACGTTTTTTTTTTTTTCAGCTTTTGTGATTGCCACAACGGCAACGTCTTCATAGTAGCACTTACAACTTCTTCGCGTAGAAGTATCGTAGATAGTCCACTGTTGAGGCTCTCTTGATGGAATGTTAATTTTGAGGCAGCCAAAAGCAACACCTACTTCATTATTGCAACCCGGCTAATGCTTCATAATACCATGTCTCTTGCTTATTTAGTCATAAGCAGTGCCTGCACAGTGGTACCACAATTGCAATAATTATAACAGAAAGTTGGAAAGAGGTTTGCTGTTCCCAATTTAACTATAAAAATGAATACTTTTTTGTTTGAGTGTAGACTACTATGCTTACCATTTCATATTTGAGGATTTTTAAATATAGGTAGCTTATATCTTTAGCTTTTATACTATATATAATATATTGATAATATATTGATTGATAGGTAAACTAAAAGAAATACATATCAAGAAATACATATCAATACATTTGTTACAGAGCTATGCTGACTCCCAAAAACGGGAGTAAGTTCAGTTTGCTTATATGTTTGTTTCACAATGTTGGGCTAGCTTACTAAAATTTTCTGAGCTTGTTTCCCCACATAAGCCGAGAAATGTTTGTTCTACCTGTTTTCTGAAAAAACGCTAGTTTAGCGGGAAAAAGCTAAAAACGTTAAGCAACGTCGCGCAAATAGCTGCAGCTATTTTGTGCTGTACTTTTTACAGTCTGCCGAATGCAAAATTAGTTTTACAAAATTTATTATCAGAAATTTTGTGGCTTGAAAATGCATCGTCACTAGACTTTTAGCTTGTGTAGAGTTGTTTTTATTTGCAATCATCTCTACCACTTAGTTCTATATGCACTTTAAGGTCACTTTAACTGCATTTGAAAAGTATTTTTCGAATGCTTTTAGACCACTGTGCTGCGCTGACACTGGCAGTAAAATTCTTAGCGGCAGATGGAGCGGTGCATTATGCCAGAAATGATCAAGGCTTGTTAAAAACAATGTAGAAGGCAAAGCTAAAGACTTTTCTGTATGGATGTTCTGTTAGGAATATCGTGTTAATAGAAAACTTCATCAAAAGCGAACAAATATACATTTTATGATAGCGATAATCAAGAGGGACACAACTTACAGAGAGACCCAAGTTGCGAACATAAAATCGCACATCTGAGTGCGAACTGGGCGTAGTTATGATTATTGTTAAGTACTCCGTCTTGAGCAATGGTTATGGTCAGTGGGTATTCCGATTATGGTCGGAAGCAGGGCAGACCAGCAATATAAAATATATAATGAATTGTGCTAATTAGTGAATATCACTTTGCAACTGTAAGAAAGAATAAAACAAAAAAAAACCAAGGCAAAGACATAAAATCAGTTACATTGGGGTTGAGTTTGTTCTTTAAACTGCAACTGCAACTGCAACTGGAACTGCAACTGCATACTGCAACTGATACTGGCAACAACAACAACAACAAAAATAGAAACACGCAAACTTCTTTTTAAACTCATTAAATGCACATTAAACAGCATTATTTTAATTGTAATATTTAAATTTTAATTGCATTTCTGTTTTGCTTGTCAAATCTGTAAATTGTGAACAAGCATATTTATAGAGGGAAGCTAATGCTTTAGCTTCCCACACTTGATAAGATATACTATATGATATGATATGTATATCAAATGGATAACTGAACCTTCAACTGACGCTGTGTCGGAGAACATAAAGCCAATTAAAGGCGCTTCCAAAGACAACAACAACAACAATAACAACAACAACATCGAACTGCAAACTGCAAGTGTCATAAAATTTAATTTATTTAAATTAAGACAATAGCAAATTTGCGTTTTTAATTGCCAAGTGGCATTGTGCTTGACGTGCCATTCATAAGTGTAAGTGTGAATATGAATATGAGTGTGGATGTGAATAATATTGAAGTATTTGCTTATTTCCTGTGCTTGCACATCCGCATAAAACGAATTCACTTTTATGCAAAATTTTATAGATATTTTAGGTATACTTTTTTTTGCTAGAATTTTAGTTTGATAATGTTGCCTTTGAGCAATTGCAGGCGTTCAACCAATTCTATTGCTGCTGCCAACAACAGAAGGAAATTGTTGAAAAATTTTGGTTTTTGAACAATGGTTGGTGAAAATTGTATGTTGAGTGTGCCAAATGGCAGGACAATGCAGTCTCAAATTGAACAAAGCCAAAACGCTTTGCAGAATGCAATAAAAATTAAATAAAGTCATCAAGTCTATTTACAATTTTTCGAAAATTGTTTCATTCTCTTTTGCAGCAGCGCATTGTCAAATGGAGCGTGCAACAACAGCAGCAGCAGCAGCAGCAGCAGAGTTTGAAATTGAAGTTGAAGCTGTTGAGTAATTTTTGTTGAACCTGGGGAACTGAAAACTGGGACACATTGACCTGGTCGCCCACAAGCGCGCTCCAGGTGCAAAAATATCAAAAACCGTTGCGTTGGTTTTTGTGTCCTTGTGATTTATGATAGTTGCCCTTTCGAGTGAAAAAAAGAAATAGAAATAGAAATAGAAACACAAATCCATTGTGTGTAGGCGTCAATGCACTTGGACTTAATAGCACACTCGATGCGACCTTTCCAAGTATTGCTTCCTCTCTCTCACTCTGTCTCTCTGGCAGCATCATCATTGGCCTGTGGTCATCCTTATTCTCATCATCAATACATCAATTCTATCAACCCCTAATACAATGCTGTCTGTTTGACCAACGCACTTTTGGCACGCTTCCTGTCCTGTCCCAAAGATCGCCCCTATATCTATATATATATAACCATAACCATAACCCTAACCCAAGTCAGGCAATCATCCTTTGTCCAAGTTTTGGCTTTGCGCGGGTGTTTTTGTATAACCCCTAGCCCTACCCCTACCTCTAGCCCTACCCTACACGAAATCCTACCCCGCTAAACGCTGCGTTTAAGGCGTCTCTTAATTTCTCGAGTGGCGTGTCCCTAACATTTCTGTCTGTTTGTCTCTCTGTTTGATCCTTATCGCGATCGCCTTTATTGCTATTGTGTAATATCATATCAAAAGTGCTTTGTCATTCTCTG
Source organism: Hirtodrosophila cameraria (assembly GCA_949708635.1). Taxonomy (NCBI): domain Eukaryota; kingdom Metazoa; phylum Arthropoda; class Insecta; order Diptera; family Drosophilidae; genus Hirtodrosophila; species Hirtodrosophila cameraria. The sequence goes on from OX453090.1 coordinate 46,884,714, forward strand.
TGAAGATACCTAGCACTCTCTCTCCAACTAATACTTCTACTCCTACTCCTACTCCAACTCCTACTCGCTTTAAGTAACTCTTGCGAGGGTGTTCCTGGCCCCCGATTATTTCTTCGTTGTTTTCAATGAAATTTATTATGACATTTGGCGCGTGTTGAAAGGTTTCAATAAACTGTATATTTGAGTGTGTGTATAGGGTTTGAAATTGGGGTTGGATTTAGGATTTTGGATTGAAATTGGTATTGGAATTGGAGCAGTGACATGTGGCTATGGATAATGATGCCTAAGAAGCAACAAAGTGGTATTTTGTGTACTTAGATCAATAGTTGATATATGACACACAAAAACATTATTTTTCAAAACTAAGCAGAAAAATTGGGTTTTTCAAAGAACTAAAGGTAGATGCAAAAAATATTTATTCCAAATTATTTTAAATGAGTATTACTTTACAGATACTTCATTTTTTTGCAGGTAGTAACCATAGTTGGATTGGCTAGATCAGACCGCTATAACATATAGCTGCCATGGGAACGGTCGGTTGAATAATTTGTTTTTGTTTGAAAAACTTTTTTATTTTTCAAGATAACTCAACCAAACTCAGTAAACCTATGTTTAAAAACAGTTTACATGTGATGACAAAATATCATCGAAATCGGGCTTCTATATCTTATAGCTGCCATATGATCGATCGGTTGAAAACAAGTTTTTGTATGAAAAACTTTTGTGTTTTTCAAAATAACTCGACCAACCCCACTATATCTAAATTAAAGCACGTTCTACACATGTTGGCCAAGTTTTATCAAAATCGGATCACTATAACTTATAGCTGCCATAGGAACAATAAGTTAAAAAAAAAGTTTCTTATGCAAATCTTTTCTGCACGCTGAAGATAACATTTCCTTCATGTTTATATTACATAATAAATTATAAATAAAATACAAGATCTAGCTGCCAGGGACTTACTTTCCTTAGTTTATAATCTAAAATATACTCAAATTTTCCTATAAATATGCTATTTCTTTAAATTTTCGTCACAATTTATTTCCAATATTGTGCAACTACAAGATCATTTCAACTCATATTCTTTGAAAGAAAAAAAAATCCCAAAATAATTAGAGTTGCAATTTAAAAATGATTATAAAAATCTGATCTTAGCTAGCGTATTTTCTTATTAGCATATTAATCCAACCTGTTGCCTTTCCGGCAGCTTTTCATTTCGAATTGTGTTTGAATTTGTGCTCCCATTTTCCAATGAAAAAGCCACCATTCTTCCTTTTGTAAAAACAAGCTCAAAAGCAAAACCTTTTAAACCAAATTTACAGAAAAATATAAAAATTCTGATTTAATGTTTCAAATAGCAGCAATCTGAAAAACATGAATGCTACACATTAATAGCAGTTGTATTAGCTATTGCATCGTACAGTCATAAATATACGTGAAATACTACTTATGCACTAATATTGCAACAAATTTGATTTTGAAAATGATGAAAGCATAAACATATATAGCATAAACATAGTAGCACTGTCCTGCTCTAGCAAACAGTGTTCAGATGCAACTCAGTTTTTGCATGTTGCATGACAGAAAGACAAACGCCATAAAAATACCGAACACAAAGCGAAACATTTAAATTTGTTGTAATAAATTGTGTGTGCAACAATAACAAAAAATATAAAAATAACAAAAAAAGTAAAAAAAAAAATCAACAACAACAACAAGAAGAACAAAGCGTAACGACAATTGGCAACACAAAAGGGTAAAAATGTTCAAGATGTTGGAAGCCAACAAAAATGATTGCAGTTCATAACCAAGCAAATGCGAATACGAAAACGAATACAAATACGAATGTGAATCCGATTTCGAATGTGATTGTGATTGTGAATGTGAATGTGAATTGTTTTCGTATCGTTGATGTTATATATGCGTGTAATGGCTTCCTTAAAGCCAGCCGACAGCAATAACAACAACAAAAACAACAACAACATCAAGTTGTAGTCGCTCCATGATCAAAATCAGGCAGCCGACACTGGCAGGCCCTCAAAGTCAAGGTAAAAGGCCTGAAGTTGTTGATGACCAGGCCAACTCAAGTCAAGCCAAGCCAAGCCAAGCCAAGTCAAAGCCAAACCAAGCCAAGCCAAGCCAAGCCAAGCCAAGCCAAGCCAGCCATCATGATGAGGTTGTCAACACAGCAGGCAACTGAAACTGGATAAGTGGAACCAGGAGCCAGGAGCCAGGAGCTTAGCAGCCAATTTGGTAGGCAGTGTCAAAGATGGGGCCATGGGCGCGTCCCCATATTAATTATGAGTTTTTCTTTATACCCTGCCACAGCCTGTGTCTCTTAGCTATGTTGTCAACAGCTTTTTATAGATCTTTACTTTTGTATTTAGTCGATTTTTGTATAGCTATATTAACTCAAGTCTACAAATCTGAAAGTAAGTCCGTTTTACCAGATCGGTGAACTATATCACTATAGAAACTGTTATACGAAAATTGTTTAGTTATATGAAAAAGATTTTTGATTTGTACAAATATTTCAAGCAATTTCACTAATCAATAGTCTAATTCCGAAAGAAGTAAAAGAACTCAGCTAAAATTAAGAAAAGCTTATTTTGTTTTTAGACACAACAAATACCCAAATTAGTTAAAATTAAAATTAATTAAAAACATAAATAAAACAATTAAAATAAAAAATAAGCAAAATTAAAGCTCCTATTAAAAGAAATTTAAAATTATACGTTTCAATTTAATTATAATTTACTCATTAATGACCTCAAGTAAAATCTTAAAATTATAAATAAGTGATTTCATTCCGATACATTTTTACTCCAAGTTGTTCTCGATTCTTCAAAAAAAAATAGCACTTGTTCTTTCTTTTTTAAGTTGAAATTCGAATACTGCTGATTCCACTTGCTCAATAGCATTACTTTTTAAACAGCTGGGAAACCGATGATATTCGAAATTCAGAGCATCTTAAAATACCAAAGTTGAATGTTTTGGAAGGTTTTTCGGAATCAGAATTGCGAAAATGAGATATAAATCAAATTTTGTATATTGTAGTTCCCACATGAGTTATTATTCGTAGATTGTTTTTGTATTCAGAGCTGTTTTGTCTTGAAAGATTTTGTAATCTGTTACTTTAAATAAAAGAAACCAAAATCTTTCCCTTTCATATTTGATTTGACGTCAACTTTCCACAGTTGAGTCAACTTTGTCAACTTTTTCCAATTTTAATTTGTTTTTTTTCTAAGTGTACAAGTTTTAAGTCGATTTTTGAGCATATAGCTGCTGTAGAAACGCTTGTTCAAAATGAGCGATTTTTCTTATAAAAGACTTTCTTTAACATAATGGAAACCCTTACAAAATCGGAATTAATATGGAATTGGGAAAGCTTAACACTTTGTCTGAGTATGGAGTAAGTAAATGAAGCATGTATGCCAAGTTTCGTTGCGTCATACGGACGGACAGACAGACAGACAGACATTTTATAAACAAAATATTTCTTTCATGATAAGCAAGGGTACTAACACTTCGGCATACTCTACTTTTACGGTTGATTGTTGTTATTATTTTGTCTGTACGAGTTTGTATTTTTTGCAAGAAAAGTGCTGCATGAGCTGCCTGACAATTGACAATTGTCGCAAAGCAGAAGAAGAAGAAGTAATAGCAGAAGAAGAAGCAGCAGATGAAGCAGAAGAAGTTTGTTGCCATTAAAATGATTAAATGCTTTGGCTTATGCTTAGGCATAACTAAAATGGGAATAGAATTGGATAGAATAGTACTTAGAGTATACTTAGAACAGGAGCCAATAGCAAATGCGTGACTTTTCGCAGCAAACGTAATCCAATAATTTTTAATTAAAACTCAACACTCGAGGCAAACAATTTTTTCCAGATAAACTGTCATTATGAGCCGTCAATTAATTTAGACGATGCTGCTGCTGCTGCTGTTGTTGCTTCAGTTTCAGCTGTAATGATCATCATCAACAACGTAGAACAACAACAACAACAACAACAACTGATACAACCAACGACGACACTAAATGAATATTGATAAATGGGGCGTTGAAGTAGGCGTTGAATGTTTGCTATGAGGCAGCAAAACTTGCCAACACACAACTTGTGGAACGACAACTTCACTTGCTACAATACATACCACCGTTTTTTCTGTCTCTGTCTCTGTCTCTGTCTTTTTCTTTCTTTTTTCAATTTTCAATTTTTTTTTTTTGATCGCTAACAATTAGAGCTGGAAAACAATTGTTATTGTCAATAGATTTTTGTGAACCTAATAACGAGGTTTTTCTTCCTTTCATACTATCGTCACTAGACTATCACCAACATGGTTTCCAAAATTGCTGTCAGTAACCAATTGATCCCTTGGATTCCGAAATTGTCTATGCCTTACTTTAGATATAGGAATTATTATTTTTTTGTGATAAAATCTATTTTTTAATTATTATTATTATTATTATTATTATTATTATTATTATTATTATTATTATTATTATTATTATTATTATTATTATTATTATTATTATTATTATTATTATTATTATTATTATTATTATTATTATTATTATTATTATTATTATTATTATTATTATTATTATTATTATTATTATTATTATTATTATTATTATTATTATTATTATTATTATTATTTCGGAATCAAAACTCAAATAAGTGTAGTTTTATTGTTTTCTGTGCCAATCCTTTCTCAAATAGATTATCTAATAGATGAGTCTGTGCTGAGTTTCAAACTATACCTCCGACTTTTACTTAGTTGATACTATCGATACTAACTTTCAAATGCCAGCAAATATACCACAAATGACTTTTCTAACTCAACTGACAATACGCTCAATAACTGATATGAAAATAACAGCAATCATTTGGCTAGTGCTAGTGTGTAGTAAGTAGTCTGGTCTGAGGGAATCTTCTAACACAATGGAACTGCAAGTTGTGCATAGTTTTTAAACTCAAATTAAAGCACAAATTGCTACCGGAGTGACTTCAAAGGGCCAACTCCGACGACTGTCCGACAAACTGTCCGACTCCATTCCGGTAGCCCAAAGATTTGCGTTGCGGCACAATGCCAAAGAAAAGCACACACACATTTACACACACACACACATACATCTATAGTTTCTACTTGTATAGCGTATATATATACTGGCAATTCCAGTACTGGCAGCATTCACATCCATCAATTTCTGACGCTTTCATCAAGCGGCTGCCTGCTCTTCTTGACGACATTTGCCACAATGGCAACTCGATGTTCTGGACCTCAACCTGAACCTGAACCTGGAATTGGACTTGGAGTTGGAGTTGGAGTTGGACCTGGGACCATGTTCTGATTATTGTTTGCCACTCGAGGCCGCAACTTGAGTCTGGTGCTGGGGTTGGATTGGGGTTGTGGTTGGGCAGAGGGATCTGGGACACACGAGCTGGGGCCTTTGCGCATTTAAATTGTCGGCAGGATCCAAGCGTTTTGCGCTAATATCCACCAAAACGCGTCTCTGTCGTCCCCAAAGCATTCCATCTCCTTCTTCTTTTTATTCAACTGATTTTCTGATTTTTAGGTTTTTTTTTGCGTTTTTGCTTCTGCTGCTGCTGCTGTTGTTGTTGTTGTTGTTGCTGTTGTTGTTGCTGTTGTTGTTGCTGCTGTGGCATTGACATCTTTTCGTCAAAGTCAAATCATTCATTTTGCCGCATCAAAATGCATAAATATTTTGGCTGCTGTTTGGCTGCATTCGAGTTTGCTTTTGGTCCATAGATTGAATTGGTTGTTGATTGTTGCGATTGTTTGTGGCTTTGTTGTTGTTTGTTTTTTTTTGTTGGTAGATGCCGTTGCTGCCGCTACCTTGGCCAAAATTTAAATCGCTAACATTTTGCGTTTAGCCTGGCGCAAATGCTTTTTTAGAGTTGCCAAGTTTTTAAACATAGTTACAAAAGCATAACTATCTAGATCTTCGAAGCAGTAAATACAAAACCGATATCCATACGAACTTTGTTCATAGTTTTTATTTTAATTCATTTTGCACTGAACTTTTGATTAATGTTGTTATCAAATTGTTAAATTGTCATAAGAAAATGTTGAAAAAATTAAAATTTCAAAAATTCATTTTTAATCAAGTTAGCGTAAATTCTTTTTCAAAACTTTTCCTGTTTTAGTTTGATATAAACAGTCTAGAATTATAACAAAAAAGCGAACACTTTTGACTTGTAAGGATCTTAGCTTCATAAGAAATGCTCTTCCACGATTTTAAACTATCATAACTTAGACAAAACTGAAACGATTTCATGCGAAATATAATATTAATCATAATTTGACTGCGACGAACGATTTGGTATTTTAATTTGAGAAAAACAATGTCATAAGCATTTTCAGTTATAAAAATATATATTTCAGAATTTCTCAAAAGAAATTCGTATGCGGAAGTTATAGAAAATTAGATCATAATTTGATCAAAACATTTGAATTTGAGAATCACATTGATTTTGTTCTATGCTCAAAAATAAAAATACATAATCAGGGCTGTTCCGAACTCATATTCTAGATGCCTACTAGATGACAACTAAAGAGGCTTTTTACTTTTTCGAACTCGGTTTCGAAACGAAATCCTTCCATTCATATTTGAAAATTGTAGAGTTTATAAGATATTATATAATAATACTTATTATTATTGTTTTCATACAATTGAGCCTTAAAGCAACATTTTGTATAGTTTCGATCAAATTTGTATCAATTATAACAAAAATTTGCAATAAGTTATTTTTATTGATTTTGGATTGGTCGACAACCCTGGCGATTACCGCAACAGCTAAGTAAGTAACAGCAGCAGCCGCTTTGAGCCGCTTGCGATGATGAAATGCCAAATCCGCGTCCCATAAAATGTATCGATGCTAATGCAGTCCGAAGTTAAAGCCAAAGCTAAAGCTAAAGGCTAAGACGGCTACTGTATTCCGCGCCTGGATCTTTGGATCATCGGCATCGCTTTGAAGGCGCAAACAGCCGGCGATTGGCGGCTTTTGGCCCAATGTGTGCACAATGCCATCAAAATTTAAATAGCAAAGAGCCCAGCAACAGCAACAGAAACGTAGAAACGTAGAAACGACGTATGTCAAAAAAGAAAGAAGCAAAGAAAATACAGAAATACAAAAAGAAAGAAGTTAAGAAACCGCAACATTCCCTTATGTCTGCGACATTTTTTGTGTGTCGAGAACTTTAGTTGAGGAACTTGGTTTTGGAATGTGCGGTCTGTTTTATGGCAATTAGGTATCGCTCAAAAGTTATGCGGGACAACGTTTAACGGTAAAGCTAAGACTGAGATTGAAATCGGCTACAGCAGCTGAATGTGAAGCTGAAGTTGAAGCTAAATCATTGAGCGCCTTGAGCTGACTTCGACTTAAATGTCAAGGTCAGCATGAAGGAATGAAAGCCTTGTTAATCAAGTTTGAAAGTAGGAGGCAACTCTGGTAACTGGAGCTGAACACTGGGTGTACTCCCCAGCACATACACTGACAGAAATGTATATATAGTAGTTTATTGATTTATGTTTTGGCATTGGCACAAACCCCACAATTACGCGACTGTGAACACACCAAATGACAAAGATGAAAAACGAGCTCGATTCGCGGCTATGGAAATTTGATAAGCTATAATTAAGAGCCGAAAAGGATGCGACTAACTGGGCCCAAGACAGCTTGCCGGCCACAAAGTGGGCGTTTATATGCTAAACAACATGCAAGGGGCGTGGCACTGTAAGCAAATTTAATTTATACAATATGCAAAGAATTAATTTGTATTGAATGCTGTGCCACAGTAAAACGAAGCTGAAGCCGAAGCTGATGCTGATGCTGATGCTGAAGTTGAGTCTGCCAAGAAGTTGCAGTCAGCGTCTGTTGCCTGTTTGTTGTTGCTGTTGTTGTTATTGTTGGCCCAAGGGGGCGTGTGGCGGGTTGGGGGCGTGCCAACACAGTGCTTGGCATTTCAATTGGGCAGCAGCAAGGTGGCGCCCCAACTGGTTTTTGAATTTCAATTGGAATATTCGTATTGGTGCATTCGCCGAGGGTCAACTTGCAACACTATGCAACAAGTTTATTTGACAAGCAAAGAACTAAAATATATATTTTAATCAAGGCTGCAAACCAGTACCGAGCCGAACCCCGCAGAATCGGTTCGGTACGAGCTTTTAGGGTCCTCAGAACCGGACAGTGAACCGAACCTTACAAACTTTTGTGCCCCTTACCCTGAACCCGAACCGGAACACGTTTTCAACAGAAAAGGTTCGGTTCAATGAAGATATTTTTTTCACAAACAGTTAACTTTTTCTCAAGTTTTTTTCTGAATATTCTGATTTGCAAAATAAATGAACTTGAAATTGTACATCAAATGATAATTCCCATGAAGAGAAGATTATGAAATCAATTACTTACTTGTAAACCAAAATCAGCAACAATGAAAATTTTAGAACACTCGTAAAAGAATAGTCGTAAGAAATCTTGTTTTAGCCATTTCTGAAATACAAGTTTCAGTAGAACTTGCTTTTTCCACGAACACATTTGTTCGTTCCGAAATTCGCACTAATTAAGATTAAAATCTATTATCGCAAAGTTTTCTTATTAAAACAAGTAAGAATACTCTAGTCGAGTGTGCCCGTTTACGAGACTCCCTGCTCCCAACTTGCATTTCAAGCAGCTCAGTGGCAACTCAAGCAAGCAGTGCACTTAACTCGTAAACTGCTTGTCAAACTGTTGTTGCTGCCAGCTGAGACGGGCGTAATAGATTCTTCTATAACTTTGGTGCTATTTATTCGATCGTGTTGAAATTTACAGATCCGAAAGACATTGATTAAACATACATGTGTACCAAAAATTAAAGCTTTATCTTTAAAATTGTGGCTGTGGGAGTCTTTTGCGATTTGCGGGGGTGCGGGGGGGGTGCATCCGAAATTTGAAATAAACTTGATCTGCGTATGGTATACAGGAATCTACATGCCAAGTTTGGTGTCTCTAGCTCTTATAGTCTCTGAGATCGACGCGTTCATACAGACGGAAAGACGGACAGACAGACAGACAGACGGACATGGCTAGTTCGTCTCGGCTGTTGATCCTGATCAAGAATATATATAGTTTATATAGTCGGAAATGCCTCCTTCTGCCTGTTACACACATTTGCAGTACTTTATAACTCCCTTTTTCCCATTTTTAATGGGAACAGGGAGTAAAAAACAAATGTTCTTACTTTGTTGCGCAGTGTCACATTGCGATCCTTTTTCTGCTGGCCGAAACGGAAATATTAATAATAATTTTCATGTCTGCACTTTTGGCCCCGCAAACCGCAAAAGTTGTACACAAACATGCAATATGTCATAATATATTTTCAATAGCCCAAAAACAAACGAATAAATGTAATCGATCAGGTGTGTGTGTGTGTGTGTTGTTGTGCTCATATTCATATACCTATAACAACAACAACAACAACAACAACCAACACACAACACACAATTGACTAATAATTCATAAACATATTTCAACTTGAAAGAAAATTAATTTGCTGACCAATAGGTAAACATTGTACGTTTCCCCCCCGATTACCTGCTGTTCATTCATATGACGTGTTGACATTCGGAATGACAACAACAACAACAATTACGACAGCAGCAACTACAAACACAACAACAACTACAACTACAACAATTGGTTAGTTGGCCTGTCAATCACTTTTGGTGTTTAGTAACTAATTTTATTGGTTATGCCAATTATTCATATTGTTCCAATGAATCGAAACAACAACAAACTATGAGAATATAAAATAACAGCTGCACCATTTTAAGTTCATTTTTTTTTGTACTCGTACTCTTAGTTATTATATTATACTCGTATTCTCTATATCCGTTAACAAAAGTCAAGTCACGCAAGCACGTTTATAGGAATTTTGAATAGAATTTGTGCTTAGTGCTAGTTTACTCAGAAATATAGTTTAAGGTCCTGCCATTCTCAATTCTATTGAGTAAAAGACATATCCGATTCTGTATTACTTTATTATAAATATCATCCTAACAGTTATTTACGATAGTAATTACATCTGTCATATTTTAAAGCTGAAACCATTAAATTAAATATGAAGCTTTCGATTTCGACACATAGTTAAGTTCTAAAAGTGTTTTTCAGCCTCAGACCTGTTTCCATTTCGGAGAAATTTTCATTTCGAATCGTTTTTGATTTCGAATGAAAAAAATAGTTCAAATTCATTCTACTGTCTCAAAAACCAGAACTATTAACAACTAGTTTTCCATCGATTTTCGAAATTCAGAATAGCTAATCAGGCCTTTTCCGAATTCGTATTTCGTTCGAAATTTGCGGAAACGGAATTTATTGCTGTTTTGAAGTACTCAAAACGTCAAACGTTTATGTTTTTAAAAGTTGTACTTATTTGCCTGCGGAATGAAAAGTAATTGCCATATTACACAAGGAATTCAAAAAAAACATATTCTTAAACTCCATTTTCTAATATACTTGATCATATTTGGAAAAGAATTATTCAATTTATTCATTCGATTAAAGTCAAATAACATTTATAATATGACATTGAAAAATTGTCTGTAAAACAGAAACGAAAACGTGCAAGAAAACGTAGCTGTTCTTGATTCAGCAATCCCTACTAGATGACAACTAAATAGACTTTTTACTATGAAAACTCGGTTTCAAACTCGGTTTCGAGCTCGGTTTCGAAAAAGAGAAAACGAAACCATTCTGATCGGAAATCAGAACAGTAATTCGTAAATTATTCGCAATTTATTCGTTTTTTAAAAACGTATATTTCCGATTCGAATGTTTAAATTTGACTCGGAAATGTGGAAACGCTTGAATGTTGTCAAATCAGATATTTTGCTTAAACAGCATATTCAGTTGTGTTCATATTTTCGAGAACCTTTCTTTTCAATTGTTTGCTTAAAAGCAAATATTTTTAAAACGATGCCAGTATAGATATTCGGATTTAAGAACAACTTATACTACCAAATCCGATTAATCGCAAAAAATAGTTGCAATTAAAGTTAAATATTTGAGGAATGAATTGAATTTGAAGATACGACATTATTAAATCTATATTTAGGAACTATCATAGACTGTTTCCGCAAAGTTGTCTATAATCAACTCAATTAAGAAATACAATTTTTATCATCAGCTAAAATAAAGCTACTAAAACTTATCGTTTGTTTATTTCAACTTCTACTTTAATAAAATATCTGAAATACAATAGTTTAAAATGTTGTTGCCACAATTGATAACTGTTTGCATTACGGCCAGCTTACCGACGGCATTTTAGCCATGTCTAAGTCTGATGACAGCTCTTGATTTTGCACACCTTTTGCTTTTCTGTCTTGCCGTCTTGCTGTATCTAATGATATCCAATTTATGCGCATATTCAAATTGCGAAAGCTACCAAAGACGTCTAATGAGTGTTGCCGTTAATTAAATTAAGCAAATTAGTGTGTATTCAAATTACAAACGAAATGAAATGAAAGTAAAAGCGTAGAAAGCAGCTGTAATATGATTAGTCTTGTTGGTCACACTCGGCTTGAGCGTGCTGGAGCATAACAATTGTCAAAATAATAATAATAATAGTGCTCAGACGTAGTAGATACTATTTCCAAGCGACTTTCAGATGACTAGGCAATCAGTATGTGTTAATGTTAATGGTAATTAATCAAAAATTGAAGTTCAACATTTACATGCCATTCGAAATGCAATTGACCGTTAAACGGCATTATAATTTCAGCTGTGACAGCCTAGAAAATTGAATCACATGATTTGCATTTTTTTGATGCAGGAAATGTACACAACGTAATCCCAAAGGAACAGATTTCTGCTTAGAATATCACAAGCTAAACATGTAAATAAAATTTCTAAATGCTTTCTTTAGTTTATTTTGTTATAAAGTAGAAACTAGCTTCTTTATTTTATACAACGTTGCATTATTAAAGTTCCCATGACAATAGTTTCTTTTTATGTACATATATCCTATAAATGCAACATCATTAATCAAATTTCTATTCGTAAATACAAAAATTGACCATTAAATGGCACATAAAGCAAACTGAAGAACACGCATGATTTGCATTTTCTGATGGACAGAAATATGTATGTATGCCTAATATGTATGCCTAATTCCCAGGAGCGTTTATCATTTTGAGACAAATTGCCCGAAAAACCACTTGGATGCGAATGAAATAGAAAATCATGCAAAACGCGCATAAATATCAACTAGAGCGATAAAAAAAAAAAGAAATAGCAAAAAATAAAAGGGAACCGCCTGCTGTCCAATGATGTCGCCTGGCCACGCACCAGCACCAAAGGACGAGCTAACGAGGCGAACTGAATCCACCCCAAAACAGGAGCAGAACTCTTAACTAGATCAGTAACCAGAACAGCAGCAGCAGGACCTGGAGCGAACGCCCTATCAAAACGTGATAAAGAAAGGGGTGGCGACTTACCAACAACAACAACAACAACAACAGCAACCCAACAACAAAAAATAGAAATCCACGACAATCATTGAATCCTTATTACAGTCATTATCGAGGGCCGGCCACGCGGGTCTTGTGGTTGCGTTGTTTTTTTATGCTATACCCTGTACCTATCGAAAATTGTCCAAAAGGATATATGGATATAAGCTATACAGCTATACAACTTTGATTCCATTTTCGATTCCAATCAAAATATATTCGGAACTGAAAGTGTAAGCTGTTCTGAACTCCGTATATCGATGGTAAATTCGATTTAAGAAGATTAGCTTTTGAGACAGTGTAATGAGAAGTGTTCAAGCACATCTTTCAAATGCTAAAGCTATTTCTATTTAATTCGAAAACAGGATGACACAATTGAAAACGATTTGAAATGAAAAGTTCTCGAAAATGGGAAAATGCCTGATCTTTATATCTATCTATCTGTATACATCTAATTACAACAAACTTTGATCGCAACCGATTATTCCTATGGCATATGCTATATGGATATAGTGGTTCGATTTCATTTAAGATAATGCTACAATTTAGAATTGTTAAGTTTGGTCGAGTTATCTCGAAAAACAAAGTTTTCGCCCGATCGCTCAGTTATATGGATGGATAGTCAAAAATGGCTGGTTCGACTCGACTGTTGTTGCTTATCAAGAATATGCATACTTTATATGAAAATTTGATATATTAATAAAGTTTTTATTAAATTTGACAAACTTATAAACTAAATACAGGGTATATACCAGTCGAACACGCTCTGCTATATCAGTGCAACTTGTTTTATTTGTTCACAACTTGGGCCGCATTGAATTTCATTTTTTATCTTTTTATCATCATGGCGCTTCACCACACCAAGCGTTAGGGCGTGGAGGTAGGGAGGGAGAGGGGGGCTTTAATTTCCAACTAATTTCAGTTTAGTTGCGCAAACGACCGCGACGCGTGTCCTGCAGCAATTTTCAGGCTGGTACGTCGACCGTGCCTCACTGCGGTTGCCTTTTGGTTAAGCAGGACATTGTGTGTCGTGAGAAGTTGTGTCCTTGTCTCACACTGATGGCTGCTTGTCGTCCTTTCATCCATCGTTTAGCGTATTAATTGTCACAAAGTATCGCGTGGCGTGCCCGGGACATCCAACTCGATTCCTTATTGGTGCGTTCTCATTTTGTGTCTACCTTTGATTGCAACGTTTATCGCCTCCAATTTATTTGTATTCGAATTGTCTTCGTTGTTCTTTTTTTTTCGTAGTCGCCCACGCTTATTTGCCCGAGCAGCGTATTGAATTTCAATTTCAAATTGCTTTCTCACTCCAATAAAAAAAAAAAAATAGAAAAAGCAAAAGAAAAACCATTCAAAGTCATCATCAATTCCATTTGCTTTTTAGTTAATTTGCTAAGTAAATAGCCGACGCTGCATAGCTTATATAAAACTTATACTTATACCAGTATATACTTAGTTATTTGGACAGTTACGAGTATGTCATATCAAACTGGGTGTGTTCCGATTGATACGCTGTCAACTGACCCAATAAACGACCATTTCCAGGGCGGGACTTAAGTTGTGTATTTGATAAAAACCTATTAAAATGTGAAATGGAAACTAAAAAGCAAAAACTTTAACTAACTTTCACTCGCAAACTTGTCAAAATTTCGATATTATTCAATTTCAATCAATTCATTTTGAATTGCAATTATTTTCTGTTCCGATTCCAAAAGCAGCTTGAAAAATGTTTGCTTTGAGCCGCTGAAATGGAAGTTTTTGGAAAATAACTTCAAAAACAAAAAATAATTCGACATGAACAATAGTCGTAAATGCAAATGTATTCTTTTAATATTCGTTCAATTTTAATTTTAATTTTGTTATTTTTATTTTAATCATCAAAATCAGTTTCAACTAAAATTTCCTTTGCTTCTTTTGAAGACGTTTGTGAAGTTTAGATTTTTATAACTATTAAGTGTATAGAAATATTGCTTTTCATAATATCATAAAGAAAGATAGTTTGATAATACAATTAAACACAATTTTCTGTTGTAAATATATAGTATTGAAATCTTTGCTCAAGTTTATCTCAAGTTTCGAGTAACAATTATAGCAAGTATACTTTCAACTTGGATTTCAAATCCAATTGCTAATGACTGTATGAATGTAATTAAAACTAGATCAAAAGACAGTCACTCATAATAGAATTTGAACTAATTCAAAATTTAATACACAAATTACCAATCAACGAGCTCTGTTATCAAATTCAAAATGAACAAATTCGATAACAATACGACACAGACGCAATCGATACCCAAAGTTTGCTGGTAAATGTATTTCTAGGGTCGTCATCACCCAAAGGTCTTATCTATACAAATTTACCATAATTTGTTGGCGGGACTGATACCGCGTAGAACTCAAGAAGGCAGCAAAGTTACCAAAGTGACCGATTATATATATGACAACGACTTTTGAACGCTGATATCATGCAAAAAATATCAAGAAAGGTACTTTCATAAGAACATGACTTCATTAAAAAAAAAAGGAAAAAGAAATGCAATGAAAAGAGAGAAAAAAAAAATAGTGTGGAACTGGCCTAAATAAATACAAGCCATGTTTTGCCTGATAATAGTTATAGTAATTCAATTCAAATGTCTTTTTTTGGGGAAACAAGCAATTAATAAATATCCGGAGAGCACAGAGAGAGGGAGAGAGAGAGAGAGAGCGAGAGAGAGAGAGAGAGAGAGAGAGAGAGAGAGACGTGGTACGCTTGTAATTGTTATCATCATCGATAGTCTCTGAACGCATAAACAAATTTATTTAGTTATTTATTTATGATATTTACGCTGACACCTCTTCTATACACAGGTGACATGGGGCAATGCTTATCTACCGCCCTGATATATATCATATAGTAAATATTGAAAAATTCTAGGAAATACAGCGCCTCAATAAGTTCAATTTATAGAACTCAAATTACGAATGCAAGACAACTCAATAAACGTTAAGTGCATTTTATTTATTGTACACCCTACACCCTTGCCACCGCTTAGCACCTGATGTGATATTTTACCCAAAACGGAAATACCAGACACAGTTCAAAAACATGCAAGTTTGAAGTTTTGACTTTTTGATGCGGCCATTTTGTATTTATCTTAAAGTCTCTGAGATTTTTGCATTCTGCGTTTTTGCTGATTTTCTCTTCTGTTGTTGTTGTTGTCCACATGGGGCACTTGGTCCTTGGCAGGCCAATCAATCAAGTCTGTTTTTTTTTTTTGTTTGTTTTTGCTCTTTCGCGTTCGTTGGGGCTTTTGCATGCGCCGTCAAGATGGAGGCACCCATCGAGAGAACAGACATAAATATGCAAGGCCCCAGCGAAACAAGATGATATAAAAACTGGACAGCCAAGGCACACAACACAACACAACACAACACAGCACAACACAACACAGCACATTCGCAGAAACACAAATTTACATTGCAAGGTGCAAAAGGCGAGGCAACAACAAGAAAGCAGACGCGTATTTCAAAAGTCGAAGATTTGATGCACTTTCTTAATTTGATTCGAATGTAGCTGTTTTATATATATATATATTGTTCTTTAGATGCAATTGTTTTAGCTTAGAGAAAGTAAGAAACCTAAAATTCTGATCGATGTGTTTTTAAAACAGATTTCTTTTTTTTATTTGTAATAGTATTTTATAAAACGTTATTATTTTCCGAATGTATAAATTTGTCAAAAGATAAATATATATATATATTCCAAAATTATATTGTGGATGACTATAAAGTAGTGAGAAGGCATTCGGAGCTGACATACGAAACCGCGGGCTCGAATTCCAGTCAAGAATCAATGTTCTAAAGTCAAATCAGTGAGTTAACATCCATTTCACTTACATATGTACGTATTAATTTATAAATATATTTAAAAAAAAAAAAGAATGATATAGTTGTCTCTCTGAGAGAACGACGGAATAGAAAATTTTCTGAAATTAAAAGAAATTGACACGTGTTTAAATTGCGTATCGTTTTTGCTAAACTTTATTTGAGAAACTCTACATGAGAAACTTTAATCAAAATCTGGAATATTTATCAAAAGCGGTGTTCAGACAATGCAAGTTTTTTTGCGCATTTTACTCTTGCATTGTATTTCGTTGAGTGCAACTTGCACAGGAATAGAAACGTTTCTAATTGGTGCATTAAACCATGCAAGATGAGTTACCAGGGCTGTGCAACGAATTGACAATGACATTTTAAAATAGGTGCTGTAAAATATACTGAATTGGCAGCTAATGTTTAAAAGGACGGAAGCTCTGAGAATGCAACTTGGGAGTACATCAGGGATCGTAACGCTTATAATTTGTAGTTTTAATAGTTGTGTTTAGTTACGTTTGAAATTATAAATAATTATTGACTAGTAGACTCGACGTCAAAATGTTTAGGGATATTGAAAAATTCGAAAATTCTTATGCTGGCCAGATAGCGTTATTTCGAATGTTGCCAAACATTCTCATCAATATGACCTTCTTGTTAGAGTTATTTGCTCTTACATGAGCGGGCGGTGAACCCGTGAACTTTCGTTTACTAGGCTGGGATGCCTTTGCTACTGAGCCAGTCCAGGTCGAAGTCTGTCGCCGGCCAACTGGTTACATCAACAAACCCATTTGTAATTCTAAGCCTGCACTTGAACTTAATTGATTTTACTCTATTTCTAACCCAAATTCTATTTTTAGAATCCATTTTTATCTAAACTGTTTGAACTTTGGCAAAGCGTCGCTTGACTGATCTAAATATGTCAAGTACATTACTATGATATATTTTGATCCGTCTTTTAATATAAAACATTCAAAATAAAATTAAATAATAAATAAATAAATAATTGTTTGTCTTTTTTTCATTCTTCCGATTTTTATCAATTTTTGAGTGTATGTTTAAAACAAAATTATATTATTATAAATGGATTCAATACTAATAAGCATTTATTACTGATAGATTTATAAACTAAAGATGTATATGTATCGAAAGCGTTACAGAAAAGTGAAGAGACCTTTAACAAGTATAGAATGAAAGCCAAACGTGGCATTCAACCGCATTGACAAACTGCCTGCCACACGGGGCAAACAGTTGCAGATGAAGCAGAAGAAGACGCAGATGAACAAGCAGCGCGTTGTCCATTGGGCAGAGACTCTCAGCTCTTAGCTCTTGACTCTCTACCATATAGTATACTATAGTATCTGTATCTGCATTCTGCAGTCGCCAAGCTTATTTGTTGTTGTTGTTGTTGTTGTTGTTGTTGTTTTCTGCTTGGTTTTTTTTTGCTTTTGCTGCTGAGTTGAGTCTGACATTCTCATAATTTATGCGTTTTACGCGCTCGATATGCAATTTTGTTGTTGCCTGGGCAATGTTCTAATGACAAGCGATGGCAACATATTCGAAGTATCCCCTGAAGTTCTCTGTGGCATCAACAGAAGGCAAAGACAAACACACAGATGCAGGTAGTAGTTGTTGTTAACTGGTCTTATCTGTGCCTGGTATGCTGTTTATCTTGTAATGTTTATAATGTTTTTAATGTAAGCAAACATAATTACATAAATGTCATTTAAAATGCAAAATTATGCCATGATAAGCCCAACAGACAGAGAGAGAGAGAGCCTTGATGAGCAGCAGCCTAACAAACATACTATAAAACATAAATTAATCTTGTAATCAAGTACTTAAGAACTCCTTATATGATATATTCTCAACTCTCTGTATATACATTATTTATTGGTAATGTTTGAAAACTTGTCAGATACTATACAATGCGTATGTAGGATATTTATGATTTCTTAAGCATAAGGACTATTCGAAAATATCAACTAAAATACTACCAAAATAAAACAAAACAATTTCATTAAAATACAATAAACAAAGTCATATTATGACTGTTAACTGTTTCTTTCAACATTCCGCAACTTACAATTATTCAAATGACCCTCATAACAATTATGCGCTCAATTGATAGCCAATGCAAGAACTTTACAAATTAACTGATCTGAATTATTCGTAGCCAATTAATTAATTAAATAGCTGTACACCCACTCACACAAGCGGCTGCTTTTTACATAAACGAAATGCAATGAGAATTTATGGCCCCGACCCAAGTGAGCCATGTCAACGAATTTGTCAAAGCAAATCAATAGGCGGCCGAGGGAGAGTTCCCCCCCCTCAAATAGTTCCCACAGCAGCAAAACATTGTTTTCCAATACCTATTCAAATAAGTTAAAGGGGTTTGATGGTGTTTGTAGGCATCTAAGATGCAATTAAATACAGTTCAAAGTATTCGGAATTGAAAGTCTAAACTTTTCTGTATTTAGAATATTGATGGTAATTTTGATTTAAAAATGTCTAAATTTGAGAAGTATTCAAACACGTATTTGAAAAGAAAGAGCTATTGCTGTTAATTTCAAAAACAGAATAACAAACTTGAAAACGATAATATATTCTTAATCATCTACAACAGACGAATCAATCTTATTATGTCCGTCTGTCTACCTGTCTATAGATACTTACATAGACGCTCAAATTAAAAAGTTTTTTCCCAAACAACCTGGAATCAATCAACATCCATTTTCAACCAAATTTTTGAAATTTTGACATACATATAAGTATCGTAATTGTTTTTTCTTTCTGTTTTCTTTTTTAATTTTTTCCTAATTTTTATAAATATTATTTTAATATTAATATTTTTAATTTCAATTTAAATCATTGTAAACATTTAATAAATGAAAATCTTAGTATATTATTTAACTAACTTAAATGCTTCTTAACAATCTAAGTAAGCCAAGCAGATGTTTTTCATAGTATGAATTGCCTATATTTACATACAGAAAGTTACAGGGTATCTCAAAGTTCAGCACTAACAACTAAAGCATTTTCACTTGCTTTTTTTATGCAACTGAAATGGATAATTGTAACTGACGCCCAGATGTGCGCAAAAGGTTCGGCGACAACCGGCGACAAACGGGCGACACTTGGCCAAAAGGGGCTGCAAAAGTGCCAGGGGCAGTGGTAGTGGCAGAGGGACAAAGGAGCAAAGGAGGGGGTTACTGTGCGTAGCTCACTCGAAATCGATATGGATGCGCGTCTGCCAGCTAGACTCGCTTGTGTTTTGCTAATTATTCAATTGAAGAACGTTTAATTTATTTCAATATAATCGAATTGAAAGATCGGAGCAGCAGCAAGCAGCAAGAAGCAGCAGCAGCAGCAGCAACAGAGAAGCACAGTGGATGGCAAACTGGCGCTCCCACGAAAGTCAAACAAATTCATTTAATGTTTAATTGCTGATACCACAGTCACCCAGAGGGGTTTCATATGCAGCGGCGCTGTCAAAAGGGAGTCACTATTCGCATTTCAAGCTTTTAAATATAATTATTTCCTAATTGGTGTTGTTAAAAGTGAAAAACCCTCTTTGAAGCTACACTAGACGACGCCACTGCTTGGCGCTAAGGCACATTTAATGTACGAGTACATACCTACATATATACCGCTGACTTGAAAGGCTGCAAATTTAAATTTGATTAAAGTAAACGGAAATTCAATTGCAAAAGTGAACTGAACGTCATTTAAAAAGCGCAGCTCTTCAAGTTGCTTTTAATTAAATTATAACAGCAAGTTGGGAAGCATTCTGAGTGTTTAATACCAGGAAGTGGGCATCTGCTATTAACTATCAGATATAAGTAGGTATATATATATATATATGTATTGTATATTACGTTTTAGAACGTCCTCTTTGGTCACTTTATAGTTCAAATACAGTCTTCTATTAATTATTTCTGCAGCCATTTGCTTCTCTTTAGTATTATCCTTAAATGGCTTTTGGTGTTGGCTTTCACTAATACGTGTACTAATTTTTAAATGTGTGTCCTCCATGGTCACTATGTACGTAAATTTTGACTGAATAGTTTTTGCAACATCTCCTAAATTGGTCTGTGCATTAAAATTTTGTTATTCTCTTATTAGTTTAATAAGCATTTTCGTCTTCCATGGTCTCATTCCCATCCTTTTTCCTCCCTGTTCCCATTAAAAATGGGAAAAAAGGAGTTATAAAGTACTGCAAATGTGTGTAACAGGCAGAAGGAGGCATTTCCGACTATATAAACTATATACATATATTCTTGATCAACATCAACAGCCGAGACGAACTAGTTATGTCCGTCTGTCTGTCCGTCCGTCTGTCCGTATGAACACACAGATCTCGGAGACTATACGAGCTAGATACACCAAACTTGGCATGCAGGTTCCTGTATACCATACGCTGATCAAGTTCATTTCAAATTTGGGATGCACCCCCCGCACCCCCCCAATTTCCACAGCCATAATTTTAAAGATATAGCTCTGATTTTTGGTACACATATATGTTATATCAATGTTGATCAGCTGTGTAAATTTCAAATCGGATAACAAACACCAAAATTAATGAAGAATCTATTACCACCGTCTCAGCAGGCAGCTACAACAGTTTGACATGCACTGGACAAGTTAAGTGCGTTGCTTGCTTGTGTTGCCGCTGAACTGCTTGAAATGCAAGTTGGGAGCAGAGAGTCTCGTAGTCGGGACCACTCAACTAGAGCATTATATCCTCTATGGCCACAATTTTTGTAAAAAAAAACATTTTGACTTTTAAATTCATGTTCTTTTTTTGTGTATATGTCTTCCATGGTCGTTTTGCTTGTGAAATATAGTTTTTAAATAATTGAATTCTAATAGATTTCAGATGTATGTACATCCCCTCCATGGTCACTTTCACACGATTTTAAATATGTTTAAGAGTTTTTATTCAAGTTTACGAACTTCAATGCATTTTTCTTAGTTGCTTTTCACCAATACGTATACTATTTTTAAAACGTGAGTCCTCCATGGTCACTTTTAACGGTAATTTTGATTTTCTGTTGAATAGTTGCTGTATGTATTAAAATGTGATAAAATGTGATTCTTTTGTTTGCTTTATCCATGGTCTCATTATTATTAAATTGTTCTGATTGCCATAAATAATTTTTAGCTTTTACATCCTCCATGGTCACATTAATTGTATAAATTTATATTTTAACATTTTGTTTCATGAGTTTTTGTTAGGGTAAATTTTCTCCATTTGTTATAGGCTTGAATGCATATTAATCTCACATACACACTCCCTCCATGGTCACTTTGAAGTGTTTTTAAATATGAACAAGAGTTGCTTTTCAAGTTTAGAAACTTCAATGTTCAGTTTGTATCATAAATTACATCCAGCGCCAAGTTTTGAACGCACTTTGCACCTCATGTCGCATATCAATAAGGTTGTCTTAATGATATGGAAACATCTATGATCAATTTTAATGCGAAAACAGTACGCATAAATTAATTAAGAGTGCGGCCAGGCTGCAAAATGGAGTCGCAAAGTGACACACTCGTAATCGTAAATGCTTATTAATTTTGTTTTTGTTGCTGTTGCTATTGTGTTGTGTTGTGTTGTGTTGGCCAACGAACAACAATTAAATATGTATAGAGTATATGTATGTACGAGTATTACTAATGTATTTACGATCAAGACAAATGTGTCAGCAATGACAACAACTACATGTATCAAGTATCAAGTATCGAGTATAACAAACAGGTCTATAAGTGGCAATGAGGCATAAACCGTAACACGGCCACACAACATGACACAAAAATTAATAACAGCAACGAATGTATCTGTATCTACACTTTATAGTATCTGTATCTTTAGCTGTGTGTGTGTGTGTGTGTGTGTGTGTATGTTCAGTAAAGTCATTAAATTTACAATAATGCGTACAATAACTAAACACGTATTAAAAATCGTTGGGCTATATTGTCAAACGTAAATGAAAAAGATGTCACCTAATGGCAAGATAACTCAAGTATTTTTTTTTTTTTTTTTTTGGTTTCCTTTAGATAACATATATAATTATTTGCTTTTAATTAAATTACGTGGTACAAGTGTGTGTTTAAGTGGATTTATGTGGAAATTAGAATTGTTAAAATGTATCAAAAGCAGATTGCTAACAAATTTCAACATACCTCTCTGCTGCAATCGAACATAAATTCATTAATATCATTTTTAACCTTCTTTTGTTGTTGTTCTTGTTGTTTTTGTTTTTAGCTTATCAGCTAATTTCGAGTTTTGAATTTAATAATTCTTGTCTTGGCTTGATGATAAACGTTTTTGGTATGCTTCATGATTCAATTTCAATTTTCTTTTCATTTTATTTTTTTTTTTTTTTTGAGTTAATTTGAAAAGAGTGTGTGGGGGTGGACAGGGGCAGGGCAGCTGGCACACGCATGTTAAAAAGCCAGCAGAAAGACAAAATAATACAAAGTTGGTAGAGACACAAAAAAAAAAAGGAGTACAAAATCGTTTCTGATACGTGATCAGCGCATATTTATCGCGACATCTGTGCGCAGTGCGCCATTAACAGGCCAAAGACAGTGGCTGTAATGAGGCCACAGATGGAGAGATAGAGGATCCTATCCTATAGCTAGTCTTCAGCAACACTGAGCAGCAGCATCAGCAGCATCAGCAGCACTAGCAGCACTAGCAGCAGCAGCAGAGCTAGATTGTCAGCCTCGATATGGTAAGCGCTCAAAACTGAGCTGCGAACTGCCTGCACTTGGCTCTATACACTCAGAAAACTATTATTTTTTAAGGTTCTTGAAATTTGCAATCCTTGCAAATAGTTTTTATTTTAGCCAAGAAAATAAACATTTAAGAATAAATAAAACAGCACAAAAAATTGGTTTGATTTTGTAGTACTTTCACTAATCAATTCCTTTGATTTTAAAGTAAGTCCGTATCGGAGCTTATTGGAGATTTGCATTTGATATAATTCCAAAATGTCCCTGCTCGGGCGCCATGGAAAATCAGAATGATTTAATGATTAATAATTATTCTCTAGGTAACAATACAAGATTTTCTTTTTTTTATGAAATCCTTACATTTTGATTATAAATATTTATATTTTTTCCATCAAAAAGATTATTTATCTAAAGTGTCCCTGCTCGGGCGCCATTAAAAATCACAAAGAGTTTAAATGATTTATAGATTATAATATATTTTAATAATTTCGCAGTTAGCAATGAACTTTTTTTTGCTAATTAAATCCCTAGATTTTTATTTTAAATATTTTTAAATGTTCTGAAATCTAAAAGTTGCCTTATCTAAAATGTCCCTGCTCGGGCGCTATAAGAATCAAAGAAGTTTTTATGTCTTACGTTATAATCAAAGAGAACTGCTTAAGCTGTTTTCAAAAAACTGACAGTTTCAAAAAAATTAGATGAATACTCTCAGTGTATGCAGAGCAGCAGCTGCTAGCGTTAAGCAGCAGCTATCTATAGCTGACTTCAACTTCAACTCCTACAACTACTACTACTACTACTACTACTACTGCTCCTGTTCCTGTTCCTGCTACTCCTGCGACTAACTGGAAGCAACAGCTTTCAAGATCGCGATCGCTATCGAATAGCACAGGCAGAAGAGTACGCGAAACGCGTGCACGACCTGTCAAATTCGAGTTGGCGCTTTTTCTCGTGCACTCATTATGATTATGACTTGGCTGGAATGGCAGATGGGATGGGTTTACAAGTATACCCGCCCGATATATACGTAGGTATACTATTCGTAGGCATGCGTGAGTGGGTGTAAAAAGTGGTGCAAGGAATGCGGCTGCACTTTGTGTTAACTTGGCTTTGGATACTGCACTTAAAGTGGAAGAATGCAAAGCGGCTAAATGATAAGAGATTATATCTTTGCAGAAAACAGTTGATATTAGCAATAGAGGTTTTTTTGTTAGCGTCTTTGATTTATTTAATGCCCAAAACTTATCAACAAATCGATCAATTCTGGAAACAAATGTAAATATAAAACTTTAAAGATTTTTGTATGATATTTTCACATTTAAGTGAAATAGGTTAATCTTTACCCGGTTTCTTTCTAATGAAACATACCTAGTGGAACCTTTGGAACCCTTTTTTTAAATTAATTTTGTGCAAATACGGTTTCATGCTATAGCTTTAAGCTGTCATATTTAGTCCTCTCTTCATTATCAAACGATTACTCACATATTCAGATAATTTTCATAAATTCTACAATAGCAAGCATCCATCTATCTATCCCATTGGATGTCTAATTGGCGCTCAACTCAACGCGCCAATTAATACAAGTCAAACATTTAGGATTTTTCTTTTTTGCAGAGAGTGCATGCAAGATAGAGCGAGACAGAGCCAAAAAGAAAGAGAAGCGTAGAGAATGGTTAAAGAAACTGCGAGTACGAGTATAAAAATGCTTTACAAGTACACAAAAGTGTCATTCCATCACTCACTTAAAGTATTCATCCATTAATTGCCCGAAAGCCATTGCAGAACGTTGGCCAGAAGGACAGGACAGGACAGGTACAGGACAAGGACAGGACAGAGAACGGGTAGAGGACGGGTACAGGACGGCCACAGGACAGGTCGCATCAACTGACGCCAGTGGCTAGCAAAAGACGCCAACAACAGTAAGAATCGACTATGGAGCTGATGCCTGAAATAAAGGGTTAAATTCAACAAAAATAATTTTAGTTTTTATAATTTTGGAACTTGAGTAATTTCTTTTATATTTTTGGACTTCAGTTTTATAACACGCACTTAAAGATTTTATTTAAACAAAATATTTTTATTAATATGTTGAGAATAACAATAGTAATAATAATAATTACATAATATTATAAAATTATGGCCAATACCTACTTATGTATTTATGTTAGTCAAACTAAAATCAAAATTAAAACTTATGTTCTATATAATTCAAAAAAAGTTCAAATTTTATATAAGCTAAACTTTAATGAAATATGTGACATAATTTAAGTAACTTTACACTATTATGAACAACGCTAAAATTTAATGAATTTCTTGTTGCGTTAGCAAAAAGATTGAGTAAATTAAATATAAAAATATATAAAATATTGTTTCAAATATTTATAAGTTTTAAAACTTTCGAAAAAAAAGAGTCAAAATACCCCACTGTGCGACGGCGGCGGCAGGCGACTTTCAAGTCAAGGCGGCAGCCATAATGCAAAGAGCTCCAGCTTCAGCTTCAGCATCAGGTCCAACTGCAGCATCAGCTCCAGCTTCTGGCTGCAGGGCAATTACCATGAGACGCAGTTGGAGTGCGGAGTGAGGAGTGAGAAGAGTAAGAAGAGAGGATCGAGGAGCGAGGAGCGAGGTGCGGGGCAGATTTAAATCAGCACAAAATGCGACTCGTTGCTGGAGATTGGCTGAAACTGAAGCCGAAGCTGAAGCTGAAGTTGAAGCCTTGACAGGCGCACGTTGACAGTGCGTTTGACAGAAGACAGACAGACCATGGAGACGGACGCTCCTTTGCGGATTCTGCAAGTCTCTCGTCTCACTGGGAATAGCAGCAGTCGTTGTCTGCTGCCTGCTGCTGCTGGTGATATTCAAAGTAATTGCTTGAAAAATGCAATAAAAATGTACAAAGAGAGAAAAAAAAGAAGAAGGAAGAGGAGAATAAACATGCTGACAACTGAGGACGGCAAAAATGGTGGAATCTGGTCGGGAACGCCTGAGTATGTGAAAAAGTACAATTGTTATGGTGGCATAAACTATATACTCCTAAGTGGAGCCCAGGCTCAAGCTCCCTAGCCAAAAAGCTTCGCCCCGCCGCCCCTCTCCGTTGCCCTTAGTCTGCCTGACATCAGCACAAATGGGGCACAGTGATTGGATGCATATCAAAGTAGACAGCGGGAACAATGAAAGGCAGCCAGGCAGAGACTCAGCCAGCAGACAAGACTCATATATCTCTTTGAAGCTCAACTGAGCTGAGCTGCTTGCAACTTGTGGCATTTGTGGCAACGCCTTTGGGGCATACGCAAAGCGTTTGACTTTTGTACAATGGTCAATCTCAGTAGCTGTGATTCGCTTCTACTTGATGGAGTATAAAATGGTTCACATTATGGCGCTGCTTTTTGCTTTTTGTCACCAATCAAAATCCAGCTCAGCACAGAGCAGCGGATCGAGGGGTTGCGTGGAGTGAAGGACTTGTGACTGGACAATAAAAAACTGAAACAATATAATACAAATTCTTCTAGGAGCACAGAAAGACTCCATTTGCGAATGAAGACTGAAGCAACTCTGTTGAAAGATGCATTTACACGCATTTAATCTATTCAAAACTTTGTAAAAATATACAACAGAACTTAAGATTTATTTGTTAGCTTTTGTGCAGCATTCGATTTGTCAAACTATCGATAGTTAGATACAATTTATAAAACTATCGATAAATTAAACACTTCGATGGCATTGTTTTATTTAAATATTTGAATTTCGAATTGAAAAGATAAGTTGTTTATTAATAGAAAAATACTTGGTTTTCTTCGAAATATATCTATATATATATATTCAACTCATACAAATTATTTCAATATGTTTTCAAAGTCCAGAAGAAAACGCATCAATATCAATCGATAATGATGACAATTGTAACTTTTCGTTTTATAATTGTGTTAAAACATGGAACTAAACGAAATACGAACGATTCAAGAATAATTGTTCTGATTTCCGATCGCAATGGTTTCGTTTTCTCTTTTCCAAAACTCAGTTTGAAATGGAGTTTTCATAGTATAAATAATATTTAGAAATCTTGATATATATGAAAGGTGTGCTTTGATATAATCGATCAATACCTCAATTGCAATAAAGAGTTCCCAATATTGCCACAAAAAAGTCGATTTCATTAGCCTGGTTTGGTTTTATTTTATTTTTCTGGACTGCTCCAGCCAAAAAGTCGAAGCTGCAACAATTGGCATTATACTCGTATTCATTTAACAAGAAATGATTACGTGAAGCGTCAAGCGTTTAACTGGGCAAGGGTCAAGGTCTTTTTTTGGGGCAGCATATCAAGTATTGAGGAGCTTAACCCCAATGTAACTCACAAAGCATTGAATGCAGCGCATCAAATGAAGGCAGACGGGTTTACATAACACTTATGCCAAAATGAACAAAATGCCAAACAGCCAATGAACTCACGCAACATACTCAAAGATACATAGATACGATATGCCCGCAGATACATAAATACATTGGCGAGACGACTGAGCAACAGCAGAGGCAGATGCAGAGGCATTGCCAGTGGCAGTGGCAGTGGCAGCGACAGAGGCGTCTTGTTAAATACTTGCAATTTTATGAGCCAGCGGAAAAGTGAAAACTGCGAGGCGAGAAGGAAACACGATACAATGGCAAACAGCACAGCCCAACAGAACAGCAGCCAAACAGTCAAGGACATGCCACAAATCCTGCACTGCACTGCCGACCCAGACCCAGTCCCAGACTCAGACTCCGACTCAGTCCCAGACCCAGACCCAAACTCAGACCCAGTCTCAGTCTCAGTCCCAAATCCAGACAGTCCAAATGGATAGTTCAGACAAATGGACGCTGCTGGGTCAGATAGCATGGCTGCAAGAGGTCAACTTTGGAGCAGCCAAAGTTCAGCGAAATACGCGCGAAAATATATAATCAACTTTCTGGTGAAAGTGAAACAATCAACTTGTGGGTGCAAAACGATGAATGTTGGCTGTGGCTGCCACTGCGACTGTGGCTGTAACTTCAAGGTCAAATCTTCAGCCCACGCAGTGGGCTTAGCTGCCTTAGCTGCCTTATGCAACATGCTTATACGAGTATCAACAGTATCTGTATCTGTATCTGCCGACGGTATTTTTGGTTGACCAAATTAGCCTCTTAATCAGCCAAGTTGAACTCACAGCAGGTCATCAGACCTAAAATACTGCTAATAAACACTTAGTATTGATTGAATCAGTATTAAATATAATTCATTTGAATTTAACTTTTGCTAATTTAAGACATAACCTATTTTCTAATATTAACATCTGTGTATTTAACAGTTATTCGACAGAAAAATAAATAGTTCATTTCGGAAACATTGACAATCTTTAACATCCAACAATTTGTTAACTGAACATTAAGAAGGATTTGTAATTTGATTACAATAGAAAGTTAGAAAATAATTACCAAAAATATGCATATATAAATAAATATATAAATAAATAAATAAAAATAAATAAATAATAAGAATAAATAAATAAATATTTTATATAAATAAATAAATAATAAACATAAATAAATATTATGAAAAATTTGAAATAATTTTTGTATTTGACAGGTTTTGAATACTTATTTTCATTAATAAAAACTTAGTATACTTTGAAAAACATACTAAACATTTTAAGAAAAAAAAATTCAAAATAATTTTTGTATATCAAAAGATTTGAATCCTTGTTTTCATTAATAATGTTATTGTAAAAAAAAAAACAAGTTTTCTAATGTTATTGAGGCTTGTTCCGATTTCTACTTTCGGCAACATTTTGAGGAATTGAAAGGTTTTTAATCGTAAAATATAAAATCTATCTCTTGAATTATTTTGTATAGTTTCTGAAAGGTTTTAAAAAGTTTAGCTTGATTTCAATTCATTTAACTTTTCAATCCGAATTTGCAAGTTCAAAAATGAAAGCATGTCTGAATGTAAATATTGTATTATTTTTGTAAAGAAAGTGATTTGAATTCAATTTGTATGATAACTTTTCTCAATTCGTAAACAACTGCAAATATAGGCCTTGTTATTACCTAATAATTTATTTATTTTATACTAAACTCATCCGAACAAAGTGCTGACAATTTTATTGCGAAATAATAGTAAACTGGTAATTGAAAAATAAACGAATTTTTAAAAATTATTTATTATATTATATTAAGATTATTTTTTTATATTGGAATATTTAATAGTGAAATAGTGTTAAAGCTTCTAATAAAAATATATTTTACACGAATTTTGATTTGAAACTATTAAGAAAACTCTATCATGGAATGAGCAAACTATATACTACACTAAATATCTATAAAAATATTCTTTTATAAATGAATTATATCGAACCACTCAAACTTAGTGCCATTAAACTAATTTTCGGAATAAACGAGTGAACGTAGTCTCAAATTTTAGTTCGATAAACATTCAACTGACTCAGTGGCAATAACTATAACCGAAGGATCTTTAAGCAACCTTGAGACTCTAGTCAAATGACTACAGAAGGATTTGTTGGGACTTTAATGACTACAGAGGGAATTTGGGATCCAAATGACTGCAAAAGGATTTTGAGACTCAAATAACTAATGATATTGGAATACGAATCAAGTGAAAGTTTAGTTCGCTTAGAACTACTGAATTGAACTAACAAGTACAAGTCAATATAGTTATATATATATATATATATATATATATATATACATAGTATAGTATAGCACATAGTCTGTATTTCTGTGCACTTCCTAGTTGGATACTCAAGAACACCAGAGGAGCAACTTTCTTATCAATGCTCTCATCCAGCACGCAATGAGAGGCAACAAAACGTAAAAAAGCAAAAAAATAAATAAAAAAAATTTAAAAAAAAATAAACAAAAGAAGTAAAATTTTGCAATTAACTTGGGCAATTTTTGCGATTTTTAAATATTATGGAACACGCACAGAAAACACACGTGTAAATGTCTTGAAAACCCACACACAGACCCACATACACTCCCCCGCACTGCTTGTTGTTGGCCATAAAGTGGAGCAGGCCGAAATGCTATACGGCACTTGCCAGCATTGCCAGTGTCTGGCACTTTTTGTTTTTTTTTTCTGTTTTCTGCTGCGATCTGGCAGCACTGATAACAGAGAGAAGCAGCAGCAGCAGCAGCAGGCAAGCAATTTACAGCCCAAAAGTTGTGGCTAACTGCGGCTCTGATGCTGCATCGATCCTAACCTACCACAATCCATGCTGGGGCAGCTGCTGCTGCTGTCGCTGTGCGGTCTGATCTTGGTCAAGACTGTGCCCAACTGGCTAACAGGCTAACTGGTCGCAGCTTCCGCTAGCAGCTCCAGCTTCTGCTTCAACTTGGCTCTAACAACTGCTCGTGGCTACAATTTTATTTACGAGTCATGCGCGCGACCGTCGCCTTACAGACGGCAATTCCTTGCTCTCCCCCCCCCCCCCCTGATATTGCACTGCCCCCGGCCACTACCACATTTTCCTCCGCTTTTCCACCTAACCATTCCTTGCCCAGCGGCGCATTCGCGTGTGTGCGCTGTTTTTTTTTCTTCTTTTTATTCATACCCATACCCATACTCATACTCATACTCATACTCGAACTCAAACTCATTCATTCATGGTTGCTTCCTCTTATAGATGGAGCTGAAGTTGGAGCTGGACTTGGAGACCATGGCGTGCCTTGGAGCCCCACTGAACACGCACCTAATAAGTTTTGATTAGAACCCGCGTGCGTCTCTCATAATGTGCGGGTGAGTTAATTAAAAAACGGTCAGTGAGTTATATGGTTAAGGGGGAGGTTAAAGGAAGCGGCAAGTAAGTTACGAGTTAAGATCATAGCGCTATGAATATTTAGATATAGATTAGTTAACTTACGTTTGCATAAGATTTTTGCGTTAAGATAAGCAAACATGTTTTTCTATCTACAATTCATATTTCTTTTTTTTTACGATCGTTTTTATGACAGCAATATATGGTATAGTGTTCTCATTTATATAATTACATACAAACATACACTTAAAAAAAAAATGGGCACACAAATTCTAGAATTCATAGCATTTTATTCTTCAAATTCTAAGAAATAAAGGTTCTTATATTAATTTATTTATTTGATGTTGAATAGTTGCAGTCGAAACAGTGAATATTTAAAATTTACACAAATCAAAATTAAAATATAAAAATATAAAAAAGTAAGATTTCAAAATCAACTGGAAGTGCTTAAACTTAAAAAAAAAATTTAAAAAAAAATTGATCATACATTTATTGGGGAAACCCCGAAAAACCCAATTATATATTTTCTCATAAACTATGAATAAAACGCCTTTGCTTCAGTTAAAAATGGTTTCAAACTTTGAATAAATTTAATTTAAATTATAAAAATTACAATTTAACAATTATTTTAGATTTGTATTCTAAAAATTATTTATTCATCGAAATTTATAAGAAATACTGAGGACAAAACCAGAGGGAAATAGATTCTTAAATAACTTTGGGGTTTATTGTCCGATCGGAAAGAAAGTTAAGATTGAAGATATATGTAACAGAAAGCAAGACTATAATTTTATCTGCGTAGGGTATACTGGAACCTGCATGCCAAGTTTAATGTGACTAACTTTTATAGCCTCAAAGATCGACACGTTCATACAAATAGACAGACAGACAGACGAACGGACAGACAGAGATTCAGTATTGCACGTTCTACTAAAGACACAGTCTCTTAAGCCAAAACTGCAACATCTCAGATTATCCAAAGAAATACTTTTGATATCACATCAGAGATAATGCACAGCTACCGATCATCATAATGGGCCAACCAAATTATTATGAATGCCTCTGCAGCAGTCCACTGAGCCAACACAGAATGCATTGACAAGCTGCTTCTCTGCAACACTTCTGCAGTTGGCTAACAACAACAAAAATAAAACACAGCCCACACATTGAGCCGAATGCCAAACTGTTTCTGGCCACACTAAAGTTGTGTTGTTGTTGTTGTTTGAGTGCAGCTAGTCGACACCAAAAAGCCAAAGCCAGGTTAATAGACATTTTGCCTATTTTAATAAGTGGCTAAAGGCGTGAAATACTCGAAAAATCGTACTCCAACTTCAACTCCAAATCGTATTGCCAACATTTTGGCAATGCCTTTAAGCCTCTATCGTTGGCCCAACTATCAATGGCATGGCCAATAGAGATGTCTGCAATTTTATCCAGAATTAATTCAATTGAACTACTTACTAAATTTATTTTATTTTTATTTAATTTATTTTAATGTCGACTAATAACAGTCGACACAGAAAAAGTTTAAATTTACAAAAATGAAATAAAAATTATTATTAAGATTATTATTAAAATTATTATTAAAATTTAAAAAATTTAAAATTAAAAAAGACATAAAATAAAAAAAATAAAAAAATATATCTGGATAATAAACCTTAAAAAAATTGATCCAACATTAGTTGCCTGGATTTGGGAAAACCCAGAAAAAACCCAATCAAATCAAGAAGTTAGTATGTTAGAAATAGACTGAAGATACAAACAAATAAATACAGGCAAAAAAATACAAAAATATGAAATACAAGACCTACAAATTAGATAGGTGAGAAAGGAGTGTAGGAATAGATGTAGCATTACTTATAACATGAAAAAGATTGCTATAATCAGAACATAAAATACGAAAAGGCATAGTTAGTAATGCAGGTTTGAAGAGAAAGAGGGAGAAAGTTTCTTGTACTTCTAATAGGAACAGCAAAACTAATTTGGCTGATTAATTCAGAAGAATCAATTTCGCCGTTAATTAGTTTATGTAAAAATATTATACCAAGCATGGGTCTACGATCAGAAATAGAGGGAAGATTTATTAGTAAGAGTCTACTACGGTAAGGAGGCATGCGAATGTTAGGATTCCAATTAAAGCCCCGGAGGGCAAAGAGAAGAAATTGTTTTTGTATAGACTCTATTCTGTCCGGATGAACCTTGTACTGGGGACACCATATACAAGATCCATATTCCAGAATTGGTCGAACAAGTGAGGTATAAAGAGTTTTATTAACGTAGGGATCGTCAAATTCCTTTGACCAACGCTTTATGAAACCAAGGACTCCATAGACACGATTTGCCATCGATAAAATATGCTTGTCAAACTTATGCTTGGGATCTAAAAGAATACCCAAATCAACGACCGACTCAATACGTTCAAGTGGTTTACCATTCAGAACATAGTTATTAAAATATGGCATTCGCCTATAAAAGGACATTACGTTACACTTACTGCAATTAAAATTTAATAAATTTACTCGACACCAAGTTTGAAAACTATCAAGATCAGTTTGCAAATTCTGACTAGATAGAGAGTTATTAGCAGGCAAACAGAGCTTTACATCGTCGGCGTACATCAGTACCCGAGAGTGATTTATTACAGAAGGCAGGTCATTAATAAAAAGAGTAAAAAATAAAGGGCCGAGATGACTTCCTTGTGGTACTCCAGAAGTAACTTGAACAAAATTAGAAGCTAAGCCTTCAAATTGAACTTTTTGGGTTCTTAAATTAAGATAACTAGAGATCCAAAGAATTAAGTTATTTGGTAATGCAAAAATATTAAGTTTATTGAGTAAAAGGGAGTGATTAACTGAGTCAAAGCCTTTACTGAAATCAGTGTAATTGAACTACTTTTGTTCGTTTTCATCAATTGGAAATCAATTAGTATTGATATATTAGTTTCGGAATGAGCTATTCAAATATATAACTGTTGTATTTATTTATTTATTTATGTGATTAACTAAGGACCTATTAGGTCTATGCGTGGCCCCAAGAGGGTCGTCCGGATTAACCTAACCTAACCTATGTGATTAATGTTGCCAACAGGGGAAAACTTTAAATTATTGAAATATGAAAAGCGTAAGCTTAAAAATTAAAATTAACAATTAATATTTAACTGAAGGTGTTCAAAATAAAAATTATAAAGTTTACCAATACAAAATATTGGTCCAACAAACCAATGTTCAATTTAAAGAACAAACTGTTCAAAAAACGAACGATTTAAATAAAAGTGTGAACAAAAAGAACTAACGAACGAAAAGAACTATCGAACAAAAAGAACTAAGAAACAAAACTAAATAACGATTGAACAAAGCAAACAATCAAACGAATAAGTTTAAAAAACGAACGAATAAATTTATCAAACAAACGAAAAAGCGAATCGAATGAACGAATAAACTAATCAAATGAACGAAAAATCAAATCAAATGAGCGAATAAACTAATCAAATGAACGATCAAACTAATCTAATGAATGAATAAGTTTATCAAACGAACGAATAAGTTTAAAAAACGAACGAAAAAGCGAATCGAATGAACGAATAAACTAATCAAATGAACGAAAAATCAAATCAAATGAGCGAATAAACTAATCAAATGAACGATCAAACTAATCTAATAAATGAATAAGTTTATCAAACGAACGAAGAAGTTTAAAAAACGAACGAAAAATCGAATCGAATGAACGAATAAACTAATCAAATGAACGAATAATCTAATCAAATGAACGAATAAAACAGTCAAACTAAAGAAATTCACAATCTGTTCTCAACTGATTCTTTTGTTCAGCAAAAATGTTAAGCGAGTGAAGTATTTAACTCATTTGCACTGTTAGTTGCAACTCAAATGGCCACCATGCAGTTGGCTTGCCTCTGCCCCCGTTTGCCACAATTGCCGCGTGGCAGTTGCAACTGCAGTTTCAGTTGCAGTTGCAGTTGGGGGCAAACAGGGCTATGCTGGCAACTGCTGCTGCCGCTGCTGCTGCTGCTGCTGGTAAATATGATTTTTGCAGCTGTTTGTTGTTGTGTTTCGCCCCAAACCCCAAAACCCCCAACCCAAACTGCAAAGCCCGCCAGCAACGCCAATTTGAGGCTGCAGCCAGCCACAAGGTGAGAAATGAGATTTTAATCGGACGTGTCTGATTTCAAATGAGCTTTAATGGGGAACCCATTTAGCAGCACTTACCCAGGGCTCCTCCACCTCGCAGACTCTCAGAGTATCGAGACTCTCAGACTCCCTGACTCCCAGTCTCTGCCAGCTTTTAGTTTAGTTTATTTATATTATTTTTTTATTTTTTTTCTTTCTTATATTTGCAAAGGTTTTTTCTCTTGTTATCGTTTTGTGCAGCTTAGGGCAATGCTGTGGACTTGCCTCCTGTTGCAACAACAGCAGCAACAACAACATTTTTATTACAATGTACTGCAAGCAAAGAACTGACTGCATGCTTTTACTTTATACAAAGTCGCCTTCAAAATATTGAAACCACTTCGTTTTACAACATTTTTTCAAAACATTTAACATTTTTTTTTTTTGTATAAAAATTTAATCAACGTTATTTGAACCAAGTAACTTATATATTTTTAAAATTCTATACAAATATTTATACATTATATATTAATCATGAGCAATATGTTTAAGAAAGATACAAATATTTCGGTAATGAAATGCAGACTATATTTTTGATAAAACTAATCAGAATGCCAAATCCGTTCGAAACTTGCGAAAAAAAGTTATTGATTGCTGTTGTTGAATTGCTCAAAAAGTCAAAAAGTAATTGCCAGATTAAACAGGAAATTCAAATAACAATTTCCTAAACTCAATTTTCTTATATTATTCAACTTATTTAAAAATAAATTAGTTCATTTTTTTAATATTTGAAGTCAAATAAAATTTCTTGTATTTAATTCAAAAACTGTCTGTAAAACAGAAATGAAAGCGGAACTGTTTTCAACTTACAACTATTTGCTAGCAAAACTCGTGTTCTCGGAAGAAAAAAACGAAAACGACATCATGTTGAGCGGAATTCATTCGTTTTTACTCCCTGTTCCCATTAAAAATGGAAAAAGGGAGTTATAAAGTACTGCAAAAGTATGTAACAGGCAAAAGGAGGCATTTCCGACTATATAAACTATATATATTCTTGATCAGCATCAATAGCCGAGACGAATTAGCCATGTCCGTCTGTCTGTCTGTCCGTCCGTCCCTATGAACACACAGATCTCGGAGACTATTAGAGCTAGAGACACCAAACTTGGCATGCAGGTCAAGTTTATTTCACACGCACCCCCGCAAATCGAAAAAGAAACTCCCACAGCCACAATTTTGAAGATAAAGTTTTAATATATATATGACATATATGTTTCCTCAATGTTAATCAGCTGTGCAAATTTCATAACGATTGGATAAATAGCACCAAAGTTATGGAAGAATCTATTACCCCCGTCTTAGCAGGCAAAAACAACAGTTTGACATGCACTGAGCAAGTTAAGTGAGCTGCTTGTTTGTTTTGCAACTGAACTGCTTGAAATGCAAGTTGGGAGCAGGGAGTCTCGTAGTCGGGCACACTCAACTAGAGTATTCTTACTTGTAACTTTTCAAAAACAACGTAATGAAAATCGCAACAATAGCTTTATTTTTCAAAATTCTAAATCAAATACATTTTCTTTGAAAAGTTTCAAAGCATATTAAATTAACTATATGCTATTTAAACTACAATTTTCTCTGCCATTTTTTGTTGTTTTTTTTTTTTTTGTATATTCGATATGAAATCCTTTCTTGCTTTCATAAGCAGCTTCTTAGCCCCACGCAACTAAAACTCTGGGTGTCGTATTGTCTGTGACGGTGCCATTAAGGACCTAATAATTTTGGTTTGCTGCATCGCGATAAACACGCAAAATCTTTTGACCAAGCAAGGAGTCGACACCTTATTTTTTTGTTGCCTGGCCGAGATTTGTCCAGCCACCCATATTCCGCATGTGTCTGTCCTGTGCTCCAACTGTCTGTCTGTCTGTCTGCCTGTCTGGTGGTCTGCTCCTGCGCTGTGTCCCCTTTGGGCTATTTAAGCAAATGATCAGCAATCCGAATGAACAGCCGCCAACACGCAACGAGTCACGGGCTCCCCTTCTCCACTACCCCCCTTACGCTTGAAGCCCCTTCTCTTGGTCCGCTGTACAAAGTGTGAATTGTTTCGTGCCCAGAGCAAAGTTGGCAGATAAGTGAGGCCAAAGCCAAAGAGTTTGTTGCAGGTAGCAGCCACGAGTTTGTGGCAGGCAGCTGCTACTGCTGCTGCTGCAGTTGAGCTCAAAGCCAGGAGCTGTTTCAGCTGTTTTTGCATACGAGCCATGGCTTAAACTGGGGCTGAATTCCACTCCCTGCCCTTTCGCCTTGCTGCACCTCAAAACTCAACGAACTCTCCTCACCTTGCCCAGGCGTGCAATTTTCAACGCGCATTCTTGACGTTTTTTCCCACATTAACTGCATTGTTGTTTTTGCCCAACTGCTACCGGTCTTTTGGCTATAGCTTTGGCTCTGGCTCAGTCTCTGGCTCTGACTCTGACTCTGACTCTGACTCTGACTATGGCTCATGGTCCATGCAAAACAGCTTGTTAAGCACTTGTGCCCCCAACAACAACAACAACAAACTGGCTTATTGTGTGCTCGACTTAAAGGCCTTTTATTTAGTTGAGCTTATTAGGCAAATAAAGCGAACCAAGGTAGCAATTTTTGTGCTTAACCCGAAGCCACGCATTATTATCATAATCAAGAGGAACAGCGAACAGACTGGAACAAAAAAGTAGGCGGCATATCATTATCATTATCGGAGTGTTATCAGCGCATGAGGCACGCAGCGTATGTCAAGATCAGAAATGAGATATAAGCATGTGAAATACAGATTGATTAGCTTGGGAAAATGCAAAAAGGGATAGTTACTTACTATACAATAAGTTTAAGCTTAATGTATTTTGCATCGTTTTCTTCTTTCTCCAGAATCTAGGGCCTAATTTTCTAAAAATCGATGGTAGAACGCATTAAATTGCGACGAAATTTCTTAAATTTAGTTATAATAGCCCTTAAATTAATGGTATTTTTTTATTAAATGTAGGGCTCTTGTTTCATGAAACTAGGGCAGTTTTCCTTAAAAACAAGAAAATAGTTTCTTAAAAATATGACCATTTTTTCTTAAATTTTAAATAATTTTCTAAAAATAAAAAAATATTTTCTTAGAGGTTTAACATTTTTCTTGATTGTTTATAAGTCAGGTCGTTTTCTTTCTGAGTGTAGGCTAATTATGTATGTTATATTTCATTATTTTCGATTTTTACTAGTTTCTGATTCGGTTCATACCCATCAAAATCCGCAATTATCTTTTTTTTTTATCAATTTTACGATATAAATCATTTTTTATTTTTAATTATTATTTTTGATTTTTAAAATAAAAGTTAAAACATAACAGTTATTTTTACTTTTCATTTATAAAAACTAAAACAGTTATTTTTACTCTTTTTTTATAAAGATTAAAAATAACTTTTACTTTAAAAATCGAAAATAATAGTTAAAAATTATTTATATTTAAAAAATAAAAAAAATAATTGTTATAGAGCAATTTTTTTTTTAAAATTTGTATTAAGTGTATTAATATGTTAATATTTCAGAAATGTTATAAAAAGCTGTGCGTGGCAATTTAAGAACAAATTTTCTTAAAACAAAAGAAAATAGTAATTTTTAAAATTTAAAAAAAAAATTCGATCATCAAAAAATACAAAAAGTTGCTAAATCAAGCAATAAATTTCCGAAAAGAGGAAGAAAATGTGCATAAATTAAATGCGAAATATTCAAAGAATGTATAAAAAGTGTTAAAAAATAAGCGGGGGATTACCCTTCTGTTTTGATAACGTCTGTTCTTGATTTGGTGCACATTTGCTCAGTTTGTACTTGCTACATAAGAAATAACAACGAAACGTTAATAATTATGCTATTATATTTATGATTATAATTATGGCTATAATCAGTCAAACTTAAATAAATAAAAATACAATGAATACAAAAAAATACTACCCAATTCATTCAATTTTAGATATTAATATTTTCCATATTATAAAAGATAATATTCTATATGCATCCTAAATTAGCAACATCAACTCAAAAAATGTATCAAAACAATTCTGTCATTTTGTATTTTAAGAACTTGTCAAGAAGTTTGTCAGATCTGCTAACAAAAAAAACACGACTGTTTTATGGTCAAGAGCATTATAAGGTAGCCAGCTTTATTAGGGCTTATGTCTAACATTTCCTGTAACACACACATACACACACACACACACACATTGTCAATAGGTACACACTTATCAATTTATTTTTTCTCTGAAAACACATAAAGCACATTACTCATACGCCCGGTTGGGCCGTGCTGAGCTAAAATGTTCGTTTACTATAGAAATTCTCATATATCATGTAAAAAACTAAAATGAAATCCAATGCACACATGCACACAAATACACACACGTACTTACACACATGCATACATATATACTTGAAAATTCAATAAAAATTGGGCAAATTGAAAATGTTGCCTCTGCCTGCCGCTGCCTGACCTATACATAAACAAATACAAATGCGAATACGGAGCTGCCCCAAACGAACATTCGCTCATAAATATTTAAAAATTAATTTCACAATATGCTGGTCGTTTTTTTGGATTTTTGTTTTTTTTTGTTTTTGGGTGGCATAAGACGCTTTTGGCCCGCGAGTCATTTTTCAATTTCATACTTAATTTTATTGCATAAATGCCAGAGTTGTATATAGGCGTGCGATAGAAATAGCTAGCTAGAGGTAGACAGAGAGTTAGAGTGAGAGAGGGAGACCTAGCTCTAGCTTATATAAGATGCCATCATATTTCATGTGTATGTGTGTGTGTGTACAGACCAGAGGTTCTCCAAGGTGCAAACAGAAGCAGCTGTAATTACATACAAGCCAACCAAGTGAGTGGGTGGCTTGAACCGCCCAATGCTTTTATATCCTAAATTCCCACACACACACACGCACACACACACATATACACATGCAATGCAAAAGTTGCATATGTATATGTAGAGTTTGCCCTGGACATAATGCGCCTGAGGGGATAGTGGAAGGGACGGGGGCTAGTGCAAGAAATACCTTTCATATGTAGCACTTTGCTCCACAGTTATCGTATTTTATGTGCTCCGTCCGTATTCGTGTCCGGATCCCTGTCCTTGTCCTGAATGTTGCAACATTCACACACACACACACACACACACACACACACACACACACACACACACACACACGCGCACACACACGATGTCGTTTTGCAACATTTTCTGCCATTTGTGCAGTTTTTCATGTTCATGTGCATGGGCAGGATATGAAAATTTTCCAAAGCGCATTTCTCTCCTTCGTATCCGTATATATATACATGCACATCTATATATACATATATGCATGTGTATCTGTGTGTGTGTGATGCGCATTCAAGTTGGGAAATTGTGCACTTACATTATCATAATGGAAATGCTTTTGACTTGAGTACCAGAGTTGTCGCATGCAACGCAAATTTATTAACATAAAATAACGATAGATTATAAATATTTGAGAGTGTAGCACCCTACAGGTACAGTTAGTTCTAGAGCTCTAAACTTAAGTATTAGAAACGTCGATTGCCAAATGATTTATTATTTAGAACAGAAAACAAAGTTTTCTCTTTTTCACATCTTTTCAATGTATTTCACTTACATTTGTCAAATAAAAAATATCTGCAGGAGGTAAGCCCCCAAAATTTGTAATAACAGATTTTGAGATGAAATATATTAAATTTAAAATTCGAATTATTCTAAATCATATTAACAAGCTTAGCAGTTCCTAAAAAATACCTTTCTAACCATATGTAGAACGTGTCTGTAACTTATTTGGCTTGTAAACTTAGAAGGTATCAATTTTTGGCGATTTTTAATGTTTTACCGCTAAGCTAGCTGTTTTTTTTATAAGTGTTAAAACAAACATTTCTCAACTTATGTTGGGAAAGTTCACAAAATTTCAGAATTCCTTCTAAACGCTTTAATAGAAACAAACAAATAAACTGACTTTTCATTTCATTTTGAGAAGGTCACTAAAAATTCGGAAAAGTTCTTAGCATCTGAATGAGTTGTTGCTTTGGGATGAGTCTGGTCTCATTCTTGGCGTACTTTGTACTTTTCGATCGATATAACTCCATCTGATCAGATTGTTTCCATTCTACATGTTTATTGTTGCTAGTCGTCTTTCCCACCTCTTAAGCTGCTTCGTCACTAGCGTGGACTGCCGTCCACAGTGATACGCAGTAAGTTATTAGTACTCAATTAATCAACAAATATGATAAAAAAAAGAGAAGACATATTGAATATCGTTCTAGAGTCTGTAAAAACTAAATTTCGGGCTTAACGCCTATTTTCACTTGGTTTCACTTCAAACGAAATGTTTCCGAAATGAAAAACTTTAATAATTTGATCTAAATGATTGAATGAAATTATAATTTTCTAAAATTGGTAAAGCTTTTAGGATCTATGCACAAGACAACTTGACAACCCTAACTGAAGCACCTACGACTTGCAACTTTGTATGAGTGTGTGTGTGTGTTTGTGTATACGTAAATGCGAGTAAAGTGAAGTCAAAGTGGGTGCTGCAGCACTCTGCACCACTTCACCTCTTCACCTTCGCTTAGTTGTGTGTTGCCCAAGGCAGCCATTGTATTCTGATTGTGCGCCTTAAGGGCTACACTACGTCTCTCTGTGTGTGTGTGTGAGTGTGTGGGGGTGTGTGTGTGGGTGTGCGTGTGTAGAGACGGAAAATATTATTTTTCATAAATTTTAAAATATACCGAACGAAGGAGGAGTGCCAATGTCCCGACTGGGCCAAGGAACTCTCGTGTATGTCTTTCATTTCGCTCGCTCTATACATATATACAGCAGAGTATACAGATTTGGGCAGCATATGTATATATAGCAGTCATATACACACACACACACACACACACCTACGCCCCTCGCAAAAGGCAAAATTGAGGAAAATGTATGCAACATTTTACAATGCAAAAGCCATTTACTTGGCTCAGGCAAAGAATGTAAAGAAAAAGAAAAGAAAAACGGAAAATGGCAAAAAGAAAATAAAAAGAGGCAAAAGCAGCAGCTTGTGTGTGTGTGTGTGTGAGGCAGTCAACATATGAAAAATGAAAAGTCACAACTGTGGAACAAAAAAAAGAAGGAAAATATGTGTAGGAAATGCTTGCCCCAGCAGCTCCCACAACTTGCAACTTGGGGTCTCGGTCTTGGCTGCTTATATAGCATGTCCTTCTATTGTATTCACACACACAAACACACACACATATATATACATACACACAACTCCTACTTTTTATGTCCCTTGTCCCGAGCGTAATGTAAATAAAAAGAGACAGGAAATGTTTGCAATATGTATAAAATATAAAAAGAAAACTTGGACCATAACTTAAGAACGCCGAACCGTTAGGTGCGTCCCCCTCTCTCTATATATGAAAAAAAAATGAAAAATGATGGCAGAACAGCCTTTTAGAGCTCACGTGGCGTATGTGTGCTATGTGCCTTGCACTCAAGCGAACGTCTGAGCGAGACAGAGCCTAAGACGCTCTGCATATAGTCAAATGCTGAGAGACTATTGTAAGGCCTTATAAAATATTTTAAAAAATGTATATGTATATAAAAGAAAAAGCATAATATATTTGCTGTCTCGCTCGGTTCGCTTGAGTTTCTGCTGTGATCAAAATCTGTTTGGCAGCAAAAACTTTTGGGGGAGGTTTTTTGGAAATGGGCGTGAGACAAAGGAAAGTTTTATTAAAATTCTTGGTTGGGGCTAATGTTGAAAAGCAATGTGTCTTGAGATTGGCTAGCGATAAGAAACGTAATGAATGGGATAACTGATGTATATCCATATATGTTTATATGATTCAAAAGCTAACAAACACATCAATTCATTGAAATACGCTGAATAAATGAAAAGAATTTAAATTTCTACGTAGATCTTCGATAATAGATATATTTTTCTTCATGGCACCCTTTGGATTTCTTCTAGCAGTTCTTTTAATAGATCTATGAAATCACAATTTTATCTATAAGGTTTTAAGAATGATTGATTTTGTTCATGATTTTTATGGAACTGTGTTGAAAATTGTTATATTTAATCAAATGTTAACAAAGGTACCAATAACGAAATTGCCATATTTAATTACTACTCCTTGATTTCGAAATAGCTTAACTCTATAAAAATTGAACTGATTTCTATTTTCGAATACACTTTTGGCCATGAGTTTTTCCTCTCGTTTGATTTGACATCAACGTGTAACTCATTTTGTTCTTGTTTCCGATTGTTAATGAATTATTAGCTGTTTTGAAATCAGAATATTTATAGACAATCAGCTTAAAAAGTTTTGCTTTTGAGAAAGTGGTATAAGAAGTTTACGAGCTTTTATTTAAAGAAAAGAATTGTTGCTCTTTTATTCGAAAAGAAGAACCCAAACTAAAAACTATACGGAATGGAAAGTACTTGGAAATTAGAACAGACCTAGAAATACATTCTTTGTTTATGCATATGCATAAAAAGGTGTTATTGATAATTAAAAATGATCATATATTTTATATATTTATAATATTTTATTAATATTTAAAAAAGAACAAATCGACAATATAAGAATGATATTTCAAAAGGTCTAATTGTTAATTAAAAATGATCAAATTGATATTATTGCAATGATATTTGAAAATATCTTATAGTGTTCTGATATTCCAAAATATATTACTGATATTTAATAAGATCGCATTGATATGTTCGAATAAGTCAAATTGGTATTTCGAAATTGTAACTTTTTTCTGTGTGTATATTTAATCCTAAGTTAGCCTGAAAGATGTCGCTTAAAAGTCCTTCTTTTCTTTTTACAATTACAATTATTTTCACACAATAGTTTTTCTCTAAGTGTAGCATTCTATAATTTATTCCGTTCTATTTTCTATGCAAACTCACCTCATTTGGCAGTTGGTCAACTTGCCGCAATCTATTCGAGCGAGTCCTTAAATACCCCAAAAAAAAATAAAAAAAGAAAGATACAAACTACAATTTCTATCGATTAGTTGGTTTAAGTTGAAGCAACAACAGAAAAAAAAATCAAGTCTTAAATGCTCAAGAGCTTAATACAAGAGGAAGCAGCTACAAAAACAGTTACATTTTTGGCAGCAAAACTAAAAATAAAACGCAGCACACACAAGCCACACACACACACAGAGAGAAGAGA
Source organism: Hirtodrosophila cameraria (assembly GCA_949708635.1). Lineage (NCBI taxonomy): Eukaryota > Metazoa > Arthropoda > Insecta > Diptera > Drosophilidae > Hirtodrosophila > Hirtodrosophila cameraria. Next base: position 46,928,952 of record OX453090.1, read on the forward strand.
CAGACAGCAAGACAGAAAGGCAGACAGATAGACAGAGGACAATGACAAACCGAAAACAAAAATAAGAAAAAACTACACAACAGCAACAAGAAGCAGGGCCAAGGGGCAAGTGGAGGGAAGAGCTGGCTCGAGACGATTTTTGCTAATCAATGAAATTAAAGCACAAAGAAATTACACCAAAAATAATAAAAGCAGGCGCAAGCGAAAGAGCTTTAAGAGTTACTAGCCAAAATAAATGGGTGAGTGGGGGGGTTGGCTGCTGCGCGGAAGCAGCAAAGAGCGCCAAATGCTAAATGCTAAACTGAAATAGTGCACGAGACGCCGCCGCCGCCGTCGTCGTAGTCGTCGCCGCAGTAAAGGCAACTTTAATGAACGGAAATTAGCAGAGGCAAAGGTAAAGGCAAAAATGAGAAGATGCTGCGAATTGTGGACGGCGAATTTACGTTGTGGAGCGCGAGTTCGAGCGAGAGAGCGCGAGCGAGAGAGAGCGCCACGCACATGCGCGCAGTGAGCGACAAAGCGCCAATGCTATTGGCCAGCTTTAGCTGTGTGTGTGCGTGTGTGTGGAGAGAGCGCACATTTCCCCAGTTTGGCTGCCTGCTGTTGCTGTTGCTGTTGCTGCTGCTGCTGCCTGCTGCTGTTGTTGCTGCCTGCTGCTGTTGAAGCATAAACAAACCATTTTGAATAAAATCAACAGCAGCAGGCAGCAACAACAATTGCTGTTGCTTGCATCTGTGTGTGGAACGCAAGTGTGGCAGAGCTTTGGCAGCCTTTTGGATGCTTTTCAGCTGCATTTTGCTCAGTTGCAACGCAGCAGCAGCAGCAATACGCAAAGTCGCCGCCGCAGTCGACAACAACGAAACGCGCGTTTTTCAGTTACTCTCTGTGATTGTGTTTTTTTTGCGTGTATGTGTCTCTGTGTGTGTGTGTGTCTGTTTGTTGTCACTGTGCGTGCCTGACAACTGCAGCAATAAACAACAACAGCAATAAACAACAACAGCAAACTGCATTGAAATCTGCTGCTGCCGCTGCTGCTACTGCTACTGCTGCGCGTCGCCGCCGCCGCCACCGTCGCTGCCGCTAGCGCTGTAATTATTTTAATTTATGCGTTTATCGCTTTTTACGCTCGCCGCTTTGGCTGCCATTGGCTTCTGCTGCTGCTGCCGTTGCTGCTGCTGCTGCTGCTTCTTGATTTTGTCATTGTTGTTGTTGTTGCTGCTGTTGTTGTTGCTTGTTGCTTGCTTCTCTGTTTTTTGTTGCCTTGTCCGTTGACATTCACATTTTGACAGGCAGCGAATAATTCTCGGTTCTGCATCGCCATCATCGCCAATTCGCCATGTCATTTTAGATTTTATTTTTTTTGTTGCTTTTGTTTTTGTTTCTGTTGTTATTCTTGGCTTTTTCAGTTCACGTTTGACGTTTTGTTGTTGCTTTATTTTGTCACACACACGCACACCGGTATACACACACATGCACACATATTAGAATGTACATATGCATATTTTGTACATAACCAATGGGGCGTACACGTTATATTTTCGAATTGCATCCAATGACAATATTCTTAGCTGTAATTCCGACGGCAAACAAAATGGGCCAAAAATAAACATAAATATTTAAAAAACGCAATATTATTTTCATGCTGAATAATCACTTGTATTTTATTTAAATATTAACATTTGCATAAAAGTGCTGCAATACTATCGATAGTTAAAACTGGATATCAAATAAATCGATTATTATATTTTTTCATTGATAAGCGCACCCATGTCTTGATAAGGCTGTTTCAAATATATTAACAATCATAATTAATAAGTTTCTTCTATTATTTATTGCATTTACTATTGATCCTTCTTTCAAGAAATTTACAAGGACGAATATTTTCATTCAGTCTGAAGAACAAAATAGAATATTATTTTAATTAGTTCATGGTGTCAAAAGTTGCTTGGATCGTGCAATCGATACTATCGATAGTGCCAGCGATACGATAATATACAAGCCTGTTCTGCTTTTGCGGATTAAATTCACTTGAATTTCATCAAACATTAAGCAAACTAGCCATTGTGAAAGCATTTAATCTATTAGATGTACAGTAATAAGGAAATTTTGAATATTGAAAGGAATTTTGCAAAATGTAGCCGAAAGTGAAAGCCAGAACAGGCCTTTATTGACTTGGAAAATACCATATTAATGCATAAAAAGCTTTACAACAAGTAAGAACGTTGCAGTCAGGCTCACCCGACTGCGATATACTCTGTTTTCTGTTTACTGGGGCGGGGGTGGGCATGTCAAAATTTTTTTCTCCAAATTATTGATGAGATCAAAAGTATTCATACTGCAAAATTTGGGGTTTCTAGCTATAAGGGTGTAGGAGATACAGATTTTACTCATTTGCAGGGGCGGTAGTGGGCGTGGCATTTTTTTTTACAGATCGGTCGAGGATGTCATCAGTAGTCTTCATGCCAAATTTGGTGACTCTAGCTGCAAAACTGCAGAAGATATAGATTTTTGCGGTTTGTGGGGGAAGGGGTGGGAGTGGGGGGGAAATCTTGACACTTTGTCTGCCTATGGTATATACCAACATGTATACCATGTTTGGTTGCTCTAGCTTCAAAACTGTGGAAAAAAACTGCGTTCATACGGACAGACGGACAGACGGACGGACAGACGGACATTTCACAAACCCAATATACTCTTTTTTTCCATTTTGGAAAACAGAGTATAAAAATACAGTTTCCTAATACATTAAAATATAAAAAGTAATTATTTACTTGTGTCAAGAACTTTTAAACACTAGTTAGAGTGGCTATTAAAAAATGTATAAATAATTTATAATAATTTATGCTATAAATTCATGATTTTTGTGCAAATAGAATCCGACTAAATGAAATAATAATTCAATATTTAATAAATTTTAAATAATATTAAAAATTTATTTACAATTTTATCTCATATATATTTAAATTGATTCTTTAGAAGCCACTCAAATAAAATATAAGCTTCAATGCTCAAATTAAAATTAAAATAAATATATTGTAGTATGTTCCACATATAAAACTAGAAGTCAACTTAAAGGGGCTGCCCCTTTGCCCCTTTGTGAGTTGAACACGAACCACCGAGAGCGTCCAATACGTACATAATTTCAAATCCGATAAGAGCCACCCACTCACACACACACACACACACACACACATACGCACAGGCCAGGCCACCCACACAATACACGCTTTTGATTTTAAAACCTCGTGCCAAGAAACGTGCAAAAAAAAAGAGCAAGAAAAAGAAGCGAAAAAAAACGAAGGCGAAGAACGCGCGGTCATAAAACGCGCCCAACTCCCTAAACGCCAGCGCGTCTCCAAGTCCAAGTCCAAGTCAGCAACGCCAGCGTCGCAGTCACTGTCGCAGTCACTGTTGACGTCAAAGTCAACGTCAACGTTGCGCCCTACCCACAGAGCCACCTGCTGGCAGCCACACATATACACTCTCTCACACACACACACATGCAGCTGCTGCGCTGCCCCAACATCATCTACTTTTTTTCTTGTTGTTTTTTCTTCTGCTGCTTTTTTTTTGCGCGCGCTTGACATTTTGTGGACGTCGTCGCAGCAAAGTTTATTTTTTTTTTGCCTTTTTTATTTTAACTGTTTTTCTTCTTATATTTCGTTTTTTTTTTTTGCTCATATCTTCTGGCGTTTTTTAAGTCAGTCGTTTGTCGGAAGTCAATCAAAAAGCGTGTCTCGCTCACACAGCTCTCCAAAGTTGCAGAGTTGCACAGTTGCAGTCGAGCAGGGCGTGAAAAGCGGCGACGACGACGACGACGACGACGACGACGGTGACGGTGACGACGACGCCATTGTTGCAATTAAATTTATCCCGAAAACAAACAATTAAATTAAATCCGCATCCGAATTTGAGATTCGTGTTTCGACAGTGGCGTCTCCGCCAAAAGGTGCGGCTAAAATATCTTTATACGCTTGTAAGTGTGCATTTTTGTTGTTGTTATTTTTTTTTTGTTATGTGTGTGTGTATATATGTGTGTGTGTGTGTGTGTGTTAGGGAGCTGAGCTCAGCTTATACACGCCCCCGCCTCAAGCTCAAGACCAAAAGATCTATCAATAGATCGATCGATCGGATTGCCTTACGTTGACATTTTCTTTACTTGCTTCGTTTATTTTTAACCGTTAATGAGCTGTGTGTGCGTATGTGTGTGTGTGTGTATGTGTGTGTATGTGTGTGTTTTTGTGGGGGTGTAGATAGCTGTTCAAGTGACAAGTGTTTTAAGCTTTCAATTAATAAACTTCATCTAAATCTAGAAACAAGAAATTATGAGCATCCATTAAAGAATTTACCTGATTGTAAAATTGGACATGTTCCGGTTTCCACTTTCTGCTAAAAATTGCGAAATTGAAATTTTTTTCAATGTTCAATGTTCCGTTCTTTGCTTTCTTTCTTTCACATTTTTGCAAGTTTATTCAATGCTTGATGAAATGCAAGTGAATTCAATCCGCAAAGTGACAATGGCAAGCTTTAAGCAAAGTTCACTTTGGCATTATCTTATCGAAAGTGGAAACTAGAACACTTTTTAAGAAGTAGTTAATATTTTAGATATTTTAAAAATTTATGGAAATATATGCATATATTAGAGCTGGTAAGACATCGATGTACATACGTGCAGTCGATAGTTTTCGATGGTGATAGTCTAAATCATCGATACTATCGATTATGCTATCAAAAAAACTTAAAAAATTAAAAATTAAAAAAAAAAAATATATATATATCAAAAACTGGATTTCATATTTGTCTATTTGACAATTATTGTTTTCTAAAATCAACCCAAAAAAAAATATAAAATCAAACTAATTTGAAGATTTTTGACTTAAAATATAATATATTTTTTTCAAAAATAATTAATAAAACTTATAAAAATTTAAAAATTAGCTTGAGAACTATTTTTCTTCGTAAAAATATGAAGCATATGCAATGTCGATTCATAGTGAAGAGAATTTAAAACTATCGATACAATCAATGTTGACATCGATGATTTTGCAAATTCTAGTATACATATATATATATATATATATATATATATATATATATATATATGTATATATGTGCTGTATATGAAAGATTTAAAGAATTCTGTTTGAGATTTTGGTTGAGTTCCTTTATAGAATCCAAAATGTCATCAGACTTAAGCTATATAATATGCAATCCAAGACCAGCTAGAATTAAAAATTCGAAAAAAATAAGTCTAGCTCAACGAATTCGTTTTTCGAAAATCATGAAAAACAAAAATTAATTTGTAATAATTTATAATAATAATAATTTATAATTCATTTAAAAAAAAAATAAACTAATTAAAAATAAAATTTAGAACATATTGAAGAATTCAAACAATTCTAATCATTTAAATTTTCAAATGAAAAAGATATTGAAGAAATCCAATAAGATCTTTATATCTATATAAATAACTAATATTTAAAGTCAAATTTCAACATAATTCAAACTATTTTAGTGCAAAGATATTTAGCAATTGTTATTCTATATGCACTTTGTTCAAAATAGCTTTACGCACTATCCAATTATATAGACTTATAAAACTGATATCATAGTTTTTGTTTTTGTTTTTTGATAGACGACACGCTGCTCGAATCGATTAAATCACATAGCGTTAAAATTGAGGAATTGTTATCTTTACAACTAGGCTATGTAGTACATCCAATGAAAAATTATGAAAACAGTGCTTAGAAATTAACAGTTATGCGTGTATATGTGTGTGTGTGTGTCTGTGTGTGTGTGTATATGTGTTCTATATGTTAACCGTTAAACAACAAAACAAAAAACAAAAAAAAAACAACGCGTCGTGTGACAAAAACAAATTGTGTTTAATTTTAAAACAAGATAAAAAAAAAAAACAAAAAGCAATGCAGTCCAAAAATAACGATACTTATCAATTAAACTAGCTGAAAACCAAAAAAAAAAAACGAGGCAATATCAACATTTTTATAAGCAACACAAAATAACCAATAAAATTGGAAGAATTATTAAAAAAAAAAAAAAAAAAGAAAAGGAGGCAGCAAGAAGAAAAGACTGCAACAAGTTGAGGCAAAGTCGGTTTGCTTTTGAAGTGCAGGGCGGCTTGTTTATTGTCTTGGCATTCAATTGGTTGCTGACATGCAAAGTACATACCACCCCCCCACTCACTACCCCTCCTACCAACTGATTGATAACAATCAAAAGTATCTTGATGGACCTGAGGCACTTTGGCAAGGCGGGCAATTTGCGCTGTCGATTGATTTGTTAACAAGTGCCATTAATGTTATGGTCCTACCTGCTAAAAAACCACCACCCCCCCACACAGACACTCCCCCTCCATTTTCACACAGGTGTATGTAAATGTTTACCCTTCGCTCCGTACAACATTTCCATATATATTGTAGTATAGCACTCGATCAACATCGTTGCACTTTTTCTTATCTTATCAGCACCTCCTAAAAGGGGGCACGGGTGTCAAGGGAAATCGTTTCGGGCTCGTCATTTGATCGTCGTCGTCGTCGTCTACGTCAAAACTTTAGACATAAACAAGAGCATTTGTAGTTTAATTTTCCATTTCCTTTGATTTCATCGGTTTCTTCGTTTTTTTTTTTTATTTTCTTATCGCATTGACTTCAATTTGTTTTCAATTTACAACAATTTCATTTTAACGCGTACCGTTTAAAGTATTTGTAAATATGTTTTTGTCACTTTACCTTTTTGTTTGCATAATATTACCAACTTAATAATAGTTTCTTTTTTTATACATACATACAAATATTTTTTATGATATGCACACCTGTTGTGCAATTTATTGTACTATTTTGCAGTTGCGCATTTGATTGTGTTTAGTGCTCTTTTTTTCTAAGAATTATTATAAACTAATTTGTGTTCTATATAAGAAAAAATACTGCAATTTTTGATTTCATGCTAATTAAAAAATCAGCTTAAAAGTGTTTAGCAGCTGTCTATATAGAAAATTATGTATTCTTGAGCAACTGATTTTAGAACAGAATGTCTTTTATTTTCAAATTAGTATACTCATCAATTAATCGCTTTGATTTGCAACATATTGTACATATGCGGTTTTAACACTTTCACAATGCCAAGTGAATTCAATCCGCAAAAGTGTTGCCAAAAGTGATAATGTTTAGTTTTAAGGAATATCACTTTCGCAAAATCTTAAACAAAAGTGAAAACCAAAACATATCTGATAATCTACAAATTTCCCTTATCAAGTTTAAAATTAGTATTGTCCTTTAGTATAGTCCTTTGCATAATGCAAATCAACTTTTATTGAAATAGTTTACGATTCTGATGATATCGATAATATCTACTGAAAAAGACAAAGGTTCTTAAAGGGATTCCTATTCCGAATTCAGTACGTTTTTGAAAAGTAAAAACGAATGAATTTCTAACGATTTACGAATTACTGTTCTGATTTTCGATCTCTTTTTCGAAAACGATTTTGAAACCGCGTTTTCATAGTAAAAAGTCTATTTAGTGTGTTTACAGACACTTTTTCAATTTAATATTGTATATTTTATTTGCCTTTAATCTAATGAATAAATTGACTAATTCTTTTCCAAATATGATGTAGAATATAAGAATATTGAGTTTAAGGACATTTGTTTTTGAATTCCTTGTAATCTGGCAATTACTTTTCATTCCGCAGACAAAAAAGTTAAAACTTCCGTACTTCAGAATAGCAAGCAATTCCGTTTCCCCAAATTTCGAACGGAATACGAATTCGGAACCGGCTCTGTATATAATCTCAGATAATATATAGCAAGTATAAAATGCCTTTTATTGATTGCATCGCATAAAGATTGAGAATTGTGCAATAACATAATTAAGAAAAGTTTTAAAATTTTGTTTTGATAGGAATCGGAAATGACAACAGACCTCATAATCTAATAAATGTCTTAACTAGCTGCTTATCAAACAATTTCCAATAATTTCTATATAATTTTACTGTGAATCACAAAAAAAAAAGAAACAATATTTACGATTGAGCCAACGAGTATGCAAACATCCGTTTGAATATTGCTTTAATCAAAGCATTGTGAGTTAGTCACAGTTTAGTCACGTGAATAGTACTGGCTCTATAAGGTAGTAGCTATCCATGGGTCAGTTACACTCAAAAGGGGGGGAGGAGGAGCGACAAGTGTTGCTCGGACAGCCAAATCAATTACTTTAGTTATCGGAGCAGTAAAATCGCTTGTGCAGGCTAGCTGCAAAAGAAATGATAGAGAAGACGCGACAAGTGATAGAGAGTGTTGTAAGGGGTGGAGGGGGGAGTGGGGGGGCTTAAGGTAGGGTTGCCACTGTTTTAATAACAACATTTTAAAAAGCACTTAACAGCAAATTAAGCTTTCAGCAGCAAACTGACAACGGCAGCGAAGACAGCAAAAAGAAGACATTTTTAATTATCAACCATTTACAGGCAACAGCAACAGCAGCAGCAACAACAACAACAGCAACAAGAACAGCAGCAGCAACATCAACTGCCATGGAAAAAATTGCCGCTGGTGCATGGGTCAATATCATAATCTGAGGCAGCAACAAGTCGTAGAAGGCGGCAAGGGGCAGCAACGGGCGTCATAAATCAAAGCGACGCAATTTGCTGCTGACGAACTGTGCGAAACGGCAACAGCAACAGCAACATCCAACAGTAACAACAACTGCAATATGCCATTATTGCTGGCAACACTTGGGCAGCAACAGATGCAGTCAACACAGCAGCAGCAGCAACAACAGCAGCAGCAACAGCACCACAATTCCCATCGTCAGCACTTGGAGCCAGCAGCAATGTTGTTGCTGGAGTCAACAACAACGACGACGACGACGACAGCAGCAGCAACACACACGCCAATCATTGCTGCTGCTGCTGCTGCTGCTGTGCCAGCAATTGCAACAGCTCCATTGCCAGCAACAACACAAACAACAGCAGCAGCAACAACAACAAGCAGAGCAGGTGTTAATGTTCAAATTACTGCCAAAGGCGTTGCTCGCGAACAGACTTCAGTCAATGATCAAGTGACAGCAAATGTTGCCGCAGCATCTGTTAATTATGCCGCTTACATCGCCCATTTGAATGGCTTTAACCCTAAACACAACAACAACAGCAGCAGCTACAACAACAACAACAACAACAACAGCTACAGCTACAACAACCACAGCCCACCCCAAACACCCACAGCAACATCCTCCATACACAAGCAACAAAATACATTCGAGTGTATCCTGCGCCAGCCTCAGATCCAAGTCAAGCAGGAGTTCATGGAGCTAATGGAGCACAGCAGCGGCAACAACAGCAACAACAACACTTCCAAGAATAACAACAACAAGCATTCAGGTAAGTTTACACACTTTTATTGTTTCTTTCTTTTTCAATTTAAGCACCATTTATAATATTAAATACAATTTAAGCTTTACTTTTATAAATGTAACCAATTATGTTCTCTTTAAAAGAACAGCTGCCCAAATTAAGCCTGCAAAATTATCGTTTGAGCTATCGATATTATCGATAGTTTTTCTTAATTTCTGCTTACTTTCTCTTCTTGCCAGGCCAGCTTAGTTTTTAAATACAAAATTCAAGATTTGTATATTCAACTTAAAACCTTTTCGGGGGTTAAAACCTTACAACATTTTGTTATCACTGTATGCGGCAGTCCACGCTAGTGACGAAACATCAATAAGGATTAAAAGAAAATTAGTTTTATTATTTAAAATAGTTCTTATATTAATCTCTCACATTTTGTCACAAAATTTGAGATGAGAAATTTTGAGGCTTGAATATGCATCGTCACTAGACTTTCACCTTGTGCAGAGGTGTTTTTATATGATATAAAGTTCCACAATTGTTGCCAATAGTTTCCCCATAAGAACTTTGTCTATTTTTTCGAAATTTTTTTGATATTCTAAGATTTTGTACTTAAATAGTTGAAGAAAAGAATATATTTCAAACACCTCTTTAGTGAATTTACAAAATTTTCATAAATAAAAATATTTGAAGATTTTACTATTTAGTAAGAATTTCGTTGCGTAGTTTAACAAATTTTTCTAAACAGACCGTTTAACCCCTTTTCAAGTCGCCGAATAAGATTTTTCCTTCAATAAAGTCCTGTTAACAAGTTATTATTGTGTCAGGGAGGGGGGAGGTACTCGGGCTACGTACTTGACTAGTTTTGGAAAACGAGATTAAACTTGAAACTTGAAAACAAAACTAGTTTATCGTCAGCTTAACGCCTTGATAAGCGTTAAAAATAATAAAAAAGTTTTTTTTTAAATATTGGCGAAAAATTTGAATAAATTATGAGAGCTGCCTATTTTACGCTTAATAAATCCAAATTAAAGTTTTCATAGTGTTCAAATAGCTACCCTTCCATACGCAATCAAATACATATGTACTTAAAAACCCGTTAAGTGAAAAACGAGGTATTTACAATGTGTTAACAACAACATTGCCATTTTTCATGGCCTTAACCCCTTGACAAACCGAAAAGCAAAAAAAAAAGGTAGCCCAACTCGTGCCAAACGCATGCTTATGAGATTTTCAATTTTTTATGCGTTTAAACAGATTTCATTTTTTATTGGCGACCCCTTTAAGAAGAAGGCAAAAGGTCGACGTCATCATCTTGATAGAGCCAAAAAGATGTGACACAAGGGACGTGCTGCAAGCTGGCTAATATTGCAAAACAGCTCTCAAACTCTCAAACAAGAGAGGGAGAGAGAGAGAGAGAGAGAGAGAGAGAGAGAGAGAGGGCAGAGACAGACAGACATTTGCACAATCGACGCCTGGCCACGAGTGCCAAACATTTATGAAGATTGAAAGGGTTGTCAAACACTTCATCCATCTTAACGGCGCGACCGCGACCCAACAGAAAAAAGAAAACAAGAAAAAGGGGCTGCAAACAGTTTTCTTGCTCCCCTCCCAAATACAGCAAAAAAAAAAAAATAAAAGGAAAAGGGTGCAAGAAATCGTCCTGTTGCTCAAAGGGTATACGCTTAGGCTAGGAAACATCTTGTTTTCTTTCGATTATTGAAATTGCCAGCAATGTCATTTTATGATCTCACTCGGGGGAAAAAAGAAAAACACGTGACCTCAATTGTGTTTAAAAACCAGAAATATGCTATTTTATTTCTCAACCTTTCTTTATTTGAATAAGCCTCATTAGAGCTTGCCTCTCGAACAACATTCATCTTCATATTCAAATCCATTTCCTTTCAACTTCCAACGGAAATGCGCTGCTTACATGCAAAACATCAACATCAACAACAACAACAACAACAACAAACCAAAACTCTTTAAGTGCCGCAATTATTAAAAATTTAATGTAAAACAATGTTTACAAAAAAAAAAAAAAAAAAAAATTAAAAACATAAAAATGAAGCAACACGCGACCGGAAATTGCAGCCAATTTAACAAAATGAAACTGACCGAAACTTTTTTCGGTTCATTTTTTGTTAGATTTTTCGTAACATTTTTCGTTTTTGGGTTTTGTTTTTTGTACGATAATTTTTATACACTTCAACGGTTTATTGTTAGCAGCTACTAACTTGGCTCATAAGCCATTACCGCATTATAATTTGCCTTAAATGTACACCAGCCAGTTACATGTACAAATGGCACACAATATGACGTCCTCGTCATATTGGGATTTCAGTCCGAAAGTCTTTCCATGGGAAACAACGATGTGCAACGGCGCCAGGCTGCAACACAAATACACAAAAGATACAGATACAGATACATTTACAGACAGATACAGATACAGATGCAGGTACCAATCACATAGATACTGATACAAAGATACAGTTGCTGTTTAACTGCTACAAAAACAACAATTACCTAAAGGCGCAAATGCCTGTCGAAAGTGAACAAAAGAAAAGCGAACGATTGGCAAAAAACAATAGCAGAATTTATTAAACTGACAATCATAAAATTTTAAAATAATTGCTTTAAAAAAACTAAATTAACAAATAAATAAATACTAAGAACTTGAAAAGTTTAATTTAGCTTAAAATTAGGCAAGCTCATAGAAACGACGACACTTGGAAAAGCATTTTCTAATTACATTTTTATAAGACCAAGAAATTTGTTCAAAATTATTCGCAAGATTTACCAGGTACCTAGTTAACGAGTACAATTATTATAATAAAAACTACAATTTAACAATTATTTTTTATATTATAAAAATCAATAATGACAAACATTACTACGTTTTTTTAAATATAAATCACTAATAAGAATTGTTTTTTATCTCATATTATATAAATCAGAAAGAAAAGTTAAAGCTTGAGTCGTATAGTAACAATCAGAAATAACTCTTATTCCATTACTTTGCTAACTTTTCTTTTCAAAAATTATAAAATAATAAATTATTATATTTTTTGGAAACCTTTTTTGGTATATTCCACAATTTTGTGGTACATTTCATTAACTGTGATTTTCTTGTTTTAAAATAATAAAAAACATCCTATTGAATTGAAATTGTATTATAAAGATTAGGATAGTTCATTATATATTTGTATCATATTGCCTTGTTTTTGAGCTTGTTTAAAGCTCAGTTGTCAAAAAGATATACAACGATTCATAAGCTAACCAGATATAATGAAATTCGGCATATTTGTGGAAAATTCACATCCACAATATTTGTGCAAAAGTGGAAACCAGAAAAGTTTGAGTTCCGGCAACTGATAAAAATGTATTTTTTCTTAAATTAAAAATGAAGATTAAAAAATGTACAATAATTTTGAAATAAAAGTAGTTTTGAAAAGTAAATTACAGATGTTGTGGAACTTAATGCATAAGCAAAATGGAAATTGAGAAAAAGTATGCAAAAGTCATAAAGGAAATCGAAAATTATGTTAAATACAGAAATATTTGCAGGTTTCGGATAGTTATTAACAGCTTAAACATTAAGCTGTTGCTATAATTTGCAAGCCCTATATCAAGTGCATTGAAGACCCCTTTTAAGCAGCGCCGGAAATGAAAAGAAAAACCGAACAAAAATTTGAATGCACATGCGCATCCTGATCAAATCTCTGAGAATCGAACCGCGAAACGACAAAGAAAACGGCGTTAAACTTGAACAGAAACGTCAGTGAAAAAAATGAAAATACAAAAAACCAAGAAAAACATAATAAAAACCAACAAACATTTTATTCAAAGAGACAGAGAACAGTTCACAGTATTAAAACATATCTGAGCAAAGGCATCTGAAAAGCGCAAAGATGCTCCCGAAACTGAAAACTCGAGTCTGAGATATCTTCAACCGATCGCTGCATGAATGAAAATAATTATGATAATTGCAATGCCAACTGCTATGGCTGTTGATGAAGGGGAACGGCAGCAGAGAGGGTGGGGAAGACGGCAGCACAACTAATTGTAGGCTCACTCGAACCGCAGATCAACTCGACGTTTAACTACAATGAAGATTATGGAAACGTAAGAGAAAACTCAATAAATCCATTGTTGCGCTTAATTATTGTCGAAATTCAAATCGACAAAAAAAAAAAAAAAAAAAAAAAAATATAAAAACCAGCAGCCGTAGTACCTGTAACCTCTAACCTCTGCACTGTTGTTGTTGTTGTCGTTTTCCCCGTTGCTTTCCCAGTTCTCAGTTGCCAGTTGCCAGTTTCCCTACCTGTCCAACGTGTTCATCATTTATCTTCGAGCGGTGCGCAAATTTGAATGCAACTCCGACATCCGTCAGAGATATCTGCAGTCTGCAGTTGCACAGTGGGTCCGAACTGGCTTTATTCGTTGCAATTATTTATAAGCATTGAAGGAGACGGCTCAGACGTCATGTCCGTCTGTCCGTCTGTTTATATGCGTTTTTCCGAACTTAGTTCTATAGCTATCTGGATGTAACTTGGCACAGATGCTTCTTCTTTCTGCAGGTAGTACCTATAGTTGAATTGGCCAGATCGGACCACTATAACGTATAGCTGCCATAGCAACGACCTGTTGAAAATAAGTTTGCGCATGAAAAACTTTTTTGTTTTTCAAAATATCGCGACCAAACTCACTATGTCTAAAATAAAGCACGTTCTACATACGTTGACCAAATTTGATCAAAATCGGATCACTGTAACTTATAGCTGCCATAGGAACAATCAGTTGTAAAATAAGTTTTCTTATGCAAATCTTTTCTGCAAGGCTATATATCTTTGGCCCGCCGAAGACAACATTTCTTTCTTGTTGAAATTTGAAAAATTGAAATGTTTTTCATTGCAAGAAGATGACTTTTAGCAAGTGAGATGAAAACTATTATGATTTACAAAATTCTTCTTCTTCTTTTTGTAATTTTTGAATATAATATAGCTTAAAAAGAAAAACATTTGATATTTCAGTTAACAAAAAAGGTGAAACATCACATTGAAAACGATGAATAATTTAAAACAACTGCAACAGAAACAGATTTAAATCATGCAAAAATTTAAAAAATGTTTTTTTCTAAAATTATTTTAAAAAATATCTCACTCGAAGTTATTCTTAAAAAAAAAAAAAATCATATTTACTTATATTTCTGCAATCTCAAATCACACTTTCTGTATTTTCAGTTATTTTTTGTCGCTTTTTTATTCCTCTTTAGTATTTCTAATTCTCCCTTTCTCTCTCACAATTGCTTTATTAATTTTTGCAACATATTGTTAGAAGCGATGCCACAGTGCAACGTTGCAACTGGAACTGAGTACTGTGGAGTGAGTAGCACCTGATCTCTCTATAAATTCATTTGGAGTCTGCGTTGCATTGTTGTTGTTCTCAATTTGTATTTGCTTTTTATACATACTTACATATACATATACATATATAAAAAATGAGTTTCGTGTGGAAATTAGATCCTATTTGGCGCAGCGTGTGATTAGCGCGTCCCTTTGATCACCGATAGGCTCCTATTATAATAATATATGTATATTGTTGTCGTTGTTGTTGTTGTTGTTGTTGTTGTTGTAGTTGTTGTAGTTGATGATGTGTTGAGGAACCGCTGCCAGTTTTGATTTATATTCAATCAGTGGCAGTGGCATACAAAGTGCCAGGCAAGACAGGTTCTCTGGCAATTAAATTCAAATCAAACATTTATTTAAATTTTATGCACCGGTTGGTGGTTAATTAAATTGCATTTAAATTATCAGCTTCAATCTCAAAACTAATCTCAATTGAAGATGAGCTATACTGTATATAATAAAGAAATAAGCTAAACTATGTGATCAGAGAGATGTCAGTAGAGATGGTGAACATATCGATACTATCGATAGAACAGCATTACATTTCAACTATCCACTTCAGGTTTAAAAGTAATATGAATTGAAGTTGAGCTACACTGCATATAGTTAAGAAATAAACTACTCATGTTATCACAGAGATGTTAGTAGAAGTGGAAAACATATCGATACTATCGATAGAAATGAATTGCATTTCAAATATCCACTTCAGGCACAAAACTAAGCTTAATTGAAGACAAGCTACACTGAATATAACAAAGCTACTCATCTCATCAGACAACTTTAGTTATGGAAAACCTATGGACCCTATAGATATAAATTGTGCAACATATTTACATTTCCGAGAACACTTCATTCCGACTTCCTGATCCAGTTTTTTAAAGAAGAAATAGCAATCGATGTTCCTTTTTAAAGATAAGCTCGAAAATACTGCTCATTTCATTGCCCCAAAATCGTAACTTTTAAAAACGAATTTACTATCGATATTCGGAAATCAGAACAGTTAATAATACGTATACCTTATGCTTCGATCGGAATTGAAAATGCAAACAAGCTTCATTGAAAATAACTTAATGTCATTAAAGAAATTTGTGTATGGTTTCTAAAAAGTTGAAAAATTTAGAACAATTCATATAATAATAGGTTTATAACAGGAACCATATGTAACGGTTAGGAAATAAATTCGTATTGTGTATTAAGAACTTGTTTGACATAAGTAGTTTGACTTTCGGAACTGTTTAGCTAATGAACTCTTTCCAGAACCAAAAATGTAATTGAGTTTCATATGCAATCAAGAAACTGTCCTTGCAACAGTTGCTACTTCCACGCAGAAGCAGTAGCAGAAGCGCCAAGAAATTCACAAGACAAACCGGAAAGGCGTTAATTATCCAAATACTGAGATCCCTTACTAATATGTTATATAGTGTACCCAAATAATGCCATCATTAATCAATAAATGGCGTAGAAATGGTCACGTAAGGAGCACACACAGCTGACGCCGTAACATATCTTCACACCTCGCGTCGTCTCGACTCGAGTTAGGTTTTGCCTCAATCAATTGAGGGGCATGCAACATAGCAACATAGCAACATAGCAACATAGCAACATATGTGACCATGTAAAAGCCACACTAATATCATTTTAATCGCATCAAATTAAGGGTTCAATGCACAAAGTAGCATCTATCAAAAGAATTTCCCACCGGTTCAGCCAAAGTACAAGAATGCAATATGTTAAGTAACAAGTTCTATAAGTAGGCGGAGTATCCGAGTATCCGAGTACCCGAGTATCCCAGTGAAGCTCAAGAGAACGGCGGCAACAAAATTAGATTTTTAATTAAAATAATTTCGTATGCAATTTAGATAATCGTTTGCAAAAACAAAACAGCAACAAAAATATATGAAAAAAATAAATATTATATCTAAAACGAAGAAGTTCGGTAAGCCGAAGCAGAAGCCGCAGAAGCCAAGTTTCGAACGGACTGACTGCATCCCGATCCCGATTCCAATCCCGATCCATATGCGATTTGTTTGCCGCTTTTTTTCGGCAAGCATTGCGTTTTCATATACCCTGCCACAGGGTATTTAACTTATTAAAGAAACGCATTTACGACCACTGCAAATATATGTATATATTCTTGATTAGTACGAGTTTCTGATCAATCTAATTTACTAAGGATCTCAAAAGATAAGTCAATGAAACTTGCTAATACCTGCCGATAAAAATGACCATATCATAAAGCTGATATAGAAACGATTCAAATCAAATACAAAAATTGACAAAATCCAACCAAGCACAAAATAACTTCTTTAAATTACAAAATTCTAACTTTTTTTAAAGCTTGAAACTATTTTGTACTTAAAAAAACCTTTTTTTGAATTGAAAATTTGTTTGAAGAGAAATTAAGAATTTAAAATAAATCGGTATGAACTCTAGCCTGACAATTCTAGAACTAGCTGAGTAATTTTTTTTGTAAGTAAGCTTATTTTTTGCATGTTTTTCAAGGTACTATCTAGACAAAACTCACCAATTCTTATATATCGTTATGTTTCATGTAACTTTAACAAATTGCATTCAAAATTATAATATAAATCCTGCAAAAGTTTGAAGTTTAAAGCTCACTCATTCCAAATTTCACGGACCTTTTAAAAGGAATAATCGGACAAAACAAGATATTTGCGACAAACTCAGAAATCGCAAGTCTTATTACACTTTATATAGTTTGATAAAATTTGTTAAAAAACTGAAAATATATATTATTATAATTCTACAAGCGTATTAAATATTCGACAAGCGAAAAGTAAGCTTTTCCTATTTGATTTTTTTGTTTTTTTTTTTTTTTTGTGGGGCGTTTACTGAATGAAGGCGGACGGCGGAGCGTCCAAATAAAATGAAGCACATTTTTTATACAAATCGTTGGCGGAGGAGAAGCAGGAGGTTGGGGAGAATAAGGAGAAGGCAACGGCTAAGCAGTAAGAGAAGTGGGAGCAGTAGGAAGCGTAGCAGCAGGAGTAAGTAAAACGCGTTGCATCAAGATGAGAAACCGTATGCCGGGTCAGGCCGGCGCACACGCAACAAAAGCAACAACAACAACAACGACAACAAAATATTTAAATTGATCATCTCCATTTAATAAAGGCAAAGCCTCTCGATTCTCGGTCCTCTTCAGCTGTGGATCGTGGCTGCTGCTTCAACTTATGTTTTAGCTTCATCTTCAACTTCTGCTTCAGCTTCAGTTGTAGCTGCAGCTACAGCTGCTGTTCTTAACTTAATTTCGCAACGATTTTCATAATTCACCATGAACACCACCGCGGTGGTTGGTTGCTGTTTCTTGGCCAACATCATGTGCAACAACGACTGCAACTGTTTTGGTAGTTGGTACCTGACTTTGCCTCTGCCTCTGCTTCTCGCTCTGCCGTATACTCTGCCTCTGCTGCTGCTGCTGCTGCTGCCATGACGCCCCATTTGTTCAATTTCTGTTACTGCTCAGAGTTGATGAGCCGCCTCTAAAGTGAGGGCCGTGAGTCTCTCTTGTATGTGGGGGTGTCAGGAAGTGGGTGCGCTGACTTTGGCTAAGCGGCTGCAGCGGAAGCAAGCCAAGTCTCAAAAGACTTTCTGCATGTAATTATGGTAACATGGTTTTGGCAAGTTGTTTATACAAAAGTCGGCCAACAGGGTTGTCGAGCTGCGAAATAAACTAGGCAACTATCAAGCGATAGCATCGACTAAAGTTGGCAAAACAGCGATATTATCGATAGATTTAAGTTCTTTTCACTATCGAATGATACATAGATATAGTCTCCCCACTGCTATATACTCTGTTTTCTGTACGTTTAATAAATTAAATTTCAGTAAAGACTACTTATATACTTATAAACTGTCCTTAAACTTAGGTCAGTTTGGTTGAGTTTGGTTGAGTTATTTTGAAAAACAAAATGATTTTCATACAAAAACTTATTTTCAACCGATCGTTCCTATGGTACCTATAAGATAAAGTCGTCCGATTTTGATAAAATTTGGTCAGCATATATAAATTGTCTTTAAACTTAGGTAAAGTGAGTTTGGCTGAGCTATCTTGAAAACAAATAGCTTTTTCGTATAAAAACTTATTTTTCAACCGATAGTTCGTATGGCAGTTATATGTAATAGTGGTCCGATCTAGCCGATCTTAACACTTTGTCTGCCCATGGTATATACTAACATGTATACCAAGTTTAGTTGCTCTAGCTTCAAAACTGTGGAAAAGACCTGCGTTCATACAGACGGACGGACGGACGGACAGACGGACGGACGGACGGACATTTCACAAACCCAATATACCCTTTTTTGCATTTTGGAAAACAGAGTATAAATATTTGTATTAAACAAATTTTTTTTAAATTAAATTAGTTATGTTTTAAGATATTCTTTTCCTGTTTCGACAGTGACTTTCTATTATAATAAAAATCGTTTTTATAGTTAGTTTATAGTTTTATAGAAATATGAATGTCAAAATATTAGCGATTTTCTTGTTGTTCATGTTTGGTTTGTTTAACTTTGAATTAAGAAATCTACTTCTCGTTGAAAAATTTATTCATAAATTTCTTTGATCAAAAATAAGTTTTCAATAGTATGTTTTTGTACTAGCCTCAGATTATTCAGAAACATAATGCATCATTGTTCATAGACCCAAACCAAAGTCATACATAATTTAGTTAACTCTAGCTTTAGATTAGCTTGGCAACCCTGTTTCGCACAGAGCAGCAGCTCCCACTCAAGCAGCGCTTTTTTGTGCATCGCTCAGCAAGTTGATTTTTTATTACGCGGTCTACGCCTTTCATATTAAAAGACAAGCCCTGTTCGAGAGTGGTTTACATAAATGAAATTAATGCGCTCAGCTCAAAAGTGAACCTGAATTTAAAGCTTGAGCCTTGTCCTGGGTCTGTGGGATACTCTGTAGATCTGTGGATCTGTGGATCTGCGGCTAGAAGATTACAAATGGTCGCTCGTCTTGGCTAATTTGACTGGCCATTGTGGCGGCAATTTGTGCAGCCAAATGCAATTATGAGATAAAGTGGGAAAGTGCTCTTGAATTTCCCAGCTAAATAATTGAAGATTTGCAATTTGATTTAACTATGCAGCCGAACGAAGAAGAGACCACCCTACAAGTGCAGGCAGGATTCGATAATTAAAGGATCTATAGGTAAGGTCGTAACACTTTGCATTTTGAGAAGAAGTCAAGATGGGAAATGGAAACAACACAACAACAAAAAAAAACAAAAAAGGACAAAGAAAAACTGTAAAATTAATGAACGCTGATTTTATGACCTGCAGATTATGGCTAGAAGTCAGACAAGTCACGCATTCGTACATTGGTCCTGTTATACTCGTACTCCTGCTGAGCCAGAGCAGGATCATTTACCTAGGTAGGCAGCAAGCTAATAAGAGGTCCTGGCGCCGAAAATCCATAACAAATGCATGAAAATCCGTTAGGCCGTCAGACAAGCCAATAGATAAGTAAAACTCAAAAACGTGAGAGAGAAGGACAGAGAGATCCTTAAACAAATACAAGTCAAGAGCAGAGTTAAGCAGTTAAGATAGATCATTTCGTATGCAAGTGGCATATGACTTTTCTCAGTAGTTTTTCCTGACGACTAATGATAGTAAAACGGTTTTTCTTTATGTCGAGCATGCAACGTTTGTTTTATTTTCTTTGCTTGCCTTTAGTTTTTCAGCTGAACACATTGTTGCACATCTCACCTGAGCCTTACTTTCTACACCTTTTTCTTCTCATTTCTTTTCTTTTCTTTTCTGCTTTTTTCTTTGGTAGCTGTGCTGACTTTCTTCATTGTCCGCCCTTTGTTCCCTTTTGTCCAAATGCCATTAATTTGTAATGAGAAAGGTGTCACCGGTGCAAAGTCAAAGACAAATATTAACAGATCCGCCCATCTTCAATTTGCCGACTGCAGTTTTGCAGGTTCTGCCTAAAATCAATTAGTTCGTATTCTATATAAAGATCATCAGCTGTATTAAATGTTTGCAACAATTGTTTTATGTCTGAGTCTTTGTCTTTTGTAGGCGTTGTAAAGTGCATCAAATTTGAGTTCTTAAGATGGAGTCTATTGGAGTTTCAAAGTGCTGTAGGTAGCCAAAACCAGCCTAGGTATATCAAACTAGTACTACTTTTAACTTAATTTTAATACAATACATTTTTTAAAATCAAAGAATAAAGTCCAAATTTTTTAAGTGTGTTGAATGAAATCAAATTTCATTTCAAATCACTTTTTCAATTTGAATGAAAATAATTTTAAATTTAATTTATTTAAAATACAAGATAGAATTGTTATCTTCAGCGTGCAGAAAAGATTTGCATAAGAAAACTTAATTTTCAACTGATTGTTCCTATGGCAGCTATAAGATAAAGTGATTCGATTTTGATAAAATTTGGTCAACATGTGTAAAACGTGCTTTAATTTAGATATAATGAGTTTGGTTAAGATATTTTGAAAAACACAAAAGTTTTTCATACTGTAACTTATTTTCAACCGATCATTCCAATGGCAGCTATAAGATATAGTCGTCCGATTTTGCTGAAATTTTGTCAATATGTATAAAACGTGTTTAAATTTAGAACAAGTGAGTTTGCTTAAATTAAATTTTAAATTTTTGAAAAAATATTTTAAAGAAACTGTCTTTTACAGCTATGCTATTAAGCAACATATATCTTAAATTTAGATAATTTTGTAATCTATTATTTACATTATGAGATATAATTTTCATTTAAAGAACTACAAATATACATTTTTATGCTCTGTTTTCCAAAATGGAAAAAAAGGGTATATTGGGTTTGTGAAATGTTCGTCCGTCCGTCTGTCTGTCCGTCTGTCCGTCTGTATGAACGCAGGGTTTTTCCACAGTTTTGAAGCTAGAGCAACCAAACTTGGTATACATGTTGGTATATACCATAGTAAGACAAAGTGTCAAGATCTCCAACCACCCCCACCCCTTCCCCCACAAACCGCAAAAACCTATATCTTCCACAGTTTTGCAGTTAGAGTATCCAAATTTGAATTAAAGACTACTGACCACATCCTTGACCGACCTGCCAAAAAAAATATGCCACGCCCACTACCGCCCCCGCAAATGAGCTAAACCTGTATCTCCTACACCCTTATAGCTAGAAACCCCAAATTTTGCAATATGACTCCATTTGAACTTTTCGATATATTGGAGAACAAAAATTTTGCCACGCCCACCCCCGCCTCAGTAAAGCGTTCATTTTGACAAGTGCGCGTCTCGATCTGCTTTGGGCGTTTGCAGCATTCTGCACTTAGTAGAAAGAATTTTATAGTTTGTAGCATATATATATAAGTAGTCTTTAAAAGAATTTAATTTAATATACGTACAGAAAACAGAGTATATCGCAGTTGGGTGAGCCCGACTGCAACGTTCTTACTTGTTCGTATTAACTTTAACTAAAAAAGTTTGGTTAGACAGAAACTACAAGAAATATGTTTTGTTACTAAAAAGATATATAAGATGGGGAACTAAATTATAGATATTTGGATAGATAACGGATAGACATTTGGATCTACTTTAATCTAGAAAGAGTTTCTTTTGGAAAGGTCACTTAAGCATTCGAAAAATTACTTGGAATTTGTATTTTCACATTTAACTTCATAAAAAATGTATCCAAAATATAGATTCAGTTCACATCAACTTTACTTTCAGCCCAATGAAAACAGCACAAACATATTTGTCACACTCCACTGAAGCCTTTATTAACTACCAAACGACACATTTCTTTAAAGGATTCATATCCGTGCCCAGTTTGCAGCTGAAAGCCTCACTAAACTCCGGCATATTGCTGAGTGTGCCCAGGACACGGAACTCCTCATAAGCATGTGCATCGGTTTTCATTTTGTTGACCTTGGATGCACTATCCTTGCCCGTGCACCAGCTCTGTGCAAATTTCAAAAAGAACAGCTGCTTGTTATTGAAATCAACGCCACGCAGTGGTTTTTCCAGCCAAGACTTGTTGCCCGTATGCCGTTTGTAGGCATAGTAGGCCATCCTAGCGCCAACGTTATCAGCAATATTATCACCGGAGGTCAAAGTGCCATTTGTCTGCTCGCCCAATAGTATAAATTTGTTATATTGCGATTCCAGGCAGCGATAGCGTTCCTTAAAGTTGCGCAAGGATGCAATTGACCACCAATTGATCTTCTTGCCATCATAGTTATACTGATAGCAATACGAATCAAAGCCATGTGCCATCTCATGGCCCACAATGTTACCAATGCCCGCATATTTCAAAACAGCAGGCAAGTCTATATGATATAGCGGCCACTGAGCCATACCAATTGTGATATAAGCCTGATTCAAGAAATCTGCATAGTATGCATTAACAGTACGCGTTGGCATTAACAATGGTATCAAAGCTTTATCCACCGATTTCAAACGTATCCTCGCACGATTGTGCTCCACTGTAGCCAGGTTCTCAAACCAATTGTCTGTCATATTGTAGTTGCTATAAGCCTCATCCATTACCTTACGATGCTGCAGATCATCGCTATAGCCAACAAGGACATCCATTGAGGACAACTTCGTTTTGGCCTGTGAGCGTGTCTCTTCATCCAGCCAGCTATGCGTCTCCAGCAGCTCATAGAAGGTATCTCTAATAATAGGAAAGTTTGAAATTATATAGTTTTTGCAAAAATAAAACAAGAAAGAAATGTTATCTTGCAGGAAAGATTTACATAAGATAAAATTTGGTCAACATGAATAGAGCGTGCTATAATTTCGATAATTTTGATGAAATTTTGTCAAGTTGTATAAAACATGTTTAAATTTAGAACAAGTGAGTTTGCTTAAAGAAAACAAAAGTTGTTTGTACAAAAACTTATTTTAAAGCAATTATTCCTATAGCAGCTATAAGATATTGTCATCCGATTTTAATTAAATTTGGTGAGCATGTCAATAACATACTAAAACTTAGAAAAAGTGAGTTTGGTTAAGATACCTTGAGAAACATAAAAGTTTTTCATACATAAGTTAATTTATACCGATTGATCCTATGGTAGATATAAGATATAGTGATCCGATTTCAAAAAAATGTTATTAACATGTTAAAATAATGCTAAAACTCAGAATTGTTAAGTTTGGTCGAGTTATCTTGAAAAACACAGTTTTCGTTAAATACTCTCTACAAGGATCGAAACAATTTTCAATTTGATTAGAATGCTCACCGGATATTTTTGGCCACATTTAAGACATCTGCGCGTCGCTGTTGATCGAAGACTTTTCCAATAAACCAGGGTAACAGAGCATAGTTAAAATAAGTTTCCGTAATGCCACGACAAATGCTTTCCGTGCTGCCATTTCGCGTTTGTGTCTGCCACGTGGTATAGAATTTGAGTAGCGTGCGATGTTGCACGTAGTTGCGCAACAATTTGAGCTCAGTGTTTTCCAAGAAATGCACCAGTTCTGCGACATTTTCCAACTGATTGAGCACTGGCCAGCTTGTTTGCTGTGTGCCATTGAAGGCCAAATCGAAATAACGCGTCCAATTCAAACGATCCTCTTTGTGTTTGGTCAAAAAGTCGGCCAAAGTAAGTTGCTCCGTTTCATTGCGCAATTTGACAAGCTGTGTGAGATTGCGTTCAAATTGTGTGAGATTTGCAAAGTTTGACAGAAACGTTTTGAACTGCTCTTCGTTGAAATGAAACTCTCTTGTCATATTTTTGAGCTGGTCTTCATGAACATTGGCCAACATTTTGCTGGGCGACTTTAACAATAGATCAAATTTACGTGTCGCTGTATTATAATGAACTTTAAGTGGCAGCAGCGGATATAGCTCATAGCTGGACATGAAGTTGATATATATCCAATCTTGTGTAGCATTCTGATAGTGTTGTTGCCCCTCAGCAGCATAACGATCATCCTGTTGAAACATTAATTGCTCATAGCCCAAGGAAATGTTTGCTTTCATTTTCAAACAGGTGTTAAAAAACTTTTTAGCTTTCCATTCGGCTGTTTGATTTTGTTGCTGTGGCAACTCGGTGGCATTCTGTAGAAATGCCAAAACTTGATCATCGATGCGATGTTGTATGGCCTGCAGCAGGCTTGTGTTGCGTGCCGCTTGTGTCAACATTGCTGACTCCTTCCAGCTGCCACAGGCATATTCATAGAAATTCTCACAAGGATTCATGCTGCGATTCATCGTTGATAGCATAAACTTGCCATATTGTTCGAGCAGCTCCTCGCTATGTTTCTCTCGATCGGGTAGCGCAAACAAATCACTTGCCACATTTTGTGGCACTACGCTGGCGTTAGCGACAACGGCAACGGCGACTATTAACGTGGCCAAAAGAAACGCGTAAGCCATTTGAAACAACTGCCCACAGCAACTGCCGCAAATGTTCTAAGCCTTTCAAGCGCCCCAACATGCCAATTTATACGCACGTCAAACTGTATAAACCACCGAAATTATTTTTGAACTTTATTTCAAGTTGGAGTTGAGCGCGTGTCAAGAATTTTCAGCACAAACACGAACTGAAAATTACAGAAAAAAAAACCATTAATATAACACAAAAATGAACTAGCAGATCTGTTCTGGTCTCCACTTTCGTCAAAATTTTGCAGAAGTGAATTTTCTGAAGTGACTCCGTTTACATTTTTGACAAGCTTTGTCGAATTGAATTCACTTGTAATTTATCATTGATTAAAATAACTTGCAATAAATTCACTTAATAAACAAATACACATTTTTTGAATATTTTAGAATTTGAATTCCGCAGAATTTTGACGAAAGTGAAAACCGGTAAAGGTATATATTTCCATAAAAGATAATTTCAACGAACGAAAATACTACCAAAAATTTTCAAAATATTATGTTTGGTGAGACCATTTTCTAAGATCAAATAGCATTCTAAAAAATTTGAAAATATTTGAAAACAATTAAATAATCTTTAATTTTGCTTATAACTACTACCAATAAGTTAATATGAAATGATTTGACAAGGAAACGGGAATTTTATTTGAAACTTACAAACTCAATCTACCAAAACAAGTTCGTGTCACGAATTAAAATAACGTGGCACGCGCTCATCTCTGCTCCACGCTTTGCTTGGCACAGCTGACGCGTTTATTTTGTTGTAACTTATTTTTTTTTTATAGCATAGTATATTTTTGACTAATCCCCAGATCATTGCTCAAAACTCACCACAAAAACCACAATTAGCTGCTGGAAAAATTTATTGTTATTCTTAAATCAGATTCAAGCAAAATCTTCTCAGCGAAATCTTCTCTCCAACTTTTTGGGCACATTCTCCAATTAAGCAACTCGCAAAGCTTAAAGAAATTTTGTTTTTTTTTTTTATATACTATATATATTTAAGCACTTTACCTCGTCTCTTATCACTCTTCACTTATCGTTTGGTTTGTTGTTATTGCCAAATTTTATAACCTATTTTATCGCTAATTATAGATCAAAGTTTTGTTTTGTTTGGTTTGAATTTTTTTTGGGTTGAAGCGATTTGAATTTTGTTGCCGTGTTCCACATATATGTTGAATGTCACATGTTAATGACCCCAATCGAAATAATAGCCGTAATTATAAAGCAAAACATTTCTAAATGGTTTTTAAAATAGCGTTTTATAACAATTTTTATGTACGCTATCAATAAGAAATGTTATTTCGAACATATAAAAGAGTAGGTTTATTTTGCAAAGAATGCACAGATTTCTAATAATGAATGTTAATCAAACTGCAGGAAAGTTTTTCCTATATTTTTCCGATTTTGTAAATAACTCCGAATTTGCTTTGAAATAGTGTCTTATGTGTTAAATTAGAAGTTAAAATTTTGAATATTTTTAAATTAAATGTTTAGAAAATAAATCAATTACAATTTATGTTCTGAAATATATATAGAAAGAAGCATTTTCAATCGAAAAATAATACAAACATTTAAAATTGTTACGATCTATCAAAAAAAAGTCATATTATAGCTTAATACACTTTTGTTGTTCTTCTTCATTTTTCATTGTCGTGCGCCTCTCTTTGCGCTTCTCATGTAATTCAAATTACTCAGTAAAGCCATCAGCTACTGTTTGCCTCTCTCTTATTTCTGAGATAATTTCAGCTGTATTAATTCTATGCATTGAGGCAAGCTAATCGTAATCGTTTCATGAATGAAAAAACGCCGTAATACGGCTAATGATGCATAGAAAATTCCAATTCCAGCAGTTGACCACAAAATGTTCATTAGAGCAACCAACGATTTATAAAAAATAAAATAAAAAACAAAACTCAAAACTCACAACTTGTATAATGAACGTAGATCTTTATCTAGGCATATAGTATGCCAAGTCAGTGTTGATTGAGTTATGTTATGGTATTTAGATGATTGATGGGCAGGTAGAACAAAGCCAAATGCTATGATTATATATGGATGACCAGGAAGTCAATTCGAGTAACCCAAAATGACGACAAACGCAGCCACGCGACGTCAACAAATTTTTTGGCATAATAAGGGAAATATTAGTTAACATTTAACCCTCTCTATAAAACGGGGCGTGTGCCTGACGCGTGTCGGCCGAAAACATACATCTTGAAGATGCAAAATAAAAAAAAATAAAAAGAGGAAAAGGGGTTGACAGGAAATTTGCCAGACAGCTGTGGAAGTGTGCCAAGGATTATGAAAATGAAATGCGACCAGAGAAAACGGGGGAAAGTGATTTTTGTTTTTTTTTTTTATAATATTTCATAATAGTATATAGATGTAGGCGTGGCTGCTGACTTCTAATTAAAGGAAACTGAATGCCTGTCAAGCAAACTGAATGCATGTGCCAGTCAAGGTGAATGCTATTCAGTACATAAGGCCAAATTTATAAATGAAGATCTACCAAAAGGTGAAAGTTTGACAGGCTGCAGTTTTTGTTTTGTACTATGTCCTTGCTTACACAGTTGCCACAACTCGCGGCATATCCTGCGATAGCAGCTGCTGCTTTGGCCACAAGCCATACCAGTTCCTTTTGGTAATTGTATATAAAAAACTGCACATTAAATCCTTTTTCAGGCTCAATTTGTTGCATCCTTGGTTGCGTCTTAAAGGCAAGCTGTGCCAACTAAATCGAGCGAGCCAACAAAGGTAACCCTCCCCCCGCCCCCTACCCTTCTCCACGTCTGCGTTTTTTGGCGGTTTAAATCTTCCTTTTTTTTGTGTATTTTCTTTTTGGCAGTGTTACATTGCGATTACTTTACCTGCAACATGGCGATTAACACGCACCCGCCGAGGCATCCTTTCGACATCCTTACCTGGAGCCCCTCTTTGAGTCTGTCTCTCCCTAAACTGACTGCCTTTATTGCTTTCTTATATGCGCTTTGATTTCTATTGCGGCAATATCCTTTATCCTTTGTGCCATTGTTGCATGCACCGGCTGGCAAACACATTAGAGAGTTGCAACCGTGCTGAAAAAAAGTAAAAGGGGCAGAAGCAGCAGCTACAACAAAAATATGCTATAAAAAAAAGTGACAGCTTTGCCTAAAAAACAGATCCTTTAACGATTTTCAATTGTTACTTGGCATCAAATACCTCTCTCTTTTTCTTTCTTTATAAAATACAAGTTGGAAGGCATTTGGTTTTTTTTTTTCTAAAATACATTTTTATGCATCTTTAATTGGACCACACACATTAAGAATATTCAGTTTAAAGACTTTATCTATAATAAATATGTGTTATTTTGAATTTTACAAGAACTTTACAAGAAATATCAAAGCAACTTTCATTAAAGCGAATTCCTTTCAAGTATTCTAAACTGTGTTACTTTTAATACGACTTTTTCGTAAAGTTTTTACTTGCATTGAGATTTGATACATCGACACATTTAATCCTTTAGACTCCTCGAAAGTTGGCTCCGTACATGAAATGTTGTCTTATTATTAATCAACAGATTGATTTGTTTACAACTTTTTTATATGACAAGTTTTAATCGAAATCGTAATTTCATTACATAACCAGTTTCCAAACTTATTCTATAAGTATGATACGTTTTTATTAATATTCTTTTGTTGCTAGAGTTCTTCAACAAATCTTTCATTTTCATTTCCAAAAAAAAAAAAAAAAAAAAAACAGGAAAGTAATATTAACTTCGGCGTGTCGAAGATATATACTCTTGCAGACTTAATTTTCAACAGACTTTTCGTATGGCAGCTATAAGATGTAGTAGTCCGATTTTGATGAAATTTTGTCAACATGTGTGAAAAGAGCTTAAACATAGATATAGTGAGTTTGGTTGAGATATTTTAAAAAACACAAAAGTTTTTCTCACAGAAATTTATTTTCTAGCGATCGTTCCTATGGCAGCTATATGTAATAGTGGTCCGATGTGGCCAAGTCAACTATAGGTAATAACTGCAATAAGAAGAAGCATCTGTACCAAGATTCATCAAGATAGCTTTAGAAGAAAGTCTTAAAAAATGCATATCAACAGACGGACAGACAGACAGAAAGACAGACAGACAGACAGATAGACAGACAGACAGACAGACATGACTCGGCTGTTGATGCTGATCTCCTTCAATGCTTTATACATTTCGTGACAAAATTATAATACCATTTGCAAGGGTACAAAAACAACATATTTTTCAGATATAAATGACAACTTCAACCAATATCATGAGCAGCATTCAGACAGTTCTATAATAGAGTTACATTGCAAAAACTGAAAACGGGCGTATCCTTAGCAAGATTATCGCTTCTAACGCCCACACAAATGTTCAAATTTTCGAATACGACAATGCAAAAGAAAAAAACTAAATAAAATACAAATTATATACAGATTCATAATCAATCAAAGTCATAAACGAATCGAATGACGATCACAAACTGATTAAGCATTTACTGTATGCTTTCTATTTACAAAAAAAAGATGGCGTGCAACCCTCCGACGGGGTGAATTTTTGAGGGGGGAGCGAGTGGTTTTTTGTCGTAAGGCTAAAAGGCGTAGCAATGTCCTGGGCTCAGGTTCAATAATGATGAGTAATTGATAATGACATAACATAACTATGGCCAATATGGCAGCCAGATGGGTTAGGTAAATGATAGGGCTAAGCGCGAGAGGGGCAAGGGGTTGCTAAACGGGGGTAGTTATCAATGCGCCAAGTGTTGATAATGATGTGCAACCCTTTATTTTTTTTGCTATATTTTTGGTGTAAAAAAACAACAAATTCTCACTTCATTTCGAGTCTATAAAAATGCAATCGTTTTCATGGATTTTTTTCTCGCTTTTCTTTTACCCCTTTTTTTTGGTTATTGCTGTGATTTATAGCCATGTCTATGTGCCTGCCAAATGGGCCAAGCTGTCGTGCGAAAACAATGCTAAATCCTTGGTATTTGAGGCCCGTGGACAGCCGCACTGGATATCATAATTATAATAATAATAATAATAATAGTAATAAGGATACATACATTGCTGCCGGTCAAGCGTTGCCGCCAATTCTCACTGGCATGGGCATCGATGTTGCTGCTGCGGGGATTGGCGTTGGATCTGGAGCTGGAGTTGGAGTCGGACTTGGAGGACTTGAGCCGCAGACATGTCTGCCATATTTTGGCATGGAAATGCCGGGAATGCCGTCAATGGCAGCTGTGACAGCCAAGGCGCATAAATCGTTGCCTGAATTTTTGATACCATTGCATGAAATAATGTTTCAACATCATTATCAACAACAACAGCAGCAACGGCAACCGGCGACAACAGCAACCAGAACGACAGCAGCAACAACAGCAGGAAGTACAATGGGCACATTAATTAATAGTCTGCCTGTGCAGACTTATGCCAAAACAGAGACATTTGCCAACGCCAACTTGTATGCCAAAAAGTCATTAACCCCACAGCAACAACAGCAACAACAGCAACAGCAGCAGCAACAGCAACAAGCGCCTGCCACACGTCCTCGTCAAAATGGCGAACAGCAATTCGTGCGTCACTTTCACGAACGGGATCGTCTCATACGCGAGCATCAATTGCAGCAGCAGCGTCTGCGTGATTTTGAGGATGAGCAGGATGTGAAGCACAACAAGGACGAACAGGATATGGAGGTGGACCAGCAGCAGCAGCAACAGCAGCCAGAGTTGGAGTCAAATGGCCATAACAATCATTGGCATGGTGTCGTCTATGATGATACTGGCAATGGCAATGCCATGACGACAACAGCAACTCCTTTCCACAAGCATATCCTGCCGCCCAGGAGCATAGTAGCTGCAACAGAGGAATTGCCCACACCTTCGACTCCTGCTCCTGCTCTTGTTGCTGTTGCTAGCTCGCTTAAGGACTCTAATATTTACGAGCAGCGTCCCAAGGAGCAGTCAAATGGTCAACTTTGTAGTCGTCTTGGCAACCCTGACAACCCTGCCAGCATCAAACTAACGAACAAAGGTAAGTTTACGACAGCGTTCTGCGTATTGATGCATTTGTTGCTCCTGCAGTAAAATCTAGAAAATATGAATGTTTATATTAATTGAGCAGATATTGCATATAAAACATAATTTACCTTCGATATTGTCAACCGATTTTGATAAAACCTAATGGAACATGATAACATTCAGTAATAGTGAATTTGATTGCAATATCTATACAAACAAAAATTTGTTCATACAACTTCTATTTTAACAGATTGTTCATATAGCAAATATAAGCTATAGTTGCCCGATTTTGATAAAACTTAGTCAGCAGCTGTGAAACTTACTAAAATTGAGTACTAGCGAGTTTAGTTGCAAAATCTGCATTTTCATACAAAAACTACTTTTGTAACAGATTGTTCCTATGACACCTATAAGATATAGTCATCCGATTTTAATAAAATTTGGGCAGTAATCAATAATATACTAAAACTTAGAACATGTGTCTTTGGTTAAGATACATTGAGAAACGAATATGTTTTTCATACAAAAACTTATTTTTTAAACGAATGGCAGCTGTAAGATATAGTCATACGATTAAAATGAAATTGTGTCAACATGTTTTAAACGTCCTTTAACTGATATAATGTAAGTTTGGTTCAGATATCTAAAAAAACAAAAACAAATTTCATACTAAAACTTATTTTTTAGCCGATCTTTCCTATGTCAGCTATATGTTAGTGTGATCCGATCTGGCCGGTTCTGAAATATGTACAGCCTGTGCCAAGATTCATCCCGATAGCTTTAAAACTGAGGGACTAGTTAGCATATAAACTGACAGACAGACGGACATGACTCGGCTGATCCGATCTGGTCGGTTCTGACATATGTATGTACTACCTGTAGAAAGAAGAAGCATCGGTGAACATCTAGTTCACTTAGAAACTGAGAGACAGGCGGATAGACAGGCAGACGGACATAGCTAGTTCGACTTGGCTGGCGAAGCTGATCAAAAATACATATGTACAAATATACTTAATGGGGACGGAGACATATGCCTTACAGATTTCGTATCAAAACTATACCCTCTGCATGGATATAAAAACGCTTCTGATATTGACTCTAGATAAACTTTTTCACAAGTGAAATTTTGCTGAAATGTTCTTAGTTTTCCTATTGACAAGATATGATATAGAACTGATTTCACTTTCTATTGGAATGCGACTCAATGCAGCAGCTTAACAGAAATAATGAAAATCTCTAGATTTAAGGAAAAAAAGTTTCCATTATGTTGTTACTTTATTGTAGACGATAACAATCGGATTCAATTAACCATTGGTCATTTTGAGCGGTAAGAACAAACGTTTGACTAAAGCATGTTAGTGACATCCCATCAAACTTCACTGTACCAGCGGTCATTAAAATATATGTAAGCGAATCGGACGCAGATGCAACCAACATGGGCTGTGCGTCCAGTGTGGTCACATTATGACGCGATGAGGGCAGCTCCAATAAGTAGCCTTCAATTGAATCAGCGCTGTTCACTCCATTGCCATTCCAGCTGAAATTAGCATTATCTATGTAGAGACGAGCTATTTCCTGCAGTCACAATACAATTAGAAAAAATTAGAAACAAAAACCACGTGCATTTTTCTTGTGAATTTGCATTTGAAAACTTACAAAACGCCGATTGTCCAAACGATCGTAATACAAACGCACAAACTCAATAGCAGTTTTACTGCAGGCTTCAAGAACGCCACGTAGTTCCTAACACAAATTATTATTATTATATTTATTTTGAATATTTTATAAATTGAAATATTCTTATTTGGTACTTACAGCGCTGTGTGTACGTCGGCTCGCCATGACAAAAAGAACTTTAGTTTTTGTTTCAACCACAATCGATAGACAACTCGATAAATGAGCTTAAATCAGAGTGCCCGTATTTTGGTTGCAAGAATTTACCGCTTTCTTCAAAAAATACTTGCAAACTGTGCAGGGCTGTGCCACATTTCATGTCATTAAAGAATTTGCATATTCCTAGAGTTTACTTAGTTTTTAAGTTAAGACTTTATTTTTTTTTTTTTAATTTCCAAAAATTGTTTTATTTGTTTATTTTTTAGGTTTTTGGCGAAAAGCTCTTTCTACATATATATCTGTAGCTCATACGAAACTTTATTGTGCCAAAATGAAATTTAAATAAGATTAGTTTTGACAAAATTTGAAGAGGAAAAGTTAGGGTAGAAATTTGATAAATACATTTATCGGCTTCGTCCGCCATTCCAAATCCCTAAACTTTATCAATACTTCCTCACCGTGTACGTACATTTTCCTCACTCTGACTCACACTTGAAATCTGAGTTTGAAGTAGAAATGGAAACGTGAAGAAAATTCGATACCGTCCTACCCGTCGCGGTTGCCCGACCGCTCTTTTAGAAACGCTTTCCCTACCCGCCCGTCCACCCATCGGGTTGAATTTTTAGGAAAATTGGTATGCAGCTTTTAATGATTTTTCATATAGATCTTTGAAAATTAATTTGAAGTAAATCGCACAAAAACTCAACTTTCGCCATATATACCACCCACTTTCCACCCAGTTTGGTTTATGCAGAGCCTAAACACAAAAACAAACGGCACTTTTTCTGTTTGTGTGTATATATATGTATGCGAACGAATAAAGAGTGCAAACATAAAGACAGAGGGGGTCGTTCAGTTTTCAGTGTATGCGTACACACACATATTCAAATTTTTTGTATTAAATAAAAACTTATTTGAAAATTATAAAAAAAATTATTATTTATTTAATGTATTTTTACATTCATTTTGAAAACAATATTAGTTTTGAGCAAACTGAAAATCAGCTTGATTTATGCATCTGCAGTTAAATGCAGAGCGTATGTAAATACAAAAGCAAACGACACTTTTGCTGTTTGTGTGAGTACGTATGTATATGTATGTATGTATGCGAGCGAATTAAGAGACCAAAGCAAAATCAGAGAGAGCGTGCGGTCATTTTGCAAGTGTATGCGTAGACATGCATACAAAAATATAGGAAATATTTTTTGTGGCAGAGCGAGAAAGCAATATTGAAAGGCACGCAAAGTATACCGCTTGATATTGTTATCTCTGTCGCACGCACAAAATTAAAAGATAAAAGCCTCTTTTCCACCCATTTTCCGGCAAATTTTACGAAAAATTGGTATGCAGTTATTCATGAATATTTTGTATAGATTTTTTAACATAAATTTAAAGCTGATCGGATGATAAATAAAAAAGTTTCATACTACGATTTTCCGTGAATATTCCACATTTTCCGACCGAATTTTCCAAAACCCGATCTTAGTACGCACTTTTAGCATAAGACGAAACTACTGTGCACAGTTCAGCCTTCTAGATCTTATGGTGTGGGCTGTGCGACAATACAAAAAGTCATTTCGGTTCCGTTAGCTTCAACAACAAAAAAGTTATTTTATACAACTCCTTTATTCAACCTATTCAACATATGTACTACCTGCAGAAAGAAGAACAAGCATCTGTATAGCATCAATAGCTCTAAAATTGAGGGACTAGTTCGCATATAAACAAACGGACAGAAGAGCATACGGACAGAAGAGCAGACGGACATGACGGACCTGACTCGGCTGTTATTGCTGATTTCGAAAATACACTCGAAAATCTGTCACCAGCTCAATACCTACGGATGACTTTGATGTTACTTTGCCAAACGAAACAGTTGAGCAACATCCATAAGTTTCTTTACATTTAATAAAAAAGAACATGGTAATTAATACCGGATAACGCCAGGTTATAACAGCTATTATATATATATATATATATATATATATATATATATATATATATATATATATATGTATATTTCAAGTCTAATTATATTGAACCAATTACATTTTCTTCATTATATCAGTTACATTTGCTTAGAAATGCATATTTATTGGGATTGTAAACTGAAGTGTCGTTGTCATTATCATTCATTTCAAATCAATAAAGGACTCAATTATTGTTTTCCAATCAGATGCAACTAACTTCTTCCAATCCTCTGTCTCAGCTATGTTTTTACCATACATTTTTATAAATGCTATGGTCTCGGGTTTAAGTTCTTCCACATTATAATGATACGCTATCTTGAACGTATTGACTGCCGTTTCTATGGAAAGCTTTCGGCTTAAACAAGATGCACACATTGCTTTAAGCCTGTCGAGCTCATATTTGTCAGCAGCCGCAATCAGAACTTCAACCACGGCTTCCAGATTAGGTGCTTGGCCAGTGTATATGAATTCCAGCATTTCGGAGATAACCTCGCGATTGAAATCACTAATTGTAACACAATTTAGCTGGCTTTCCTCCAATGGATGCCTGAACATTGCAGCAAAGACTTTGCTGCGTGCTGCAAACATTAAATTTAGTTAGATAAATGTTATATTTTGATGGAATATTCTTTCTTACCTGATAGTATGCATTTATTTGCTGGTAATTCATATCCATCGCCTGTTACGATTGTCACATCATGGAATTGATTCTCGGCAATTAAGCTAGCAACATCTTCAACAATTCCACATGTGGGGACCGCCACAGTATGTAGCTTTGCCATTTCATGATTAGGTTTTTGCAGCAAAATAATTTCACACAATATTACAAGTTCGTCATTTATTAAAAGTTCCATTACTTTGTTCAACTTCACCAATCGAAACATTGCACGACTTGGCAACGATATTATTTCTTGTTTTTGGATGTTGGAACCTTTTATAGAAAATGTAAACTTGCAAGTGTTTTCAAAGTCAACTGATGCAGGCCCAATTATCGCTATATATAAATATTCAGAGCCCCCATTGCGAAGCCCCAAAACAAATTTGATCCCCTCATCATAATTTGGAAACGGAGGAGACTTTAAGCCACAAATCAGTTTCAATTCGTTTAGTAAAGTAAAATTATCGATGGTCCATGTATAGGAAATTCGTGTCACTGTATTTTGTGTGAATGCGACGTACTTCAAATCATCCATATCGAATAATATACTGCTCAAACAAAACCTTTATTTATAATGTCAGCGAATTTGCAAGTTTTAAAAACGTTGTCCTCGTGCAAAATCTGATACGATAGAAAGAAAATTGCTAGCATCGATTGTAGCTTGTATCACTATCGATTGTTTCGAATGTTAGTTTTCATTGAGGGATTCCCAATATTGATTGTGATTAAACTTACATATAATATCGATTGCAGAAACGTTTTCATTTGATATAAGTTTATATTTCGTAATAAGCACTTTGACTTGATAAAAACACTATCAGAATTATGATTTAAAAACCAAAATAAAAGATTTTACATGTACACATATACTTTAATATGTTATGCCATTAAGATGCAAACATATTTTTTACTTAAGGAAAAGCATTGATTGGAGGAGTAAGAAGTGATGCTCACAATAATCAATCACGCTCCGGTAATCGCAATAGCAAAATGTTTTGCATATTTACTTTTGATATCGAAAAAAAATGTTTGCAAACAAGACAACTTAAACAAGAAAGAAATGCTATCTTCGGCGTGCCGAAGATATATACCCATGCAGAAAAGATTTGCATAAGAAAACTTATAAGATATAGTGATCCGATCTGGCCGATTCTGAAATATGTACTGCTTGCAGAAAGAATAAGCAGCTGTGCCAAGTTTCATCACGATAGCTTTAAAACTGAGTGACTAGTTAGCATATAAACAGACAGACAGACGGACATGACTCGGCTGATCCGATCTGGTCGGTTCTGACATATGTATGTACTACCAGCAGAAAGCATCGGTGGCAAATTTTATAAAAATAGCTTTAAAACTAAAAGACTAGTTCACCTAGAAACTAAGAAACAGGCGGATAGCTAGTTCGACTTGGCTGGCGAAGCTGATCAAAAATACATATGTACAAATATACTTAATGGGGACGGAGACGTATGCCTTACACATTTCGTATCAAAACTATAATACCCTCTGTATGGATATAAAAACGCTTCTGATATTGACTTTAGATAAACTTTTTCGCAAGTGAAATTTTGCTGAAATTTTCTTATTTTTCCTACTAACAAGATATGATATAGAACTGATTTCACTTTCTATTGGAATGCGACTCAATGCAGCAAGCTAAACAGAAATAATGAAAATCGATAGATTTAAGGAAAAAACGTTGCAATTACGTTGTTGTTACTTTATTGTAGACGAAAACAGTCGGAAATAATTAATAGTTCGTCATTTTGAACGATAAGAACAAACAATTGATGAAAACTTCGAAGTGATTGGTCAGCATACTGCACTGTACCGCTGACCATTATGATATATGTACGCGAACCGGACACATGTGCATCCAACATGAGCTGTACGTCCAGTGTGGTCACTTCATGACGGGAAGGGGGCAGCTGCAAAAAGAAGCCTTCAATTAAATCAACGGTGTTCACTCCATAGCCATTCCAGATGAAATTAGCATTATCTATGTAGAAACGAGCCATGTCCTGCAGTCACAACAAAATTAGAAACAACAAGTAAGAACGTTGCAGTCGAGCTCACCCGACTGCGATATACTCTGTTTTCTGTACGTAAAAATTTTTTTCTCCAATCTATCGAAGAGTTCAAATGGAGTCATACTGCAAAATTTGGGGTTTCTAGCTATAAGGGTGTAGGAGATACAGGTTTAGCTCATTTGCGGGGGTGGTAGTGGGCGTGGCATATTTTTTTTTGGCAGGTCGGTCAAGGGTGTGGTCACTAGTCTTTATGTCAAATTTGGTTACTCTAGCTGTAAAACTGTGGAAGATATAGGTTTTTGCGGTTTGTGGTGGAAGGGGTGGGGGTGGGGGGGAGATCTTGACACTTTGTCTGCCTATGGTATATACCAACATGTATACCAAGTTTGGATGCTCTAGCTTCAAAATTGTGGAAAAAACCTGCGTTCATACAGACAGACGGACAGACAGACGGACAGACGGACAGACGGACATTTCACAAACCCAATATACTCTTTTTTTCCATTTTGGAAAACAGAGTATAAAAACCATGTGCATTTTTCTTGTGAATTTGCATTTAAAAACTTACAAAACGCCGATTGTCCAAACGATCGTAATACAAACGCACATGCTCAGCAGCAGTTTGATTGCAGGTATCCAATTCGACAAGTAGTTCCTAACACAAATTATTATCAGATTTGAATTTTCATATTTTAAAAATTGAAATGTTCTTATTTGGTATAAAGAGTGCAAACATAAAGACAGAGGGGGTCGTTCAGTTTTCAGTGTATGCGTACACACACATATTCAAATTTTTTGTATTAAATAAAAACTTATTTGAAAATTATAAAAAAAATTATTATTTATTTTATGTATTTTAACATTCATTTTGAAAACAATATTAGTTTTGAGCAAACTGAAAATCAGCTTGATTTATGCATCTGCAGTTAAATGCAGAGCGTATGTAAATACAAAAGCAAACGACACTTTTGCTGTTTGTGTGAGTACGTATGTATATGTATGTATGTATGCGAGCGAATTAAGAGACCAAAGCAAAATCAGAGAGAGCGTGCGGTCATTTTGCAAGTGTATGCGTAGACATGCATACAAAAATATAGGAAATATTTTTTGTGGCAGAGCGAGAAAGCAATATTGAAAGGCACGCAAAGTATACCGCTTGATATTGTTATCTCTGTCGCACGCACAAAATTAAAAGATAAAAGCCTCTTTTCCACCCATTTTCCGGCAAATTTTACGAAAAATTGGTATGCAGTTATTCATGAATATTTTGTATAGATTTTTTAACATAAATTTAAAGCTGATCGGATGATAAATAAAAAAGTTTCATACTACGATTTTCCGTGAATATTCCACATTTTCCGACCGAATTTTCCAAAACCCGATCTTAGTACGCACTTTTAGCATAAGACGAAACTACTGTGCACAGTTCAGCCTTCTAGATCTTATGGTGTGGGCTGTGCGACAATACAAAAAGTCATTTCGGTTCCGTTAGCTTCAACAACAAAAAAGTTATTTTATACAACTCCTTTATTCAACCTATTCAACATATGTACTACCTGCAGAAAGAAGAACAAGCATCTGTATAGCATCAATAGCTCTAAAATTGAGGGACTAGTTCGCATATAAACAAACGGACATGACGGACCTGACTCGGCTGTTATTGCTGATTTCGAAAATACACTCGAAAATCTGTCACCAGCTCAATACCTACGGATGACTTTGATGTTACTTTGCCAAACGAAACAGTTGAGCAACATCCATAAGTTTCTTTACATTTAATAAAAAAGAACATGGTAATTAATACCGGATAACGCCAGGTTATAACAGCTATTAATATATATATATATATATATATATATATATATATATATATATATATATATGTATATTTCAAGTCTAATTATATTGAACCAATTACATTTTCTTCATTATATCAGTTACATTTGCTTAGAAATGCATATTTATTGGGATTGTAAACTGAAGTGTCGTTGTCATTATCATTCATTTCAAATCAATAAAGGACTCAATTATTGTTTTCCAATCAGATGCAACTAACTTCTTCCAATCCTCTGTCTCAGCTATGTTTTTACCATACATTTTTATAAATGCTATGGTCTCGGGTTTAAGTTCTTCCACATTATAATGATACGCTATCTTGAACGTATTGACTGCCGTTTCTATGGAAAGCTTTCGGCTTAAACAAGATGCACACATTGCTTTAAGCCTGTCGAGCTCATATTTGTCAGCAGCCGCAATCAGAACTTCAACCACGGCTTCCAGATTAGGTGCTTGGCCAGTGTATATGAATTCCAGCATTTCGGAGATAACCTCGCGATTGAAATCACTAATTGTAACACAATTTAGCTGGCTTTCCTCCAATGGATGCCTGAACATTGCAGCAAAGACTTTGCTGCGTGCTGCAAACATTAAATTTAGTTAGATAAATGTTATATTTTGATGGAATATTCTTTCTTACCTGATAGTATGCATTTATTTGCTGGTAATTCATATCCATCGCCTGTTACGATTGTCACATCATGGAATTGATTCTCGGCAATTAAGCTAGCAACATCTTCAACAATTCCACATGTGGGGACCGCCACAGTATGTAGCTTTGCCATTTCATGATTAGGTTTTTGCAGCAAAATAATTTCACACAATATTACAAGTTCGTCATTTATTAAAAGTTCCATTACTTTGTTCAACTTCACCAATCGAAACATTGCACGACTTGGCAACGATATTATTTCTTGTTTTTGGATGTTGGAACCTTTTATAGAAAATGTAAACTTGCAAGTGTTTTCAAAGTAAACTGATGCAGGCCCAATTATCGCTATATATAAATATTCAGAGCCCCCATTGCGAAGCCCCAAAACAAATTTGATCCCCTCATCATAATTTGGAAACGGAGGAGACTTTAAGCCACAAATCAGTTTCAATTCGTTTAGTAAAGTAAAATTATCGATGGTCCATGTATAGGAAATTCGTGTCACTGTATTTTGTGTGAATGCGACGTACTTCAAATCATCCATATCGAATAATATACTGCTCAAACAAAACCTTTATTTATAATGTCAGCGAATTTGCAAGTTTTAAAAACGTTGTCCTCGTGCAAAATCTGATACGATAGAAAGAAAATTGCTAGCATCGATTGTAGCTTGTATCACTATCGATTGTTTCGAATGTTGGTTTTCATTGAGGGATTCCCAATATTGATTGTGATTAAACTTACATATAATATCGATTGCAGAAACGTTTTCATTTGATATAAGTTTATATTTCGTAATAAGCACTTTGACTTGAAAGAAATGCTATCTTCGGCGTGCCGAAGATATATACCCATGCAGAAAAGATTTGCATAAGAAAACTTATAAGATATAGTGATCCGATCTGGCCGATTCTGACATATGTACTGCTTGCAGAAAGAATAAGCAGCTGTGCCAAGTTTCATCACGATAGCTTTAAAACTGAGTGACTAGTTAGCATATAAACAGACAGACAGACGGACATGACTCGGCTGATCCGATCTGGTCGGTTCTGACATATGTATGTACTACCAGCAGAAAGCATCGGTGGCAAATTTTATAAAAATAGCTTTAAAACTAAAAGACTAGTTCACCTAGAAACTAAGAAACAGGCGGATAGCTAGTTCGACTTGGCTGGCGAAGCTGATCAAAAATACATATGTACAAATATACTTAATGGGGACGGAGACGTATGCCTTACACATTTCGTATCAAAACTATAATACCCTCTGCATGGATATAAAAACGCTTCTGATATTGACTTTAGATAAACTTTTTCGCAATTTGAAATTTTGCTGAAATTTTCTTATTTTTCCTACTGACAAGATATGATATAGAACTGATTTCACTTTCTATTGGAATGCGACTCAATGCAGCAAGCTAAACAGAAATAATGAAAATCGATAGATTTAAGGAAAAAACGTTGCAATTACGTTGTTGTTACTTTATTGTAGACGAAAACAGTCGGAAATAATTAATAGTTCGTCATTTTGAACGATAAGAACAAACAATTGATGAAAACTTCGAAGTGATTGGTCAGCATACTGCACTGTACCGCTGACCATTATGATATATGTACGCGAACCGGACACATGTGCATCCAACATGAGCTGTACGTCCAGTGTGGTCACTTCATGACGGGAAGGGGGCAGCTGCAAAAAGAAGCCTTCAATTAAATCAACGGTGTTCACTCCATAGCCATTCCAGATGAAATTAGCATTATCTATGTAGAAACGAGCCATGTCCTGCAGTCACAACAAAATTAGAAACAACAAGTAAGAACGTTGCAGTCGAGCTCACCCGACTGCGATATACTCTGTTTTCTGTACGTAAAAATTTTTTTCTCCAATCTATCGAAGAGTTCAAATGGAGTCATACTGCAAAATTTGGGGTTTCTAGCTATAAGGGTGTAGGAGATACAGGTTTAGCTCATTTGCGGGGGTGGTAGTGGGCGTGGCATATTTTTTGGCAGGTCGGTCAAGGGTGTGGTCACTAGTCTTTATGTCAAATTTGGTTACTCTAGCTGTAAAACTGTGGAAGATATAGGTTTTTGCGGTTTGTGGTGGAAGGGGTGGGGGTGGGGGGGAGATCTTGACACTTTGTCTGCCTATGGTATATACCAACATGTATACCAAGTTTGGATGCTCTAGCTTCAAAATTGTGGAAAAAACCTGCGTTCATACAGACAGACGGACAGACAGACGGACATTTCACAAACCCAATATACTCTTTTTTTCCATTTTGGAAAACAGAGTATAAAAACCATGTGCATTTTTCTTGTGAATTTGCATTTAAAAACTTACAAAACGCCGATTGTCCAAACGATCGTAATACAAACGCACATGCTCAGCAGCAGTTTGATTGCAGGTATCCAATTCGACAAGTAGTTCCTAACACAAATTATTATCAGATTTGAATTTTCATATTTTAAAAATTGAAATGTTCTTATTTGGTATAAAGAGTGGAAACATAAAGACAGAGGGGGTCGTTCAGTTTTCAGTGTATGCGTACACACACATATTCAAATTTTTTGTATTAAATAAAAACTTATTTGAAAATTATAAAAAAAATTATTATTTATTTTATGTATTTTAACATTCATTTTGAAAACAATATTAGTTTTGAGCAAACTGAAAATCAGCTTGATTTATGCATCTGCAGTTAAATGCAGAGCGTATGTAAATACAAAAGCAAACGACACTTTTGCTGTTTGTGTGAGTACGTATGTATATGTATGTATGTATGCGAGCGAATTAAGAGACCAAAGCAAAATCAGAGAGAGCGTGCGGTCATTTTGCAAGTGTA
Organism: Hirtodrosophila cameraria; assembly: GCA_949708635.1. Lineage (NCBI taxonomy): Eukaryota > Metazoa > Arthropoda > Insecta > Diptera > Drosophilidae > Hirtodrosophila > Hirtodrosophila cameraria. The sequence goes on from OX453090.1 coordinate 46,971,938, forward strand.
TGCGTAGACATGCATACAAAAATATAGGAAATATTTTTTGTGGCAGAGCGAGAAAGCAATATTGAAAGGCACGCAAAGTATACCGCTTGATATTGTTATCTCTGTCGCACGCACAAAATTAAAAGATAAAAGCCTCTTTTCCACCCATTTTCCGGCAAATTTTACGAAAAATTGGTATGCAGTTATTCATGAATATTTTGTATAGATTTTTTAACATAAATTTAAAGCTGATCGGATGATAAATAAAAAAGTTTCATACTACGGTTTTCCGTGAATATTCCACATTTTCCGACCGAATTTTCCAAAACCCGATCTTAGTACGCACTTTTAGCATAAGACGAAACTACTGTGCACAGTTCAGCCTTCTAGATCTTATGGTGTGGGCTGTGCGACAATACAAAAAGTCATTTCGGTTCCGTTAGCTTCAACAACAAAAAAGTTATTTTATACAACTCCTTTATTCAACCTATTCAACATATGTACTACCTGCAGAAAGAAGAACAAGCATCTGTATAGCATCAATAGCTCTAAAATTGAGGGACTAGTTCGCATATAAACAAACGGACAGAAGAGCATACGGACAGAAGAGCAGACGGACATGACGGACCTGACTCGGCTGTTATTGCTGATTTCGAAAATACACTCGAAAATCTGTCACCAGCTCAATACCTACGGATGACTTTGATGTTACTTTGCCAAACGAAACAGTTGAGCAACATCCATAAGTTTCTTTACATTTAATAAAAAAGAACATGGTAATTAATACCGGATAACGCCAGGTTATAACAGCTATTAATATATATATATATATATATATATATATATATATATATATATGTATATTTCAAGTCTAATTATATTGAACCAATTACATTTTCTTCATTATATCAGTTACATTTGCTTAGAAATGCATATTTATTGGGATTGTAAACTGAAGTGTCGTTGTCATTATCATTCATTTCAAATCAATAAAGGACTCAATTATTGTTTTCCAATCAGATGCAACTAACTTCTTCCAATCCTCTGTCTCAGCTATGTTTTTACCATACATTTTTATAAATGCTATGGTCTCGGGTTTAAGTTCTTCCACATTATAATGATACGCTATCTTGAACGTATTGACTGCCGTTTCTATGGAAAGCTTTCGGCTTAAACAAGATGCACACATTGCTTTAAGCCTGTCGAGCTCATATTTGTCAGCAGCCGCAATCAGAACTTCAACCACGGCTTCCAGATTAGGTGCTTGGCCAGTGTATATGAATTCCAGCATTTCGGAGATAACCTCGCGATTGAAATCACTAATTGTAACACAATTTAGCTGGCTTTCCTCCAATGGATGCCTGAACATTGCAGCAAAGACTTTGCTGCGTGCTGCAAACATTAAATTTAGTTAGATAAATGTTATATTTTGATGGAATATTCTTTCTTACCTGATAGTATGCATTTATTTGCTGGTAATTCATATCCATCGCCTGTTACGATTGTCACATCATGGAATTGATTCTCGGCAATTAAGCTAGCAACATCTTCAACAATTCCACATGTGGGGACCGCCACAGTATGTAGCTTTGCCATTTCATGATTAGGTTTTTGCAGCAAAATAATTTCACACAATATTACAAGTTCGTCATTTATTAAAAGTTCCATTACTTTGTTCAACTTCACCAATCGAAACATTGCACGACTTGGCAACGATATTATTTCTTGTTTTTGGATGTTGGAACCTTTTATAGAAAATGTAAACTTGCAAGTGTTTTCAAAGTAAACTGATGCAGGCCCAATTATCGCTATATATAAATATTCAGAGCCCCCATTGCGAAGCCCCAAAACAAATTTGATCCCCTCATCATAATTTGGAAACGGAGGAGACTTTAAGCCACAAATCAGTTTCAATTCGTTTAGTAAAGTAAAATTATCGATGTAAAATTATCGATGGTCCATGTATAGGAAATTCGTGTCACTGTATTTTGTGTGAATGCGACGTACTTCAAATCATCCATATCGAATAATATACTGCTCAAACAAAACCTTTATTTATAATGTCAGCGAATTTGCAAGTTTTAAAAACGTTGTCCTCGTGCAAAATCTGATACGATAGAAAGAAAATTGCTAGCATCGATTGTAGCTTGTATCACTATCGATTGTTTCGAATGTTGGTTTTCATTGAGGGATTCCCAATATTGATTGTGATTAAACTTACATATAATATCGATTGCAGAAACGTTTTCATTTGATATAAGTTTATATTTCGTAATAAGCACTTTGACTTGAAAGAAATGCTATCTTCGGCGTGCCGAAGATATATACCCATGCAGAAAAGATTTGCATAAGAAAACTTATAAGATATAGTGATCCGATCTGGCCGATTCTGACATATGTACTGCTTGCAGAAAGAATAAGCAGCTGTGCCAAGTTTCATCACGATAGCTTTAAAACGACTTGAAAGAAATGCTATCTTCGGCGTGCCGAAGATATATACCCATGCAGAAAAGATTTGCATAAGAAAACTTATAAGATATAGTGATCCGATCTGGCCGATTCTGACATATGTACTGCTTGCAGAAAGAATAAGCAGCTGTGCCAAGTTTCATCACGATAGCTTTAAAACTGAGTGACTAGTTAGCATATAAACAGACAGACAGACGGACATGACTCGGCTGATCCGATCTGGTCGGTTCTGACATATGTATGTACTACCAGCAGAAAGCATCGGTGGCAAATTTTATAAAAATAGCTTTAAAACTAAAAGACTAGTTCACCTAGAAACTAAGAAACAGGCGGATAGCTAGTTCGACTTGGCTGGCGAAGCTGATCAAAAATACATATGTACAAATATACTTAATGGGGACGGAGACGTATGCCTTACACATTTCGTATCAAAACTATAATACCCTCTGCATGGATATAAAAACGCTTCTGATATTGACTTTAGATAAACTTTTTCGCAAGTGAAATTTTGCTGAAATTTTCTTATTTTTCCTACTGACAAGATATGATATAGAACTGATTTCACTTTCTATTGGAATGCGACTCAATGCAGCAAGCTAAACAGAAATAATGAAAATCGATAGATTTAAGGAAAAAACGTTGCAATTACGTTGTTGTTACTTTATTGTAGACGAAAACAGTCGGAAATAATTAATAGTTCGTCATTTTGAACGATAAGAACAAACAATTGATGAAAACTTCGAAGTGATTGGTCAGCATACTGCACTGTACCGCTGACCATTATGATATATGTACGCGAACCGGACACATGTGCATCCAACATGAGCTGTACGTCCAGTGTGGTCACTTCATGACGGGAAGGGGGCAGCTGCAAAAAGAAGCCTTCAATTAAATCAACGGTGTTCACTCCATAGCCATTCCAGATGAAATTAGCATTATCTATGTAGAAACGAGCCATGTCCTGCAGTCACAACAAAATTAGAAACAACAAGTAAGAACGTTGCAGTCGAGCTCACCCGACTGCGATATACTCTGTTTTCTGTACGTAAAAATTTTTTTCTCCAATCTATCGAAGAGTTCAAATGGAGTCATACTGCAAAATTTGGGGTTTCTAGCTATAAGGGTGTAGGAGATACAGGTTTAGCTCATTTGCGGGGGTGGTAGTGGGCGTGGCATATTTTTTTTTGGCAGGTCGGTCAAGGGTGTGGTCACTAGTCTTTATGTCAAATTTGGTTACTCTAGCTGTAAAACTGTGGAAGATATAGGTTTTTGCGGTTTGTGGTGGAAGGGGTGGGGGTGGGGGGGAGATCTTGACACTTTGTCTGCCTATGGTATATACCAACATGTATACCAAGTTTGGATGCTCTAGCTTCAAAATTGTGGAAAAAACCTGCGTTCATACAGACAGACGGACAGACAGACGGACATTTCACAAACCCAATATACTCTTTTTTTCCATTTTGGAAAACAGAGTATAAAAACCATGTGCATTTTTCTTGTGAATTTGCATTTAAAAACTTACAAAACGCCGATTGTCCAAACGATCGTAATACAAACGCACATGCTCAGCAGCAGTTTGATTGCAGGTATCCAATTCGACAAGTAGTTCCTAACACAAATTATTATCAGATTTGAATTTTCATATTTTATAAATTGAAATATTCTTATTTGGTACTCACGGCGTTGCTCATATTTCTGCTCGACGTGAAAAGAAGAACTTCAGTTTTTGTTTCAACCACAATCGATAGACACCTCGATAAATGCGCTTAAATCAGCGTGACCGTATTTTGATTGCAATAATTTACCCCTTTCTTCAAACAAATACTGACAAACTGTGAAGTGTTATTTAAGAATTTGCATATTTCTAAATATTATTTATTTATTTATTTGTTTTTTTTTTTTTTTGGCGAAAAGCTTATTATACATATTCATCTGTAGCTCATACGAAACTTTAGTGTTCCAACATGAAATTTAAAAGATTAAGAGCTTATGAAATATGATATTAAAGGCCAGTTTTTATAAAAAGGTTGGAATTTGATAAACACATTTATTTGTTTATATTCTTTTTGGTATGGAATATCATTTGATAGTTTAGCAAATTCGTTACAGAATAACAATAAAATCAATTAAATTCTTTTTTGACGTCAAAAGAGTGAAGGAAAAATGTTGATACAGTAAACGCTCGCAAATGAAAACCACTCTTCCAATTTGAATGAAATCACATTTTAAACAATTATTCAAATCACAAAAATTAAACAAGCTTTTTTTCATTATTAATAGTTTTCATATTTTATTTGACAAAAACTCTTTTACAGCTTTTAATATACAGTGACTACAATATATTTATAAATATCCTTTATATTTTTCAAGTGCTTTAAATATATTTGCAAATTACAGCTAATCTACAAATTGATATACAGTTACGCTAAACATATTCAGTCGATCTTCGAGCTCTGTGCCAGAAAACCGCCCCCATTTAAAAAAGAAAACTTTAAATCAATTACAAGCTTTCCACTTAATACAATACATACTTTTTGCTATGTTATAGCTAACCCATACAATTCTGAACCTGTATTTTACATTCACACAACATAAACACCCCTGCAATGTGTGTGTGTGTGTGTGTGTGTGTGTGTGTGTGTGTGTGTGTGTGTGTGTGTGTGTGTGTGTGTGTGTGTGTGTGTGTGTGTGTGTGTGTGTGTGTGTGTGTGTGTGTGTGTGTGTGTGTGTGTGTGTGTGTGTGTGTGTGTGTGTGTGTGTGTGTGTGTGTGTGTGTGTGTGTGTGTGTGTGTGTGTGTGTGTGTGTGTGTGTGTGTGTGTGTGTGTGTGTGTGTGTGTGTGTGTGTGTGTGTGTGTGTGTGTGTGTGTGTGTGTGTGTGTGTGTGTGTGTGTGTGTGTGTGTGTGTGTGTGTGTGTGTGTGTGTGTGTGTGTGTGTGTGTGTGTGTGTGTGTGTGTGTGTGTGTGTGTGTGTGTGTGTGTGTGTGTGTGTGTGTGTGTGTGTGTGTGTGTGTGTGTGTGTGTGTGTGTGTGTGTGTGTGTGTGTGTGTGTGTGTGTGTGTGTGTGTGTGTGTGTGTGTGTGTGTATGAAACCCCAAGCAACATACAAACTCCATTTAAAATCACTAAAATATTAATAAATTTTACAAAAGTGCGAACAAAATATGCGTGAAAATTCTCAAGTACGAGACTAACCTTTACAACTTTATTTAATGGAATTTAAAACCACTTTGTGTGTGCGAATGTATGTGCATGTGTATTTGTGTGTAAGTGGGTGGTTGGCAAAAAAAAGGTTGTGGCTGCCTGCGGCGAAAGCAACAAAAAAAAAAGAACGGAACCACAATTGCATGAGCTAACCTTTGACATGTATTGCACGGTAAAAGAAAAAAAATGAAAAAAAAACACCCTCTCAATTCCTAAAATAAAATAAAATAAAATATATAAAAAAAAGCTTACGGCGAACTGGTGTCAATACCAACTGTGCCAGGTCCTGAGCAGCTTATGGCCAATTGAGGGTGGTGGGTGATGGGTGATGGGAGGGTGGTGCAAGTAAATCCAATAAAACCGCTTTACAAGCTGTAAAGCAAAGATCATAAATCCATTTTGCGTACGTCTAATGTGATTTGAACCACAATTTAAAAGATGGTTGTATTTTTTTTATTTTCACAATGGATGCTCTGCCATAAGGGTTTAAATTTGCATAACAAAAAGAAAAGGGGTAGAAAATGGCGTTAGTTAACAGCTGAAGAATTTTTTTGGTGAGAAAATTTGGCAAAAATTCCGTTAGACTGCAGACAAGCCGTAGTTAATCAAAACGGTAGCATAAAGAACCGCAATACCTTTTCTTACCCTCGCACCCAACGCTTCAATACAAAATCAAACAAAAAATCACCCAGAAAAATTGCATTGTTTGGCGCAAAAAAAAAAATCGTAAGAAATCGCATTTTTACCTATAATATTTTTTTTTTCCACAAAATATTTCACAAGATTTTACATTGTTTTTTACGTTAAAAAATTACGCATTATTGCCGTACATTCACCCTTAGTTTAGGGGCATACAATAATGGAGTGAGAAAAACGGGGTTGCTACCCTATAGAGACTGTGACTGAGACCGAGACCCTACCCTTACACACTGCTACACTACAAGTGTGTTTGCGCTGCAGCTAAGCTGTGGAAGATCCTTCCGTAATCTATGACAGTGATCCTCAATTTTTACCCTTGATTTTTACTTATTTCTTTTGCTTTTGTCCCAAAAAGAAAAATCGAAGAATAAAATATAAGAAAAAACGGCGCGCAATTTCCTCGGCGTATTGTCAAAGTTTTTTTTTTTTTTTTTTTTGGGAAAATGCATCTTATTTTTGGTTGAATATATTGTTGTTTAGGGGCAAAGGGTTGCAATTTGACAGCGATTTTTTGTGGCAGATATTCCAAGCAAGTCGAAATCAATAAACGTTAATAAATAATGACTGTAAGGCATTGGAGAGGGGGGGGGGAGCTAAGTAGGTCCTGCAGAAAACGGCGCTAAAAATGCGGAAGTAAAGGGACATTTTTTGAGGCTGCATTTTGTCCTTAGGCATTGATTTCCGTTACAATTCGCTGGGGTTTGTATTTGATTTGCTATGGAATTAGTTTTTGCTTTTTTTTAAACATTTTTGGCGGGATTTTTAAGCAGCTAAGGAAAGGACTAGAAGTATTAATCCTTTGAGTTTTCATTTGGTTTTAGAGAGCAGAACTGCTTTGGCTCAGGAAACAATATTAATTTTTTTTCTTTTTTGTTAAATTTGACTATTTTTTAATTGTTTTTCGAATTTTTAAACTTTGCACTTTCTTAATATCATTTTACTTTAAATTCATTCTCTATTTATCATACTCTTTTGTTAATATCATATTATAAAATAGCATTCTCTTTTAATTTGTCTACTTTGTTATCTCTTTTTCTAATATTCTATATTTATCATAGTCTGTACTGAATTATCCCTTAAGTTTTCCAATTTTTACTATCCTGAATTGAATCAAATTTCGTTTCACAAACTTTAAGCAACCCCCAATACAAGCAAAGCAACACCAAGCAAATTAAAGCAACCCCAAAAACTAAAACTAGTCTCATCTTATTTGCTTAACGCAAATTGGTATGTCATTTTAATGCATTGCAACAACATGACAGCAAATTCCACCCACAACTGCGCATTGTCCTGGTTCAGGTCCTGCTTCTGTTTTTGGCTCTGATCCTAGTCCTTGTTCCTTGTTAGTTGGTCCATGCTCATGCAAAGTGCGTCCCTCTTTTACCGTACTTTCCTTTCCTTTTTTGATGCTGCCAAGCGTTTATTTTCTTGATTAATTTCAATGCCCAAAAACTTTGTTGTTGCCCTTCATAGTATTTACATGCCATGTGTATGTTCAGTGGCGTACGCTAAAGGGGGCGATTTCTGCAATCATAACAATTATTTGAGAGCATCTAAACTTAATTGATATAAGTAACTTAATTGATATAAGTAAGTTGATATAAGTAACCATAGTTTTAGCACATTTTTGGCAACTTGTTTTTCGAATATCACCAAAAAGCTAGTTTTTATTTTTAGAACAGAAATTATTCTCTGAAAATAAAACTTTGCATAGGTTTTCGTGTTCAAATTAAGTCAAAAAGAACACACGAAAAAGTATTTTGATTTTTGATTTATTTTTAGAATTTATTTTGAATTCAAATATTTTTATGATGATTGAAGAACCCATCAGCTCTGTTTCGGTTAAATTTGTCTAAGCTGTTCTAATTTGCACTTTTGAACAGATTTTTCGGTTTGATTTCACTTGTCTTTGAACTTGGGATAAACTCACTTGTCAATAAGACAGAAAACGCTAATGAAAACTGACACATTTGATGGAAATTCTATTTATGACTGCATGTAAAGCTTAAAAAAAAGCCCCTTGCTACGCCACTGTGTTTAACCCTAGTACAACTGTTGTTTGCTCTGTCCATTTCGTAGTCTGTTTTTGGCAAATAATCAAATTGCCCAGACACTGAAGACTGAAGACTGTTTATCTTTTGTTTCGCCATTTCGTTTGCAGTGACAAGTTTAATCAGGCTACGTGCACAGGACAACGGACAGAACAGAACAGGACAGGACGTAAGTCAAAAGGATAACTATTGAAATTAGTTGTCAGTTGGTCAGAGAGAAAGAGAGAGATTTTTCTGGGAGAGGAGTAGGCAATACTACGCTATTCCTCTGTTGATTTTCCACCCCCTTTTCTTTTGGCTCGGATTTTTCCGTTTTCCACTTAAATCATTTTGGCACTTTAATGTGCGCTCAGGCTAAGGTCCTGGTCAGTGTTTTGGTGTGGTCAGTCATATCCTGGCACAGCCAAACATTAATTTTGCAGTTTTAATTAAAACATTTCGCCCACACACAATGCTGCTCCAAGTACCCAGTATACATACATACATACATACAAACATACATACATATCCTAGCATTTTTTCATGTTTGTACTTTTTCAATTCCTGGTTTTTCTTACTGTGTTGTTGTTGTGGCAAAACTTAAACAAAGGCCGCAGCCGGGCACTGAAATCCTAGCTGCAGGCGAACCTCCACTCATAATCATAAAATGTATGCGCTGTCACCGAGGCAAGCCAAGGCAGGACTCCAATCCCCACAACTCCCAGCCCCCACATCCTCAAACCCAATGCCCAAAACCCATTTTCGCTCTCTTCGCACGTTGCTTGCATGTGGAAAATGCTGCAGAGTTCGCTTTTGCAATGCTGCAAAAACTTTGCCTTCGAGTTCGTCCTGCCGCGTCCTTAACACACACACACACACAAACACAAACACACTCAGACACTGAGCAGAACAAGAACAACACTTGTTGTAATTACTCCCCAACTCTCAGCTCAACGGCTGCCCTGATGTTTATATGAATGGGTTTTGTGTTTATATAATCACACCAAAATGCTCGCATTTTATGGTATACCCCAATCGTTTGGGCTATTCAATTCTGATTTTAAGTACAGTGGTATTATTTGAATATATCTATAAAGATTGAACATTCCAAATTTGTTTAACTATATTCATCATTCCACAAGTGTCTAAATACTCAATTTAAAGACATTCATTGCATAATAAAGTAGCTCATGCTTGGACTCGTGTTTTTATATATTTCTCCGTATTTTAATTATGCTAAAAAGTATTTTGATTGAAGTCAAAGGGTTATAAGAAATATACAGTATGTATGTATATGTATATAGTATGTCTGGTAGTAGTGGTTGTCAATATCATATTTTATCAATTATTTCCAATGTGTTTTAATTTTAAATATTTTCAGATCTTTTTTGTTAGCTCATTTGAATACAGCATGCTATCGATAAGCGCAACTTTCAATACACGCAACTTTCGATGCACGCAACTTTCGATAAACGCAACTTTCGATACACAAAGTAATCTTGAGGGCTGCACAAAAATGTAACAATTTGTGTTTTTGTTTTTAAAAAAATGTTTAATTAAAATGCAGTTATTAACCTAAATATAGATTTGTTCGATTTACATTAATTAACATGTGCAGAAAAGGTAACTATGTATTTCTAAAAACAGTTGGTAAACGGAAAATTTGATCTCGGTTTTAAGTTCTATTCATCGAATGTTGTTGTAATGATATAAAGAGTTGAAAATCAGCTCTCACAATTAATTAGTCTTCCAAAATTAATTTTATCCAATCTATTTAATAGGGCAACAGAAGTCAACCTGCAAAATTTGTTGATTCTAGCTAAAGTGGTGTAGAATATAAAGACTTTGCTCATTTGTGGGGGCGGGGGTGGGCTTGGCCAATTTTTTTTTAGTCAGATCAATTAAGAAAGTGATTAGAAGCCTTGGTATCAAATTTGGTAACTCGAGCTGTAAAACTGTAGAAGATACAGTTTTTTGCCAATTATTGTGGAGGGAACGGGGAGATATATAGCTTTCACTTTGTTTTTTCAAAAAATTAAAGAAAGAGTATAATTAGTGTTCGTTTTACTTCAACTTGAGTTCGAACTGGTTAAAGTAATTCAGAAATTCGTTGATTTCCTAAGCAAATCAATACAGTATAAAACATTTGCATATTTGAGTTTTCGTATGAAACTTAGAATATTGAAAATTTGATGCTGCACTTTATGAATGCACTTTACTTTCTGTTTCTATGTGTTTTTCTAAAAATGAAGTTCAAAAATAATTATTATTTGCTGTCTCGAAACTATAACGAATGGGATTTAATGCATACTTGCATCATTTTCTAACTATGCAATATTGCACATATGCATGTACATGTGTACATCTGCACATGCATACATATGTACATACATTTGTACATACATATGTATGAATTCTAGTCTAGACTCTAGACCCCCAATAAGCCCAAAAAAAACACCTATACACACGCACACACACACATGCATACATGCATGCAAACTCTTAATTATGATCTATGTACTTTCAATGCAATAAGAGAAAAGAGAATATGCAAAGGAAACTGAGCAGCATACATACATACATATGTACATGCATACATACATATATGCATGTGCATGTGCATACATATACAAAGACATATAAAGAGTAGAATATTTGGCCACACCCATTTCACTCAAATTGAGCCGAAAAAAGTACAAAAACTAAAACAGAAATAAAAAGGAAAGACAAAAAACTCTATGCTAATGCAAGGAAATGAAAATGTGCAGGGGAAGGTGCAATAACAATAACAGCAACAACAAGTCTAATCAGAATGCAGGCAGAATACGTTCCACACTCGAGCACAACACACAAACACACACACACACATCCACATCCACGAAGGCAGCAGCGCTGTCTAACGGTGCAGGGTTGCTGGCTGTGTTTGAGTTGAAGTTTGAGCGCAACGCGCGGGAAGAGTGAGCATATTTGAGTGTAAAGGCAACAAAGAAAACTAGAAAACTAAAAGGAGAAGAAATAAAAACAACAACAACCACAACTAGCATGCTGCTGCAAATCATAAAGCATACACACACACACACACACACACACACACACACACGCACACACACGCACACACGCACACACACATACAGGCGAACTGCAGCGAGTTAGTTTTTGTACCGTTTGTCGCATTCGGCTTTTAGTCGATTCAGTTGCATTCGGCAAGCCAACGAAGTCGGTTCGGAATTTGTAACATATGAACATTTGAAAATAAAAAACGTCAAGTTAAAATTTTTTGGACATTTGAATAATTTGAAATGCAATTTCGCTTATAGTTCATTTTTTTATGAATATTGACCACACTGTGCGCTGTGACTTGCAAATTTACATGCTGACAGTTGCGCACATTTTAAAATAAACTGTAAATAGTGCAAAGATTTAACATTTTTTTGGTGCGTGAATTGTTCAAAAAATTATATTATTATTTATATATTATTATATTATTTAAATAATATTGAAAAAAAATATATACAAAAAAAATGATGGTGCTGCAGCAACAACAGCGCTTGTGGGATGCAACATCCCAAGCGACTGCAACAACAACAACAACATCAGCAGCAACAACTGCAACACAACAAACAGCCACAAACAACAACAACAACATGTTGAAATTGGAAACTGCGTTGGATAATGATGAAAATGTGCAACTTTTAAGCCGCATGGAGCACGCAACTGCAACACATACATGTAGGATACGATTTTACATTTACATATGTATTAACATTATTATGCTAAAGCGTATAGGGTTGCCAAAGCCCTTTAAGAAACTGCTGTTAAGTTTTCGAGTTGCCAAAAAAAGCTTTGAAAGCTTGCGTTTTCAAAACTAAATCTTGACTTGAGTTTTTGACCAGTTCTGTTAAATTTCAAAAGTTTTTTGTTTGAAATCTTTTTGACATCAGGCAACTTTTGCCTGACTTTTGACTTTTTACTACAAATTTCGACCGAGTTTTTGTTAAAAATTTTCAATAACAACAATTTTTTTACCTTTTTTTATTGTATTTAACATATATTCCTGCAAAAGTCAACTTCCGCCAACAAAAAACCGCATACTTCAATTTTATTCGAATTTTTTGAGATTTTTTTAATTGACTTTCGAGAAAGTAGTTTAAGATTTAATCAAATTTCTCAATTTCAAATTTATTTTTGCAACTTAATAATATGCATTAGAACAAATGTCAATAAGTTAATAGAGTTGACAACTTATGAAATAACTTTTAGTAGCTTCTAGGGTTGCCAAGTTGAACTTTTTGTTTCTTAATTTTAAAGTGATGTATTTTCTGAATTGAGAAATCTTTTTGTAATTAATGAAATACTTAAGAAATTTTACAATATTATGCTGATTATAAACATAACTTTTTTTATATAATATATATTTTAACACATTAACTGAATAATTATAGATTATTGGTATTAAAGGGGTTAAGAATTGAAGTTGGAAAGGTGGGTTGAATCAATTTTGGGTTAATTTTTTGATAAATAAAGAAAAGATGTAATAAAATTAAAGATAGGCTTTTAAGTTATTTTGAAAATCTGAGTGAAAGTAACGGATTTTGTTGTGTTCCTTGTATACCCTTTCCCACCTGTGGCTTTCACTTTCACATTTTTGTCTCAAAAAACATTGTAAAGTGCTTGCAACAAAATGCCGCAGATGATTACAAAAGCCGCCCACACATTAGGGGCAGGACACAGAACTACCGAGAAGAGGCTGCTCGGCATTGAATTTCCATATCACAGGCATCTACAATTTTCATGGCATTTTGTTATAGTTTTGATTTGGTATGATGATGTCCTGCTGATGTTGCTGCTGCTGATGCAGCTGATGCCGCATTCAAACTCCCCGCTGAGCGTGTGATCATTACTTTGTTTACATTTGCATCCCGGCAACTGTCCTTTTTACCTGTCCAGAAACCGGACTATGTCTCAGGTATTTTGCATTCACACACACTTCCAGACACACACGCATACACAACAAAAGGAAACGTTTTTTTTTTACGCATCATGCATATGTCCTTAAAAAAAAGGAAGAGCCAAAGATGAAAAAACGAAGCTGAGGCGTGCAATTTTCCCATAATTTTCCATTTTTGTGCCTAGCCATAAATAAAATAAAAAATACAACAACAGCTAGCCACAAAAGCCAAATTTTGTGTAATTACATTTAAGCCGAAGGTGCAAGGATATGCACTACGAGCCTTTTGCCTTTTTAATTGCATGACACATAAAAAGACAGAAAAAAAGGCAGAAAAAAACCCAAAATTTGGAAACATGCAGATCAGCGTTTGAGTCCCTCTAATGCCACTTGTAATCACATCCCTATGCACAAGGACTCCCCTGATGGTCAACTAAGCCAACCCCAACCCCACTCCTTGCTTGACTTGTACACCCCAACCCATCCAACCCAACAACAAAAAAACCCATTACCAACCACACAAGAGTGTGTCCTGTCCAATGGGTAATCTGTATATTTATAATGCGTTGCCTGGACATTATGCACAAGGATTCCAAAACATTCCATCTACAATATATTGTCGTAAAAATATGTTACTTTTTTTCTATCTCTCTGTGTGTGTGAGTGTATGTGTGTTTGTCGCTTGCTTAGTCAAGGATGCTACACTTTGTTTACGCCCCGGGGGAGCTATAAATTTAATATCTACTTTGCAAGACAAAAAACCAAAATGGCAAAAAACAGCCACAGGACACTGTCCGAGGACAAACGCGCATCAGGAGCTGAGCCTCGCATATGTGTGTATTTGAAGTGTTCGTTGTTTGTGTGTGTGTGTGAGGAATTGAGGATTTTGAATAGATGCTAAACAACAAATGCACTATGTAAAATAATTCGATTGAAACACAAAAATTTACTTTAAATTTAACTTTTAGCTTATAGGAACTTAGTGTAATAAATAATAAAGCCTATATTTTTAAAAACGAGTTCGAATTTTTGGTTTCAAAATCGATTTTCAAACTCGTTTTCAATATACAAACTTTCCACGATAATCTTTTTCCTTTCCCTTCCTAATGAACCCTGATTAAAACACACAACTTTAAGCATTATATTGTCGAACTTAAAAAGGACAAAGTTCCAGCTTTGGAATGCCATTTGGCATGCATCAACCTTTAAAGGATCTTAAAAATTTTACAACGTTAGCACTCAAAGGACACCAAAACACTGAACATTTTTGCATGCCAGTCCTTAAGAACCGTAAATACTAATGGACATTTTACGAGCCAAGAGCTACAGCTGACCAAATGGCCAGACTATGAACAGCAACAAATGTGTCAGAGACACTCACACAACAAGCACACACAACAGACAAACACCAGACATGCCCCTCCCCCCAACAAACTCCCCCCACTCAACTAAACAGTCAGACTGTCCATGACAGTTGCAAATAAAACAGGACATGGCATTTGCATTTAACAGGACGTAGCGAAGAGCTTAGATTAATTAATGGTGCTGCAAAACTATCGATATTAAGCAAAAGTCTATCGATTATAATCGATAAACTTAATTTTACTGATTGGATAATAAAGGTATTGTATTTTGCTTAATTTTATTTATATCGATACAAATCGATAGATTTCAAAAATGTTTGCAAAGATTATTTAAAGCTTAATTTTGAAGCTTTTCAGGTATATAAAAAATACACTTTCCTTAACAAATTAAGCGTATTCTTTTGAAATACAACATTCACACATGTCAACTACATTTCTATTTCAACGATACTATCGATGAATGCTTTTTTTATAAACCACAAAAAAATTTACATTTTGCTTATGTCTTTACAGTTATGCGACACATGTCCAATTCACCGACACCGCCATCACCTCTACGATCCTTATCAGGTATGCACATTATAATCCTTTGGCAACATACAGCAGACATGTCTCAACAATATATAAAAACTATAGCTATAGGGTAAGGACACGGGTCCTGTTTTGGATTGCCTTTTGGTCTCGTGTCTCGGAACGTGGCTACTTTGTGGCTAAATTGATTACTCACACGAGCTATATGTAGCTATTTATTGATGTCTTTTTATATCATCAGGAGCAGGAGCAGGGGCAAGGACAAGGGTCGGGGTAAAATTGTATAGTTTGTTGCCAAAAGGCCAATATGCAGCAACAACAACAACAGCAACCCCAAAAACCAAATGCGAATTTCAAATTTCCTAAGTCTGCGTCTGAGTATGAGTCTAAGGATAACCAGCTCTGTGCGTGCCAGTTGGGCTTGGGTCCTTTGGGTTTATATGTTTATATGTAGGACCAAGCCTAGGTAGGTGCTGCAGCGGGTCAAACACGTGACTGAAGTGTGACCCTGAACCTGAACCCGAACCCAGCCAATGCAATCGAGTTTGCCTATGCAACTACTTGGAAAGCGTACATAATTCAATTTCAAAGCAAATCTCAAAATAAAGAATTGTTTATAATAAAAAATAAGTAATTTAATAATTCGATCAATTAAAGAAATATTATATACGTAAAAAGCTATCGATAGTAACCTCGTAAGCTATCGATGATGAGAGCGCAAGCTATCGATAGTATAGTTAGTGACATCGTTAGCTACCAATATTATCGATTGTGACAGTGTACGCTATCGAAAGCAGCGTAGGCTATCGATAGTAGCGATAGTGACAGAGTAAGATATCGATATTATCGATAGAATAGACAAATTTCGTAAAAAATAATCTGCTGCTTACAAAGTTTACAAAATTATAAACAAAAAAATAATTTCAACACAAATATTTGTTACTAACATTGATAACAGTTTATCGAAGCATTTTCTGTAGTTTATCGAATCATTTTTTCTGGTTACTATCGATAGTTGGAAAGAATCCAATACAAACTAAATTTTAATCTACCTGAATCTATTTCACATTTTTGTATTTTATGCTGCTTCGAATCATCAGTAATATACATCTATATACCTACCATATACAAAAATGTTGCTAAATTTTCGAAAAAAAAACCCCTCTCTGTGCTCTACACTTCGTATGTGAATGACACCCACAACAAAGCGCATTTTGCAACCCTAGTTGATTTAAAGCAATATGCAACAATGTGAATAAGTAGTGATAACAACCCCCAATCAAAATATTCGTAGTATGCAAAAGGTTATGCTTACACACACTTTTGACCCTGTCGAGAACCCCCGCCTGACCCGCCTCTCTGCCAACAAACAAACAAAAATAACAATTTGTCAAAATGTAAATTTTCTCTCTCTCTCTGCTTCTTCGTTTTTGGCACACAGGAGAACTGCGCATTTCAATTGATTGTTCCAACAACAATTATATAACAGGCGACCCTAACTGACGACCTTTCTTTCTGTGCCTCACACCCTCTTTCGGTCTCTCTGTCTCTCTTTCTCATTGACCATAACAAACTGCAGCTAATCTATGCAAAAACATGCATAGATCATGTTGGCAACCCTCGTCGCATCAAATGAGTACTAAATTTAAATGACAACCCTCATACGCAAATTAACAGGCCTGCCATATCAAATGCAACACTCGCGACAATTAAAGTTGCATTTTTATTGGTTAACACAAAATGAAATGATGCTCATTTAGGGCGCATATTTAAATATGTGTCACAACAATAACAACAACAACAGCAATGGAACCCTTAAAAAAAGGGTTGCTTCAGCATAAAAAAAAAACAGTTACGCAAGGAAGCGCAACCAATCAACTGTTGCTTCCTCCCTTTTGCCTGTTTAACATATCATTTGAATAGCGCTGAGGTGTAAAAAGCGTGTGGCAAATTTAAAGGGGTTCCCCTTCACACTCTACCCCGATACCCGTTACCCCGTTACCCTTAACGCCCTTAACCCTTGGCTAAACACAGGGTAACTCTTGAACGCCACTTGTTGACTGCTATTTATTCAAATTGTACGCCTCTTCCGTTCGCTTAAAAAGGGTAATTCAAGGATTAGGTTGCGTGAAGCTAATTGTCCTGGTATAGCGTCATTTGAGTGCCAACCTCTTGTATGATATTATAATCAGCGGTTTTTTTATTTCTTTTATATTTTCGTCTTCATTGGGTGCGCGCTTTTTTTTCAAGTGCGACTTTTTGTGGTTTGCTTTTGGGGCGTTTCGAGGGCGTTTCTTCTTCTTTTTTTTTTGAGAGAGTGTGTTTAAAATATAAACAAGCATTGAATATTGCGTGGAGTTATGAGTTAAGAGTTGATTAAGCATATTGAAAGTGGTATTTAGTTATAAAGGAACTAATTTAATTAGCTTTTTGTAGTAGTCGGAGATTTATAAAAGTCAATCGAAAGCAATAAAAGGTTACTATATAAAATATTTTTTAAAGATTTTTAGTTAGCTTTATATTCAGAAAACGTAGCTGCTCTCGTTTCAGCAATGCCTACTAGATGACAACTATATACAGTGTTTAGTAAGAAAATTTGGTTTCGAACTCGGTTTCGAGAAAGAGAAAACGATTCATTCCTTTTTACTTTTCATAAGGTACTGAAGAGTGATTTAAGTTCCTCTACACACAAAACTTCGGGTTCGAATCCTAGTCATGATTGATCAATTATTGTTTTTCTCCGCTATCATACTATTGGAAGTATCTTTTGATTGAAATTATTAAGTCATTCTATTCAATCTTTAGAAATTATTTCAACAAAGTTCACTTTGCTTTTGTGAACTGAAAGCGAGTTGCCCAAGTTAAAGCTGAGAACTTTGTTGAATCGGTTCATTCACAAAACTTTAACAAATACTACAATAATTCCCCCAACAATTTTATACATTAATTGTTGATAACAGACAATTTGGCTAATGCATGCAGAATATGTAGATTTATTATTGAGATAGTTTGTCTATAATTGGATAGAGCCTGAACAGGGTTCGACATATTCGAATGTATCTTTCCCATAAATCGGAACGCACTTTACATCGTTGCATTTCGGGAAAAAGCAAGGCGACTCCCCATGGCAATGAGCAACCCCTAAATGCGAGGAGAGAAAGAGAGAGAGAGTGCAACAAAAACAACATGCAACACTTCATTTGTCAGTGGAAAACACATTCACACATTGCCATTGTTGCTATAAGGCAGCAGGATAACAGCTACAGGATAACACATCTGCTGGCCGAAAGACAAAACCCCAGCAGAGAGCAGCATCACCTGGTTCTCAATTCTGAATACTGAATACTGAACACTGAATAGTGTGTTTTGGAGTTCCAAAATTCTGGTTTCAAATTTGTGTTTTTTTTTTTTGAGTCTGCACGCGCTGCAGGCGCTGCTGCCATTTACAATAGCTGCTACTTTGTGGCAAGTTGCGCCTGCAGCTTCTTGACTTTCAGTGCACAACAATGCAACTTGCAACCCTTTAGATATGTTTTTTTTGTTGAGCATCAAGTTCACTCTGCCAATCGCAACTTGCATTCACATTTTCCACACCCCTTATATTGAAAAATGGAAAATGAAAAACCCAAAAATTCTCAACTCGTGCATTTCAAATTGCTCGCAATTGTAACGAATTGTTTTTGAACATTCTTTGCAGGGGTTGTTGCAACCAGAAATTTAACAATCAAATTTTCTTCTTTTTTTTTGTGTAACCCTTATGTGATTCGGTTTTTTGTATTTTTTATTTTTTTAAACTGACTGCGTTTTAGTACTCTGCTCTGATCTTCTAATTATATTAGGCGATTTTTTGCGCACACAACAACAAAAATAACAAAACGAAGAACGAAAAGCCATAAAAACAGCTGCCCACATATCAAAGCGCATTTGAAAGTTTTTTTCTTTTCGTTTTTTTTTTTTACAGTACCCGCATTAAAGGCGAGCGCTCTAATCCTGTTACCAGGACGAAAGTGACAAACTAAATGACAAAAGCCGCTTAAAACTATCATTTAATGAAATCGTTTTAAGAACTTTAGTGTGACTCGTGGGTTTAAAGATTTTCAAGCAATTTTTATGTTGTTTTTGCTTTAGCTGAGAGCTGGGGAAATCAAAGCCTTTCTTCAGGCAGTTTTCCAATTATTATCAGGCCTTTTCCGGCTTTCACTTTCAGCAACATTTTGAGAAATTTAGAATTTTCTAATTATCTTTTGAATTGAATGCTTTCTCAATATCAAGTTAATTCAGTTCTTGATCAAATGAAAGTGAATTCAAATCGCAAAATCTAGTCACAAGTGAAATTGCAAACATTTAAAGAAAATTCAACTTAGAGAAAGTGGAAACCGAAATTGGCCTAATCAAATCAATTTTACAAATTTTTTTTAATATTAATCGACAGCAAATACAAGTGAATTCAATCCGCAAAATCTTGTCACAAGTTAAAATGCGTAGATTTAAAGAAAAATTCACATTCAGAATATCTTAAAGAAAGTGGAAACCGGAACTGACCTGCTCAAATCAATTTTCAATATCAATCGAAATCAAATACAAGTGAATTCAATCCACAAAATCAAGTCAAAAGTCAAATAAAGAAAATAAAGAAAATTCAGCTAAGAGATAGTGAAAACCGAAAATAGCCTGATCAAATAAATTTTCAAAATGTTTTTAATATCAATCGATAACAACTACAAGTGAATTCAATCCGCAAAATCTAGATAAAAGTAAAAATGCGAACCCTTACAGAAAATTCACATTCGCAGTATCTTAGCGAAAGTGGAAAATGGAACTTGCTATTATTAATATTCAATCTCAATGATGTAATATTTGATCAGATGCAAGTGAATTCAATCCGCAAAATTTTTCCAAATGCAAAATTTGAAATATTTAAGAAAAATTAATCATTTTTCTATTATTATTATAGAATTTTTGTTGAAGTGTTTTTTCTTTTTTGTATTAGCATTTAAGAATTTTGAAAAGCATTATACTCGTAAAATTACAATATTATTGAAAGAAAATGTCTGCAAGCATTATTTTGATTTTTATAATGCCAACTTTTGTTTTGATTGATCTTTAAAACTATACCTTACAACAGGATTATCTTACAAGACAGGAAGTTGGTAGCTACGCTTTGTTTTACTATGTCCTGTAAATCAATAATTTGTACATGACATATTATGAAATTTGAGCTGCCTGTCGCTGGCACTGCGCAGTTTTTATTTTTAAACAAAAGTCGTAGAAAAGCTTTCTGTGCCTCGGCAATTTTTCAATTATTATGCGTGATTGAGTTTTATTTTTTTCTTTGCTGGGCAATGCGCGTGGGAGTAGGGTGAGGGAGAGGTAGATGGAGAGGGAGGGGGTTTGGGTAGACCGTAAAGGCTGGACAGACAACAGGCCGAAAGAAAACCCTTCCGCTTGAGCGTCTATCGCAAATGCAGCAGCTAACCGCAGGTCGCAGGATGAGAAGGACATTGGCGCATTCAGTTGGAAGATTGAATAAAATTTGCCTTAAAATAGCAAAAATATTGAAAACTTGAGCAGGGTAGGCCTGTGTCCTGCAGCGAAGGCAGGCGTTTTTGTGACTTCAACTTCATTGAGTTGGAAAATTGGAAAAGAAAAAAAAAACCCAAACACACACACATATTTATAAATAGTTGAACTAAAGATAACGCAAATTTTGCTGTTGACCCGGCTAACTTGACCGTTTATAGAAAATTTTAATTTTCGACAAATCTTGGCATAAGATAAAATGTTCGCAAGCGACTATTTATACATTTTTTTTTTATATTATTATTTAAAATCAAATTCGCACGAAAATTTAACTGCGCCCAAGCAATTTTCCAGGCTGAATTTTATCAAAAAATTGGTATGCAGCTAATGATGAATTTTCATACAGATCTTTAAAAATGAATTGGAAACTGATTGAAAATGAAAAAGGTTGCAGCAACAGTTTTCAGTGAATTTTCCACATTTCTTGTTCGAGTTTTCCAAAACTGCTTGTTAGTGCTTACTTTTCATGGTTTGGGCCCTGCGTTGATTCCCAATCGCTAATTGCCAATCTCCAGTTTTTTATAGAGATATGCTATTTTTAACAAAATAATTAAATTTTGTATGTAATTTTCTGCTTTTTACAGACTGTGGCAAGAGCTACGAGGAGGAGGAGGAGTACGATGAGCATTGCGAGGCGCCACAAAATTTGAGCAACAAACGCAACGCACGTCAACTGGATGCGGAACGCGAAAACGAGGTCTTGAATTTGGCGCGCAGCGAGACTCCACCAGCAAAGAGATTGGCATTAGATGAACCACCAACAGCATCAGCAGCAGCAGCAGCATCGGCAGCAGCAGCATCAGCAGCCGCAGCAGCAGTAGCAGCAGCACTGCAGCAACAACAACAGGCACAGCAAGCAGCAATGGGCTTGCCACCGCTGTCCTTTGGGCCAGAGGATATGCAACAAGCGCTGCAGTTGCAGCTGCATGGCTATATTGAAATGGTGCGTCAACTGGCGCCGGAAGCATTTCCCAATCCCAATCTGGCCACACAGTTTCTGCTGCAGAATTCGCTGCAGGCGCTGGCGCAGTTTCAGGCGCTGCAGCAACTGAAGCAGCAGCAGCGCGATCAGCTGCCACAAAGACACTATTCGACGCCGCTGAGCAAATCGCCGCTGCGCAGTCCATCGTTGAGTCCAGTGGCAAGGCCAAATGAGGTGCTGCAGCAAAGAACGCCGCCCAATTCGATGGGTTTGGGTCTGAGCAGCGCTGTGATGACGCCCAATACGCCCAGCATGCAGGGGCAGGGTCAGGGGGCAACAACGACAACAACAACAGCGAGCAGCACGCCCAAGCCTTGCAGCAGCAGTGGCGCCACTGTTGCAGCTGTCATGGCCACCAAGCTGGAGCAATCGCCGGAGGAGACCACCGATCTGGAGGAGCTGGAACAGTTCGCCAAGACCTTCAAGCAACGTCGCATTAAGCTGGGCTTTACCCAAGGCGATGTGGGTCTGGCCATGGGCAAACTCTATGGCAATGATTTCTCCCAGACAACCATCTCACGTTTTGAGGCTTTGAATCTTAGCTTTAAGAACATGTGCAAGCTGAAGCCGCTGCTGCAAAAGTGGCTCGAGGATGCGGATTCGAGTGTGGCTAAGTCGGGCGGTGGTGTCTTCAATATCAATACCATGACAACCAATTTGAGCAGCACACCGGAGAGCATATTGGGCAGACGGCGCAAGAAGCGCACCTCGATAGAGACCACAATTCGAGGTGCTCTGGAGCAGGCCTTTATGCACAACTGCAAGCCCACGTCGGAGGAGATCAATCAGCTGTCGGAGCGTCTGCATATGGATAAGGAGGTGGTGCGCGTTTGGTTCTGCAATCGTCGGCAAAAGGAGAAACGCATTAATCCTTCTCTGGACTTGGATAGTCCAACGGGCACACCATTAAGTAGTCATGCCTTTGGTTATCCACCGCAGGCTCTCAATATGTCCAATGGTCATGTCCTGCTCGAGGCTGGCTCCTTATGCGGCAGCTCGATTAGCTCGGGCGAATGATATGGCCAGGATCATTTGGCTGCTATTTGGTCAGCTTGTATATAAAAAATAAAACAAAAAACTAAAATCTTGAACTGCATTCCACATATCTCCCGCCATTCCTGCCCCCATCCCGCACACTTTTTTTTTAAATTTTTTTTGAAAAACACAATGTTAGTTTTAAGTCTAGGTGATAGAAAAAAAGTCGTATCAGCATCCATTACGAATTTACGAGTACATATATACACACACACACACACATATACGAGTATTAAGCATTGTATTGGATCTATTATAGAGTTCCTAGTTCCTAGCTATACGAATTTCTCAAAACATATATGTATCTATATGTATGTTCAGCTAAACACTATCCATAACTGTTGTGTGTATACGTACATATATATTGTGTCTATCAAGTAGCTACAAGTATATAATATTCATATATACTAATATATTTAGTCATACATCTAATATATATTATATTATGAAGATATTGTTGTACGATGTCCAATTGTAAATTGATCTTAACTCTCAGTTCTAATACAAACATTTCAATAAAAATTATAATATTAAAAAACACAACTTACCTGTTTTCTTGCTGAAATTAAAAATTTGCGATGTAATTGATTGATTTTTTAAAAATTGTCATGATTTTTTTTAATTTAGAAATTAAAACAATTTTGAAAAATTTAAATAAGTTTTTTAAAATTAAAATAATTTTGAAATATTGAAATACATTTTTTAAAAGTTAAAATAAATAAAAGAAATATAATTTTTAGAAATTAAAATAATTTTTAAAAAATTAAAATAGTTTTTTAAAAATTGAAATAGTTTTTTAAAAAATAAAAATTTAAATTTTTATGCAATTAAAGAAAGTTGCGTTTTAAGAATCACATTCCTTATATGTTGAATACAGAATATGTTCTTAAAAACTTTCAGCATATGTATCGATAGTGGTATGATAATCTCGATAGTCGATAGTCAACACCATCGCTACTATCGAGCTCTACTATCGATAATCAATTGCTAACTTAGGTGATGAAAACATAAAAACCGTCAAAACAATTTCAATGACGCTTTGAAGTTAGAAGAAAAGAATCTCAGTAATGTTAGATAGCACTTAAAAGCTATTGATAGCACCGCAACGAAACTATCGATAGTTTCACCGTTAATTTAGCAGCTCTAGTTAAAATAGAAAGGCATATTGCTTAAACAAAAGACTTGCAGACAATTTGGTGCAAGTGCAAACACGAGCAAATCTTGGCGCAAGTTCGATTCGTGTTTTTTTTTTAAAGTTCTTTTCTGACTTTCTGAAAAATATATTAAATTAAATTTAATAATAAATCAAATGGGTAATGTAATAATATATTTTGTCCAAAATCTTTACATAATGTTAGTTTTTCATGCAAGTTTTTGCAAGCAAATCTTGCATCGTTTAAAGTGGGCTTTATAAATCCACTAAAGATTACAATTTAATGGTCGGTATTATTTTTATAATTCAATTAGGTGCCATTTTGAAAAGAAACCCCCAATCGCATACTGCACTCAGTACAAATCCTATGTACACTTGAATCTCATTAGAAGCTCCCTAAATAAATATTTAACTACATATTTAGTTAACTGATTTCTCCAACCCCAAAGAGTTTAGGACACGCGCCAAGCGCAAACACACCATTTTTTAATAAACTTCCTTTCAACATACAAACAGAGAAAGAGAGAGAGAGCCGTGCAGCAACCCCTTTTTCTTTTTTTCTTTTTTGTTGTTGTTGTTGTTGTTGGTCCTTATCCTTGTTGTTGGCTAAATCTCGGAACTGGATTTGTTGGATAAGAAATCACTTCATCTTTTGCCCGGCGACAGTCAATATGGCATTGAAACCAAACCAAACCGAACCGAATGAAACCCTTATTTGTATATTGAGGCAAGCGTGTAAATCCATTTGACCGACCTATCTCACCCCCCGCCTCCCTCCCTCCACCTCTTTACCCAGCAGATAGCAGGCGGGGGGTTGGTGCCATTCTCTGATTCGTTTAAGACCGCTCGATTATGGAGTGAGAGCATTAGGAAGAAAGAAAAAAAAGGGTTTATGCCATAAATTCACACATAGTTATGTCATCTGGCGTTTGGGAAGCTGTTTTTGTTGTTTTGTTTTTTTCTTGGGTATTTTATATTGTCAGTGCAAAGCCTTTGGAATTGTGTCCCAGTTGTAAGTTATCTTGGGTCATTTTCAAATTGTTCTACATTGAAATAATAGTCAATTGAAATCAGCATTAGATGTGCTATGAAATTAATGCTTTTCTTATTATAATTTTGACATTATGTGAGCTTGAAGCTTACACCCTTAAATCTGTAAGACACTATAAATAAAGACTATATTAAGATCTGATTTCTTTTCAAAATTCAATTTTAAAATGTTGACAGTATAAATAAACATCATGTCGATTAAATAGCTTTAATCAACATTTATTTCATTTAAATTTCTTTAAATTTCCTGCTCTTTTGTCTGAAACTGAATCTGCTAGAAAATGTTCTTTTTCTTTTCCTGTTTTCCTTTTTGAAACAGTTTAAAAAAGTTTAAAGGAAATTTCAAACAGTTTTATTATTTTGATCAAAAATATATGCTTAAAATAGAAAGGAGTAGCTCATTGAGAAGGCTTACGGCTTTGACAAACAAAACCTCGGGTTCGATTCCCAGTCAAAAAAATCGTGGCATGTTTACAACTTATCCATTGTAAATGTTTTAAAACTCAAAACAGTGATTTATATTATCTAGGGAACAATAACCAACATTCATTTTACATAAGTATTAATCAAAACAATATATTTTAAAAATAAAACAGAATGTAGGTTTGTCTAGAAAAAGATTTTGATTTGAATTAGCATTAAAATTTAGATGGAAACTCCAAAAAACATATGCTTTATTTAACATAAATTGCTTAAGATCTAAATAAAGTTAATCCAGTAGGATAATTTCCTAATACATTATTTTTGCACGCCTGTTTAAACCTAAAAAAAGAAAAAAAATAAATAATATCGTAAGAGAAACTTTATTTTCGTTAGAAGTTGGCAGCTTCGTTTGATTAATGATTTGCGACTAGCGACGCATTATTATGAAAACGCATTCGAAAATTTCATTAAATTGTTATAAATGGAGGCAGCGCTTGAAGTGGAGTGCTTTGTAGCAAACAACAACAACAGCAATAACAAAAATACATTTCTCAAAATGGAATTCAATTTGCAAATGCAGCGAGCAGCAAGTGAAATCTATCAAAGAACTTAAATCAAATCTTTGGCTGCCGATCTGAGTGCGCCCTATAACATAGGCCACATGCCACATGCTACACACACACACACACACACACACACACACACACACACACACAACACACACACATATAAGTATTAGCCGCCAGCGTGCTTCGTCCTGTTAGCAATTTCAAAAACTCAAACTCAAACCCAAACCCCAATACCATTCCTCATCCCAATTCCAATTGCCATCAACCCGCTTGCCCAGTTTACTATTTGACCAGTTAAATGACCAGAGGGCTGCCTGGCTAAAGGATGAGGGCTGAAGGATTTGGGTTGGGGGCAGGCAGCAGTTTAGGACATTTTGAATATGGCCATGCAATTGAATTTAGAGCTAAAAACTCAAAGCAGGTCCTTTGAACGACCGTCTGCAAGAGACTGATAACATTCAAAGAGCGACGCTCTCGAGTGTACCAATTATGTGTGAGTGCTGAGGTTCTGATGAAAGCCTGCCCATATCCTTGTTGTAGTTCAAGTTACGCCATTGCTTCAAGGCGCTATTGAAAACGCTTTTGATGTTTGAGCAGAACAGCAAATAGATTTGGCAAAACTCGTTTCTCATCTGATTTTGTATGTGTGTGCGAAATTAATATTAAAATGCGGCTAAAACATTGTCAGGGAAATAGGAAAAT
Organism: Hirtodrosophila cameraria; assembly: GCA_949708635.1. Taxonomy (NCBI): domain Eukaryota; kingdom Metazoa; phylum Arthropoda; class Insecta; order Diptera; family Drosophilidae; genus Hirtodrosophila; species Hirtodrosophila cameraria. The sequence goes on from OX453090.1 coordinate 46,998,654, forward strand.
ATTATAAAATACTAGTATTTGAGCCTGTTCTAAATTCAACTTTCGAATTAATGTCACAGAAATAGGTAGTAAGCGAGCACTCAAGAAACTTAAGACTTTTAATTATATCCTGCTCTCAAAAGTATGCTACAAAATTTTCTTTGAAATTTATTTGTAAGTGGAAATGGCTGGATTATTTAAACATATTCAGCTATGTTTAATACCAAAGAAATATGTAAAGAAGCAGCGAATACAAATGATATTAACTATAAATAAAACTAAGTTTCTTAATTTTATCTTCCTCCAATAAGCTGATTTCACTATTAAATCAATTTCACAAATAACTGCGTAGCATAATTTTCAGAGGACGATCAAATTACGAAGCTTGGTTTTTTTTAAGCAACATTTTGTATAACAACAAGCCAAACATTTAATCCACTTTATGCATTCTTCTGTCTAATATCAATGCTTCATACCAATAACAGTGTATTCAACATTTAGCAGACATCAATTTAAATCTGATTTGAATCGAATCAAACCAAATAAAAAGTGCTTAGCATGTTTTTCAGAGCAAAATATAATTTAAAACTTTAATTTGTAAACTAAAGACAATCTGAAAAGTATGCTTTGCATAGTTGTGCCAAATTAATACGAAAGTGGATTTAAACACAATTATGGATATAAAACTTAATAAAAATTTAAAGTATTTTTCAAATGATGAGCACAGCTAGAGCATTTCGGGTATAAAGAAAGATGTCCTGGACAACGGATGTCAATTGATGTGAACAAATTGAAAGTGCTCGAAAATTATATGGCAAGCATATGTTAAGTTACTGCGTGATTGCTTGCGAATTTGATGCTTTGAATTTCAATTTGCAAAAGGAATCGGAATTGGAATTGAAATTGGAATCGGAGAAAAAGCACACACCCCTTTCAACACAGTGGCTGTCTTTGTTGTCATCGTCGTCAAGTGAATACAAGAGTTGTGCAAACATTTGGCACAAAAAAAAAAACAACAGCAGCAGCGTAGAAAACTCAATTGAATTACAATGAAAATATGAAATGAGCAACAAAGAAAAGTCAGCCAAGTTTTTCTTTCGCATACGAGTACAACAACAACAACAAGATAAAATAAAGCAAACATGTAGCAAACAAAACAAAGAGAAATACTTATAAATGTAGCATAAAAACCGAGCATTGAAAAATTCTAAAGTGTGGGCCAGGCCAAGTAAATAGCTAGCTGGAAGTTAAAAAACACAAGAAAAAAACAAAAACAAAAACAAAAAGCGCAAATTCAATATTTGCGCATACAAACAAATGCGATGCTCGGGACGACAAGGCTCCCAGGACAAACAAACGAGCAGTCAAACAAACCAACAATCAAATGTAGCAAAGTGCTTACTGCTCTGGGCTATGAAAATCATGAAAATCTTGAAAATTGTTGAAACAAAGGTTTCGATTTTGAGCTACCCCAAATAATTCAAAGACAACAGTCCAAACACGACTTGAAAATGGCTGAATTTTAAAAAAAATGGCAGCTCAAAAAAAAAAAAATGAAATGCAAATTTGCCAAAGCACCCTAAGAAAACAGGACTTTCAACACGCTTTAGCTATCAGCCAATTAGCTGATAAAGTTTTATGCTCAAAAATCAAAGCAACAACCCTGCTGAACAAAAGGAATTTTTTCGTTGGGCGTCAACTGAAATCAACACCATCAAACTTGATCCTTTTTGACATGTTTACACATTTAATTAACTTACACGCGCCCAAAACTTCCGGTTCGGTCCAGTTCGGTCAAGTCCTAGACAGGACAAATGTGCCAGATAGTGCGCAACTAATCACACGCCCAAGTGTAAACGAAACCCCAACAAAATGGGGCTAAGAAAACAGTTGGAAAACGGGTCAACGCTTCGTTTTTTTTCCTCTCTTTTTTGACAATTTGAAACCATTTCAAGTGGTTTAATCATTTAACGCACATCATAAAAATCGCATCAAGTGATTTTTATTTACACGCACAACAAAAGAATGCCAACAAAACGACAAAAACGACGGAGGCCGGCAAATATGAAGCAATACCCAAAAATAAAAACCCTTTGAAATTTTAGCAGCGCACAAAAGGACGAGCATATTACACATACTCTCTCACATTAGATGAGTTAAAGGTATTAATGATCAAATAGTTGTGATGAAAATAAACTCGGCCCTTTATCTTAGTTCAAAAGTTAGTTTTGTGCACAAATTGTTATTATTTAAATATTGTAATGTCATTTTATTACTTTAAACATTAAATTATATTTCTTATCAAAATAGCTTCAGTTTTGACAAAGTTGGACTTGTACATTTCGCAACTCCATATTTTGCATGAGCCCAGCTTCATTGATAATGTGGCTAGAAAGTCAAGAATTGCTTTCTAAAATTTTAAAAATTTAATATCCAAAGCAACCTAAAGCAAATACGATCGAGTGAATTTAGGCCGCAATGCATTTTGTTTGGCGATAGACTAACAACGGTTACGGTTTTTCTATTTCTTTTAAAATTTCGCCCTAAAGAGATTTCACACATACCGAAAATATATATGTTTCACATCAAAAGTTCAATACCAAGTAAATAACGAAGTGAAATTATGCACAATATATACATTTGTAGGGCATAGTGCATATTATGAAAATTATTTATTCACTTGCTCAATTTGTATCCTCTTTAATAAAGGTGAACTGCAAATTTTAAATAAAAAACATTTTAGCGCCAAACAACGAATGCGACAAGTGTGGCAACGCCAAGTATGTGAATAGCAACGCTAAGAATTCACTTGTTTGTCAAGTGTGGCAGCACTAAATCAAAACTCGAACAACCAATGTGAATGGCAAGTTTTAAAAAGTAATTTAATTCAAGTAATTTAATTATAAAGTTATATATCAATTTAACTAAATGTAAAATACATATCGTATCTTATACACTATTGAATGTATTTATACCAAAATGCAAGATATATATTGTACATTATTTGCAAATTTAATACAATATAATTAATGCGCTCAAATTTGAATAAAATAGTTTACCGCCAACTATGACTTTGTCAAATCTGGCAACGCCAAACAAATAAACGCGCACGCATGTGAATGGCAAATGCATAAAAATAATTTTGACTTGATTTGCACGATGCATTTCCATGCAGACAAATCCATTGATTTCCTTTTTAGGAGTTGCTGCTTATTGCAGCTTTCATTTACACAATGCAACTGATTATACAAATACAGATATGGAATATAAAAATTAAAACTTATGACAATTTGTAATATAGAATATAATTTGTATACGTTATGCTAAATAAGAGTGACCATCTACAAATATTTTAGACTTTTTATATTAAGCTTGAAACCAAATCGGTCATATCAGAATGATAGTAAGCCAATATGCCTGCTTTTGTCTCACTAGTTTTCATTCCCACATCCCTTGCCCACATGGCATGCATGGAAATGCATCGTGTAAATGAAGCCAGTCATATTCGATTCAAGTTACCGAGTTTAATCTCGATGTTAATACAAAGCGAAATACATATTTTATTAATCATTAAATAGATATTTAGTTTTGTAAGGCGTAGTGTAGTGTCGTGTATATAATGTGAATTTTATTCAATTGGGTGCTTAAGTGCAGCCGCATTATGATTTCGCGTTTAATGTGTAAGTGTTGTGTGTTTTGTTTTGTTTTTGTTTTGGATGTTATATGAAAATGCAAATAAGTATATAGAATAGAATCTTCTTGATCGCGCTGCAGCCTTGACAAAGAGCGCACAAATACACAGTGGGATCAATTGGGGGATATACCGCTTAGCTGAAGGTGTTGACCTATTAGAAAATACATAAAAATAAAAAAGTTATTAAACAGATCAAAATCCAATTATTTAGATTTACTTACAATATCGTCGATCTTTAGTATGGAGCGTATAGTCTCCGTGGCCAGAGTAATAGCCGAAGTGCTGACCAGCAGCGGCTGCACAACATTCTCCGCAAATATATCGGTAATAGCGCCCTTGCGCACATTTATGCCCGCATTCTTTTCGCCCTGAGCATGACGATTGCGCAGCTCCGTAACGGTGGCAATCGGATTGAGGCCGGCATTCTCGGCGAGTGTGGAGGGAATGACCTCCAGAGCATCGGCAAATGCACGATAACAATAGGCATCGACGCCATCGACCGTTTGTGAAAAGGCGGCCAGCTGCAAGGCCATCTCAATCTCAGGCGCACCACCGCCCACAATCTGGAAAGGTTTCTTCACCAAGCAACGCACCACACAGAGGGCATCGTGCAGGGAGCGAGCTGCCTCCTCCAGCACCAGCTTGTTGGAGCCGCGGCATATAATGGAAACGGTGCGTCCTTGGTTCTGTATGCCGGTGATCTTGACAAACTTGTTGGTGCCGCTAGGCACTTCTTCGACCAGTTCAGCGCTGCACAAGTTCTCAGCTGTGAAATGATCCAGCGAGGCAATGGGACGGCAATGGAGTGTCTTGCAAACAAATTCAATGTCCTCGCGTTCAACATCCTTAACAACCAAACACTTGATCTTGTCCAAAAAGTGCTGAGCCAGATCCGAAACGGCATCACTGCAAACCAAATAAAACAATTATAAAAATCAGTTTTCATATTTTTCACTGACAACAAAATTATTTTTGGCGTTTATCTGCGTTCATCTCAAAACCAACTATTCGTTCAAAAGTTATAAACATTTTACAAAAAATGTTGTGGGTTTTTCTGTTCGTCTTTTAATTTGTTTTCTTTCATAAACCGAACAGAGAAGACACTAACATAGTTGTTGCTATCTCTGTCTATTTCTCTCCTTCTCACTACCACTTTGTCTCTTTCTTTTCTATTCTTTAAAAATCTTTTTGCGCAAAGTGCGTAATGCCAAGTACGTTTTATTAATATGAATAGTTCATATTTGTTGAATCATTCTTAGCAATTCTTGGCGTACTACTTTTTTGGATACAAAAATACTTTGTTTAAAAAAAAGTAAAATAATTATATACTGTATCAAAAACTCACCGCAAAATAGACTTCTGTACGAGAAGGACATTACAGCCAGCCTTCTTGATTTGTTTGACAATGTTCAGAATGTAGGAGCGTTCCTCCTTGAGGACACGATCCATGGCCGCATAATCGCTAACAATCACATTATGATCCATATCGGTTTTTGGTGCCGAAATGCAAAATTGAATTAGACCAATTTTGGCCTTCTCAATGCGCTTGGGTGCATTGGTGCCCGCCGAGCGGGTGGTAAAGACCAAACCTTGAACCAGCTCGGTATCCTCAACGGTGCCACCCAGACTTTGAATAACCTTAATATTCTTAAGATCCACAGCTTGTTCCTTGCCCGGTTCGGTGACCTTCAGCACCGCATCGACGGCAATGGGGGCCAGCAGGCTGCTCTGTTGGGAGACAACCTTGGAGTTAAGCGATGTGGAGGCGCTCTTAATCAATGTATCGCGATCATCCAGCTGAATGGGCGTGGCCATTTCAGTGAGTATCTCAACCGCCTTGTTGGAGCAACGCTGAAATGAATCAGAAATTGCCGTGGGATGCAGACCCTTCTGCAACAGCTTCTGGCATGCTTCAAGCAGTGCGCCAGCAATAACCACCACAGATGTGGTGCCATCACCAGCTTCAACATCCTGGGCACGCGATAGCTCCACCAGCATTTTGGCAGCCGGATGCAAAACGTTCATTTGCTTCAAAATGGTGGCACCATCGTTGGTTATCGATACCTCACCATTGGCTGACTGGATCATTTTGTCCATGCCGCGTGGACCCAAGCTGGTGCGAATAGCATCGGAAACAGCTGCAACAAAAAGCATCGATTAGTACCGCTTCGAATGTATTATTTAAAAAACAAAGAAATAAGAGTTATCTTCGGCGTGCCAAGTTGCATGAAGATAGCTTTAAAACTGACTAGATCCTATAAATTTTTGAAAAGTAAATTGCAATTTTCATATAGACAACAGAACAAAACCTAATATACTTTTATTCCATTTCTCAATGTTTTGAAATTTTTTGGACATACTTTATAATCAAAATTAGTGTATGTTGAGTTTTTAAATATACATTTATTGATCATACCTCTAACTTGATTTGATTTTGTTTTGATTTTTCATCTTGTAAAACAAATATCAGAAGTGTAAAGCAACAACAATTATTAAATAATAAAATATATGGTAAACCGGGCACTTTCATAAATGTAGTCAATAAATAACAACAAAGTCGAGACGGAAGATATGCATAACAAAGTTGTACGATTTTCAGAGCGCTTCAAATCGGAATCGCAAAATTTGATTGAAATCGCAAATTACAAAAGTAAAGTAAAAAGCGGAGCATGGCTGATTAACCTCAATATAAGCAACATGCACATTCAAAACACTTTCAGTTTCATACAAAAACTTTTATAGTTGAAAGCATTCTGCACAGCAAAAACGTATGAAAAGGCTTAAAAAAAAACAACAATTTAATTGATGGATTTGCAAAGTTTGTAAGCTTTTTCGCTGCTGACTGCGCTAAAAAGCCAGAGCTGGCGTGAAAAAAGCATAATTGGCAACACTGATCACATGAGTCACAACGCCAGATGTGCCATCACCAAGAAGTTTCGAGACGTTAGCCGCAGCCGGCAACTGCTGCTTATGTTTTATGCATTTTTCTAATGAAACATTAGTTAACAATAATATAGAAGCAAGGCAGGATGCAATTTGCAACATAAATAAGATTATGGCATACGTTTTATGTGATGGCTTAGCGTCTTTTGATGTTAATTAGAATATTTTCATACCTTTTGCCGCCTGTATATTTGACATCCGCACATCGGCTGGCTTGGACTTGTCTTTGAAGGCCTGTGCCCTCGGTTTAATGCCAATGGTTTGAGCTTTCGGCGCCATTGTTGTGTTTATTATGCAGTTATTAACGATTTGCAATTTTTAAGCGTAATTTTCAACGCGATGAACACAGATTAGAATTTGTCTAAAACTATGTTTTTCGGTGCCCCGTGACGGATAGTGACGGGTTAAACTCGGCCAATGTTATCGATATCATTTTCATTGATTCTCGATATGCTGTCATTAAACAACACTCTTTTGTGCGCGTCTGCTGTTGAATGGCTGTTGAATTTTACTTTAAACAATTGCATAAATTTATAGCATGATTTCGATAATTTTGAATGAATTTTTTTTTGTTTCCATTAGCTGTCTATTTCATATTACTTCCTTAATTAATCTTAATGCAATATTATATTAAAGTACTTACTTATGTGCGTGCATTTCTGTACCTAACTGTTTTTAAACATTCGATTATTTGAAAAGTATTTAAACAGAAGCATATTTTTGCTTTAATGTTTTTTTTTTTTTTTCCCCAGCAAAATTTAGTTTTATTATTTATAACCTTTTACAACACAAATTCAACTCAGCTGTTTTCGTCCTTTGAACAGCTGTTCACACAACCTAAAACCAAATAAACAGTGATTTGTGACATTTTTGCAATTGAATTTAGTGAAAACTAAATCAAAATCAGTTGCATGTATACCCCAACGAAAGCGAGAGCGTTTTCTAAATTACTATCGATATTGTCAATTGATGCTGTTATCGATCGCAAGAACTTTTTCAAAAAATACGCCCCAACCTTTGTACATTCCTAAAATTACATTTATAATTGGATGAAGAACATGGAAGTTATTAAATATGCTGGTAATACACAAAATGGAGTTTTACAAATTTTGTATACATGGACCATAGATAATTTTACGTTGTTAACGGAAATGAGTGCACATTGTGGCTTAAAATCACCTACGTTTCCAAACGATACTAGTGGTATCAAATTTTTTATGGAGCTACAACCCAGTAAATCTAGCGATTCTGACTTCTTGTTCGTAGGCATAACTCCAATTAAATCACAAGCGAAGAAAAATAAATACAAGGTTAGCATTTCTATACTAAATAGCCCATCAAGTCAAAAGTCCTTTCTGTTGGGGTGTTATCAATCATGCACAGTCGGTTTAATAAACTGGGAGCAACTATTTAATGAAAAGGATACACTTTTACCTAATGACAATCTTAAAATATCGTGTGAGATCATCATGCTGAAAACTCCTGAGAACTACTGTGAACGGTTGAACAAGGTGATAGTTCCTAAATGTCAACTAGCAGAAGATTTTGGCAACTTACTCAATCAAGAGAACTTCCATGATGTAACCATAGAAACGGGCGACGGACGTAAAATATCAGCAAATAGGTTCATACTATCAGGTAAGAAATAAAAAAAATGTAACCTTTATTCAACTAAAGTTTATATTTGCAGCACGCAGTAAAGTCTTTGCAGCAATGTTCAGGCATCCATTGGAGGAAAGCCAGCTGAATTGTGTTACAATTAGTGATTTCAATTACGAGGTTATCTCCGAAATGCTGCGATTCATATACACTGGCCAAGCACCTAATCTGGAAGACGTGGTTGAAGATCTGATTGGGGCTGCTGACAAATATGAGCTCGACAGGCTTAAAGCAATGTGTGCATCTTGCTTGAGCGAAAAACTTTCCATAGAAACTGCAGCAATAACACTTCAGTTATCTGATGTTTATAATGTTGAAGAACTTAAGTCAGAATCTATAGAATTCATTAAAAGCCATGCTCAAAGCGTATCTGAGACGTCCAACTGGAAAAAGCTTATTTCAACAGATAGAAACATTTTAATCGAGTACTTTGTTGAATCAGTACTTCATGAATTGAAATTGAATGATGATATTAAAAAATACGCTTAAGCCTGGTATTTGTATACCAAACAATATTTGAATATGTATTATCAAATAAGAAAAACTTATACACGTGGTAGAAATCTATTGACGATGCGGATCTAAGCCAATTTGTGATATTACATTTTGTGACGAAGTATATTCAATTTAATATATGAACTAAGTATTTTAAATTATAAAATTGACTAACATTCGATACAATCGATAGTGATACAAGCTACAATCGATGCTAGCCATTTTCTTTCTATCGTAGCAGATTTTGCACGAGGACAACGTTTTTTAAACTTGTAAATCCGCCCGCTCAAATTATACATCTCGGTTTTGTTTGAGCACTATATTATTTGATATGGGTGATTTGAAGTATGTCGGATTCACACAAAATACAGTCACACGGATCTCCTATACATGGACCACCAACAATTTTACTTTAGTAATCGAAATGAATCTGATTTGTGGATTAAAGTCTCCTCTGTTTCAAAATGATGATAAGTGGACCAAATTTGCTTCGGGGCTTCGGAATGGGGGCTCTGAATATTTATATATAGTGATAAAGGGCCCCTTCAAGGGACTTTCAAGACACTTGCAAGTTTACATTTTCTATAAAAGATTCCAACACCCAAAAACATGAAATTATATCGTTGCCAAGCCGTGCAATGTTTCGATTTTTGAAGTTGAACAAAGTAATGGAACTTTTAATAAATGACGAACATGTGGAATTGTTGAAGATATTACTAGCTTAATTGTCGAGAATCAATTCCATGATGTGACAATCATAACAGGCGATGGATACGAATTACCAGGTAAGAAAGAATATTTGTAAAAGCATAGCCGAGACAGAGGATTGGAAGAAGTTAGTTGCATCTGATTGGAAACTAATAATTGAGTCCGCAGTTGAATGCTTGAATTGAATTATGATACTGAAAACTACATTAAAATTTAACAATACCAATCAATATGCATGTTTATGCAAGATTGGTTCACTGTAATCATATTTGAAATAATATAAATCATATCTTTATTATATGTGTTATATAATTTGAAGTATCTCAATAGAATACGTTTTCTTAGTTTAAAACGTATGTATGAATATTTGAGTTAATATTATTTTTATTTTCACTATGTTTTTCAAATTGGACATGTTATCATGATTCAGAATAAATGTACCATACGTTATCATATCTAGCATACATATGTATATTGCACTTGTTTTTGATTTTAAAAATATTGTGCTAATTGTGCTTGGCGGTTGGCGGTACTTCGTCGGGACCAATTTCAATCTTTTCCGGCACACTAACAATCGAATTTTTATCAGAATTTATTTGAGCCGTGACTTCCGTGAACAGTTTTTCCCATTCCCAAAGCTCGTCGGCTTCGTCGAGACTTTCTTGGACCTGCAAACAACGTGTCAATATGGACAAATCGACGTCTTCGATAGCTGAGAACGCATTTTGTGAAAGTAGGTCGGAGCTTAATTCCTTAAAAGTAACATCGCGGTTAATATTTCCACTGAGAGAGGGAAGAATATTGTACATTTTGTTAGTTTTAAATGCCAAAAAACTTACGAAGGTGGTTCAACAATTTCATTGAGCAAAATATCATCCTTGATATCATCCAAATCGGGTACAATGGGTATGTCATCCGTAGGTATTGAGCTTGTGGCAGATTTTGTCACCTGAAATCTCTCGCTAAATTTTTGAAAATGTTTATTAAAGTCACTTTTGGACAATAATGCAAGCTTAGTTTACTTACTCATCAAATGAATTTTTCTTCGATCTGTTGATAGATATATAAATGTTGAATATAAATTAATTGTGCACTAAATAAAACAGCTCACTTTAATCCTTTTAATCCAGAATCAGCCCAACCACCCGACACGCGTCTAATGGGCGGACGGCTTGAATCAAATTCATTATTATAAGTTGTGGGAGTTGTTGCCACTGTACTCGTGGGACTGCTGCTCGCATTGTGCACATCCAGAGTGATATCTATGGATATGTCCTTATTTAGAAGCTGCGTTGAGCTGGCTAAACCGGTCGACGCTGCAGTCGAAGATGCAGCCTGCGTTTGTTCATTTAGCACATCGCGACTCTTTGAGCGGCGACCTTTACGCGCCGTAGTCTATAATACAACAAATATAGTTGATATAAAATCGTTAATTTGTTTCGATTTTACCTTTCTAATTGTCATTTTAATTTCTTCAGCCCAATCCATTGCAGACAATAATTATAATTATTTTGTTTATGTTTTTCCGCGTTGCCTTGGCAACAAGTTGCTGCAGCAGTATTGGTGATGTATCGTTACAGTGCTGTAAGACGGCCAACTACCGCAATCGATAGCTATCGATAACAGCTATTTTGCTTGTGTTTCGCAACCAACTTCATGTGATAGAATAAAGGCTTTTTTATCGCCTGATTAGTTCAAAATACAAAAATATTATTATTTATTTTGTCTACCAAAATGCTGACTGACGATGATGACTTCTTTTATGAGGATAAAATGTGAGTAATGAACATTTAAAGCAAACATCCTTTTACCGCTTCATTTGGGCTGAGCAGCCTTCTCGAATTCTGTGCTGTTATAAAAATCAATAATGGGGTCAACATATTGAACATGATTGTATTGTGTTTGTTTGTTTTTTTGTTTTTGTTTTTGGCGCAACTTTAATGTGCTATATTTTAAACAACAACAAACACAAATGTTAAATTTTAGTCCAAGTGAAGTTTCCTCAGTGCTTATACAATTTGATGAGGATACCATGGTCGACTCTGTGGCGTAAGTATCATTGGAGAGAGAGATTGCTCTATTTGCCAGATAAATACAGCACATATTGCCAATTCTTAAAAGTTCTATATGCCATACGGATGTTCACAAGGAGCTGAAGTCCTGCCAGAGCGATACAGATACAGAAACTGCAATAGTTCTTTGCAGTGGCCTTGACTTGGCATCAGAGAAATTTGGACAGCTCAATAAACAGAAATATGAGTTAGATCGTTTGTAAGTCAATTTTCTTGACCCAAATATAGCTAGATATATATAGTTATATACTAACATTTATGTAGTGTCTCAAAAGCTACCAACATAGACGGAGACTGAATACCAATAATTATCAAAAAACTTAGATATAATGGAATCATTAGGATTAAGTGCAAAATATAAACCATTCAACATGTTTAACACCATTTGTTATTTATATTGTAATCACCAAATAGTTGAAATATTATATTATTATAATATTATATTTTGTTAATGTGTAGATGTATATATTTAAGTATATGCTTAGTCTTTAAAGTTAAAAATGTGCAGTAGTGCTAGAACTTTAAAAACGTATAAGCATTGAGCACGACCGTTACAAATATTTTAGTAAAAAGATTTAGAATAAGTTTACATAATAAATTTACATGTATCGTATCAAGAAAATTTGTTGGAAAATGGAATACAGGAAAAAAAAGCTAAAGCATACATGTATTAATTATTTTTAATAGGCTCATATATATATATTATATGCCATAAGAATGTACTGTTTATTAAAATCTTTCATATTAAAATTCTTATAAAGAGATTTTTTTAAATATCTCTCTCAATATCCAAATAAATGAAATTTATTACAAGTTTTAAGCAAAGAAGTTACTTTCAAAATAATAATTACAATAGGTTTTAATTAGTTTAAATTGATTTGAATCGTGATGGCTTAGCTTTAAATGACTTCTTTCTTTTTTAAGTTGTCAAAACAGTTTTATGGCTTTGCTAGAACTAATAAGCCGGTTATTTAGTAAGTTGCACCCATGGATGTGAGTATAGCACGCTACATTATTATTTTTACCATGCTCAAACTTAGGTCATGACCACTACTATATAAGTCTACTAAATGTAACTCAAGCTAATCTATTTGATTTTCATATACAAAACAGGGGAATGACTGTCACCACCAATGCAGTTGTCATAACCAAGGATCAGAGCAACTTGATTGGTATCAGCATTGGCGGCGGTGCGCCGATGTGTCCTTGTCTCTATATTGTACAGGTGAGAGTTTCAAAACTAATTTCGACCAAAATTCATACAGTTTCTAAAGTTTACTATACTCTTTTTTTGTTGACTTTATTGTACCTTTGTGTAACACATTGAAAGAGACGTCTCCAACCTAATAAAGTCTATATATTCTTGATCAGATATACATATATCTGAAGTAAGTTCAGACATAACAAGTTGTATTATTCTTTAGCGCATTATATAGCATACCTTAACAGTTTTGGTAGCGGCACAGCTTTCTTAAATATTATATATCTTGTTTAATAAGTACGCAGGGTTTTTTAATATTATGTGAAATTAAACAAATATAACACAGCTGTTCAACGACTTTATATTGATAATTAAGAAAGTCGTGGAACAGCTTAAAAGTCTATAAGTTAATTCCATAAAATATTATTAGCTTTAGATAAATGAAGTCTTATTATAATTGAAATATACTATATTTATTATTGTGCCTTTATGCGCTTGCAAGGATTTGGTCGTGCCTTGAAATTGGTCAATTTACGCAGCTCCTTATACTCCTGCTGCCGGCGACGCGCCCACTCCATGGCCTGATGACGCCAGCGTGCCTCTTGCTCGCGCCTGGTCCACTCATCAAAGAGCTTGCGGCGCTCACCGCGCTCCACAGACTTCAGCTGAAATGGCTTCGTCTTGATGATGCTGGACTCGATGCGAAGGACAAACGGCGGCTTGCGCCAGGAGTCAAAGGATGGTGACTTAATTTTGTGACGCAGATTCAACGCCTGGTTCAGCCGCTGCATTCGCATGTTATGCTTCTCGCTGGCCTTCATGGAGTTGATTAGGGTCAAGGGCGTTTGCGGCTCGGTGACCTTCTGCAACGATATCATTTGACGCATCTTATTGCGACACTCCCAGCGCTTATGTAGCTGACTAAAATTTGGCACTGGATGACTATGAAATTCGCGTAGCTCTCGCTGCGCCTTAGTTATCTTCTTCAGATTTCTTTGACGATTTCGCTGATATTGCTGCTGAAATTTGCATACCTTTGGCCCGCCATGCTTACGTTGCTTGCTGCGTCCTCTCTTCGACTTGTCGAGGCCGGCCTGTTGGCGCAGCAGCAGCTCATTCGAATTGTGCTCCCTTAATATGGATCTCAGTTTATTGTTGACTTGTTCGCAGCGCGTTATGAATTTCGGTTTGAGCGCTGTTTTCTGCGACTCCATGTCGATCCCCTTGTACCAATGGGAGATAGTCATAGTGCTAGGCTTTTCTTTTTCATAAATTTTGTTGCCAAAAATATTTACAAACAGAAGGTGTTTCTTTTCAATTTTGATAATAAATGTAGTATTTATATTTAAAAACAAAATAAAAACGACTACTTGAACTACTTTCTGATATACGACTTGTATAAATACGGTCGTACATTTTAAACCATGCCTAGATTATCAGGCCTGTTCTACAAATCGATTCCCATCAAAATTGTCGAAACCGAAATAAAAACAGAGCTGTATATAGTTAACTAACTAACTTATTGTTATTGTATTAATTACAATGTGGCACACAGGAGGCCCTGTTTTATATTTGCCTCAAGAAAAGCTATGAGATATATTTATACTCTTGAAGATAAGTTTTGCATATACAAATTTAATTTTATTATTAGCCCGAATTTTATGAAACTTAGTCAGCATGTGTATAACATATTAAAATTGAGTACTAGCATGTTTAATTGAAATATCTATATAAACAAAAAAGTTGTTCAAACAATAACTCATTTTTCAGTAGATTATCTCTATGGAAGCTATAGGCGTTCGATTTTGATAAGATTTGGTCAGTGGTCTGACTTCGATGACATTTTGTCAAAATGTTTAGGACGTGTTTAAACTTGGATAAAGTGAGTTCGGTTGAGTTGTCTTAAAAAAAAAAAAACAAAAGATTTTCATTCAACTCATTTTTCAACCGATTTTTTCTATAGCAGCTATATGTTATAGTGGTCCGATCTGTTCGGTGCTGACATATACACTCTCTGCACCAAAAAGAAGCATCAGTGCCAAATTTGAACTTAGAATTTAACTTAGAAAGAGACAGACAGACAGACGGACTAGTTCGACTCGTGTTATCTAGAATAAATATTCTTTATGGTGTCAAAAATGTCTCTTTCAATTTATGACATGTTTGTAATACTCTCTGCAATTTTAGAATAATAAATATTAATCTGTACTATATATTTATAGGTATTTGATGGAACACCCGCGGCACGTGAGGGTTCCTTGCAGTCTGGCGATGAGCTGCTGGCCGTCAATTCGGTCAGTGTGAAGGGCAAGACGAAGGTGGAAGTGGCCAAGATGATACAGACGGCCACCGATGAGGTCACCGTTCATTATAATAAACTGCACGCGGATCCAGAACAAGGCAAAACCCTGGACATTATATTGAAAAAACTAAAGCATCGCATTGTGGACAATTTGTCAAGCAATACGGCGGATACATTGGGTCTATCACGTGCCATACTATGCAATGATTCGCTAGTCAAACGGCTGGAGGAGCTGGAGGGTACCGAGCTAATGTATAAGGGTCTGGTGGAACATGCTCGTCGCATGTTGAAAGCCTACTATGATCTACTGCAGACACACAAATCATTTGGCGATTGCTTCACACAGATCTCGGCACATGAGCCACAACAGCGTGCCTCGGAGGCATTTCGTACCTTTGGCGAGTTCCATCGCTCAATGGATAAGGATGGGCTGGCCATCATTAAACAGATTAAGCCCGTGCTGGCTGACCTGGGCACATACCTGAACAAGGCTATACCGGACACAAAGCTAACCGTGCGTCGTTATGCGGATGCCAAATTTACGTATCTATCGTATTGTCTAAAAGTCAAGGAAATGGATGACGAGGAGCATGGCTTTGCGGCGCTGCAGGAGCCGCTCTATCGCGTGGAGACGGGCAACTATGAGTATCGATTGATACTGCGCTGTCGCCAGGATGCACGCACCAAATTTGCCAAATTGCGCACCGATGTGCTCGAGAAGATGGAGCTGCTGGAATGTAAGCATGCCATGGATTTGAATAAACAGCTGCGCAGCCTGCTCGAAAGTCTGGCTGAGCTGCACAGAAGTTTGGTGGAGCGTTTGGATCTGTTGCCGCCGCTGTTTCCCATTGAGGTGGACTTTAAGGAAACCGATTTTCAATACAAATCCAGCACATTGAAGCCCCAGGAGCTGGATGATGATGAAATCGAAGCCAATAATCATACACGTGCCAATAAAGTGTATTATGGTGTGGCTGCTGTTGAACAACCTGCTCCCATTATCAATGTGGAGCTCAAAGAGACTGCCCCATCTACTCTAACTGACTCAATAAGCAATGAGAACGAAACACTGCTTAAAGAACTGGGTCTACATGATGTCGATTTGCTATCGAATCCACAAACGATTAGCAATCAAAAGGACTCAATATCTGCTCAAAATGATGGCTACGATTTTGATCTATTTTTGAATCAGGCTAATGCCACCACAAGCCTCGAACGTGACCTGATGTCGGCTAATGCCAGCGAAACAGATTTGCTTTTGCAATGAAATTTTTTAATTAGCGTAAACATATGAATGTGTTCAAATAAAATACGTGTATAAATTATTGAATCATTTGTAATACAATATATCTGCCAGAGCTGTAAATGATTGAATTAACAATTTTTTGATTTAATTATATTTTTTTAAAATTAAATTTGAAGTTGATTTCTTTTAAATTGAAAAAGACATAAATTTTTGACTTCATTCTTTGATTTTAAGATTTTGCTTTTAACTTCAAAAATTAATTGTACTGAAATATGTTTTGAAAGTTTATACAACTTTGATTTGATTGAAAAACTTTAACCTTATTTTTACATCCATTAAAAATGTGTTAAGGTGAACTATAAAATGCTGCAAATGTATGTCTATATATATAAAATCGATTGGACCCATCCGTATGTCCGTCTGTCTGACCGTCGTGATCTCAGAGACTTGTTTTTTTTAAAGCGAAAATACTTTTGGAGATTTCAATTGTTGATTAAACGACAATTAGATTTTTATTTATATAGAATATGACATTGTTTTGAGTATGTATGTTTATATAATATTGAGAATATTAAAATATTATTTGATGTTTGGTTATCTTATTAAGTGCATATTTGTGTGTATGGAAATTGATTAAGGGCTAAAGATAATGTAATTGTTTAATTTTTAATGTGTTTTCTGTGTTCTTGTTGTCGACCAAGCCGACATGTATATTTTTTCTTATTGTTCGAAAAACGTCTGGATGTTGATTATGTTGCGAACTTCTTCGGGTGTTTTACCAGAAATCATCCTGGCAACAGCCTTGCAGCTTAGTTGCAACAAGTTCTCCATTTCCAGATAGTTGGCCGCCTCAATCAACATGTAGAGTTCACTCTGCTCCATATCAAGAAAATCAGCATCAAATCGAGCACGTTCGTCATTTTTGCTGAGCTTTGGTTCAACCTGTTGAGGTTCTGGATAAATTAGAACGCTGTTCAAATCTCCGAATTGAAGATCTGTTATGTTGTCCACCTCCATGTCCAGCACACTGGTAAGCGTCCTGGGGCAATCATCTTCGTCGTCCTGCGGGTCATTCTTGTGATATTCTGCATAAGTCAGCAACCTCTTCAATTCTTTAGAGTGAACATTTGGTAATGGAATTTCTTGTGCATTTCCGTCATCCTCCTTGATATCCAGTGCATTTGTAATTGTCTTGGAGCAATTTACAGTTTCTCTATCAGTTACAAATAATATTCCATCCGACGATAGTAGTTTGACTTCCGACATGTTGATCTGAAAAAAGTGTACTGCAATTGAGGGTAGCGAAAAAGGACCTAAAAGTTTTGTCGATTGCAGAACTGCATCGATATTTATCGTATGGCATGCATGCGATGTTACTGCGATACATATCTATTTTTCTGATATTTATTTTTACTCCCTGTTCCCATTAAAAATGGGTTAAAGTAATAAAGTATAAAGTAGACTATATAAAGTATATAAGTATGTACAATATATGTACATATATTCTTGTTCAGAATTAACAGTCTTTTCCTTCTATCTGTTTGTTTGTCTGTGTGGCCGACTATATGAAAATCTCAGAGACTATCAGGCCAGCTTACAATTCCGATAACTTATCATTTCGAATTGTTTTCGGTTTTGTAATTCTGTTTTTTAAAGATATATCAACCGTAATTACCTGTTTAAAATAAGTTTGAATACTTCTCACTCCACTTTTTGAAAAGCAAAACTTTTAAAGCAGAATTTTCATCTGTACTTGAAATTCAGAACAGAACATACGATTTTCTTCAATTTACTCCTGAAAGGAACGGTTACAATTTAAAAAATAAATAGAATTTATCGAGCTTTATTTGTTTATTTTGCCCGTGCTGAGGTGCGTACTCCGCTTAAAAAGCCATTCATTTTGCCATTCACAATACACGTGAACACCGGACAGCTGTTTGGCATTACAAAAGGTAAACAAAACGTGCTTTGATTGAAATGCCGCCAAAATCAAGCAACAAAAAAAACCAAGCAACTTGGTACCACTGCGAAAAGTGCAGCGTGCATATAACATCCAAATCGAGGGATACACACGAGCGTGTTTGTCCCATTGAGGAAGATGGCAGCACCACCGAAGTGGACGCAGAGTTTGTGCGCGGTGGAGCGCTCTACACAAGCAGCGTGCTGCAGCGCAACTTTGAGGTGGAATCACTGAAGGATTTGCATCCAAAATATGGCAATATGCTGTTATTTGTATCTGAAGGCGCTATGCAGCTGGCACAATTGCATATTGGGCAACATGTGGTCATTAGGCCGGCGGCAAAAGCTTTGGAAACACAGGTGCCATTAATACGCATGGTTTGGCCCGTGCCGGAGCAGTTTCTAACAACGGTATTTGTGCCAGTTGATGGTGGGTTTGTTTGTTATATTATAGTGTGTATCAGCTTTATTGACAACTTTCCATTTCAGATTACAAACTAAATTGGACAGCGCTGCGTGGCGTATTGTTGCGCATTTCGGCGCTGAATACCAACCAACTGTCTGCCGCTGGCAGCATAAGCTTAAGGCAACTAAACGGCAGCGAATCGAGCCTGGAAAGCGTTGAGCTAAATGATGTGGCTGTCGTGCTGAAGCGTTACATTGTCAATCACATCTATTGCCAAGGCAGCGAGGTGCATTTGAATTTCTTCAACAAACCGCTTCGATTTTGTCTGGAGAGTTGGCAAGGACTTGAGGAACGCTCCATGGAAGAAGCCCTATCGCAACTCAGCTTGGATAAGTCGCAGCAGTTTGTGCAGCTAACTAGCGCCACGCGACTGGAGCTGTTGCCAAGCGAGGATATGACCAAAGAGCAGCAGCCGTCGCAGTTGCAACAACGCACAACTAAAGCTCAAATTGGCGGCCTAGCGAAGCAAATACAACTGGTAGAGGAGAGCATGGACTATGCGCTGGGCTACAGAGCCTTGCCAGCGGGTAAGCATATCAAATTCTAGATGTGAACCGGAAGTAATATTAAAAAGTTTATTTTTCAAGGCGTCAAAGCTTCGCGCGGTCTGTTGTTGTACGGCGCCAGCGGCTGTGGCAAGTCCATGATCTGTGAGGCCATGTGCGCAGCTGCGCTGCAACGAGACAAGCATGTGCAGCTAATACATATTAACAGCGGCGAGGTTTATAGCAAGTTTTTGGGCGAAACGGAACAAAAGCTGGCTGCTTATTTTGAGCGCGCCTATGCACATTATCCGCACGCCACGCTGCTGCTGCTGGAGGATGTGCATACGCTGTGTCCCAAGCAGGACAGCAGCGATCTGGTGAAGCGTGTTTCGCTCGCCTTTCTCACGCTGCTCGATCAGCTGAGTGGCGGCAGTAAAGCCGAGGCGCAACGTATATTTCTGCTGGCCACAAGCTCACAAATTGATGCACTGCATCCAAGCATACGACGCGCAGGTCGCCTGGACTGTGAACTTGAAGTGGGTGCACCCACGCCACAGGCACGTCAGGAAATTCTTCATTGCCTGCTGCAGCCGCTGCAGCATAAACTGAACGTTGCGGAAATTGAGCAGATCGCGAGCATAACGCATGGCTATGTGGGTGCTGATTTGGCAAATCTGATGTATGCGGCTACGCTTAGCGCACTCAAGGATGAGACGCGTGCATTGGAGCTGCGTGACTTGCAGTCGGCGCTTACCCATGTCAAGCCCTCGGCTATGCGTGAGGTGCTCATCGAGAATCCCAATGTGTTGTGGTCGGACATTGGTGGACAGGCGGCGATACGTCTGACGCTGCAACAGGCGATCGAGTGGCCTTTACTGCATGCGGATAAGTTCCAGCGGTTGGGTATTAAGCCGCCACGTGGTGTACTCATGTTTGGACCACCCGGCTGTTCCAAGACCATGATTGCCAAGGCGCTGGCCACCGAAAGTAAGCTCAACTTCCTCTCCATCAAGGGACCGGAACTGTTCTCCATGTGGGTGGGCGAATCGGAGCGCGCCGTGCGTGAGGTCTTTCGCAAGGCACGTCAAGTGGCGCCGGCCATAGTCTTCTTTGATGAAATCGATGCCATTGGCGGTGAACGGTCCGACGGCTCGGCCAGCGGTGCCTCCGTCAAGGAACGTGTGCTCACCCAGCTGCTCACCGAACTGGACGGCGTGGAGGCACTGCATAATGTTACCATTGTTGCCGCCACCAATCGACCTGATATGATTGACAAGGCGCTGCTGCGTCCCGGTCGCATTGATCGAGTGTGCTACGTGGGATTGCCTGAGGCGGACGCAAGACGCGAAATCTTGCACATCAAACTGCGCTCCATGCCGTTGGCCGATGATGTCATTGTGGGTACGCTAGTCGAGCATACCGCTGGCTATTCTGGCGCTGAGATTCAAGCTGTTTGTCATGAGGCAGCGCTGAGTGCTTTGGAACACAGCTTTGAAGCCGAATCAGTCCATTGGCAGCACTTTGAGACTGCTCTGCAAATGGTACAGCCACGTACTAGTCCCAGACTGTTGCAACTTTATCAGGAATATATTAAAAAATAGTCAATACAGACTACATTTTTATTATATACCTGTTATTTTTACTTTATATTCAAATTTTCCTTAACGCTGTCGGACACTCGAACCGTCGAACACAAAGAATTGTCCTCTTCTTCGATTATAACGATTGTTTTTTCATGCTGCTTCTAAAGTTACTCCAATAATTCTGTCTTTCTAAGACACATTATACACACAAAGTTCTCATTAACATATCTATCTATCCTTTAATATAGTTTGAACTCTTGTATGGTCTAATACATTCGGATTGATTCCACCAAAGACTTGTTTAGCATACAACCATTTTACACCGAAAATAACCAAAAACGTTAAGAGGTGTTTTGGCCAGAACGTCATCGTCAAAGTGTTCAATGAGCTACAACCGCATCTGTAATCTTTAATTCTTCACTTTTACATATATTTTTGTAAGGTGTCTCCAAAAACTATTTTTAAAATTTTTCAAAACCACAATTTTGTTATCTTCACAAAACCATCGTCTCATAGATTATGAAAATCAAAATACGCAATCAAGATAGAGGTTTAAGCCATATACTATATAAATATATATAGCAATCTATAAACACTGATAGCATGAAGTTTTATTTTATCAGGCTAACAACAAATTCAAAATAGTAATCGTAAATCTAATAACAAAATTTCTTAACCTAGTAACATTTCCACATTGCGTGTCTCACATTATAGTCGTTATGCCCATTCAATTATGCGGGTATCAAAGACAATCAATTTGACACTCAATTGAATTAATTTACCAAATACTTTAAACAGATAATTGTATATATTATGGTAATGGCTATAATATACCCTGCTGCCATTTTTCAAATGTTGTGGGCTCTAGTCTTTAACTAATTTAAAACTAATTTGTTAATCCAGCATTTTATAGCTTTCATTTTTAATAAACTGGCTTGGAAAACGTTTTCAAAAACTGATCAAACAAACAAGTCAGAAGTGGGCGTGGCAATTATATTTTTGCTCAAATCTTTCAAATTAAGTTTGGTTGGGCCCGTTCTACAAGTTTGGGAGAAACAAACTTTGGTCGATTGCAAGGGCGGGGGTGGGCGTGTCAAAATTATTTTTATCCAATCTATTTAATAGGACAATAGAATTCAACCTGCAAAATTTGGGGACTCTAGCTACAGGGGTGGGGGAGATACAGACTTTGCTTATTTTTGGGGGTGGGCGTGGCCAAATTTTTTTTGTCAGATCAATCAAGCAAGTGATTAGTAGCCCTTGTGCAAAATTTGGTTACTCTAGCTGTAAAACTGTGGAATATATTGGTTTGCGGTTTGTTGCGGAAGGGGTGGGGGGGAGATCTTGACACTTTGTCTTACTATGGTATCTGCCAACATGTATACCAAGTTTGGTTGCTCTAGCTTCAAAACTGGAAAAAACCTGCGTTCATACAGACGGACAGACAGACGGACGGACGGACATTTCACAAACCCAATATACTCTTTTTTCCTTTTTTTTTTCAAAAAAGTTTAAAAAAAGAGTTTAAAAAGAAAGCCACTTTCAAAAATGTACTATATTTGCTGTGTTTAGTCATACACGCATATTTATAGACTTTTAGATATATTTATAGATAATAAATTATCTTTAAATTTTGTTATAGATATAAATATTGAGGTCTGTTTCCTTTTGCTTCTCATGCCGTTTTGTTTCCGATTTATCCTTTTTAAAGACATTTTGAGAAAGTTTCAATTGATTCCAAATGATTTGCTAGAAACAAGAATTGTTTACAGGCTTGATTGTTTTTCAAACAGAATATTAATCGCATATTAAATTCAGAACAGCTAACTACTTCGAAGCCTACTCATTTTATCAGAGCTTTAAGTTAAATTAAACATTAGGACAAACATATTAAGGCATGTTCCCATTTCCGATAAATTCCCATGCCGATTCGTCCGAATCAGCACATTGATATTTAAAATTCAGAACAGCTACTGGAAACAGACCTAATAAAAACTAAATCGGAGTAACTGATGAAAACAACGTATAAAGATTTGAAAATAATGCCAGGGTATTAAAATAGCAAATATCTCGAATGAATATATCAGAATTGTATTTGCGAAAAAAAACGTTTTTTGTGGTGTTTTTTTTATGTTGGGCTCCGCATATTACAAGCATTCTGAGAGAAAGCAGCAACAAGTTGCTGTACCTTGTTGTTAACCAGAGAATCCGAGAACACGAGAGCAGACTTCGGAGAGCAGAGCGTGTCGTGCTCACCTACGGATCGGATAAGTTGTGTTAACAGCAGTTGCTCGCTGGCCTTTGTCGCGGTTACGACACAAAATCAAAGTGTACGCGCGGCAATTGCACTTTTGAGCATATTGTATTAAAAGTTGTTAATAATCTCAGGTATTTCCAGTTTTGGATGACACGACAATATGGATACCTGGCTAAAGATATCATTGCTGTTGTGCTCGTTTGGATTCTTTCGCGAGATGCGTCCATCGGAGCCATTTGTAACTGAATATTTGGCCGGCGATTGGCGTAATCTAACCTCCGAGCAAGTGTACCAGGAGGTCTATCCCTTTGGCACATATTCGGTATTGGCACAATTGGTAATCGTATTTCTCGTCACGGATTTATTACGTTATAAAGCAATTATTGTGCTATCATCAATTGCGGGAATTGCATTATTTGCGTTTTTGCTGTGGACACGCTCGCTTTTAAATCTACAGATTGCCCAAGTCTTCTTTGGCACCTTTATGGCCGCTGAGGTTGCCTACTATACCTATATCTATGCCAAAGTTGACAGGGAACGCTATCAAATTGTTACTGGACATACGCGTGCTGCCATTTTGTCTGGCAAATTTTTGGGTGGCGTGCTCGCCCAGGTGCTCGTCTCCACCAACAGCATGAGTTTCCGTGAGCTGCACTTTATATCACTGGCCACACAGATTATATCGTTGCCCATATCGTTGCTGCTGCCCAGTGTACCGCGTAGTCTTTATTTCTATGCGGTCAAGAGCAACAAGGATGACAGGCCCGTTGAGATTACATCGCCGGATCAGGCACCAAAATTTTCATTGAAAAATGCTGGTCAATTGCTGTGGTATCATCTCGTCTCCTCCTATACAAATCCTATTGTGCTTATGTGGAGCATCTGGTGGGCATTGGCCATATGTGGCCAAGTTCAGGTCATTAGTTACATACAGTTCCTATGGAAAGAGCATGCGCCGGATAACGAGAGCACCTACAATGGCGGTGTGGAGGCCACGGCCACCTTATTGGGCGCCATTGGTGCCATACTCGCTGGTCTCCTCAACAGCAATCAACGCCGCAATTTCTATATGCTGATTAATTCAATTTGTGCAGCCGTTTTGGGTGGACTGCTCATCATGGCGGCAGTTATGGATAACGTCTGGGTGGCATATATTAACTATGTGATATTTTGTGCCGTATTCTACTTTAATATTACGGTGGCTGCTGCCATTGTGGCTGAGAATCTGGTAGATGATAGTTTTGGTTTGGTGTTTGGCATTAATACGATGGTTGCCCTCATCTTACAAACCATCTTAACTATTGTTGCAGTTACGGGTAAGTTTAATGGTTCTTTTTATATTAACTTATATGAACTTTGTTTGGTTTTTATTACAGATTCGGGCTTTGGTTTGCCACCAAAGGATCAGTATTTGGTTTATGGTGGTTATTTTATAAGTATGGCTTTAATTTATCTATTAATTCTCTTGTTTTCTACGATTTTTTCAAAAAAATCGCAAGCTGTAGACTAAATAAGTGCCTCAAATATTGTAAATATAATGATAGTAATAAATATTTTGATGCATTTTGGCTTAACTTAAAAGGAAATCCCTGTACTACTGCTCGACAAGTGTGCTTTGGTTTGTTAACTATAACTAACTCCAGCTCAAAGCCCCCAATTTTGAATCCCCCTTTCCAATAAATGTTCAAGGCAAGCCCAATATATCTACTGTTCAAAAGGGCGCCTCAACTTGTTTTTATTTAATTATCGAAACAATTTAAATTCCAGTCTGCTGGCGCCCACACAGCTATCGATAGTATAACAATATTCAAATGGGCAGCACTTAACGCACTATGCGGCAGCCCTGGCAAGTGCAATCGATGTTGTAATCGCGAATGCAAAAACAATAACAGCAAAATACAAACAACAAAAAAAAGTTGATGTTTTTTGGCTTCACAATTTTAAGGCAGCTTTAAATAAACAAGTAAGTTATTTATTAAATAAAGAACGCAACTCATGCTTGCGTAAATATTACATATGTGCTCAATTACTTATATGCATATACATGCATGTATATAGTTTTTATGTGTGAGTCACGCAGGCGACAATCGGCTTTCAGCTGATTAGAATGTTTTGTAGTTGTATGTGTTTATAATACTCTATATTCTTTTTAGAGTTGCGGTTGTCAACGGGTTTCAACATGAATAGCGAAGCCTCATTACTGCAGGCAGGCCAAGTTGCTCAAAGTGTATCCCCAGTGGCCAGTGTCAGTGTTAGTGGTGCCACCCCCTCCTCCCCCCTAGCAGACCCCATCTCCGATACAGACTTTTATATTGGCGTCGGTTTGGCCATATCTTCGTGCTTCTTTATCGGCTCAAGTTTTATCATAAAGAAGAAGGCGCTGCTGCGACTGAGCAGGCATGGTGAGGTGCGAGCGGCAGCTGGAGGATTTGGCTATTTACGTGAATGGATTTGGTGGGCGGGGCTGTTAACAAGTGAGTATTAACTGATTTAAAACAAATATGACTCATAATTATTGTTTTTGTTTTTTTGCCTTACAGTGGGCTTGGGCGAGGCAGCCAATTTCACCGCCTATGCCTTTGCTCCGGCTTCCTTGGTCACTCCGCTGGGTGCACTAAGTGTCATTGTTTCGGCGGTGATGGCCTCGAAGTTCCTTAATGAGAAACTCAATTTGTTGGGCAAAATTGGTTGCTTTCTGTGCATAATTGGTTCCACGATAATTGTGATTCACTCACCGAAAGAAAAGGAGATTGAGGATTTGCAAGTGCTGTTTGAAATGCTACAGGATCCTGTTTTCATCTTATATGTGATCTGCATATTTGGATCTAGCGCATTTGTTGCCTGCTTTGTGGCACCGCGTCATGGACATACCAATGTTTGTGTCTACATCTTTTTGTGCTCCGGAATTGGCTCATTGACGGTGATGTCCTGCAAAGCATTGGGCTTGGCCATAAGAAGCACGATTGCTAATGGCTCGAACGTGTTTGGTACGTGGATGCCATGGTTCCTGATTGTCATAACCGTCACCTTTATTGCCATACAGATGAACTATCTGAACAAAGCACTCGATACATTCAATACGAGCATTGTAACGCCCGTTTATTATGTTATGTTCACAACATTGGTGATAACTGCATCTGCCATACTGTTGAAGGAGTTTACTCACATGCGTTTTGAGAATATACTTGGTGATGTTTGTGGTTTTTTGATTGTCATCACGGCTGTCTTTATGCTCAATGCCTTTAAGGACATCGATATAACGCTCAGTGATGTGCGCGGTCTAATGCGTCCCAAAATGCAGCGTATTTCACAGTTTGATGAGGAGGTCCTCGTTAGCACGAACTTAAAGGAGCGCCGTTATTCATATGGTTCTGGCGATGTGTTCCGCAAGGCATGACATAAACATCGTTATCAAGTTTAGTTGTTTCCTAAGGCGCAAACTTGAAATTTGTTTTAAATACGTTTAACATTCAAAATGTAATCCAAAAAAAGTAGGTATCATACGGCATATCCCATTTATTGTTCCTTCATTTTGTTAACCAGACATTCATTATTTTATAAGCCCTAGCATATTAAGTGTATTGTAAAACAAAGTTCGATCATCACATTTTTTTGATTCTTTTTTAAGAGTATTGGAAATTTTGATATATTTATAATATAAGCACTTCCTTGCCAAACCGTGCGTTTTATTTTTTATTAATTGTGAGAACTGCATTGTTTTTTCTATCAAAGAAACAGCTTCTTATTGATGACCATTTTCTTGAGATTTCTTAAGACATCTGAAACAATGTCTTTGTTATCTAGGCAAGAATGACTTGAGCCTATAGTCTGAAAAACCGGGGAATTAGTTCACACATTGCACTTTCTTCACTTTCCACTTTCTTTTTATAAAAATTAAAAGTTTTAAATAAAACAAAAAAAAATGAACTAGAAATTAAAAAAAAAAAACAATTAAATACATAATCGAATCCATGTTAACACAACTGCCCGAGAGAATCTTGTCAAATAACATTACATTAAAATACGAAAAAACATCAGTCGCCCTAAACTTTTGTTACAACAATAAAAATATTTTCAAATTGCCCGGTACAAATAAATTATTTTCAAAAGCAACTCTGGGTCACAACGACAATAACAAAGAGCCGCGACTACGTGTGAATGACAGGGCTAGCAACTTTGTATTAACAAAAAAAATAGTAAAACTAATAATTAAACAGTTAGTTTAGTACGGCTCGATTTCATACAAAAATGAATATTGTACGTTTGGGATTTGCGCGAAACGTGCTGAAAACTCTATCAAATTCGCAATGGAATCATATAATTAGGGCTGCCACAGTGACAGCTGTCAAGTGGAATGGACCGGCCACCATTAGAACGGCAACAACAAAAGCAGATAAAGAAAATTACGCCATTTTGCAGCGTACGCTTACGTTGAATACATTATTTAGCAAACGCAAATATTCAGATATATCCGTTAGCAAGAAAATGGAGGAGCATTGCGTTGTGCCCGATGTAATTGCCAAGGCACCAAAGTGCGGCGCAACTGTCGATTATGAATGCGGTATTTCTGTGCAGGCCGGCAATGTATTGACACCCACCCAGGTGAAGGACCAGCCGTGCGTGAAATGGGAAGCCGATTCGTCGAAACTGTACACGTTGTGCATGACCGATCCGGATGCACCCAGTCGCAAGGATCCCAAGTTCCGTGAATGGCATCATTGGCTCGTTGGCAACATACCCGGCTGTGACGTCGCCAAGGGCGAAGTCCTCTCCGATTATATTGGCTCTGGACCACCACCGGAGACGGGTCTGCATCGTTACGTATTTCTAATCTATGAGCAGAAATGCAAGCTGACTTTTGATGAGAAACGTTTGCCCAACAATAGCGGCGATGGACGCGGCGGTTTCAAGATTGCCAAATTTGCTGAGAAATACAATTTGGGCGATCCCGTGGCTGGAAATTTCTATCAGGCCGAGTATGATGATTATGTGCCCATTCTGTACAAAAAATTGGGTGCCTAAGGTCTTGATATGATTAATGTATATGATTAACATCATAAAGATAAAGGCTGGAATGAAATTCTATTAATTTGTATCTGAAATTATCTTGTTATTCGATTTCTGTATTGTATATGATTTAAAATTAAATATGCCATTCAGTGGCAATTAAATTGCTGGCAGCTGCATTTCGAATGAGCTATGTTGTTTTTACTCGGTGGATGCCTTATATCTATATATATATCATCTTCAATATATATAAAAGAGTTTGTCCTCACTGCCGATAGCGATGGCGATTGGCAATCAACGCAGGGCCCAACCCATAAGAGCTAGATGGCTGAAATTTTCACAGTAGCTTTGGCCTATGCCGAAAGTGAGCACTAATTCCGGAGGTTGGAAAATTCGGTCGGGAAATGTGGAAAATTCGCGGAAAACCGTTGTATGCAACTTTTTTGTTCATCATCCGATCAACTTCAAACTCATTTTCAAGGATCTATACAAAAAAGTTATTTATGACTGCGTACCAATTTTCCGGAAAATTCACACCTACGGGTGGAAAATGTGTGGTCCAGGTTGTATAGGCGAAAGTTGAGTTTGTATGCGATTTGCTTCAAACTTATTTTAAAAAATCTATAAAAATTAATTAAAAAGTACACACCAATTTTCCGGAAAATTCACCCCCCATGGTGGTAAAAAGGGCTTTATGCTGTTTGTTTCAAACTCATTTTCAAAGATCAATATGAAAATTCAATAAAAACTGCATACCTTTTTTCCTGAAAATTTACCCTGGTGGGTAGAAAACTTTTGGTTAAGGTTGTATTGGCGAAATTAAACTTTCGTGCGAATATGATTTTATACTGGGCGTAGCCCCGCACGCCGGAAAATGCTAGTATAATAAATATACGTAGTGAACCTTATTCTTTCCATGTAGTTGTGTACTTTTCTAACATTTGGAAAGTCTCGTTTAAAGTAAAAAAGCAAACAAGTTCAAGTTGTTGGCTGTTCCTAAGAGTTTTGGAAAATCAATATGAGCTGCAAAACAAATAGGGGATTCCTAAAGTAGACTTTGATTTGCATTTTTTTAATTTTAGGTAAATTTACATACTTTGCATTTTAAGATAAAATTATTCCAAGGATAGAAAGTGACTAGAAATTTTACCCGATTTTGGGTCTTTTTTTTTAGACGTTCTGAAAACTAAATTTGATACAGGGCGTTACGCCACATCGTTTTTCAGGTTCAGTTACATTAATCTCCTAGCTATTATATAAGTAGTTAGGTTGTTTAAGAGAGAGTAAAAATAAGATTTATATTGATGTTTTTGGTAACTCTCACACTACCATCAATTGAAATTAAATTAAATAATTCAAGGAATACCTTATCCATAGTGGGCATCAATACGATATATTGCAGCTAAAGCGCATGCATGCCATACGATATATTGACAGTGCTTTATATCGATGCAATTCTTCAAAAGCTTTTAGGTCCTTTTTTCTCTAAAGCTTTCAGGTCATTTTTTCACCACCCTCAATTACAGTGCACTTTTTACGGATCAACATGTCGGAGGTTAAGCTGCTGTCCGCGGATGGACAATTATTTGTCACAGATAGGCAATCTTTAAATTGCTCCAACACATTGAAAATTGCGCTAGATATGGAGGAGGATGGCGGGAAAGCAGATGAAATTCCATTAACAAATGTTTACTCCAGAGAATTGAAGAGGGTGCTGGACTATGCAAAATTTCACAAGGATGACTCGAAAAAACTGAACTTAGATGAGGCTCGTAAGCGTGCTGATGAAGTCGAAGAATTTAATGCCAATTTTCTTAATATGGATCAGGCTGAGCTCTTCGATTTAATTTCGGCGGCTGACTATCTGGAAATAAAGGACTTGATGCAAATAAGCTGCAAGGCTGTTGCCAAAATGATTGAGGGTAAAAACCCTGCTCAAATTCGCAGAATGTTCAACATCAAGCCGGATTTGAAAATAAAAAGAAAGCGACTTAATAAACGGCGAATTCGTGTCATGAATTTGTCGGCAAGGAACAGAAGAAATTAAAATAACCAAATACATTATCTTTAGCACTTAAGCAAGCTTAAATTTTTTCTTATTCCATACACACAAATATATGCTTAATATCAATATAATGTAATCAAAAACCAAATTATCCATATTATATCAATTCAATATTATCTTCAAATAAAAATCTAATTGTCGTTTGTTCTGCAACTTAAACTTTCGAGTTTTTCTTACCAATTGCGTTGAAAACTTTTGAGTCAACTCTGCATTAAAAAATTATTGCGTATTGTTTATCATCTCATTATGCTGTTCAAAAATCTAAACACAAAATCATTGGAAACTTGTTTTAACAATTTCAGAAAATATGACACCCGTCCTATTCTTGAGTATGCATCTTTTATATGGTGTCCCAATTCAAGGTTCATCAGGACAGAATACAAATGACGAATTCTACACTTTGAACTCCGGGGTCTTAACTGGAATTCGTTTGCCTTTTTACCGTAGTCAACTTTTACCTATAAATTGTCGCTTTCTTTTTCTTGTTCCTTTCTCAGAAGTACTAGAAACCTTCTTTCTCTTTTTCTTGAAACGTTTAATACTAATTATGCATCCATAGCCATGTTCGGATCGTATGTTCTAGGTATGATTATCTTTTCCATATAATAAGTAATGCTATTTTACTCATTAATTTCTATGTAAAGAAATCAAATCTGATTTCAAGTTTCTGAACCCTTGCAGGATACAGAAAATAACATAACAAGTCTAAAATGTATGTATGCATTTATTTTTATTTTCAAATCTACAATCTTGTTGCGATGCTCCTGGTGGGGCACATGCTATAAATATATATTTAATCAATTCATTATTAGTATTTTTTTTTTTGATGAAAATGCATACATCCACATACATATTGCTTATTTAAGGTTTAGGAATAGCTGATTCTATACCCGCGTATAGCTGCTTGTGCTCTGGCCACTCCACTTCGCTAATTGCCTGTAAATACATATATATAAGTATATAATATAATTGAGATAAATATTATAATATGCTTACCTTTAACTCGTCAAATGCCTGCTTGGCAATCCAATGGAATAAAGGATTCTTCCAGTCCCGAGCAATAGCCTGCAATTCCTTGGCGCCATTTTCCGTTGACGGTGATGAGGTCTTTGAGATTTTAAGGTACTGAGCCCACAAATAGACCATGCTGCGCATTTTGTATGACCAAAAATCATTGGGAACGGCGCGTATCATATCCTGAACGATTTCAATGTTCGGCATTTTCAGATTCTCCAAAAATGTTACATTCATCAATGTAAATATCGATTTCATATTATTGAAATAATTATCCGAATTCTTTTCTAAACCAAATTGACCCGATTTAACAATAACATCGACCACCTCTTCGGTGCTCAAACGTGGAAGATCCGGTATAAAGCAATCACGTAAATTGATGCTACCAAATGTATCCAGCTGCTCTTTAATGGCAGCCTCACACCACTTATAATCCGTCCACCAGGTTGGCCAGCATTTATATTTCTTCTCCTCCTCCATCTGGGTCCATTCATAATGCAAACGCTTCCGTATGCGCTTAACTAACGTGCGTCCAGCATTCTTGCCATCCACATCAATACTTTCCTCAACATTGGGCACACCATTGTCATCCAATTCCTCGCCGCTTGTACTATAATTGGGTGTCTGCTCAAAGAACATGATTGCATACGACTTATCCTCCGGCTGTGGCAATGCAGTTCGCTTGTTATTAATATAATTAAGCTTAAAACCACCCAGCAAAAATCCACGCTTAATTGCCAGCTTGCGACGCTTGATGTCCGCTTTGGTTAGTGGAACAGGGGCTGGATCCGCCACACGCTTTTGTCCTGCAACTAAAGTATTTGTATATTTTTGTTTTATTTTTACATTCGATAAAATACGTCAATATAACTTTGCAAAGTTAGTTTTTAAAATGGAACAATGCAATATACAATGATTTTTTTTTTAAATATACAAAATATTATAGATGTCGGATCGAAATACAGTAGCACATAGCTGGCGTAAAAATTACCACTTGATTTACTAAACTCACCAAAATCTAAGTTTTAGCAAAGGCATTACATGTTAATCGAGTTTGATACAAATCTGTCACAGCTATCATTGGACAATGCGTATTAAACACTTTTGGTTTTTCAGATATTTCTACCAGTTTGAATTGAATATATCAGACCTGTTCCGGATTCCAGTTTTGGAAAGATTTCGAGGAAGTTAAATTTGCTTTTAAGTGTCTATTTTTACTTTTGACCAATTTTGGCGTAGTGAATTCACAGGACTTTGATCAACGATTGAATTCACATGAATAATGTTACCGAAAGTGGAAAGCGGAACAGGCCTATATATACTATATTTGCGATTGCTATCAATTTGAAAAGAGCAGAAAGAAAAACACAATCTTCGTTGCTCTTGCTCTGTTTTGTGCTATGTTTCTGTTACAACACGGGGCAAAAAGAGTAAAACGAATAGATATAGAAGATAGAAGAGCAAAGCAGATTAAAATCAAATTTTGTGTGTTGCATTTGCTATGACTTTTTGCTGCTGCTTCTGCATTTTTTTTCGTAGCTACTGCGCTCCTGTTATTTAAGCGCGCTTTTGTAGTTTTTTCTGTCTTGCTCGAACTTGTGCATTTTGGATAATAATGAAAAGTCACATGGCTAGTGATGGCATAATTAAATGCAAAAATGTATAATCACGTTTTCGTTTTCGATATTTTTTACAACTAGTTTTTGAATAAAGTATGATAAACGTAATTTGACTTTTGTAAATTTAATGAAAATATTATCTAATTCATTTCTTAATAAGCTGAAAAATATAAGAAAAGTGTGTTTGAGAATTTGTTTTTTTAATTTCTGTATAATGTGGCAATTACTTTTCATTCCGCAGACAAAAAAAAACCAAAACATTGAAAAACGTAAAAGTATATTCTGAATAGGCCTGAATATGGCTTTCTCATTCTGACTTAATTTGATCGATATCGTGTATAACTTATAGATGCCATAGGAAAAAGCTATTTAAATATATGTACATAAGCGGTTGCATGAAAAACCTTTTTTGTTTTCTACAGATATCTTAAGTAAACTCAAAAGATCTTAATGTTAGTATTTTCACATAAAGTTTGATCAAAATCGACCGAAAATAAAATGTTCATATGAAAAACTTTCTGTCTGCTGAGATGGGTGGAAGTAGATTCGTCAATAATTTTAATGTTTATTACCCGATCGCAACGAAATTTACGCAACTGATAAACATTGATAAAACAAATATGTGTACCAAAAATCAAAGCTAAAACTTTAAAATTGTGGCTGTGGGAGTTTTTTGCGAATTGCGGGAGTGCGAGGTGTACCCGAAATTTGAAATAAACTTGATCTGCGTATGGTACACAGGAACCTACATGCCATGTTTGGTGTCTCTAGCTCTTATAGTCTCTGAGATCAACGAGTTCATACAGACAGACAGACGGACGGACATGGCTAGTTCGACTCGGCTGTTGATGCTGATCAAGAATAAATATAGTTTATATAGTCGGAAATGTCTCCTGCTGCCAGTTACATACATTTGCAGTACTTTATAACTCCCTTTTTCCCATTTTTAATGGGAACAGAAATTAAAAAAAAGGATCGGAACCTGCAAATAGTTCGAAAACTACAAGTACAGCCGAACTTCTATATAGCTAATCTTAAGGGGAGAAAAATAAACTTTGTTATATAGAAAATTCATAATATAGAATTCAAAATATCAAAGATGGTATAGCAGTGTTCTGGAAATTAAGTCGCTATAAACAAAACTTCGTTGTACAGAAGTTCGTAATAGAGACTGTATTTTCCCCGAGACCGGCCATTCAAATATACCGCACTTTTCAGGATTCCCGTGCCGTTCCCGTCTCTAGCATAAACCATATCTTCGGCATGTTGAAGATAACTTTTATTTATTGTTTTTATAAAACATTGCCTTACCTTTAGTTGGAGTTTCTTTTTTAACCTCCGGCTTCTTGGTGTTGATATTGGTGTTGGTGTTCTTAGCTTGAGTATTTGAAGCCGATGGATTGGCTTTGGGCGGCGGCGGCTGAACTTTTGGTTTTTGGCCAGCATTGGCGTTCTTGGCAGCAGGATTGTTTTGTGTCTGCTGCTGCTGCTGCTTGTTGGGCTGATTCGGATTCGGCTTGTTCTTGTTGCCGCCAGCTGTATTGTTGACATTCATATTTGATCCTCGTTGATTTAAGTTACGATTGGTCGGATTGGCCGGAAATTGTTTGAAGCCAGGCTGTGTTGGCTTATTGCGATTGGAATTGGGCAACTGTGGTTGTTGTGCCTTGTTGTTGTTGTTGTTCATGGGCTTAAAAACCTTGTTTTGGCTTTGAAACGGGGGCTTGTTGTTGCCCAGTTGAGCTGGATTGGGACGATTAATTTGACGATTGCCATTAAAATTGGACTGATTTAAGCCAAAATCATTGTTATTGCCAACAATCCAGTTGGGCTGATTGTTCATTAAAGCATTAACCGTTTCGGTAAACACGGCTAAAGATTGCGTATCATTATCGTTGACAGCGGAATTGTTGTTATTATGCTGGCCACGAAAGATTTGTGGATTAAAGCCATCATTTTGTGGGCCAATAAAGCCATTCGATTGCTGCTGCTGCTGTTGTTGATTGTTACGATAGCTGCTGCTAATGTTGTTATCAAAGTTACCAAAGTTGCCACCACTATTCGAACGTGGCCCAAAAGGCAGCTCACTGCGAGCCGAGCTGTTGTTAACATTAAAATTGGAGTTAGTGCGTCCGACAAAGTTGCCGCTGTTCTGGTTGCCGCTGCGATAAATGTCATTAAAGTTATCGGAACGACGGAATGTATCGTTGCGATCGTTGTTGTAAAAACGTTGCTGTTGTTGTTGTTGGTTGTTGTTGTTGTTGTTATTGCTGTTGTTGTAGCTAAGATCGCTTAGCGAACGTGCCAAGCCAAGATTGGCTGCTTGTGGTTGTTGTTGTTGTTTGTTAACAAAGTTGTCAGTTGCACGTGATATTAAATTGTTTGTGTTCCGATTGTTGTCGCTAATATTGTAACGTTGTTGTTGTCCACGAAAGTTATCATCAAAATAAGTCAATTTGTTAGCTGCAACATTACCATTTTCTGCAACACGATTGTTGTTGTTGCTGTTGTTGTTGTTACCACCAGAAAAACGCTGCTGCTGCTGCTGCTGATTGCTGTAGCCAACAACATTGCTGTTGTTGTTATAGCCAACATTATCACTGGCAGCGCGTCCAGCATAATTATTTAATTGCACGCTGCCACCAAACTTTTTATCAATATCTGTAAAACGTTGATTGTTGTTGTTGCCAGCATAGCTGTTGCCTGCTAAATTGTTGTTGTTGCCATTGTTAAAACCATCCAAACGTCCATAGTTCATTGACTGACCACGATAGTTGTCATTGATGCCGCTGCCGATGCCAACGCTGCTGCCACCACCACCGCCGCCACTGCGAATTGGCGCAAAAGACGACGCATCATTATTTGGCTGTCGACGCTGTCCAATTCCGTAAGCGTTGTTCCTGTAGTCCATACCGGCGCACTTCTTCTTCTTTGCTAATCACCAAATGCGTTACCCAGTTGTTATTACGTGAACAAAATTTGCGTTTTCCGCTTTTTTGGGAAAAATTATTTTTTTTTATACAAGCTTCTTGATGCTCGTTGCCGTTCTAAAAAAAATTTTCTTTTCTCGTTTGACAGACACACACACACTTATGCACATAAGGGTTGAACACACAAAAGAAAACGTGAAGTCTGAGCTGATTCAGTTCACACTTTGTGAACTGGAACATATGAACTTAGCTCACAGTTTTATTATTCTGAGTTCACTAATATTCAGGCAGGCTCAGGTAGTCTGAATTACAAATTTTTCCGATTTAGACCTGTTTTTCGCGTTGCCGTTTTTGTATTTGTAGGTTAGGGGGGTGGCGGCAAGCAGGGTCGAGGCAAAATGCCAAATTAAATATTATTATATTATTAAATATTAGCGAGCTGCCATTCGTTGCAACTTTCAAAACAAAATCGAGAAAAAGCCAACGTGAACAAAAGGTCTGACACTCCGATCATGTTTTGAAAAGTAAATTGCAATTTTCGTATTAATAAGGAACATAATTGAACCAAATAATACTTAATATTCAAAATTAGTGTGCGTTGAGTTTTAAATTAAGAAAGCTCTACCTCAAATTTCATTGTTGGAGAATTTGTCATATCGATAATCATTTTGCGATTTGATTTGAATGACAAGTGTTGGAAAATGCATTCATAAAACACTTATTTTTTCATGGTGCAAGAAATATAGAAGTAATTAAATGTAGGGATAGCAGGGCACTTGCATTCATGTACACAATGAAATAGTCAGTAAATAAATCAAAATTCAAAAGGAACATATTGATAACAAAATATTACAATCCTGGAGCGCTTCAAATCGGAATCGCAAACATTTTTCTTAAAATCGCAATTCGGAAAAATAAAGTGAAAACAGGAGCGTGGTTGATTAAATAGAATTGTTATAGAAATTATGCATTGTTTTCTTAAATTACTTTAACAAATTGTATTGCTATACTAATTCACCAAATAAGTTTTAGACATTTTGTCAAATTATATGTTAACTCTAGCAGGTGTAACCAGGGTTGCGCTTTAATGGCTGCTTCTACAAATAAAATGCGATTCCGACCCTGAGAATTAGAACAAATGAATCAAGTTCGTAGCTGTCATTATTTGTTCAATAAATAAAATTGGTTTTCATAAAAATTGGCGCAAACATATCTATACAAATTCAATAGTCTCTTTTATTTTTACTAAATAGGATCTACAAAGGTAGTTAAAAATATGAATATGTGACCCCCAAGCAGGTTTAACCAGGGCTACAATATAATGGCCGCCGGCTGCGATAAAATACTTTTCATAAATAATATAAAGTACACAACTATTTCTGATTTTTGTTTTTTATTTTTAATATAAACAATTGTTATTCGCGTATTCTTCTCCCTTTTTATTGTACCTTTACTTTACCTATATAAGGGCGCCTGAGGCCATTTTCGCTGTGCCGCCCATTTAGTACCCTTGCAGAGATACTGTAAAACATAAAAGTGACTAAGCAGCTGTAGCAATCCGGTCTTGCCGGATCTAACATATGTACAAGTGTTCTACTAGCAGTGTCCAGGAACATATGTACCAAGTTTTAACAAAAACTGCAAAACTAATGTGCATGGAATCAGAGACCACCACATCGATTTAACATTTGAAAACAAACCTTAAATATCATTCAATTCAAAAGCAATTTTCAATGCTTTAATTATCCGCATTTAAACGTTATGTTCTCGCTTGTAGGAAAGAGGTTAAGCGGAGAACCCAACACCTCTACAAATCTTCCCGACAAACAAGAACTTAACGAATAAAATGTATGCAGTAAACTTCAACGTCTAAATGCAGACTTGGTTAAAGATTGCTGTAAAAAGAAGCTTGAAAATATATATTAGCCTTATCTCCAGCTTTTGGAGTCCATAGAAGATTTGAAGACTGCAGAGAAACTATGCTCAAGAAGAACTACAACCTTCAAATGGTCATTTCTAACAGTTTTTCAATTTTTTTCAATTATGTGGCTCTGCGTTATTAAAAGTAAACATTTTGAAAACTATAATGTACAATTCATTGTATTAGTCCGAAGTTAAGTCGACTTTCAAATATTGTGTATAACCCTTTTTGCCAATATATCACATGTGAAAATTGAAAAGCGAATTGTACAATTTTAATTATAATTTAGAATAACATTGCTTTATATTTATTTCCCTTCATATAACATAAACATAATATTTGTTTGTTTAAGGGCAATGCGTGCCGATGGGCAGGTGATAAACGAACTATGCACTAAGAACTGGAATGCGTACTTGGAGCATCTGAAAAAAGTAAACATAGCATTAAATGAATTAATCAAAAGCGCTGTTTAAAAACTACTCACCTTGCTTGTTTTATCAAAGAGAGCCTGCGCACGATTCTGATTCAAACGATAATTGACGAATTTATCAAAAGTATAACCATGTTTCAAGGACTCGACCAAAATGCGATCCTCACCAATATCCAAGCTGAATTCTTGCGATGAGACCTAGAAAGATTTCTTAATATAATGTTTATATATTTTAATTATGCTAATATAGACTCACGCAATTTGGTAAATACAGCTCAGCATGAATTTCATCAACCATATCATCTCGAATTTTAGCACGTAACTTGAACTCCGGCTCGCGGTTCTTGGCCCATTTGCTTCTAATATTGGCCGCCAGTTCTGCATCGATTTCCTGCACCAGCTTCGATGACTGCTCCTGATTCGAATCGATGACAGTACCATCGCTAGATTTCTCAGCACGCTGCACATCATCGTTGCGCACACGGTGTGCAACAAGGGTGCCAATAAATTTACGATTGCTCAATATAATTGTCTTGTTCATATTTATTTGTATGTTGTACTTCTCGCTTAGCGCCTCAGCAACAATTTGTAAAAAGAAATTATGAAATAGTTGTGACTTTCGGATTTTGGACAAAAACTTTGGATTAATAGCAATATCGACGACTTCCACAGCATTTTCGGATCGATCTTTAGTGGTGCGCATTTCCGAGATGCTCATGGGCACGCGAAACGAACCGGGCTCACTTGATTCTAATATTTCAATAAGCTGCTCATCGGTTACATCCATGGGCTTTGGTACTTCCGGTGCTTGACATACGTTAATGAAGAACTTTTCATTGCTGTTCGATTTAAAGCTCTTCACGCAAAATCCTGATGAGATTATAGTTCAATATTAATTAGTTCAAATTCAAATTTAGAAAACGTTCTGCTTTATACTAGGAATACATATTTAAACTACTGTTGTACACTAGTGTTAGCACTTTCTTTGAAATTCCACCACAACGAATTTTTTTTTTAGTAGGTAGAGAATGATTAAGCCAGTGTTGGGCAACGCACACTTCCTTTTGCACTGTGTTGCATTTTTGCAAGCAAGTCACTGTGCTCTCTTTTCTTCTGTTTGCTTTTTCTTTTCTTTTCTTTATTCGCAAATTAAGAGAAAATAGCTTTTTTGTGATTGGTCGATGGCGTTACGCGATTATGTTGTGTTTAAGGCAATTAAAAAGGAAGGTAAATGTTTTCCTTAACTCTATTTATACATAGATTATTAACCAATTCATTTGGTTTTTTATTTTGGTTTATTTCAATATTGTTCACAAGTTTTAAAATTCAAAAGTGCATGTGATAATATTAAAAATAATGACTTATAGAAATATTTAATGCTACGGCGTTCCTTAAGTTCATTCCAAAAGAGAATACTGAGTGCTGTGTTCCGGCCATTCAATTGCGCTGATAGCCTGCAATTACGAATAATGATTAATGATAGAATAAAGTTCTTATATAATACAACTTATGTCACCCACCTTTAACTCATCAAATGCTTGTTTACAGATCCAATGGAATACCGGACTCTTCCATTTTGCCATTATTGCTCTAAGTGCAGCTGTATCCTTATCGGTTGCTTTCATAATTTTATAATATTCCGCCCAAAGATAGACCATGGTGCGCATCTTATATTTCCACAAATGATTGTGTGTGCCACGTATCATGTCCTGAAGTTGTTCAATTATTGGCGGTGATAGATTTTCCAAAAACGTTTCATTCATCAGCATATATAGAGTTTTAGCATTGCGATAATGCGAATTTGTATTCTTTTCCAAGGCAAAATGGGCTGATTTCATGACAGCATTTATCACCTGCTCGGTGGTTTTATAGGGGAATGTCGGCAGAAAACTATTCTTAACATTAACTGAACCAAATTTCTCCAGTTTCTTATTCAACTCTAACTCACACCATTTGTAAGTTTTCCACCACGTTTGCCAGCATTTATAATTTTTATTATGATAGAGTTTTTTCCAATCTTTGTTAATACGCTTACGAATAGCTGAAGCCATTTTTTTCGATTTTGGCATATTTTTCTTGTTAGCAATTATTTCATTATCTGAATCATCATCTCCATCGTCTTCGGAATCAAGTGGAGCATCTTCATCGTGGCCTGTGCCAAATACGGATGTACTATAAAACGGTTTCTGTTCGAAAAATGTTACCGCATAGGAGTCTTCCTCTGGCTGGGGCAGAGTACTATTATGATTGTTTATATAAGGCAACTTAAAGCCGCCCACAAGAAATCCCCGCCGTATGGCAATATTGCGTTTCTTTTTCTCCACTTTACTTGGTGGTCCTGAATCATTTGATTCTGCAGCACGTTTTGGGGCTGTAAAATAGTGGATCCCAATTTATAAACTTATATTCTAGTTATACATCCGGTATCGATAAGGATACGGTTAAGAACATATCCTAGTCAAGCAACCTCGACTAGCGTATTTATAATTGTCCTGCAAAGCACTTAATCATTTTAAATATCCGTCTGTATTTCAAAAACAACAATATATTTTGTGATCTCCAGATGGTTGCAGTTCGAAAGATTTTCGGAAATTCGTTTTAAATGAAATATTTGCTTATAGGCCGATGGAATGATAACAATTGAAGCATGACTTCAATAGTTAAAAACGTCTAAATTGTATTCGAAAACGACAGCACAGAAAGAATTGGACTGATATTGAAATTGTTGTATGTAGCTTAAAGTTGAACACAAATGCCCATTTTAAAAATTTTGAAATGGTTTAAAAACATTTGAATATAGAATTTGGAGTACAAAACGGATTTAAACAAATTTGCTCAAGTGCTTTGAAGACTTAAAATATAAGTTTTAGTTTACCAATAGAATTTAAGCCTGGTTTGACCTGTGTTTGTGCAATGCTTCCAGCACGATTTGGTGACTGCTTCAAGTTCGGCTTGTTGGCTTGAACCGTAGTTGGCTTGTTTTGAATTGGGCCTCTATTAGTTATATTTGTTTTAGCTTGATTGCTTGTTGAAGCAACAATCGGCGGCTTGTTCTTGGTAGAATCAACAGCTCGATTTGGTGGCTTCTGCTGATTACGCATATTAGTTTGAATCGAGGTTGATCTGTTTTGAATTTTGGGTTTATTTTGAATTCTTGACACTGCATTGGCAGCTCGAATGGTGCGGCTCTGCGGCCGAGTTGCCCTACCAAGCGAATTACTTCTAGCTTGATGCATCGGTTGAAGTTGGTTTCTATTGTCAACCTGGCTCATGGCTAAGCTGTTGTTAAGCTCGCCAAAGTTTGCTTGATTTATGTGTCTGTTATTATCACCGGAGAAGTTATAGCTTCTAGGGTTGTCATTTGTCATTTGGCCGGACTCAAAATCCGCCGGGCCATTAAAATTTATGTCTGTACCGTCATTAAAATCTTGTGGAAAGTTGCGACGTTCGTTTGCCAAACGACCTTCATTATCCAACAAGGCATTATATTCAGAATTAAATCGATCTTTATGAAAAAAAGTTTGAATTTTGTGTGGAAAATTATCTTGCATCATCGGTACAAAATTATTTGATTGATGACCCTGCATATTGCCTTCGAAATCAGGCGCAGAACCAAAGTTGCCTTCATTATGATCATTATTGTGAAAACGATCATTCCTGTCATCAAAGTTTGGATTGCGATCAATGCAAAAACTCTGTTCATTATTATCAGCATTAAATCGTGAATCCTGCAGATGTCTCGGACCTGCTCTGATATCTTGATTGTTCGGAATGCAATCGTTTATATTGGAATTTTCGAAATTTCTATCAAAATTTCTATCAAAGTTTCTTGGCCCCTGTTCATGAAAATGATCAGGGCTTGCATGACGACGATTTAAGCCAAAATCAGAGTCATTTGGCTGATGCTGATTATTAAAAACAATGGCATTGTTGTCACTGAATTCCTCGCGATCAACATTGCGTTGATTAACACCAAAATTTTCGAAATTTGGACTACGATTAAAATGCTCCTCACCGCAAAAATTTTGTTGTTGACGGCCACGAAAATTGTCATCTCGTTCAAAATTTTCCATTGTTTCAGAAAAGTTGCCATTTCGTTCAAAATTTTGTGGTTGACGCCCACGAGCATTATCTTCTCGTTCAAAATTTTGTGGTGGACGGCCACGGGAATTATTTTCTCGTTCAAAATTTTGCATTCGACGGCCACGAGAATTATTTTCTCGTTCAACATTTTGCTCCCCACGACGAAAATTGTCATTTGGTACAGAATTCTGCGGCTGACGACCACTAAAATTGTCAACTCGTTCAAAATTTGGCTCTCCACCTGGAAAATGGTCGTTTCTTTCCAAGTTCTGGCGCCCACGAAAATGATTATCTCGTTGCAAATTTTGTTCTACCCCACGAAAATGATCATTTCCTGCAGAATTCTGCGATTGACGACCACTTATATTGTTTTCTCGTTCAAAAACTTGCTGTCTTTCAGCTAAGCTTTCGTTTCTTTCAAAATTCTGCGGCTGACGTCCACGAACGTTGTCCACTCGTTCTTGACTTAGATTCATTCCACGAATGTTGTCAACTCGTTGGCGATTATGATTCCTCCCGCGAACGTTATCAACTCTTTCTTGATTTTGGTTCCTCCCGCGAACGTTATCAACTCTTTCTTGATTTAGATTCCTCCCGCGAACGTTATCAACTCTTTCTTGATTTTGGTTCCTCCCGCGAACGTTATCAGCTCTTTCTCGATTTTGATTCATCCCGCGAACGTTGTCAACTCGTTCTTGATTTTGATTCATCCGACGATTGTCAACTCGTTCTTGAAATTGATTCATCCGACGATTGTCAGCTCGTCCTTGATTTGGATTCATTCCACGAGTGTTGTCAACTCGTTCTTGATTTTCATTCATCCGACGATTGTCAACTCTTTCTTGATTTGGATTCCTCCTGTGAATGTTGTCAATTCGTTCTTGATTTTGATTAACTCCACGAATGTGTTCATTTCTTTCGAACTGTTGCGGCTGCTGGCCACGAAAATTGCCATCGCCTCGACGAACTGGCTCAAAATGTTTGGGGCTTGCCGCACGTTTTCGTGATATTTCACGGAAATGTGGTGAGACCTCGCGACTTGGATTCCAATTGATGTCACTCGGCGGCGGCGGAGTGCGTGGACGGTCCTTGAGCCGTTGTTCGTATGCATCGATCTTAGCGGTTATTTGGCGCACAATAAGGGCATTAACACTGGCCTGATGACTGTCGCCAGCTTCGACGCTCATGCGATATCTTTGGCGCCGAATTTCTCGCATATTGAAGTCGGGCACCTTTAGCGATTTGGTGGCTATAGCGTGGGCTTGTTGCCGACCGACGCCGAGTGAGCAGAGAAATTGACGACGGAGATCCAGTTCAATATTTGTATTGTTGTTGTTGTTGCCTGCCGTTTGTTATAAATATGAGAAATACATGTAAAGAAAATTGAGACACTTTTATTAAAAATCGACCCACAATCACAAACACACACGCAGCTTTGAAAACTTCACTCTTAATGAAATATTAAGAGTGTGCTCAAGTTCATATTTATATTATTTTTTTTTTTTATGTACTTTGTGTATGCGTGCATTATTTATTTATTTTGGTTTTAAGTTGAGTATGTGTTTACATTAGATTATATGTCTCTTGTAAACAACAATGCTCAAAACTATTTAAGTGCGATGTTTAAACATCGTTGGACTGTGATTTTTTACACAATTTTTTTTTTTTTGTATGTTCATTATGTATATTATGAGTCAAACATCTGTGTAGTTCACAGTAAAAATTAACTACAATATTGTGTAATTGCTAACATGTGCTATAAATCCCATCTAGACAAACACAGATACAAATGTACATACATATGTATTCTATTTATATTTTTAGTTTAACAGTTGTAGTTTAACTGTAGTAATAGGTTTGTTCGTTCAATTTGATTGATGATTGAATGAATTGTTCTTGTAGTTCGGTCGTTTGTTCCTTTTTTTGACTCGTCCTCATTCTTCACAAATATATAAATTATACAAAACAATCCAAAATAACAGTGAATGAATCTGGAACTTTGTTAGTTTCACAGATCGTTCGTTAAGTTAAAATCTTGGAATTTGCTAAAATTTTTTCGTTTTGTTTGGCTTTTAATTCAATTTGTTCATTGAAAATTGTTTCAACTATAACAAAGCGAACCTTTAAAATGAACGACGAATGAACTAGTTTTTTAATAGTCGTTCATCTATTTTTATAATACATCATAAATATTGTATTTAAATTTGAAATACAACATTTTTCGCTTATAACGAACCCATTTCGTCTAAAACGAAACAACTTCAACCAACTACTCATTTAAAGAGAACTTTTGTTTAAAATGGATCATTTTGCACAGTCTCTTGAGGTTCGGTTTAAGTGAACATAACTGTAATTCAAACATATGATCGAAATTTGCTTTAATCTGTAGTTTTTAATTTGTTTACAGGCACTTTCGCTCTTCTCTCTCTCTGTCTCTCTCTCTTTCGCTTCTTCTCTTTTAAAAGCAACATCATAATTGCATATACATTGTATTTCAAATTGAAATA
Organism: Hirtodrosophila cameraria; assembly: GCA_949708635.1. NCBI lineage: Eukaryota > Metazoa > Arthropoda > Insecta > Diptera > Drosophilidae > Hirtodrosophila > Hirtodrosophila cameraria. The sequence goes on from OX453090.1 coordinate 47,043,279, forward strand.
ATTCAAACAACATGATCAAAAGACGCTTTGCTCTGCAGTTTATTTTATTATTAATCCAGCAATTTGTTGTTGCTTTCATGACACGCGCTACCTCTCTCGCTCTTCTACCTGCTCTTTTGCCGTCCTCTTCGCTCGCTCTCTTTGGAAAGTTCGTCATAATTCAAAATAAAAATATTTTCTGCGCTATCTCTTGTCGTGCGCTTAAAATGCCGATGGCCAATGACTTGGCAATTAAGATATATTTCATAGCATTTCAATTAAAAGTGCCTCAAGTGGCAATGCAGTGTGACCAGCTGTCATAAATGTGCTGCTAGAGCTTAAAGTCTGGCTTCAAAGCTGCACAGAAAGCAATGACAGAGCAGATCAAAGAAGAGCGTAGAAGAGAACGAACAAGCGCTGCTCTGTGTTCAGCAAAATGTCACGTTTTGTGAGTTTGCCGAGCGCGCTCTCTTTCACTTGATTAAAACAAAATACAAATGTATACATAAGTAGGCAGCGGGCGGCGGGGTGATGGTGAGGAGGGGCAGGTCTGGCCTTTTTGGTTTGAAAATCAAACAAATAAGTGGCGCTGGGCCATGCGTCGAGCATTCAGTTAGTTCTGTTAGCTCGACACGAGCCGGTCGGAAGGAACGTGTGGGAACGTAGAACGCGGGGTAAAATAAATAAAACTAAACGCACAGCAGCAGTTTTTATACGCTATTTCATTCGCAGAGAGGTAATTATAAGTGGCTTTTTATTATTTTGTTGTTGTTGTTGTTTCTGTTGTTTGTTCGGCCTCCCGCAAGCGTAACAAGTGCGAGCGAAAGTTATTTGACACACATTGTGAAATACCCCACAAAACTGATATGTTCTAAAAGGGTTCAACATAGAATTTCTATGAATCATTTAAACACTACACTCAAACAAACAAAAAAAAGAGTTATTTAAACAAAAAATTGAATAACAAGTGTGCGGACGGCAGCGCTGATTTGATAATTATCATAATCATTATTTGTTTCGTCATGCTCAGTGCGGTTTATTAATTGATAAGGCTTGAATTGGTATGACACAAAGCCATTATTTGAATTAAATGCATTCAAATAGATCAAGCTATTTTACAATGTTCGTTTTACACAGTTTACAACAGTGGTTTTTTTGGACAAGAATCAAGTTAATGACGTCATTGGAGGTATCCAAGCCCAACTGAGTTATTTATTTTTTTTTTTTAACCCAAAAGGCCATGAAAATTATTATGCTGCTAAGACACACACACATACATACACACACCGTTTATTATAAACAAGTAAAACATATTCTAGTTGAGTGTGCACGACTTGCAAATACCCTAAAAATGGTTCAAAACATTTCATTTTGTCTTATCTTTTTCAAAGATGTTAGCAATTTCGTATTATTTCGAAATTAAAAGAATTTGCTAGAATACATTTCTTATCAATTTTTAGAGTTTTTTTTATAAATTTTGATGTTATTGATATGATTAAATAGAATATTATAGTCGAAATTATTAAAATTATATTTTTATGTACATATAAATAGATTTTAAAAGTCGACATAACAGAATGAAATGGATTTTTAAAGTCGAAGTATTAACATGAAATTAATAAGAAAAAAATATAATTTTAAAGTTGAAGTTAAAGAAAGACATGGATATAAATAAATAGAGTTTTAAAGTCGAAGCAGTCAAAAATATATTTGATATTTAAAGGAGACTTGGTATTGAAGCTAATACTTATCAAATTTGATAGCTTGATGCTTAAGCTTTCAGCTTATGCAGGCATGTTACGGTTTCCGCATTCGCATTTTTTTTTTAAGATTTACAATTTTCTTATTTCTTGTTAAATTGTGAATTGAATCATAACTCAATTCAATGCTTGATCAAATTTAAAGTGAATGCAAAACGCAAAATCTACACAATTTTGAAAATGTTAATATTTAAGAGAAAATCACTTTTGCGGAAACCGGAACAGGCCTGACAGTCGCTGAGCTCGAAACGTTGATTCAGACAAACAGACGTTAATGTTAAGATAAATGCATACAATGTCGGAAATGTCAGAAAATACAATAAGCATTTAACCCAATTTGAAATGGGTGCAGGGTACAAAAAGCGCGATAAGCGCAAACAATAAAATTATAAAGTGCAATTCAAAACTAAAGCAACTGTAAATAGAAATAATACAACATGATAGAGGAGCGTACTTTGAAAACAGTGATAACAACGCGATTTCGTGCACGTCTCTCTTGAAAGATAATACACAACAAAGTTTTGCGCAATCCTGAAATAAGGATCAGCAAAAATGTGAACTCGATTTGTGCCAATGAGGAAGAGGAAGACAAATAGAAAGAGACAGATACAGAGAGCGAGATAGATAGATTGTGAAGTGATAGATAATAATGGCAAGTGCAGAGATAATGTCAAAGGCAACGGTGGCAATCAGAGCCATATCAAATATAATAAACACAAATATGTGTGTACCATATATACATAAATAAACATATATCAAAATGTGTTTGTTTTTGTAAACAGTTGAGCTTGTATTATGTATACAATGACAACAACGATATAAAGTTTCATTTGTTGTGTTGGGCTCAATTTGAATATGAATATGTAAAGCACTTGAGAAGGCTACTGAACTTTTTTGTTTTTTTTTTTATCGGGAGAGCTTCTGCTTCTTTGGTTTCTTGGGCGCTTTTCGTCGGTGAAATCACCGCAAGTAGCGGCATCACGATGACTTGACACATTTGGCTATCGAAATTAAAGTTACACTATGAAAACGTATACTTTAATTGTTCTGGGCGCATTTTTCTTCTTTTTTATTTAGATTTTTTTCGTTTTTGGCATTGCGCGCGCAACAAAATTAGAATTTTTATGTTGTTTTTTTTTTCAACATTACATAACGAAACAGTCGCCGGAACAGGTTTGACGTTAATTACATACGTATGGCTTGTATCTGAATATAATGAATTAAATACTCGTTTTTTGTTTACCTAAAACTGGCATGGAGTATAATTACTTTGGCATTAGGTTTGCAACGCAAATTGTTAACTTTTGTGATAAATACAATACTAATTGCATGTATCTGTATGAGATATATGCTTAATAGAACTACAAATTGTTAGTTTTTACTTTGCGATGGCATTCGAGATTGCTTTAAAAAGTTTCGAGTTTGTTCGATATAACTCTGCTTAGAAAAGTTTACAAGTTTAAGTTTTGTTAGGGTATTTAAGCAGCTGTGTTCACAAGTTTATGAAAATCTAATTTCTTGTTTTATCTAAATTTAAGACTAGCAAGCAAACAAGTTTCTTTCAAGCTTAAATCAATAAAATATGGCATTGGGCAAGTTCAAAAGTGTGGGTAACATGTTAACTGGTTTCCCCAAAAAAAGCATGGAGATTATTCCATACATACATATACATTTTTAAATTTAGAATGAATGTTAATTATATGAGTAGAATTTGTAGTGACAATAGTAAAGTATTTTTTCTTTTTGATAAGATTGAAACCGATGAAGCGAGTAGAACCTTGTTTCAACGTTAGTTACGATCGTTGCTGACAGCGTATCTCAAAGATTAAACAAATACATTGATTATGACTGACAAATCGATAATGTATAAAGATAGAAATAAAAATCATGCTAGGTCAACATTAGTTACCATTTAATGTTAAATGTTAACATTCCGCTTTGCTGCAGATCGACATTATCAGCAGCAACAACAACAACTTACCGGGTGTGGGCTGCACAATTCTTGAATCGCGTGCAGGTGGCCCATTTCCAGTTTGACCAGCAACAGATCCGCCGGCGCCACCATTGCCGGCGTTAAAGTACTGATTTATGTTGTCCTCCAGTTCGTTCTAAATGCATTTCACCATAAAACACATAATTATTAGCTATATAGTTTATGTATATACATTTGTACGCTTTGTATATCTTTTGTTTTTGCTTACCCGCACAAAACGCAGATTTTGATCGCGAAAGTTGTCATTGCCATCGATAAAGTTCGTGCGACGTGACATGTTTGCGCTGTTGTCCAACAATTGTAGATCAATTTACGGACTTATTTATTTAACAAATTTTATTTTTTGTTTGAGTTCAATTTACGTCGAGCTGTTTGACATTAACTAGTTTTTCTTCTTTTTTCTTTCCTAACGAAAGAAAGTTTGTGTGTGCTCGCAATGTTGCAAAGCGATAAGTGCGATAACTATAACGATGTAGTGCTGGTAAATGTTGTTATTGATTGGCTGCCAGGGATGGGCGATACTGCGCAGTAATAACTGTGACTGCGACTAGGAAATATCAATGATTTTTGAATAAAACTTGTATTTGAATTAACTAGATATATTTGGTATTGTAATTTTTGTCTTTATTATTATTATTATTATTATTATTATTATTAGCTTTTATCTGTGAGCTTGTCCGTGACTTTTATTTTGCGTCTTCTTATACGATTAAGTGTAAGCAACATACACAGCAATGGTTGTTGGCGGTTAGATTTTGAAAACATAACCGATTTAAACAGTTAATGGTTTAACAATTTTATTAACTTTTTGTTCTCTTTTGTAATGAAGCACAAGAATTAATAACGCTAAAAAAAGCCAAGAAATTTATTTATGGTATTTGGTTACAGATATTTTTACTACTTGTAAATATCTGTGACACGATATATCGCCCATCTCTACTGTTTGCCAGAAATACCATTATCGGTTTTGTTTTTTGTTTTTTTGTTGTTATTGGTGCTTCCTCTTGCCTTGTGAAATAGACCAGCTGTTGTCGCATAGTACAATAATTTTTTTTTATATGATTTACAGTTTGATTTCAATTGAGCGAGTTGCACGTGGAGTGGAGAGGAGAACTTACACAAGAGAGTCGTCTAAAAACAAAGCTCGACCATGGGAGATGAGACCGTCTCGGCCATGGACCAGTTTTGCGGTTCCACATTTTGGGTAAGTTTTTCAGCTATGATTTTAGAAAAAGTACTGTACATTATAAATTTATAACCTATATGCATATCAATACGTTTTTATATAGGATGCCAATGAGACGTGGTACACAACCGATCCAGATTTTTCACCCTGCTTTGAGCAAACAGTGCTTGTTTGGACACCATGCGCCTTCTTATGGGTATTTGTGCTCTTCGATTTTTATTACCTAAAGGCCAGTTTAGATAAGCACATACCATGGACGAAATTAAACATAACCAAGCTACTTTTCAATCTTGGACTTCTGGTTGTTACCACATTGGATCTGATCATGGCGTTAATCAAAAAAGGCGGCGACTCCGAGCTACCCTTGTATCCCGTCGACGTTTGGGGTCCGATTATCAAGTTGGCCACTTTTGTAAGTCCAAAGTTGAGTCTTGTACGAGTGTTTGCACTAGAAAGGGCAAATAAGTCATTCGAGTCATTTGGTGTGACCAAGCCGAACAATACAAGCTTTTCGCTTACACTCAAAAGCTTAACGAGTACTAAGTACCTACAAGCTTAGAGTGAAGCAAGCTTCTTGAGTTTATTTTGTTGCAGAGCTATTATAATTTTGTTTTGAAACGCATTGAAGAAACTTCTCCGACCCCGTAAAGCATATATTCTCTTATTTAGCATCAACAGCCGAGTCTAACTAGACCAGATCTGACCGCTGTAACAGATAGCTGCAATATTAAAGATCGGTTTAAAAATGAGATGTGTGAAAAACTTTTTTGTTTGTCACGCTTTCTTAACCAAAACCTATGTCTATGTTGAGTTTTAGTGTGTTCATAAAATCGGAACACTATATCTTATTGTATCTGCCACTGAAACAATCGGTTTCAAAATGAGACGTATATAACTCAATCAAACTCACCCTATTCCAAATTCTTGTTATGCTGACCAAATTTAATCAAAATCGGACGACTATATCTATATCGATCTTTTTAAATATTAATTGTTGTATCAAAAACTTCTTGACTTATACAGATAGCTCCGCAGATAACTTTTTTGATTGTTTTCAAATCAAATGAATTTAAATTTGACTTTTAGCTTTAGCACTCGTGCAAGACTATAAAGAAACTTTGTGTTTTTATATATAATTAATAAACTCCTTATCAATTTGCAGCTATTGTTACTGATATTTATACCGCTTAATCGCAAGTATGGTGTACAGACATCAGGTTGCCAGTTTATGTTCTGGTTCCTATTAACAATATTCTCAATACCGCGTTGTCGCACAGAAGTGCGTCTGCAGCATAACCGCAATCAGATTGTGGACTCTGGCCAGACTGAGATGCATGACTTCTCCTGGGAGGAGTATCAGTTTGTCAGCTTTTTCATATTCTTTGCGTTTACGTGCGTGATGTTGCTGCTGAATTGCTTCTCCGATGGCATGCCCAGGCAGACCAAGTATAAGCGTGGCGCCAATGAGATACCCGAGCTCTCGGCCAGCTTTTTGTCGCGCATCACATATCGTTGGTTCGATAGCATGGCGCTGAAGGGCTATCGCAATCCGCTGGAGGAGAAGGATCTGTGGGATTTGCGGCCGCAGGATAGTTGCAAGGAGGTGATGCCCACATTCGCACATTACTGGAACAAAAATGTGCGCAAGAACTACAGCAAGAACAGCAGCAGCAGCAGTGAGCCAAAAGCACAGTTTGCCAACGGCCAGGTCACTTTTGAGAATCCTCAGCCACGCAGTGGTGGTGGCACCAAAGGCATGGCCAGCATAATGCCGGCCATTTATAGATCCTTTGGCGGCATCTTTCTATTTGGTTCATTCTTCAAGCTAATCGCTGATGTGCTCACCTTTGCGCAACCGCAAGTGCTTAGCCTAATCATTGGCTACGTGGAGGACTTTGAAAAGGTGCCACAACCGGAATGGAAGGGCATATTATATTCAGTTGCGCTATTTGTTCTCGCCAGCGGTCAGACATTTATATTGGCACAATATTTCCATCGCATGTTCATTGTGGGTCTGCGCATTCGAACAGCTTTAATCAATTGCATTTATCGCAAGGCGTTGCGCATTTCCAATGCCGCTCGCAAAGAGTCCACCGTTGGTGAAATTGTCAATCTAATGGCCGTCGATGCACAACGTTTTATGGATTTGACCACCTATCTTAACATGTTATGGTCCGCACCACTTCAAATTGGATTGGCGCTCTATTTCCTGTGGCTGCAATTGGGTCCATCTGTGTTAGCCGGTTTGGCAGTGATGATAATAATGATACCATTAAATGGCTTTATTGCCAGTCGCATCAAGACCTATCAGATACGGCAGATGAAGTACAAGGATGAGCGTGTCAAGCTCATGAATGAGGTGCTCAGTGGCATTAAGGTGCGTAAATGTCATTATAATTATTAATAACTTATTATAAATTGATCGAATTGCTTTGCAGGTGCTCAAGTTATATGCGTGGGAGCCCAGCTTTGAGAAGCAAGTGCTGGATATACGTGATAAGGAAATTGCCACACTCAGATCGACAGCTTATTTGAATGCCAGCACATCTTTCCTGTGGTCCTGTGCACCATTTTTGGTAAGATTTTGTCAGCCAAACGGCGCAACTTTGTACTCTCTTTGCAGCACTTGCCCTACTTTATATGGACTTTTGGTTTAATCGTGGATTATGTGTCTATTATCTTGTACAACAAAAAAAAAAATTTAAAATAAAAAATTAAAAACAATAAGGTATCACTGGTGACATTTGCCACTTACCTGCTGTCCAGCGAGGCGAATCAGCTGACCGTTAAGAAGGCCTTTGTCAGCCTCGCACTGTTCGACATCATGAAAATCCCGCTCACCATAATACCCATGCTGACGGTTGACATAGCCGAGGTAAAGGCCCCAAACCAATTCCGAAAGCAGCAGGCAACACACAAAAATTATCCTCTTAACTTCGGCTGTGGGCATCTATTGGCATTGGCATTGAATTCCTGAAACTGTGGAACACATTTAAAGCAAACCAATATAATTTATAAAAACACACACATTAACCCACAATTATGTATTTTTCTAGGTATCATTAGTCACATTTGCCACTTATGTTTTAATCGATGAAAATAATGTGCTTGATGCGAAAAAAACCTTTGTCTCATTATCATTATTCAACATTCTTCGTTTTCCGTTAACAATGTTGCCCATGCTGATCACCAACCTGGTGCAAGTAAGTTTACCATATTGCAATCTTAATTGTTGTTTTTAAGCATTGTTTCAATTATTTTTATAATTGATAATGCTTAAACTTGAATATTTTTAGAATATTTCACATCTTGTGATTTATTCTTTTGTGCCGTTTCTTGTGATTGTAATTTATGTTCAACTGTATTTTTATTTATTTATATTTTATTTAGCGACAGCAATATTGACAACAAATAAATACTCCTAACCTTGCACCTGACCTATCCTTGAAAAATAACTCTTCCCAAAATCCATGCATCAGTTTCATAAACAACATTTTAAAAGAGCTTATAGCATTTGGATGTCCTTCTGAAAAACAAATATTTTGACAATTATGTTGGGCATTTTTATATTTATATTTGGGAATTGGGAATTAGTTCTATTCATTTTTATTTTGGATACCCTTGCAGAGGGTATTTGTTAGAAATGTGTGCGGTATTCCAATCTAATTCTATTCAAATTCAATTTTTATTGGAGTATTCAAGTCTCACGTGAAGTTTTTAGCACATCGGCGGATTTATCTATTGTTAATAAAACTTCTATTGAATGTATGTCAACTTTGAGCAATCCGATCTTATTTGAAATCCAGTCTAAAATTGGCGAAAGTTGGAGTACTTGACTTTGGGAATAAACATGTTTTTAAAACAAATCTTTCAACATTTTGAGTGACAGCTGTAAGATAGAAGAATCGGAACCTAACGGTCTCCAAATAAAAATAAATAAAACTTTAATAATACCTATAGTTCTGCAAGGGTACTAAAATTTCGGCAGGCCGAGTTTAGTTTTCCTTGCCACATTTGCAAATCTTTCGTTACCCTTTTCCCCTACATCATCCGACTGATGAATACTTATCATTTTTGTGTGTTGAAATTTGTTGTGTTTCTTGTAAAAGATTTCTAATCGATTTATTCTTCAATTAGACGCAAGTCTCCGTCACGCGTATTAACAAATTCTTGAACAGTGAAGAGCTGGACCCCGATAACGTGCAGCATGATGCATCCAAGCGTAAGTAGTTTAATATGTTTTTAAAACTTTTAAATATTGAAATGTCTTTCTTTAAAATGCAGCCAATCCCATGTCCATTGAGAATGGCCACTTCTCATGGGGCGATCCCGATGAGTTGACCCTCAAGAACATTAACATTGAGGTGCCCAAAAATAATCTGGTTGCCATTGTTGGCACCGTTGGCTCCGGTAAGTCCTCCGTGATACAAGCCTTCCTGGGCGAAATGGAAAAGATCTCTGGCATGGTGAACACCGTTGGCAAGCTGGCCTATGTGCCCCAACAGGCATGGATACAAAATGCAACTGTACGGGATAATATATTGTTTGGCAAGCCATATGATCGTAAGCGTTATAATCGTGTAATTGATGCTTGTGCCCTGCGCACTGATATTGAAATACTCTCTGCTGGCGATCTGACCGAGATCGGTGAGAAGGGCATCAATTTGTCGGGTGGCCAAAAGCAGCGCATCTCATTGGCACGCGCCGTCTATAGCGATGCGGATCTGTATCTGCTAGACGATCCATTGAGCGCCGTTGACTCGCATGTAGGCAAACACATCTTTGAGGAGGTGATCGGACCAAAAGGTTTACTGGCCAAAAAGACACGCATCCTTGTTACGCACGGCATAACGTTCCTGCCGCAGGTGGACAACATTTATGTGATGAAAATGGGCGAGATTAGCGAGAGCGGCACATACAGTGTGCTGCTAAAGAACAAAGGCTCATTCGCTGAATTCCTCATACAGCATCTGCAAGAAGCCGATGAGGCCGATGAGGATATTGATCAAATTAAACGTCAAATATCACACACTGATCCCGAATTGATTGCACCCATTGAGAAAGCCATTAAATTAGCACGCACCGAAAGCCTCTCAGATTCCATGTAAGTCTTTTTAAAGTACAAAAAAAGAGACGTGACTAATTATAATTTCAATATTTAAACAATAGCTCTGTCACCTCCGCCGATAGCCTGATGGGCGGCAGTTTACGGCGTCGCACCAAGCGACAGGATTCTCGTGAATCCTACGACTCAACCGCTTCGGCTGCATCGCTTAAAAAGAAACAAGAAGTCGAGGGCAAACTGATTGAGATTGAGAAATCCCAGACTGGTGGCGTTGAATTTGCCGTCTATAAGCATTATATCAAGAGTGTTGGCATCTTTTTATCTGTGGCCACTCTGGTCCTTAACTTTGTGTTCCAAGCATTCCAAATTGGTTCCAATCTCTGGCTAACCAAATGGTCCAATGACAAAGAAGTCGAAAATGATACTGGCTTAAGAAATATGTACTTGGGTGTCTATGGTGCCTTCGGTTTTGGTCAAGGTAAGTTCATTGTGATTCAGTTTGTTGCTTTCAAAAATGTTCGTTTGTCTCATTTATGTGTTATTATTGTTATCGTTAACGTTTCATTTCCGTTTGTTTGTTTGATTGTTTTTTTTCTTTTGTTGCTTTTACTATTAGTTTTAATTATGTTGCTAAAAAATAAGATAAAACTGGTGTCAATTTAAAGCTTACGACTATTAAAAATACATTTGAATTCGTTTAAGACAGCAGCAACATCTTCTTTTTTAGCACATTGTGCCGCTTTTTCTTTATATTTTATAATTTTTGATATATATTTTTTGCTTTGTTTTTTTGGTGGTTGGTTGTCCAAATAGTTTTAATTTATGTTTTGCCTTTTATGTTTGCCCGCTAATTCACACAGAAACTTCTTCTAACTTTGGCGCTGACAGAACATGCTGCTTATCAAAACTTAAACAGTGTCTCCCCCTTTAACATCCACCCCTCCAAGCCCCACTCAGACAAATCTATTAACGACCCTAACTTGCTACTACTCATAATTTCAAGTATCCAAAAGCACACAAAAATTTAAAACAAGCACACATTAGTAGATAGCTAAAAACGAATACCCTTTAACAAACACACACATTAACAGATGCTGCACGCTTAGTGACATAAGATACAATTAATTTGAAATTAGGCATAGTCTGAATTGAAATAACTTGGGAATATATTGAAAGCTATTTATTTTATTAAGTTTTGTGGTCTTCGATTTTTCAAGTATTTTATTTCATCAGTTTTCAGTTGTTATCAGAAGAATGTTAGCTAAAGGTGATTTTATAATTTAGGCTAAATTCACTGAGAAGAAACTTAAAAAGTCACCCCTTATGCAAATCAATTAAATTTAAATAAAAACTCAATCATTTTAGAAAATATTGCCATATTGGTTCTAAAACTTTTTCTTTAGAGCAAGATATTTTGTATATGTTTTTGTGGATAAACTTTAAAATAGTTTTTAATTACAGACAAATTTCAAAAATTACACTTTAAACAATAATAAAAAAAAAAACAAAATTTGTAGCTAATACACTGGTGTCGGTGTTGTCCGAATTCAGTTCAGAGTATGCCTAATATTAATTAAAAAAAAAAATAAAAATCAATTGTGTAGTAATATTTACAAGTCTTATTTTGTGTGTGTGCATTTTGATATTGATTTAAAAATGTTCAAAATTAATTGCCATGTGTGTGTTGTTCCCTCCTGAAACGAAACGAAACTCAAAAACGATGACTGTACCAAAATTAGTCGGATTAACTTTCTTCGCATCGCTCATCATCTCATTGGGTGGTCTACAATGCTCGCGAACATTGCATAACGCACTCTTGCGTTCGAATTTGCGCTGGCCGATGGAGCTTTTTGATACAACGCCACTGGGACGCATTGTTAATCGTTTTTCGAAAGATGTCGATACTATCGATAACGTATTGCCATTCAATATCCGTGTCGTTTTGAGCCAGGCATTTATGGTAAAAACAACAGCTGCTTCTTGCGCACTTCATATTTATAAATATATATCAAAAACTGGGCTTTCACAATTCATAATTGGCGGCGCATTGCCATAATTACTAATCTAATCACGCCTGCCTTTGGTTTTTTGTCTATGCGAATTTGATTTGGGATTGGTTAAATACTAACTAAACATTTTCCTTCCTTCCTTTTTTTTATTTGGTTTCTTTTTGTTGGGCACTTTTCACGCGCCAGTTACAACCAGTTTCTTTTCCACCCTTGCCCTGTCGCTGGGTTGCGTTTATAGCGCCAAATATCTGCATGAAACTCTTGTGCACTACACACTGCGCTGGCCCATGGATCTATTCGATATTACACCCCTCGGTCGCATTGTGAACCGTTTCTCCAAGGATGTTGACACAGTAGATAGTACTTTGCCGCTTAATTTGCGTGTTGCTGTCATGCAATTGTTTGCGGTAATTTTGAAACTCATTTTTTTTTTTCGATTTAGTTTGTAGAGCTGTAAAACCAACGATAGTTTCGATAGTCATCCATGGTATCGATATTTTAGATAGTCATCGCTGTATTGCATTAAGTTAACTTAAATCATTTTTGGTTTTGGTCAAAAACGAGTTGTCAGTTTTAAGTTTCGATAGCGATAGTTTTATGCTATCGATAGTATCGATTTTAGTTGCAGAAAATATAAAAATGTATCGATAACGAAAAAGAAAAAACTAATGACACTATCGAAATGCACATCGATTGTTTTCAGCTCTACTTGCGAGGGACTAGTGAATCTCAGAACACCACTTTCATTAGCTTACACACCCCATTTAATAGCTTAGTTCAGCTGTTTTGCAGTTTTGGTACAGCATTTCTTCTGTAGAGCGTCAAAGTGCTTAAGCAAGCTTTTTGTAGTTTATGCCAACTAATAACCCTTGTTGATGAGGCAGTATAAAAAAAAAATAAAATTCTTTTTATAGTTATCGCATACTTTTTCGCATCAATAACCCTGGCACTTGGCTGCATTATATGCGCCAAGTTGCTGCACGAGCGACTGGTTGAAAATGTATTTCGGTGGCCCATGGAACTGTTTGATACCACGCCCCTGGGCAGAATTGTGAATCGCTTTTCGAAAGACGTTGACACAGTCGATAATACATTGCCAATGCTTTGGCGCATGGTCATAAGTACATCATTTTCGGTAAATTTTTCATAAATAACCCTTAACTCAATATATAAGCGAAAAACGAAAAACCAACACTCATTATAATAATATTTAGCCACACTTTGTGGATATTCAAAAAGTTGTTTATCAGGCAGAAAATTGTTTAAATTAAGTTTAGTTTTAAAACATGTTTAGTGCAACTAATACTTCTTTTTCGAGTATCCTTTTAACTAACTTTGGGAGTCTGTCATCTATACATGTGTATACATAAATGTATGTATGTATGTGCCTAGTTTTCTTTTTAAATTTTAACTAGACGTATCGCTCGCATGTATAGCATGTTTGTCATGCAGTTGGACTAGCTTTCTTGATTAAGCTCTAATCCTATATAGTCCATAAGATATTTATAGAGCCATCATAATGGTTGTTAACTTTACCACTCCATGCAGTCTTGGCACGTTATTTATCGGGCATTACCTTGGCCCTGGGTGGCCTGCACTGTGCTATGGATGTGTTTAACAGACTGATACGATTTGTGCTTAAATGGCCCATGGAACTGTTCGATACAACACCATTAGGTCGTATACTCAGTCGCTTTGCGAAGGATATCGATACAGTTGACAACACACTGCCCGCTATATTGTCACAGTTTTTATCCTGTTGTTTTTCGGTAAAGAAACATTTGTGTGAATCCTGACATCCAAAACAAACAAAAAAAAAAACCAGCACCCACAACTAAAATTGGCTATAATGCTAAATATTGCTTATTTCCTAAAAAAAAATTCTAAACCTAAACAGCTGCACTATTTAACGCAATTTAGAAAATCCTATTAAAAAAAACCTATTTCATTTTCATCATTTTTCACATAATTATTATTGTTACTTGATTTGAGTGATGTGAAAGAACCTCATAGAACAGAGTTTATTTTCACGCAGTTATTTTTAAAAAACTACTTCCTATGCTTTTGCTTTTTTTTTAATATATACACTCTTTAATTCGGAGAATGGTCATTATAGAATTAAAAATTACACTCTGGGAACGCTCAGAGCCTCTAACGACCCAATATATCGATTATTAACTGGTCGATTAATATCGAGTAGGCTTTTTTTGGAATTTGGAATTCGGTTTTGGTACCAACACATACCAATCCATAAATACAATATACATAAGTAGAGATAAACGCGCCCCATATTCGCAATTACATACAAAGTACATACACCTTACTTTCGTAATCGCAAAATTAATGTTTATCGATCAATTTTTGTTTTGCGCTTGCGTGCAAATGCCATTCCATTCCGTTCCGTTCCATTCAAGGTGTGTTTGCCTACTTTGCGGTCGTCATTGTCTACTGCGGCGGGCTCAAGGCGGCCAAAAAATTGCACAATCAGCTGCTATATATCGTTATGCGTGGCTCGATTTGTCGCTTTTTCGACGTAACGCCCATGGGACGTGTTTTAAATAGTTTTAGCGGCGATATGGATGTTATCGACGAAGAGTTACCCGGCACATTGGACTCCTTCATGACCTTTGTTTGGATGGTATTTTTTCTTTCTATTTATTTGATTTCTTCTTCTTTGAGTGTGTATTTTATTTATTTTCGTTTTGTAGCCAACTTGAGTTACGGTTTGTACTTGCAATCATTAGTTTGTTTGCAAAACTGATTTCAACAGTTTCTTCTTAGCCCTTAAGATTTGCCAATTTACACACACATACGTACCACAACCAAAATCTCTTTCTATCTCTCTTTTACATAACGTACCTATTCCTATCACTCATATATTTACATATGTAGGTCTTTGCAATTACGGCGCCGCCATCACACTCTTCACATCCTCTCTTAACGCCTCATATACAGTGTTTCGAAAGCTTTTTCATAATGTCCTGCGCTGCCCATCTGAATTTTTCGATATAACGCCCAAGGGGCGCATTTTGGATCGCTGTTCGAACGATATCAACCGTTTGGATCTGGTTATGCCGTTAAACATTCGTATGTGCTTATCCACAGCCTTTCAGGTAAAACCCGACCCCCATCAGCTACAAAACCAATCCAAGATATTTAACTCTGTTTTCAATTTGATTTCAAATTAACTGTACTTTTTAATTTTTTTTATCGAACTTCAGATACTCGGTACAGCACCGTCCTACAGTACCGTCCTAGTTCAATGCTGAGCTAGTTCAGTGTTGAGCTAGTTCAGTGTTGAGCTAGTTCAGTGTTGAGCTAGTTCAGTGTTGAGCTAGTTCAGTGTTGAGCTAGTTCAGTGTTGAGTTGTTCAGTGTTGAGCTAGTTCAGTGTTGAGCTAGTTCAGTGTTGAGCTAGTTCAGTGTTGAGCTAGTTCAGTGTCGAGCTTGTTCAGTGTCGAGCTAGTTTAATGCCGATTTGGTTCAGTGTCGAGCTAGTTCAGTGTCGAGCTAGTTTAGTGCCGAGGTAGTTCATTGCTGAGCTGGTTCAGTGTTGAGCTAGCTCAGTATGTTGTTACAAAACTGGTTTGGTGTTCTCGGTACTGTACTTTTTTTGTTCCTTAGTAGTAAAAATTATAAAAATTGTATGTTCTAAGATAATTATATGGAGTTCAGTTCAGTTTATAATACAATTTATGATTGGACAATCATTATTCATTTAAAAAACAAAATAAAAAAAAATTAGAACCACCTTTTTAAAGAGCGTCGTATAAACTAAATACATAACACTTATATACACATATATTTGATTATACGTAATAATCTGATTATAAATAATCAGCTAACAAAAAACTGAATCGTTTCTAACCTCAAACCGTTTGTGACTTGTGTCGAACCAATAGAAAAGTGTACTGTCCTTGATGAACTTAATTAAATGCCTCAAACAAATTGCAGTTATTAGCTATATAGGCGCTGTTCTTATCGTTTATATTGCCGGCCTGAATGGGGCACAGATTATTTTTCGCCAACTGTTCAAGCGTATTTTGAGCGCTCCTCAATCCTTTTTCGATATACATCCTAGGGGTCGTATACTTGATCGCCTGTCCACCGATGTGTATAAATTGGATATGGTATTGCCAGAACTATTACGTGTATTTAACGCACAAGCGTTTCGGGTACGTTTCCACTTAAAAACGTGACTAACATTATAAGCAACTAACTAATAACTTTAACTAAAGCATTCATACATTAAACTAGTTTAGAAATGTATATCGATTAGCCCAATTGAAAATGTCTTTTCGATTTTATTGCAAACTATGCTGCATGCACAATATTATATTTATACCGCTATTATGTTTGGACAACCATGCCTTCTTCTTTAAATATAGATTTAAAACATGCTATGATTACTTTTGAGAACAGCGTGATTTTTCGAAATCTTAAGCAGCTATATCGATTCCAATATTTTTTTTTTTTTTGGTACAGGTGGGATTTGTGCTCCCCGCCTAGCTATTTTCTTCCAACTATTCTCGCACGTAGCAATTTAAGGATTTGAAATCCCCTTTGTTGACTTGATATTAAAATGGTTTCAAAATATTTTCCTCTCATATATATATATATTGCAGTTATTAGCTTTATGGGCGCTGTGCTTCTCGTTCTTATTGCCGGCCTGATTGGGTCACAGAAAATCTTTCGCCAACTGTTTGGGCGTATTTTAGGCGCTCCTCAATCCTTTTTCGATATACACCCCAGAGGTCGTATACTCGATCGCCTGACCAACGATGTGTATAAATTGGATATGGTATTGCCAGACTTAATACGTGTCTTTAACACGCTAGCATTACGGGTACGTTTTTTTTTTTTTTTTTTTTTTGTGATCTTAACTAACCTTGTAGCATTCTTACTAAAAAACTTGCATTAACCAATATAGGAAAGGGAAGAGCAGCTGCTAACTCTAGAAACTGAATTCGAACTTGACTTTCTCGATATAAATTGCAGTCGTTAGGTTTCAATATTTTCGGCCTGAATGAGGCCCAGACAATCTTTTACCAATTTTATATACTTACCAACCTTATAACCTTACAACACTTGATCGAAGAATATATATATACAAATTGGATATGGTATTACCAGATTGTGTTGTTAACTCGCATTCGTTTCCTTTGCAATTGTAACTAACCAAATCAAAATCGCCAATTAACAAATGTTTCACTAAAAACATAGTTTGCATCAATCTAATACAAAAACGTAGCAATTTGAGGACCAAATGAAAAAAAAAAAACAACTCTAGCCCCCCGAATTGTGGATATACTTAGATAAGCTTCTGAGCGGGCATGTTTTTTCCTTTTTAAAATACATTTATTTTCTCTCGTACTGTCCAACAAATATAATTGAAACTGTCGCTGTCATACATTTTAGTTAAATCCTCGGGTAACACGACACGACACATATCTAATCAATTGATATATTATGCAAATCGCAGGTATTGGCTCGTTCACATCGGATTTGGCCATACAGCTGGGAGGTTTACGTGCTGCTGAGTTGCTTCACTCGATCATATTGGTCCGTATGCTGCGTGTACCCATGTGGTTCTTTGATACCACGCCAGTGGGTCGCATATTGTCTCGATTCTCGAAAGATATTGAAATCGTTGATCAAAAGATAGTGGAGGTCTTAACCGATTGTATTTGGTGTGCATATGAGGTAATATTTTGTGTTAGCACACACAAAACATTTAGAAACAATTCCCGAATTGGTCAAATTGCTACAAAACTAGAAAATTAACCGCATTTCAAATTTTGTATAGTCTTTTTCTTTGAAATCGTATCATTATACAGATCTGTTTTCATTTTTATTTCGCAACGTTTTCGATTTTGATCTCGATATCGATTTCGAATTGATTGAAAATGGAAATGGATCAATATAAACCCGTACCTATGTAAAACTAATCCTAAAAACCACAGTGTATATACCCCCATTAGATCTTGCACTTAACAAAATATTTAATATCTATTGCATTGGTTTGAGTCTTTCAAAAAAAAAAAAAAAAAACTGTTAGCAGAGCTGTTACACCTGCACGAACACCTTCTCTCCAAAATTGTTAATGTTCATTGTTAATCCGCCAGGTATATTATCATACTTCACGGTCTTGCTGCCGGCACTTGGAGGCTTTCAAGCGGCTCAGGTGTTACACTTCCTTCTGCTGGGACGGGTGTTGCGTGCGCCCATGCGTTTTTTTGATACCACACCGGTGGGTCGTATGATCTCGAGATTTTCGAAAGATGTTCAAGTTGTTGATCAGCATCTCGTGTATATTATAGTCAATTGTGTGTGCCTGACTTTTGAGGTAATCTTCGCATGCCGCACAATTAAAGTTAAAGTTCAAGAAGAAGACGAGACTTACTTCATTTTAACTAGCATCAATAATGTCTCTTATAAATATCATAGTCCTATATTCACTTCCACATTATTTTCTAACCAATTAATATATATCTAGTCAAACACCATTCCAATTTGCACATGTTAATGGTTACCTTGTGGCACCTCCTCGCCCACAATTTAATCTCCATTGTTAATCCGACAGGTATATTGTCGTTCTTCACGATCTCGGTCCCAGTGCTTGGAGGCTTTCATGCTGCTCAGGTTCTTCATTTGCTAATCTTGCGACGTGTGCTCTTTGCGCCTATGCATTTTTTTGATACCACACCGTTGGGTCGTCTTATTTCTATATTTTCAAAAGATATTGAAATAGTTGATGAAGATTTGCCATATGAATTATGCGATGGTTTTTTGGACACATTTGAGGTAACAAAGCAACAGAACTAACATTCCAATTCAAATAACAAATGATGTCATTAAGTATAAGAATCAGGCTTGTTCAAGTTGGAAATAACAATTCCATCTAGCTGGAATTCATTTCAATTTAGATGTTTTTTCTAAATTTTGTATGATTTCCTTTAAATAAGAAACAGTCGAAGGTATATATTAATAAAGCTATCATCTGTAAATACACAAAAGTTAAGGAATACCTTTACTTTGATAGGTGGACATTTTTTTTTTTTGTTCAACAACTGACTCAAATCAAGTAACAGCGTTGGGGTCATCCCCGTATGATCTGAATTTAAATCGAAGTTCAATTCATCATGATTTTAACAACAACAAATCAGTTTTCCGCTCATTTCTTTTTTCCTACTAACTTCACACAATACTGCACCTTGAAAATCGCATATATATAAATATATATGCTTTTTAAGAATTGGAAATTAATAACGTTTATATTGTTTGGTTAGGTTCTTGCCACTATTGTGGTTATTAGCATTTCGACGCCCATTTTCCTTGCTGTCATTGTACCCATTGGGTTCATTTACTATTTCGCGCAACGCTTCTATGTGGCTACCTCACGTCAGCTGATGCGTTTGGAGTCCGTATCCCGCTCGCCAATCTATTCACACTTTGGTGAAACGGTTACCGGTGTTTCTACAATACGCGCCTACACCGTCGAGGATCGGTAAGTAACATATATACTAAAGCAGTAAAGCACTCGATAGTGAAAGTTAGCTAAAACTTCCGATAAACTTACAATGTTTGTTTACAATCGACAGTTAAAACTTCCAATAAACTTCGAATATTTATATACAATCGACAGCTAAAACTACCAATAAACTTGTAAAAAACCCACAGTTAAAACTATTGATAATATTGGAATATTTCTACACAATTGACAGTTAACACTACTGATAAATTTGCAATATATCTATACAATCAATCGACCGTTAAAACTACCGATAAACTTGTAATATTTCCATACAATCCATAGTTAAAACTATCGATAAACCTGTAATGTTTATATAAATGTGACAGTTAAAACTACTTGGAATATTTCTTTACAATCGACTGTTAAAACTACCGATAAACTTGCAATATTTGTATACGATCGACAGATCGATAAACTTGCAGTATTTCTAAAAATAACTTCGATTGTGACTCCACTTAAAACGCTCTAATACTATCGATAACGTCGACAGTTTTAATGCCTAATTCACTGTTATGTACAAAAAATCGATTATTTTTCTTAATGACAGCTTCATTGAGGAATCGGACAACAAGGTGGACAAGAATCAAGTTTGCAAATATCCATCGCTGATTGCAAATCGTTGGCTCGCCATACGCCTGGAAATGGTTGGCAATCTAATCATTCTGTTTGCCTCGCTCTTTGCGGTGCTCGGTGGTCAAACGAATCCTGGTTTGGTTGGTCTATCGGTCAGCTATGCGCTGCAGGTGACACAAACCCTCAATTGGCTGGTGCGCATGTCCTCGGACATTGAAACGAACATTGTGTCCGTGGAGCGCATTAAGGAGTATGGTGAAACGAAGCAGGAGGCTGCCTGGGAGCTGGAGGAGGATCAGGAGAAGCCCAAGAATTGGCCCGAGGAGGGACGCGTCGAATTCAAGGACTTTCAGGTGCGCTATCGCGAGGGACTCGATCTGGTGCTGCGCGGCGTTAGCTTCAACATAACCGGCGGCGAGAAGGTCGGCATCGTGGGACGCACCGGCGCTGGCAAATCCAGCTTGACGCTGGCACTGTTCAGGTAAGCTAATCTATAGCATCTTTAAGAAATGCTAAAACATATAAATTGGCTGCGCCTTACAGAATCATCGAGTCTGCTGGCGGTAAAATTCTCATTGATGGCGTTGATATTGCCAGCATGGGTCTGCATATGCTGCGCTCTCGTTTGACCATCATACCACAGGATCCGGTACTATTCTCTGGCTCGCTGCGCTCCAATCTGGATCCCTTCCAGATCAAGACAGACGATGAACTTTGGAAGGCGTTGGAACTGTCGCATCTGAAGACCTTTGCCAAGAGTCTAACGGCCGGTCTGAATCACGAAATCTCCGAGGGCGGTGAAAATCTGTCCGTAGGTCAGCGTCAATTGGTTTGCCTGGCACGTGCGCTGCTCCGCAAAACTAAAGTGCTCGTCCTGGACGAGGCAACAGCGGCTGTCGATCTGGAAACCGATGATCTGATACAGGTAAGCTATACATTTGTACCCTGGCTATGTTATATTAATCTCGTTTGTTTGTTCGCAGAAAACCATTCGTAGCGAGTTCAAAGAATGCACTGTACTGACAATTGCCCATCGTTTGAATACCATATTGGACTCGGATAAGGTTATTGTTTTGGATAAGGGACAAATTACAGAGTTTGCGTCGCCCACTGAACTGCTGGATAATCCCAAGTCGGCCTTCTATAGCATGGCCAAGGATGCCAATCTTGTTTAGTATAATACCCACTCTATAATATCCACATTGACGAAACTCATATACACAAGTGTGCCCAAAAAAGAAAACAACAAAATACTAAAAAACTAAAATAGCAGTAGTTAGGCAACAATTTAACGTTAGCTTTAAATCAATCTGGAAAACACTGGTAATTGGCAACAAAAAACTACTTAAAACGATTAATTTATCTACCTCAACGGAAGAAATAACTACAACTACAGCAATAACATAAACAAAAACAAACAATTACAATTACTATCACAATGTTCGTGTGTGCAATTAGTAAATACCATAAAAATGTTCATTAGTTTAAGCCGAAAAGTTCAATAATGCGCTCACAGGAAATTGGTACATTTTTTGTAAAATGTACCTAAATGTATATATTCGTATGTACTTAATTATCTATGTTTTTCTGGCCTTTTATGTAGTATATGTTTATAGTATATTTGTATGTGTCTGTCCACTCTGTACTTATGTATGTATAAGTATACATGCCAAGTATATTTTTTCTATGCAAGTTTTACATGTTATAAAAGAACAACAACAACAAAATACTGAAATGCATGCAGTTGAAAACTTAAATTAAAAAGGTACTTAAATAAAATTAAATAAACTCTTAAGAATTTGCCTTCACATGATTAAATCACTAAGATAATGCCCAGTAGTTAATTACATTTTGTAAAATGTGTATACTGTATAAAACGTGTACTTAAAACAATTAAATTTCTATATTGCTAAGAACAAATAAATATGTAACCAATGTGAATTTAAATATTGCTTTTGACTACATAACTAACTTAAGATAGATCAACAAGTTTTGAAAAAAGCAAGTTTTTTATAAGAACATTCAATACAATACCACTGATTCAAAGAAAATTTTACTGTTTCTATTACATATGTAATCTGTAGTTTGTATAGAATTTGATTTCACAAAATTAAATTAAATAAACATTTTAAAGTAATTTTTAAAGAATTTAAAAGTAAAAAAAATAGGGAAAATTAAAAAAAAAAAAATTTGTTGCTTCTTTTAATAAGTTATCGTTGAAATTTCATCCGAGTCGGTATTATAGCTATTGTTTGCCAATCAATTGAGTGAGACAACTGCCAAATAAAAGTGAGAAAAAACCCCTGTTCTTAGGAGCAAGAAGTCGAATACTCATTCGAAGGCTTGAAGAGGTGCGATCAACGCTAAAAGAAGTATGTGGGGTTACAAAAGCACTATGTTGAAAACAAAACAAGAAAGAAATGTTATCTTCGGCGTGCCTAAGATATATACCCTCGCAGAAAAATTTGCATCAGAAAACTTATTTTTCAATCGATCGTTCTTATGGCAGCTATAAGATATAGTGGTTCGATCTGGCCGATTCTGACACATGTACTGCTTTCAGAAAGAATAAGCATCTGTGCCAAGTTTCATCACGATAGCTCTACAACTGAGATACTAGTTCGCATATAAACAGACAGACACACGGACATGACTCGGCGGTTGATGCTGATCACGAATACACAATTTTTCTTTTCTGAGACGTCTCCTTCAATGCGTTACACATTTCGTGACAAATTAAAATACCTGCCGGGTAAAAGGTAGCAACTATTTTAAGTTTAATTTTTTTCTCAGAGAATGCTTCATTCAACATGTATGCCAAGTTTGGTTGCTTTACTCTCAAAAATTTGGAAACCAGAGCAGAAAAACATGCCTATAAATACTAACAAGTAAGAACGTTGCAGTCAGGCTCACCCGACTGCGATATACTCTGTTTTCTGTTTACGGGGGCGGGGGTGGGCGTGTCAAAATTTTTTTCTCCAAACTATCGATGAGATCAAAAGTATTCATACTGCAAAATTTGGGGTTTCTAGCTATAAGGGTGTAGGAGATACAGATTTTGCTCATTTGCAGGGGCGGTAGTGGGCGTGGCATTTTTTTTTTTTACAGATCGGTCGAGAATGTCATCAGTAGTCTTCATGCCAAATTTGGTGACTCTAGCTGTAAAACTGCAGAAGATATAGATTTTTGCGGTTTGTGGGGGAAGGGGTGGGGGTGGGGGGGAAATCTTGACACTTTGTCTGCCTATGGTATATACCAACATGTACACCAAGTTTGGTTGCTCTAGCTTCAAAACTGTGGAAAAAACCTGCGTTCATACGGACAGACGGACAGACGGACGGACAGACGGACAGACGGACAGACGGACAGACGGACAGACGGACAGACGGACATTTCACAAACCCAATATACTCTTTTTTTCCATTTTGGAAAACAGAGTATAAAAACAAAACACAGCAATTCTTACTTAAAAAGGTTTGTTTTTTTTTTAATTGAGAATGTCATTTGCGATTTAGATATGAAAAAAATGTAGTGTAGTTTTGTTAGATAACATTATTAACATTGCGCGCAGCGATATATTTAGCGACAAACGATGATTTTTTCTAGTTGAGCAGCAGCTGAGCGACAATATTATTGTCGTCCGCTGGATTGGAGGTGTGCATAACCGAGCCGCTTTCAAGAAATTCACGTAGCTCGTTCTCCAGATCTCCGCCGTCTGGCTCATCAATCTCCATTGGCACATGGCTGACAACATGAGTTAGTTGAGGCAATGCGACCGGCTGCTGCAGCAGCTCAGGTAGTTGAACGCGTGGTGATGCCGGTGGTGGCGGTAAGCCAGCTACAGTAAAGATACAGATGAAATTTAATATATAATATAGATATTGAAATAGATATTTGTGATTTGAAACATACCGTAGGACATGCCCATGGCCTTGCGCAAGGCATATTGATCAGCAATGGCTGAGGGCGGTAGCTTTTTGGCCAATTCACTGAGCTGCTGCGTCAGCTGCTGTGCTGTTTGCGTCTCCTCCGGCCCAGGTGGCTGCACTTGAGCCAAATGCGCTGGCAAAGGTTGCGACAGACGCTCGTGCTGTATGACACGCAACTTCTCGATAAGCGTTAGATTATTGCTCAGATGTTCGTGCATGCGTCGATTGAGCTCAAAGTTTTTCATATCTGTTTCGACATCATCCAGAAAACTGACATCAATGTCCAGATCTTTAAGTGTACGCAAACGCTTAAAGTCCAGTTTAACATTTTTATACTTTTCGTATTCCAATTCAATTTGTTCGCTTGTTTCTTCAACGGCTGGTACGCTTGGTTTTTGCTGCTCGGTGGTGGCAAAGCATTTGTCAATCTCCTGCTGCTCATATTTTTGGATCTGCATGTTGTAGAGTTCATCAAGCGATTTGCTATGCTCACCATTGGTGAGTATATCCAGCAGACCATTGGCTATGTTGGTGGCAAAGCTTGAATCTTTTGTAAACTGCAGTATGCTCTCGGCATACTCCGCACTGGATGCATCGCCGTACGTGTGCAGCACCAGTTGCGTCTCCTCAACGCTCAAAGTGGAGAAGCGTGAGTCGAAGGTGGGCGCAAAGCTGGCAAATGGACCATAGCTAAGCGGTTTGATCGGTTTAAGGATATTGCGCTGATCCGTGTGCAGGCCATGTAGTTGGCTGCTGCCCGAGGGCAACTTGCCCACTAAATCACCAATGGTGACGACCTTTTCGGGTCCCTCGTTCTCGTCCTTGATGAGCAAATTTAGCGTTGTGCTGCCATCCTTCTGCTGACGCAGAAAGCCCATTTTATGTGCACGCTGCTTGGCGCTAATGCGCTGCTTGGCCAAATGTGCGGCACCCTGCACCTGGGCGAGTATCTCTTCACCGGTCAAATCATCCACATACGGCTCAAAGTGCGTTTTGGGCGCATTCTCCAAGCGCAGCGCGCGTTTGCGCTCCTCCTCTTCCAACTGTGCAGGCGTTGGCTCCTCAGCGCCCGTTGAGGCACCCTCATCAGCGGAGTCATGTGGATCGTAACCCGCCAGCTCATTGCTACTCAGCTCAAAGCCCAGTTCCTTGGCGGTCAGCTCACGTATGTAGCCAGAAAGCGGCTTCAGCGTACGCATTAGATTTTCCGGCTGCAGCTGCTTAATGCCAATCTGTAGCAATCGTTTGGCGGCCTTATGATAAACGGTATCCACACGATTATAACGTATAGCATTCTCGCACATTAGCTTGAAATCATCGCTGAATTCACCAAGTGTTGCATACTCGTGATCATCGATCTTTTGACGCATGGTTGAGAAATCCATGGGCTTGCTGATGACAGACGAGTAGCCGGGGGCAATGTCATCGGTGACGGGCCACGCAAAGAACTGATGCGGATCCCGTTTCTCCAGAAAGCGCAGCAAATGGTCGAGCAGCTTATTCAGTGGCGATTTCTGTTGCTTTAGCTTCAGTACACAGGTGCGCGGCTCACGGCCCGAATCACTGCAGCTGCTGGGCGTTTTTGGCGCCTCCAACGCTTTGGGCGTTAATGCATTAAACGAACCAGCGCCACCCGGTGTGGATGCAGCCGTTGAGCCAGATGGTGATGGTATTAGCAGCTGTTAAGTGCAAAGAAGGTATTATATACAGAGATGAGGATTTTATAATATTCCAAGCATACTTACATCCATTAGCGGCTTTGTTGGACTAGCACCAACTGTCATGCCCATTGATGAAGATGTGGGTGAGCTTAGCAAATCGTCCAGTTTGCGTGGCACTATTGGCTTTGTAACTGGACAACTGGAAGGTGAGTTGTCGGTGGTAATGCCCGCATAATATAATATATTCTCCGGCAGTGGCTGCGATTGCTCCGCATCATCGTCCATGAAACTAAAATCATCCTGACTGCAATCGGCATCCACCGACACTGATGCTGGCGCCTGGCTCCGTGGACTCCGCTGCTGCGATGATGAGAAGCCACTGCAGGCGGCATCATCTTGGCCAGCTAGCAACTCCGGACGGTCTTCTTCAGAGCAATGTTCACGTTGCCTATCACGGCTGCGATGACGCTTCTCCTTGTGATGTTTATGCTTCTTTTCGCGATCTTTCTTTTTCTTCTTCTTCTTTGATTTCTTGTGCCGCTCACGATGACCCAACTCGCCATCCACGCATTGCAGCTCCTCTGGCACATTGGGACTGCTCGGTGCCGCGGACATCATGGCCTCGACAGCTGTTGGTGGTCCATGTCCATCCAAGGCAGTGAGCGGCGAATTGGCTCCATATTCGGGTGTTGAATTAGAGCCCACTTTCAGTATTAGCTTGAGGCCACGCTGCAGCTGCGCGGGATCTTGATGTTGGCTATATTCTATGTATTCAAATATAAACAGTTTTCAAATTGTTCGAAAAATATGCATGTGGATTTTTTGGCGTTTTACCTTCATATCTTTCGCGTCGCTCCGATTTGTTTCTTTTGTGCTTCTTCGAGGAGCCCATATTTTTGTTGTGAGCCACCTTTTTAATATGCGCTCAAAGTGGGCCAATAATTTTGTGCAAAACAAAACGTGAATTGTACGAAAATAAATGAAAAACAAATTTGTTGGCTGGTACAGGCGAGACAGACGCCATGATTTAGTGATGTCAAATTTATAATCGATATGTCCACTGCCATATATCGATAGTCACTATTGAATTGGCCCACGCGAAAAATTGATTGGTGTGGCTACACTTTTTTTTTTTGGTAAATATTAGGGCAGCACTGCGAAGAGCGCGTTTATTTGATTTTGTGTGTAATTTTGTAAATTGATTTAGAATTTTAATTGTTTACTAATTGTTAGTGTTTTTAGTTTTGTAGTGCTTACAGACGACTGCGGCGCTTTGGTGCTGACGAATGCAGTCGCTTTGCGATTACAATACCTGCTTTTGGGTAATTGTAGTTATTTATGGCTTGCTTTTTGGTTGCCTGTGCGGAACTGGACGCCGCCCTATTTGAGATTTTCGACGGCACTGCCATCGGCAACAAACCCCTTTTACCCTTTTTGACAATACCGCTATACAGTGTGCGCGTCGAGTTCAATGTTTGCAGCGAAGTGTCCAGTTTGGTTTTAATTTTATCAAGATCCTGACGCATCCGTTGTATGTCTAACGCAATTGTTTGCCTATCGCGCTGCAATCTCTTGTGCTGTAATAACATGTTTTCTAGCACATTTTTTTGCATCATCACTTCACGAATGCGCTTTTGGTTGGTAAAACTTTTTGGATTCAAATCGGAATAGCCACGCCGCATCAGCTGCTGTGATTGTCGCGTTAATCTGGCCTTCATCTGCGATATGGGCATCACTGTCGATCTGCTGTTCGTAACAACACCGCCACCGCCGCCCCTCATCCGACGACTCTTCTTCGATGCGACTGTTTTGGTTGAAGATGGTGCAGCAGGCACCTCCATAATGGGTGCTGGTATGGCAGGCACAGCCTTACGCGGTGGTGCCGTTGCTGTGAAAATGAAATTCAAGTATTTTAGCCACATTAAACGCTTTGGCTATAGGCCCGCATTACTTACTCTTCATGTGCTTGTGTATGTTGGCCATCATGGAGTGCACCCGCGATTTCACATCTGCCTTATCAATAAAATAACGAAAGGCATTCGATTTGCCAGCGCCAAGTCTTAATGTGTTTTTCTCCTTTTCGGTGGCCATTGCCAGGTGATGATTATTGGGCTCGTTCTCATCCCTAAGCTGACTTTTCAGTATATGATCCAAATTCAGTCGCA
Organism: Hirtodrosophila cameraria; assembly: GCA_949708635.1. Classification (NCBI taxonomy): domain Eukaryota; kingdom Metazoa; phylum Arthropoda; class Insecta; order Diptera; family Drosophilidae; genus Hirtodrosophila; species Hirtodrosophila cameraria. Next base: position 47,071,132 of record OX453090.1, read on the forward strand.
TTGTCATCTTGTTGGCACGTTTTTGGAAATTCAGCTAATTTATTTCTGATTAAATTGCACAAAATTTTGGAAAGCAAAAAATTTAATGCCGAAATAAAGCGAAATATAAGCCCAGAAAAGTTGTGCTCTGTTTTAAATTTAGAATTTGTATAAATTTATAGCTTGACAAACAGCTTTTAACACATTTGTCTGAACTAAAGGCAAAGGTTGTCAAAAAGGTTTCCAAAAAAAGATGATGTGTTACTTTTTTTATGATGGAGTGAAAAGGGTTTAAAAAAATGTTTAGCTCTGTAACGTGCAAAGTGCAAAAAATTAGGGTAAACAGAGTTTATATATTGAAAATTTGAGCTGCAATGGATTCAATTACCTTTCCTTATAAAGAACTAGCATATTCCCGCAACTTCGCACGCTAGTCCAAATTTGTGAATATTATCACCATATCCCGCCCATGTGAGTCGATTTTCCTCACACTGACCCAGACAACCTTGTAAACTGATCTTGAAGTAGAAATGGATACGGGAAGAAAATTGGATCACGTCCCGCCCATCGCAATTGCTTATTTTGGAAACATGCAGAAATCACGCCCGCACGCTCTTTTAAATTTTCATAGTGAATTTGAAGCAAATCGCACAAAAACTCAACTTTCGCCCTGTATAACATCCACTTTGCAGCCAGGGGGTGAATTTTATGGAAAATTGGCATGCAGATTTGAATGAATGTTTTGAAAAACTCAACTTTCACGCACATTTTATCAAATTTTCCGGAAAATTGGTATGCAGTCATCATTGAAAATGAGATCTTTGAAAATGAGTTATAAGCTGATCGGATGATAAGCAAAACATTTGGATGCAAAGGTTTTCAACGAATTTTTTAAAACCCGTGATTAGTACGCACTTTTAACATAAGACGAAATTACTGTTAAAAATGCAGCTTCTAGCTCTTATGGTTAGGACAGTGCGGGCGTAATCAGTTTGAGATATGCTCACATTGGTGCACTCATATATTTGAATAATTTGAACTCAGCGGAAGTTGGTATTGTTTACAATTTGCATAAGACATATTTTATGGATACGTGTGCAAACATTAGTTTGACACCAAAAAAGTGAGTATTGGGCCAATGGGTAATGTTTGGGCGTGTTTCAAGTGCAACATTCGCTCCCACGAGTGAATATACTATATGTGCATACAAATATTTTGTAAAGTTATGCAAGTTATTCCATTGTAAATATACACACAGTTATTGTAAACTTGTTTGCCATTTATTGCTGTTGTCTTTTGTTTTTTTTTTCTTCTTTGTATATATATTTCTTCTTCATTTTTTGTGGCTGTTGCTGTTATTGGTTTTATGACTGCGCTTTTTAACGGCACTTAACGTATTTCTTTTTTTTTTGTTGCTTCCGCTACTTTGGTAAAATAAATTGAACTCGGCAATTAATTTGCGCAGATTCATATTGTCAGTGTGTCATTTGGTAATGTTACTTTATAAAATCGATTTCATCTACCGATTGTAATTGAAGAAAGTTTTCAAATACTATTCGGTGTGGCGCAGAATTTAGTTTTTTAATGATGCTAGCAGACTACAGTTACTTAAATAAGTTTTGTCAAAACCGAATCAATTTTGATTTTGGCTTAATTTAAAATTTGTCAGAACTGTAAATGATAGAATCTTTTTGATTGAATAGCAGATTCAGGAATTGTTTTATCAAAAATTTGATTTAAATTATTTCATGAAAAAGTGATTTGAATTTAAAGTTGATTTCATTCAATTTGAAAAATTTTGATCCGTTGAAACTTGTTTCGAGTCTGAAAGACTTATCAAATTTGACATTAAAATCTTTTCTTTAAAAATTAAATTTGATTTAAATGTTTACTTTAAAAATGTGTGTCTTGAAATCTGTCTCATGTCACAAAAAAATTCATACACTTTTGTCTCATATTTGATTCTGAATGTAGCTGTATCTGAATGTATCTGTATCTGTTAGTTATTACGCTTAAAAAGGGGAAAAAGGGAGTTATAAAGTACTGCAAATGTATGTAACAGTTTGACAGGCACTGCAAACGTGAAGTGCTGCTTGCCTACATTGCCGCTAAACTGCTTGAGACAATTAATGCACTGTTTGCAATCCACTGCTTGTATGTGGAAAAACAAAGATGTTGTGATTTGCAGGGAGTTTTGTAGTCGGGTACACTCGACTAAAGCATGCTTAATTGTTTTGTTTTAAAGTAATAAAATTACTCTTATTTTTGGTTTTTGTTTATTTTTGATGTTGTTAAAAATATTACTTCATATTGAATATAATTAGGAATTTAAGCTAAGTAACTAATGAATCATCATCAATCAGTTTCAACTTTCAAGTATTTGAAAACTATAAGTTATGCTATTGTAAACCAATAGAACTTTTAATGACGCTTTTTGCACCATATTGTTAAATTTTCAAGTGCTTTAAAGTAGGAAATACTTGGTATAAGATACATTTGCAAAATGTTTGTTCAATTGCTGCTGTTGCCAGTTCAATGGACGAACCGAACGTGTTTTGGTTGACCAGGTTATGAATGGAATACGGAAAAGATCTTCAAAATAAGGCACATTTGCAGCCTAAAAGAAAAAAAAAAACATTATTGTAAGTTAAAGTTAAACAAGTGAACGCTTTTGTTGTGGTCGAAACAAGAGTGCAAATTGTTTTAAGTGTGTGAGGGCATAAGGAAGGGGGGAAAGCAGAGTGAAACCCAAAAAAGTCGCACCTAATTTTCGACCCAAAGAGCGTCTCGAGTGACCCGCAACGAGTTAGTTGCGTTTTGAAGCGCGTTTCTACAAGTTACAAAAACCGCACGCGTTTTCAAATCGCCAATTGATAATGCCACGCAAGGATACGCTGATACGTGTAGCAGCTGTCAACTGCTCCTGGCTAGCTTTAATCCTCTCCAGCTATATCTGTTTAGCTGCCGTACATGATGAGCTCTCCCAATGCGAACTTCAAGGCGTCTATCGCCAGCGTCAGAGTCTCATCGAATCACCTAATTATCCGGATAACTATCCAGCCAATAGTTGTGTGGATTTTGTAATACGCTCGCCATATCGCTGCCCCACCAAATTTCACATACAATTTCTGGATTTTCAACTGGAGCAATCGGAGAATTGTAGTCGTGATTATTTTGCAATAGGCTTGCAAAATGTGGACGATGACATCGATGTCTTATGTGGCCAAGTGCTGGGCATTAAGAAATATCAAACGCCAGATGGCATATTACGTTTGCGCTTTCTTAGCGATAGTTCACCCTGGACAACGGGTGGAGGATTTAGGCTGCTCATCACACGCTTGGCTTGTGAGCGTGATGATTTGGTTGCTCGTGGACTGGAAGTGGAAAATGAGCTGGATGATACGGTGCAGGTAAATGCTAAGCTGCCGCACAAGCATCAGCAGCAGCATCAGCAGCAACAGCAGCAGCAACTACAACAGCAACAGCAAGAGCAGCAGCAACTACAACAGCAACTACAACAGCAACAGCTGGCTTACAATTTTAGTTTGCCACAGCAGCAGACAGGTTTTAATGCCTGGCCGGGTTTCTATCTGGGCTCGGGCTATAATCCCTATCCGAGCGTGGGTTATCCCTCCTATATGCCAGGCATTGGAACTGGTGTTGCTGGCGGCTTCTATTTGCCAGCCTCTCAGGCAGCTGGAGTTGCTCCCGCTGCCGCATCAGCGCCGCCCTGCACAACTAATGAGTCACAACAACAGTTACAGCTACAACAACAGCAACAGCTACGTCAGCAACAGTTACAGCAGCAACAGTTACAACAACAACAGCTACAACAACAACAGTTACAACAGCTACAACAGCATCTACAACAGCAGCAACTACAGCAGCAACAACTACAGCCACAACAGCAACAGCAACTACTACATCCACAACAGCAACAGCAACAACAACAGCAGCAGCAACAGCAACAGCTACAACAACAACTACCCGCCATATCAGATCAATACCAAACAGACGCCTTTCAACCTCTGCCTGTAAATCTCAAGGATTACGATGCACAGAGCCTGCAGCAATTTGGTGGCCAATTGGATCTATGCTGTGTGAGCAGCTTTAACCAAGCACATTTCTATCTATCCAGTCCAGGATTTCCACGAACTGTATTCAATGTGCTACTGCCCAGTCAGCAGCGGGATTGTGTCTTTTACTTGGAGAAGAGTTCACCAAATGTGGCCGGTTTGCGCATTCAGTTGAAGTTCTTTGATTTTGGACAGCCTGCAGCAGGCTTATATCCTGGACAGAGTGTTGGTGCTGCTGCTGCTTGTAATGGTGATTTCCTGGAGCTAGATGGACAGCGCTATTGTGGCTGTCGTTCTGGACATGTGCACAAATCCTTTTGGCGTGAGGGACGCAAGGCGCTGCGTTTGCGTATGGGTCAGTCTGGTGGTGCTGCTTCTAATGGCTTTCTGCTGGAAATCTTTCAGGATCAGGATACGGATAACTATAGATTGGACAGTCAGCTGCCCTTAAATGGACAGAGTCCAGCTGGGCTGCCGGGTCTAACGGGTCTTCAAGGTCAGCTAGGTCTGTCGGGACTGACTGGTCTGCAAGGTCAGCCAGGTCAGCTAGGTCTGCAAGGTCAGCTAGGTCTGCCAGGTCTGCCAGGTCTGCCAGGTCTGCCAGGTCTGCCTGGCCTGACTGGCTACCAGCCACAATTGGGCGCAGTGCAGCCCCAGTTGGGCAGCTTTCAAGCACAGCTTGGCTATCCACTACAGTTGGGCTATCGACCACAGGCACAGGCGCCGCTTTGGTCAAACTATCCAGGACGTGTGCCAAGCTATCCAATCTCGACACTCTCACCACTGTTGCCATTTACGCCTTATCGCCAGTCTAGGCAGGCATCCTGGGCCTGGGCACGTGGTCTGGATGCACAGCAGCCGGCACGCGTCGTTGAAACTAATTCAACACGCAAGGAATTTTATTACTTTGATGCCGATGAGGCATTTGCACGCGCCGCTCTCGAAGAGGATGACGGCAAGCTGACAGCGCCAACTAGTGCTCAGGTCAAGCCTGTGGTCACAAAGGCCTTTGAGCAGAGCAGCTGTACCTTTGACTACAGGGAGGTGCTGCGTCTGTCCGTGGACACACTCTGGTTGACCAAGCCCATCTGCTTTGCGCCGGTTCGCAGCTGGTTTAGCAATATTTTTGGCTAGTTTATATACTTATATATATCGTGTATTTTTTTTTTTATTATAATTATTTTATTGAGCTGAAAACCAGGAGGCAGAAATGTTTAGTTTCCAATTTATAAATGCGCCAATTTACTTACTTTGATCGTGTACACTTTATTTATATTTTTAAATGATGCCTACGTTTAAGACCATTGTGTATTGGGACTGCTGTTTTACAAGCCGGTTGAAGGCATTTGTAAGCTGTTCTTTCAAAGTTGACTTGAAGCCGGTTCCGATGGAGTGTGATGTTGCGGATGTACCAGTCGTTCCATTAGTTTATTTCCGAATAAAATATCATATCGTTTCTTTAGTTAATTTCCAGATAAAAGAAATAAAAGTTTCTTCAGATCATTTCCGGATAGAACAACTACTATTTTTATTAGTTAATTTCCACAAATAAAAAAAAAAACCAATCATTTCTTCAGTTCATTTCCGGATAGAAGAACTAATCATTTCATTAGTTTCTTTGCAGACAGAAGATCTAATCCTTTCTTTAGTTTATTTTCAAATACGGCAACTAGTCGTTTTGGAGTCGGTCATTCAATATGTGTTTGCGAATTGGTAATTATTTAAAATGGTTGAAAATCCTGGAAATTTTAATCTCAAAAATTCTACTTATTTTGAACATACGCTTGACAGACACCAGACGAACGATAATCGACAAATAAAACTTGAAACTGCTGAGCTAAAAGCCACCCTACGAAACTATAAATGAAGATATAGTTCACTAGTTCAACTCAAAGACCAAATCATTCGAACTAGTTCAGAGACAGAAAATAAGAGTTATATCATTATATTCAAACAAAACAAGAAAGAAATGTTATCTTCGGAGTGCCGCAGATATATACCCTTGCAGAAAAGATTTGCATAAGAAATCTTGTTTTTCGACTGATTGTTCCTATGGCCGCTATAAGATATAGTGATCCGATTTCGATGACATTTTGTCATCATGTATAAACTGTCCTTAAACTAAGATTTAGTGAGTTTGGTCGAGTTATTTTGAAAAACAAAAAATTTTTTCATACAGAAACTTATTTTCAACCGATCGTTCATATGGAAGCTATAAAATATAGTTGTCCGATTTTGATGAAATTTTGTCATCATATATAAACTGTCCTTTAACTTAGGTTAAGTGAGATTGGTTGAGTTATCTTGAAAAACAAAAAAAATGTTCATACAAAAACTAATTTTTTAACCGATCGTTCCTATGCCAGCTATATATTATAGTAGCCCGATCTGGGCGATTCTGATATATGTACTGCTTGCAGATAGAAAAAGCATCTGTGCCAAGTTTCATAGCTCTAAAACTGAGGGACTAGTTTGCATATAAAAAGGCAGACAGACGGACAGACGAACAGACGGACATGACTCCGCTGTTGTTGGTGATCACGAATATACAAACTTTTTTTTGAGAAGACTAATTCAATGCGTTACACATTTGTGACAAAATTATAATACCTTCTGCAAGGATATAAAAACAAACTTTTCATTTGTCAAGAAAACCGCTCCAAAAATGTTCTCTATCAGATCTTTCTGTCATAAAAGACACAATCGAGTGCTTCGACTTACACTTATTAAAACGATTTCTCGGATTTAAATTTCCTTATTGTTCAGTCAGTTTGAAAGTATTTAAAATATGATGACTTTAAAAATCAATACAACAACATCTGTGCAGTTTCTTGCTCGTAACTGGTTAAATAAGAACAAAAATTGTATCAGATTGTCAAGTACAGTACTTAAAAATACGCAGACGTCTGCGAATATTACATCCAAATGCTAACTTTAATTTTCCATAACAAATACGTGGCATTGTTTAACAGCTCATAAAAGTGCGACGATTGTAATTCCAGTATTTGTATGCCACCTTGAAATGCGAGAACGAACAATTTGCCCTGACATTGAACGCCTTAGAGACCCAGACCCAGACTCAAACCCTCGTCCATATTTCCTGGGTGCTGAATGACTGGCATTGGATTCTTGGAGCTATTTGCTCAAGCTTTATCTTTGGCACCTCCAGACGACAACTTGGCATTGAGGTTAACTATTTGAAGAGGCTGCTGTGGCTGACAACAACGGAAATGGCACTGGCAACAAAGCCTCCACCTCACGATTCGCCTTTAGATTGGGTTCAGCTGGAGCAGACCCAGTGCTGACTAAGCAGAGAAACCTTTTTTTATTTTTATTTTTTGGTCACACATTTCATATGACGTCAGCAACTCGGCTATGGAGACAGAGAACGAGAGTTCATAGATAAACAATGGATGCACGTACATTATACAAGTAGTATCTATATTCTATGTACCTAAGTGTCCATATCGAATAAACATGACATGAACATTATTTTTGACCATTCATTGTTTGTATTATACATATTTGCAGAAAACGCATTAAATTCTATATTGCGAATGTTTAATAAAGACAAGTAAGAATTCTCTAGTCGAGTGTGCCCGACTACGAGACTCCCTGCTCCCAACTTGCATTTCAAGCAGTTCAGCGGCAATACAAGCAAGCAGCGCACTTCACTTGTCCAGTGTCTCTCAAACTGTTGTTTCAGCCTGCTGAGAATGAAATTTACGCAGCTGATCAACATTAATCAAAAATATATGTGTACCAAAAATCAAAGCTATATCTTTAAAATTGTGGCTGTGAGAGTTTTTTTCGATTTTCGGGGGTGTGAGTGGGGTGCATCCGAAATTTGAAATAAAGGAAAGTTTTTGCCCACGCACGGCTAATATAACAGCTAATATTGAAATAAAGAACCTCTACTCAAGCTAACAATCTAGTAAGCAAGCTTAAGCTCCAAAATTTCTGATATCAATAATGAAATTAAAGATTTAAAGTATACAAAAATATAAACCTAATTTGGCATATTCATATCATATCTGTAAACCTATAAAGTTGCCCAACATTTGTACTTACCTTTAATAAACACAACTTAAAAGAGTTGCCCAAAGTGAGTCCCAAACCAAATATAATAGAACAATTGAGTATATCAATGCGCAGAAGTATAATAGATATATATTTCATATGTTTATTTTGAATTAGGTATAATTTGTGACTATACAATATTACAATACATGCAACGTTTTGTATTATATATTTAAAAGGGATTTGTTGTAATATATACACATTTATGCTATAACTAAGTTCAATAAAGAAGAAGTCATATTAGCGTAATTTTCTAGTTTTAAATAGTTATAATAATAATAATACTCAAGTACTAACACCGATTGAAGCGATTCTTATGATATGAAAAGTTGAAACAGTTACCGTTATAATGTTAATTAACATGATATTTTTGCATAAACAGAGACAAACAAACAATATTAAAACTTTCTCATTTTTTAATAACTTTTATAGACATAGTAGTATATATATATACAACACATTTAGAGATAGAGAAGTTAAATATTCTAACAATAATGTTTTTGGGATGTGTTCTCCTTGGTTTAATTAGCTAGCTTAGTTTGGAATAGGTGTGTGTGTGTGTGTGTGTGTGTGTGTTTGTATGTGTTAATACATTTAAAATTGCTACTAACAATGTGTGCACGAAGGGTACTCTAAAAAAAAAAATTGATTACTCCACTGCTTGATTTTGTTAAGTTAGTTAGTTTGTTTAATTTAATTGTTAGTTAGGCTAATTGTTAGTGCTTGTTATTATCCAGTTCACCAATAGACAATTGATGCTTGGTATACATATTTCTGTGTCAGTGTATCTCAATCCTGTGTGTGTGGTGTGTGTTGTGTGTGTGTGTGCGTGTGTGTGTGTGTACTTTCCATTTTTATTGATTATTTCCTATATCGGATTTAACCTAGGAATCGTATATTGGTAAATATAGCCTTGGCGGGTCGCTTACGATTGCAGAAGTTGACCGTCTTGCTATGATTGCCCTTTCGATTCTCGTGCAGATTTACCAATAGCTTGAATATATCCTCCTTGCTTGGTGTACAGGCATAACGCATTTCCGGTTCATAGTTGCTGTTGATAGAATTCACGTAAGAACTGATAATAGTAACATATACATAATTAGAATTATTTTTGTTTACTTCACGCCCAAGCTCGTTTTTTTTATTTTGTTTTTTGTAATGTGCGATCATTTTTATATAACATATATTTGGTTGGTCTCATGTCTGTGATGTGTATTCGTTAATCGATATCGGGCTAGTGAGACTCTTGGGAAATTGCATTTTAGTAAGTTACAAAAATGTTTATTTTATATACCATAGTTATGTTCCTGAAATCGTTTAACAGATTTTGTCAAATTTGTTTATGTTTTTCCAAATATATATCCCAGAAGTGGCAAAACATCGATGCATCGAAAACTTTCCTATTACCGATTGGACTATCGAAAAAGTAATAATGAACCTACTATATAATGAAAATTAAAATTATAAAATATTTAAAGAAAAAACTAATTTCATATTTGACAATTTAACAATTATTTTGCTGCTAAAAGTTGCACAAAAAAAATGAACAAGAAATAAATGTTATTTTCGACGTGCCGAAGATATTTTTCAACTGATTGCTCCTATGGAAGCTCTAAGTTAAAGTGATCCGATTTTGATCAAATGATCAAATTGTCATCAAGTATAAACTGTCCTTAAACTAAAGTTTAGTAAGTTTGTTTGAGTTATCTTGAAAAACAAAAAAGTTGTTCATATAAAAACTAATTTTTCAACAGATTTTTTCTATGGCAGCTATAAGATATAGTCATTCGATTTTTATGAAATTTTGTCATCATGTATAAACTGTCTTTAAATTTGGGTTAAGTGAGTTTGGTTGAGTTATCTTGAAAAACAAAAAAGTTTTTCATACAAAGGTTGATTTTTGAACCGATTGTTCCTATGGCAGCTATATGTCATAGTGGTCCGATCTGGCCAATTCAACTGTAGGTACCACCTGCAGAAAGAAGAAGCATCTGTGCCAAGTTGCATCAAGATAGCTCTAGAACAAAGTCTTAAAAAACGCATATAAACAGACAGACAGACGGACAGACTCGGCTGTTGATGCTGATCACGGAAATACAATTTTTTTTGTTCTTCAATGCGTTACACATTTCGTTACAAAATTATAATACCTTCTGCAAGGGATTATAAATCGAAGCAAGTCTTAAATTTATTACAATATATTCGTTAAGGAAAATATTTTCAAAGGATATATACGAAAAAATTTAATTTACTGAAATTTGACTACAAAAAACATATATTCACTAAAAATAGTTATTAAAACTAATTTAGTTCAACATAAAATTATACAAATGTCACTATCGAAGAAAACATCGATAGTGAATTGAAGGAAAACTATCGATATAATCGATGTTGACAGCGATGTTTTGCCATCTGTAACATATCCATTCTGTATCGAAAGCGATTTGAGGAACATTCCGAATTATTTACAAAATATTCTATCTAGAAACAGCTCTGCTATATACAATTGCTGCAAAATTATCGATTGCTTTTTTTTCGATAGTTTTTATTCGCATTATTTTCGTTATTGAAAATTTATTATTATTTTTGTAAATTGAAAAAATCTTTCATTTAATATTGAAATTTATATTGATCTTAAGAATTATAATGTTTAATTATAAATAGACTGAAATTACGTTTTTTATTTCAATTTAAAAATAAAGTTATCAATATTCCATGGGAAATGTATAGGTATCAATAGTAACAATTGTGGTTAGTTTTGACACTTTATAACTGTCGATAGTATCGAAACTGTTAACTATCGAACTAAAAATTGTGGTTAATATCGATAAATTTTGCAGCTTTACTAAAACTAACACTACAACTACAAATCAAAACTGGGTTGGGTTATTCGACTAGTTTTCTGTTGTTGTTTGAATCAAAAACTGTGCTCGGGTGTATTCCTAAGTTCAGGAATCTTTTGACTTACCCGCGGTTTCGATTATGTCGCTTCCAGGGATAACGACGATAGTATCGCGAGCGTTTTGATTTGGTTTGGCCAAGGATCAAACTTTGAAGGTCAGTTCCCAACTCAGGGTAATCGTTTGCTGATGTAATTGCTGACGGCTCTTCCTCTTCAACATAGACCAGCGGAAGTGTATCCAATGTCGGATCCTGAAATTAAGTTTTTCTCAGTATCACAAACAACTTTCCGCCTCAGTACCACAATCACTTCCAATGCGCGTATTTAAATTACCTCGAGCATTTTCATAAGCAAGGCGGATTTGTCGACTAGTTCCTGTTCAGCGCGTAAGTCCTCATCCAGCTTTTTGAGCATATCAAACTTGGTGGCTAACTCCAGTTCGCTGTAAACGGCATTCGAATAGTCTGACTCCTCCGGCGTCATGGCCATACCCAACTCTAGGCCAAGCTCGGCGTTAAGAGCTTGCAGCAGTTCTAACCGGAAAAAATAAAGCCACATTATCGTTGTATTATATGGTATTTTAATATTTGCACAACTTGCCGATAATCCGGCCACAAGAGCTGCTTTTCCGCTTACCCCCTCCGCCCCGCACTCCTGCTTCTATTTATTTACCCTGCTGTTAACTTTGTGCGGTTTCAAAAGGGCGTCAAGTTTCCGCTAACTGACATTTAACAAGTTTGAATCGCTTGTTTGTGAGCTCTCAGTGCTTAGTTCTGCGTTTTCAGATCTCAGTTCTGTTATTCATATTATTTTTTTTTTCTTTTTTAATACTATTTGTTGAATGGGGCTTAAAAATACTCATCCATATTTAAATAAACATAACGCAAGTATGCCCGTTCTCTGAAGTGGCGGAAATTGACCGGCGGCATTGTATACGACAACAAGCACAGACAGCCGTCAATCAGTCAGTCAGTTATTCAGTTGGTCACTCATTCAATTTGGTCATTCATTTCGTTTGAAGGTTGCCCGTTCATTATGCTCGATAGCCTTTTGTCTCCCTTCTAGCCAGCGTTCTGACTTTAAAGCCACGCCCTGTGCTTCAGCTTTGACTTTATACGTTGCCCTTATAATTCATTGATTCGGAATAAATATTAGTTAACTTCCAGCTATAAATTATTCATTTCTAGTTTTCTTAATTGAAATGCAATCGGTTATACATTTATTTTTAGCTTTATTAGGACCCACTTGAACTAAATTTATTCTTTAAGGTGATTGCTACTAAATAGTGAAAATTTCTCGTGGCTAAATATCTAAATATTTGCATGATACACAGGAAAAATATATTACCAATTTTATCTTAAGAATTGTGAAACTTTTGGTTGCCCAAAGTCGTATTTTTAAAAGCTATTTAGATTTAGTTTATAAATCCAAGGGCGGGCGTGGGCGTGGCCAAATTATTTTTATCCAATCTTTTTAAAAGGGCAACAAAATTCAACCTGCAAAATTTGGTGTTTCTAGCTAAAGGGGTCTGGGAGATACAGACTTTGCTTATTTGTGGGGGCGGGGGTGGACGTGGCCAAATTTTTTTAATCAGATCAATTAAGGATGAGATTAGTAGCCCTTGTGCTAAATTTGGTTACTCTAGCTGTAACACTGTGGAAGATATAGGTTTTTGCCGTTTGTGGGGGAAGGGGTGGGGGTGGGGAGATCTTGACACTTTGTCTGCCTATGGTATATACCAACATGTATACCAAGTTTGGTTGATCTAGCTTCAAAGCTGTGGAAAAAAATGCGCTCATACGGACAGACGGACCGACGGACATTTCACAAACCCAATTTAATCTTTTTGCTTTTTTTTTTTAATTTTTTTGAAAAATGTAATTTTTATCAAATTTTTTCTGTGTATATTGCATTGTGATTTAAGCTTTAAATTTGTATCTAAAATCTACAGAACTTATAATGTTTCAATATGTGGGTACTCCCTTTTAAACGTTAAAAACCAAAGGAAATATCAAAATTGCAATTATTTATTTGAAACAAATTGCTTTATTGATAGCAACTTTTGGATATCGGATAATAGTAATCAAATCTGATTTAAGTCAAAAATTCGGCCAGACCAAAATAGAATAAGAATTCTGATTATAACAATCTTTTCCATGTTATAACTAATTCTTAATCTATTCTTAAACTTAGAACTTCACTCCTTTCTCAGCTATCTAACTTTTTGGTTTTTTTGTTGTTGTTTTCTTTTTTGTATTTTCATTGCATTTTTAACTTACTAACTTCTTGTTCTGATTGGGTATTTCTGCGTTTTTCCCAATCCTTTTTCTTCTTTCTTTTTCCTTTTCTTTATCTTTATCTTTATCTTTATCTTTATCTTTATCTTTTTTTTTTTTTTAATTTTTTGCTAAAATTCAAAATTTGTTTTTAAATCGTGTAAGACACGCTCATCTCTCACTTAGCTAACCAACAACATAATTTCATGCCATTCAAAAACATAACCAAAGCAAATCAACTGGAAACCATTTCGAATTATTTATGCCAACAATTGGAAATCAATTGTGTTCATATTTGAATTTTATGGCAGGCAACCACTTTGTGCTATTTTTTGTCCACTCAATTTTAATAAAACAGGACGATTATATTGACGTTAAGCAACATTTCATTCAACCAACCGTTTTTTAAAATGCGTAGGCGTTATAAGTGTTCATATTGTTCATGTTGCTCATGTTTGTGTATGTTATAAATTGTTTACTGACCGGAAATATCCAGCAGTCATTTTAATCAATGGATGTTTGTGTCTCTGTGTGTGTGTGTGTGTGTGTGTGTGTGTGTGTGTGTGTGTGTGTGTGTGTGTGTGTGTGTGTGTGTGCGTTTGTGGGCGCCTAAAAGCTGACTGCAATATATTGGCCACCTGTTGAGTGTGCAGCCAAACGAAGCGATGTCCAAACGAATCTACAAACTTAATGAAAACGTTTCGCAATAATTTCATTTTATTACAAAAAATTGCTACAAAAAATATACTTAAAACAAGTAAGAACGTTGTAGTCGGATGCACCCAACTGCGATATACTCTTTTTTCTCCGCCTCTTTGCAGAGTCAGAAGTGGGCATGGCAATTGTATTTTTGCTCAAATCTTTCAAGTTTTGCCATCAATTTAAGTTTGGTTGGACCCGTTCTGCAGGTTTGGGAGAAACAAACATTGCTTGAATCCAATCTATTTAATAATGCAATAGAATTCAACCTGCAAAATTTGGGGACTCTAGCTAAAGGGGTGTGGGAGATACTAGATTTTTTTATTTGTGTGGGCGGGGTGGCGTGGTCAAATTTTTTTTTAGTCAGATCAATCGAGGATGTTATAAGTAGCCCTTGTGCTAAATTTGGTTACTCTAGCTATAAAATTGTGGAAGATATAGGTTTTTGCGGTTTGTTGGGGAAGGAGTGAGGGTGGGGGGAGATCTTGACACTTTGTCTGCCTATACTATATACCAACATGTATACCAAGTTTGTTTGCTCTAGCTTCAAAATTGTGGAAAAAACCTGCGTTCATACAGACGGACGAACGGACAGACGGACAGACGGACAGACGGACGGACGGACATTTCACAAACCCAAAAAACATTCAAATTTGTTCAAATTAAACACAGATAAGAACACCAGTCACAAATATGCACTTTATTTGAGTTGAAATTATATAATTGTAGAAAATAAATAAATTGTAGATTCCAAAAAACTTACACTCAGCATGTAAGGAATAAGTTTTGGAAGTATTAAAAAATGTACTACATGAAAGCTTAGAAATTTCATTAAAATCTATGAAATTAAAGAACTCTAGAATTTGAGAGCTTTACAAATGAAAAGTTTTGAAATTCATACACTCTGAAAAAATGGACGTGCTAGTTCTAGAATTATCAGGCAAGATTTCATACCGTTTTATTCTTCAAATTCTAAGTATTTAATTTTTGAATTCAGTACAAATAGGACTTCAATACAAAAACCGTTTAAAGTCAAAAAATAAAAACAGAAAGCCATTGATTAACTACAAAATTGTTTTGAATTTTAAAAAAGAAGAGCCCCAAATATAAATTCCCTTATCAGGCCTGTTCCGAATTCAGCACGTTATTAGAAAGTCAAAACGAATGAATTCCGAACAATTTACGAATTACTGTTATGATTTCCGATCGGAATGGTTTTGTTTTCTGTTTTTGAAAACCGAGTTCGAAACTGAGTTTTTAGGGTAAACAGTCTATTTAGTTGACTTCTAGTAGGCATTTTCTGAATCGTTTTCACTTTTTACTTGTGTTTTACAGTTTTACAATTTAATACTATAAATGTTATTTGACTTTAATCTAATGAATAAATTGACTAATTCTTTATCAAATATGATGAAGAATATAAGGAAACTGAGTTTAAGAATTTGTTTTCTTTTTAATTCCTTGTGTAATCTAGCAATTACTTTTCATTCCGCCACAAAAAAAAAGTACAACTTTTAAAAACATAACAGAACAGCAAGCAATTCCGTTTCCATAAATTACGAACGGAATACAAATTTGGAACTGGCCTGAATATAAACATTTTGTAGTTAAAAGACCTTATTTTGTACTTGACTGGGGTTAGTTACCGTTTGTGCTTGATTTAAGAACAGAATCTTTGATTAATTTTCTAAGTGTAGCACTCATTTTGAGCAAAATATTGAAAACTAAGATACAAGATAATAAAGTAAGAGCATTTGATTAATATGTGTAAGTATACTAAAGTGGACTTAAAGTTCGTTACGGAGAGCTTGTCTATCTTTAATGAAAATTAATAAGAGTCTGCTAAATGTTCGCTATTTTTTGAATTTGAAAACTGAGCGCAATGTCTTTAAGTTGAAATGTATCTTGTGTTCGTGTTGTCTCCTATTTCGCAGTCACTGTAGCCGTCTGAAAGCTTGATGAACGCGTAAGAACAAAGCCCTGAACACGGCTCGTCATCAAAGAGTCGAATGTCAGCCGTGTAATCCTTTGGCCAAGCAACAAAAGAAAACAAAAAAAAAAGGCGCAATGTCATTTAATCTGGGACTCACCATCACCAGGATCGTAAACGTTACGTTCCTGTGCGTTCAAGTGTCGTCGCGGTTGAATCATAGCACCATCGCCAGCGTCAGTATCACCAACATCCATATAACCCACTCCAATCCCTCCACCTGCAACTCCTTCTCCAGCATAGATGGCGCCATTCTGGGCAGACAGTCGCGAAACTGAAGCTGGTCCAATGCCAGCAACTGATGAAGCTGCCTCCGTCTGGGAACTTAAAAAGCCAATGACGTGCCGTGTGCTGCCCAAGATCGTTGTTGCCAGGATGCACAGTGTTAAAATGTCGGGCTTCATGGCGAATTGTTTGCTTTTGCCCAAGTGTGTGTAAGTGTGTGTGTGTGTGTATTTGTGCCTTGACTGTTGTCCTCGGGATTAGTGCTGTGACTGGTACCCGTTCAGTTCCTATCTGAAAGCATTAAGTGGAGATGGAGATGTGTATTATGTACATGAGGGTAATTACCATCACTACCCATCGCGATTTATAGGCAGCTTGCCACACCTCCCTTTGTGTGTGGGTGTACGCACTTTTGGTGTTTAAGCAAGCATGATATACACTGAGCAAAAAGGGAGATAGTGGCTATGCTCATTTTTAAAAATTATATTTTATTCATATTTTTCAATTTTCTGCCATAATCGTAACTCTTGAACCATTATAGATATCAATTTGAAATTTTCTTGATATATTCTTGATACTTAACAAAAATGTTGTTCAAAAACTGGAAGAGGGGTAAATAAATCATAAAACGCAACCAGAATTAAAACGATTTTGATTAAAATATATCAAACAATTAGATTGCAAAATTTGTTTGTTTTAAAAATTAAAACAGTTTTAAAAATAACTTTTTTTTTAATCCTTTTATGAATATGTAAATTGATTTTGTAGTCAAATTTGTATGTATAAAGTTTAAAAACTACTTAAAATTTATGCTTACTTTAAACAAATTATTCAAACTAAAAAATTAATAAATTTATGTGTTTTTGTTTTTTAAAATGATTCTAAAAATATATATCTATTATCGGAATTGTGGTTTTCAAGAAACGTGCATTTAACTTTGTGTACACCATTTTTTTTTCACATTTTTTTCCAATACTAAAAATTTTGACCAACTTTAATAAGATCTAAAATTTTAATTTCGCAACGAGTTTTTATTAAACGAGCCACTGTGCGGCGCCCACAGCAGGTTAAGCAAAATTTGTTGCTCAAAATTGAATACTCCATACATATTTAAATCATTTTATTCTCAATTCAAATGAGTTCCCTTGGAAATAGTTAGCTTAGATCTCTAGGTTTCTATATACTATATACATTTGTTTGCATAAATCTTAACTTGGTTAAAAGTTAAGGCTGAAAAAGCTAGCTATGACCTTATCTATTTCAGTTTTATACCTATTTAAAATTATTT
This sequence comes from Hirtodrosophila cameraria, assembly GCA_949708635.1. Lineage (NCBI taxonomy): Eukaryota > Metazoa > Arthropoda > Insecta > Diptera > Drosophilidae > Hirtodrosophila > Hirtodrosophila cameraria. Next base: position 47,088,647 of record OX453090.1, read on the forward strand.
AATATTAATTAAAGATGGTATCAAATTCAATACTGTTTTTTTTCTCAGTGTAAACACACATGCCCAATTGCTGTTAATGTTTAAGTAAACAGGTTGTGTCAAGGCGTCTCTTAGACAACTTTCGCGGCTCATGTTGTTCCATTCGTCTATGCGTTTTTCATTACAGTTGTTGTTGTTGTTGCTTTTGGTTGCTGTTGCTTTAAATTGTTGTTGCTGTTGTTCATGTAGTACAGCTTGTTTTTTATTTTAAGACCGCCATTCGCCTCGTTTCATTTAATTAAGCGTGGGCAGGATACAGCCTTCACAAGGCCATTGGCTTAAACTCCTTCGCTGCGGATTTGTAGCCGAAGTTCAACACTGTTAGCAACTACCCCAACCCACACCTACCACCTTCACTCCTTGTCATGATCCTATCCATATGCATGTCTTGGCATCCATTAGCTTGGCCACAATCCCAACCCCCCTGTCCAACTTGTTTATACCCTTGCAGAGGTTATTATATTTTTGTCACGAAATGTGTAACACATTGAAGGAGACAGCCGAGTCAACTGCCGAGTCATGTCCGTCTTTCCGTCTATCTGTCTGTTTATATGCGTTTTTCAAGACTTTGTTCTAGACCTATCTTGATGAAACTTGGCGCAGATGTTTCTTCTTTCTGCAGGTAGTACCTATAATTGAATTGGCCCGATTGGACCACTATATCTTATAGCTGCCATAAAAGCGATCGGATGAAAATAAGTTTTGGTTTGAAAAACTTTTTTTGTTTTTCAAAATAACTCAACTAAACTGACTATACCTAAGCTTAAACACTTTTCACATAAGTTGACAACATTTCATCAAAATCGAACGACTATATCTTATAGCAAAAGAATAATTTGTTGAAAAATTAGTTTTCCTATGCAAAACTTTTCTGCAAGTGTATTTATCTTCGGCATGCCGAAGATAACATTTCTTTCTTGTTGTTGTATGATGTTAGATTTTTCCCCATTTTTGTTTTGTGCTGTGAACAATATAAATGAGATGACTTCAAACTTTGGCACTTGTGGTCTCGGCTCCCACCGGAGTTTTGTGAATTGGTTAATTTGTTAGACAAAAACCAAAAGAAAAAAAATTATTTTTTTGTTTGTTTGTTTATTTTTGGTAGGCACTGTCTGTACTATTTAAAATTAGCAGCATCAAATTTTTGATAATTATATTTTTTGAGCTGCTTGAAATGCTTTAAATGGCTTTAAAACTGGGCGCTTCGATTGGATTTCACTTGGATAAGACAAAGACTATTTTAAGCTTATGTGCGTTTCTAAAAAATGGCTTTAAGACTTGCTTACGGCTTGAGGAACTTGGCTACAACAACAACCACTCAAACCAGAACTGAATAATAACAAAATCAAAAAGGATATGTTTAAATTCAACAAACGTAACTGCCACACATAATCGAATACTGAATTTGATGTATAGCAAAATGCACAACAAAATATTTATATAGGAAAGTTGGTTGGAGCAAACAAATTGATGAATAGCTAAATGAACCATGCACAACAAGATGAAGACGAACCAACAAATAAATGAGCCACAAAACACACGCCCCACACAAATTTGGCAAATGGGAATTTTCAATTCGTCGTCTCATTAAAAATTGTCCCCAAAAAAAAAAGAAAGAAGAAAACTTTGTAGCCAATTTTTTTGTTCGCTGCACGTTTTGATTGGACTTGAATGTAAATTTTGTTGCCCAAGTGTAAATCTTATAATTTTGTTAGATTATTGTGCTTGGATTTATTGGAAATATATATCTCTCTCTTTAATAAAATTCAGTTTATAACATAAAGATATTGTGCAAACATTTAAATTATTTATTTTGCATGCAAAGAAAATGTTGCAAGTAAATATGATATTTATCAAATATGTTGCAACTGTAAAGCATGTTTACAATTATTGATAAATACTGACATTTCATAATAGCTCACATTGCAAGGCATGCAAAAAGCTTTTTGACTTTGTGTTGAATTAACAGGAAATGTGGCTTAAAATAGAAAATACATTTCGCATGAAAAATGTTATTAAGATTTCCCTTTAATCAATTTCAAATTTCCTTTTGAACAAAATGTATCACATAACAAATTTAAGAAACTACGAAAATGTTCGATGCAACATGTTCAATTATTAATTTTAATGCAACTATTTCGTTGTTAAAGTGAAACAATTGTGCACAATATTTGTGCAACATTATTTAACAGATATTACTGCCTGTTGGCCAAAATGACTATTAGACTAAAGCAGCAAAAAGTTGTCTGTGGGTGGCGTGGGGTGTTGGAAATGTAGCCAAACACAGTGCAAACACGAGTCGTTGTCAAACTGCTTTAATTAACTTGTTGACACAGAGTCAAAAGAGGGTCCACAAAAAAAAAAGAAAAAAAAAACAAAATAGGAAAAAAACTTCTGCTGTTGCTTTGTGCGAATCCCAAAGGTAAAATGAAATTTATTTAATAGCATAGCTACAGTTACCGCTGCGAACGTTTGAGCCTGTCACCTGTTTCAGAATAAACGCACCGTTAATTGCCTAAATGAGAAAATTGAGCTAAGATACGAGTACTTAGTTGAACAACGCCCAACAATGGTCAAAGGCCCACCTACGCTCAAGAGCTAATATCACAGTATACACTTGAAAAAATATGTATGCAAAACATGGCCAAAGCCATGAAATTGTACTACTCAAATTTGCAATACTTTTTTATATATGAAATATTTAATTTTTGAGTTAAAATGTAAGTTTAAACTAAAAAGATACTTTCTAAATAAATATTAAGGGTACTCACGACCCTCTGTGGAGTTGAGCAGTTGCGTAATGCGTACTTTTTTTGATCTGCTCAAACAAAACAAGTAAGAATACTCTAGTCGAGTGTGCCCGACTACGAGACTCCCTGCTCCCAACTTGCATTTCAAGCAGTTCAGCGGCAACACAAGCAAGCAGCGTACTCATGGTACTCATGGGTGCATCCAAAATTTGAAATAAACTTGATCTGCGTATGGCATACAGGAACCTGCATGCCAAGTTTGGTGTCTCTAGCTCTTATAGTCTCTGAGATCTGTGTGTTCATACTGACAGACGGACAGACAGACAGACAGACGGACATGGCTAGTTCGTCTCGGCTGTTAATCCTGATCAAGAATATATATTGTTTATATAGTCGGAAATGCCTCCTTCTGTCTGTTACACACATTTGCAGTACTTTATAACTCCCTTTTTCCCATTTTTAATGGGAACAGGGAGTAAAAAGATGTACTGACAAAAAACTCCCCGACTGTTTAATCTCAGACCTACTTTTCGAAATGAGCTGTGCAGTTAGGAAGCTGTGTAGATTTCAGTGTTCAACAACAAACACAACTTTGTAACCAACACTGGCAAAGTAGCAACATTTTATTAGGGAATTTTTTGGGAAATTTCGTAACAAAGTGTCAAATGTAAAGAAAAAAAGCAGCATGCAACAAACCAAAGTTTAACATGAGAGTAAATCTTGAATATTTATAACCTTTGTGTCTGCAAATGACTAGTGGATTAATTTTCCATATTTAATTTTATACCTACTATTTAGAATACCTTTAATATATCACAGTTCTTTTAAAGCCGCATTTACTTTATTATTATTTTTGAACAATTTGCTATTTGACACTTTTTCTGTTCATCTTATAAGAAGACTTTTGACATTTGTAATTGAATTACTATTATGATTCTTAATTACGAAGAAGAAGGAAATCTTAAAAGTTACGCATACTATTGACACAAAAAGGTTGCTCACGATAGGCACTTGAGCAAAATTACGTAATACGCAGCTGCTCAACTACACAAGGGGTAGTGAATACCCTTATTATAATTTCCGAGAAAAATGCTTTTAAGTAAAACAAAAAGCTGCAAGCAAAATTTCCTTAAATTAAAAGCACAAAGCAAAATAAGACTAGAAATATTAAGCTTTAAGCAAACATTTACAAAACTGAAATTTGTATCTTTTAAATAAAAACAAGTAAGAATGCTCTAGTCGAGTGTGCCCGACTACGAGACTCCCTGCTCCCAACTTGCATTTCAAGCAGTTCAGCGGCAACACAAGCAAGCAGTGCACTTAACTCGTAAACTGCTTGTCAAACTGTTGTTGCTGCCAGCTGAGACGGGCGTAATAGATTCTTCTATAACTTTGGTGCTATTTATCCGATTGTGTTGAAATTTACACATCCGAAAGACATTGATTAAACATACATGTGTACCAAAAATTAAAGCTCTATCTTTAAAATTGTGGCTGTGGGAGTCTTTTACGATTTGCGGGGGTGCGGGGGGGTGCATCCGAAATTTGAAATAAACTTGATCTGCGTATGGTATACAGGAACGTGCATGCCAAGTTTGGTGTCTCTAGCTCTTATAGTCTCTGAGATCGACGCGTTCATACAGACGGACAGACGGACAGACGGTCAGACGGACAGACGGACAGACAGACAGACAGACGGACATGGCTAGATCGTCATGGCTGTTGATGCTGATCAAGAATATATATAGTTTATATAGTCGGAAATGCTTCCTTCTGTCTGTTACACACATTTGCAGTACTTTATAACTCCCTTTTTCCCATTTTTAATGGGAACAGGGAGTAAAAAATACGCATAAAAATTGCAGAAAATGAAAAAAATTTGCAATCAACTTTTTCAATTATAAATTTCTTATTGCCACTTTGAAATGCAGCAATGCAGCTGTTTTTGACATATATATTTTTGTTGTCGTGCAAGAAAAACAATTGTGCACAATAATTTAACAGTTATTATTGCTTTTTTTTAAGTGTAGCTGTTCAATTCCCTTTGGCAAAAAACTTGATAAAAAGTTGTTTAATTAGCCTTTACTAGCCACAGAGAACTAACAACGCCCACGATTTGAATTTCGATTGGGTTTGAATTTGGGTGTCGGGTGTGTGTGTGTGTGTTTTTTTTTTTCGGCCAGCTAAAGTTTGAGCCAATTAGGAAATGGAAATGTTTATTTTTTTTTCCTTTTCTGCCGAAAATCCTGTTCAATACTTATTGCATAACTTGACACTCAGCCGATTGAAGCGCAGCTGTCACATTTGTTAAAGCTGCTGAATGTCTATGCAAATGAAGTCTAAAACTGACTAAAAAAAATGTGGCTATTGGATTGTTCACAATGCTTAAATTGGCCAAAAAAAAAGAGGGAAGAACATGTTTTTCAAGCAGAGTTGAACAGTGCTTACATTTTATTTTTTTTTTCAATGGCTTAAAAGCAGTTTATCAAGTGAAGTACTGTACTGAATTTCCATCTTTGAAGAGCAACAAAATGTAACTGACATTTCTAGAAAATATAAACAAACATCTTGCTATTTGTTCAAGTTTTTTTGGGTTTGTTTTTGTTTTGCTCTGATAAGTACACGCCTTGTACAAATTGGCCAAATATGGCTTTGTGTAGCCCTTTGGGCTATATAAAATGCTCAAATGTTTATCAAGCGCCAATAAATTGATACATAGGTCTGCTCAAATTGAACACTGGTTTATAGCCTTAAAACACACCACACGCCATTAAAAAAAATAATAAAAATAACAAAAACAACAAGTAAGAACGTTGCAGTCGGATGCACCCGACTGCGATATACTCTTTTTTTCGCCTCTTTGCGGAGTCAGTGGGCGTGGCAATTGAATTTCTGCTCAAATCTTTAAAGTTTTGCCATCAATTAAAATTTGGTTGGGCCTGTTCTACAGGTTTGGGAGAAACAAACATTGCTTGATTGCAAGGGCGGGGGTGGGCGTGGCAAAAATATTTTTATCCAATCTATTAAATAGGGCAACAGAATTCAACCTGCAAAATTTGGTGATTCTAGCTAAAGGGGTGGGGGAGATACAGACTTTGCCTATTTGTGGGGGCGGGGGTGGGCGTGGCCGAATTTTTTTTTGCCAGATCAATGAAGGATGTGATAAGTAGCCCTTGTGCCAAATTTGGTTACTCTAGCTATAAAACTGTGGAAGATATAGGTTTTTGCGGTTTGTGGGGGAAGGGGTGGGGGTGGGGGGGAGATCTTGACACTTTGTCTTACTATGGTATATACCAACATGTATACCAAGTTTGGTTGCTCTAGCTTCAAAGCTGTGGAAAAAACCTGCGTTCATACAGACAGACGGACAGACAGACGGACAGACGGACAGACGGACAGACGGACAGACGGACATTTCACAAACCCAATATACTCTTTTTTCCTTTTTTTTCAAAAAAGTTAAAAAAAGAGTATAAAAAGCACTCAGGCAGCGATCAGTTTGTTTTTTGGTTGAAATATTTTGTTGTTTTTGATGGAATGTATATAGTATGTATATATATGGTACATGCCTGCGGCTTGTAATTTGATCATTGTTCGATGACCATATGAACTAACACACACGCCTAGAATGGCACACACACACACACACACACACACACGCACACACACACACACACACACACACACACACACACACACACACACACACACACACACACACACACACACACACACACACACACACACACACACACACACACACACACACACACACACACACACACACACACACACACACACACACACACACACACACACACACACACACACACACACACACACACACACACACACACACACACACACACACACACACACACACACACACACACACACACACACACACACACACACACACACACACACACACACACACACACACACACACACACACACACACACACACACACACACACACACACACACACACACACACACACACACACACACACACACACACACACACACACACACACACACACACACACACACACACACACACACACACACACACACACACACACACACACACACACACACACACACACACACACACACACACACACACACACACACACACACACACACACACACACACACACACACACACACACACACACACACACACACACACACACACACACACACACACACACACACACACACACACACACACACACACACACACACACACACACACACACACACACACACACACACACACACACACACACACACACACACACACACACACACACACACACACACACACACACACACACACACACACACACACACACACACACACACACACACACACACACACACACACACACACACACACACACACACACACACACACACACACACACACACACACACACACACACACACACACACACACACACACACACACACACACACACACACACACACACACACACACACACACACACACACACACACACACACACACACACACACACACACACACACACACACACACACACACACACACACACACACACACACACACACACACACACACACACGCACACACACGCACACACACACACACACACACACACACACACACACACACACACACACACACACACACACACACACACACACACACACACACACACACACACACACACACACACACGCACACACACACACACACACACACAGACACACACACACACACACACACACACACACACACACACACACACACACACACAGACACAGGTGAGTACCATATAAACACCCACACACAGGTGTAGACATATCTTTTTGTTTTTTTACTCCCTGTTCCCATTAAAAATGGGAAAAAGGGAGTTATAAAGTACTGCAAATGTGTGTAACAGGCAGAAGGAGGCATTTCCGACTATATAAACTATATATATTCTTGATCAGGATCAACAGCCGAGACGAACTAGCCATGTCCGTCTGTCTGTCTGTCTGTCCGTCTGTCCGTCTGTATGAACGCGTCGATCTCAGAGACTATAAGAGCTAGAGACACCAAACTTGGCATGTAGGTTCCTGTATACCATACGCAGATCAAGTTTATTTCAAATTTCGGATGCACCCCCCCGCACCCCCGCAAATCGCAAAAGACTCCTACAGCCACAATTTTAAAGATAAAGCTTTAATTTTTGGTACACATGTATGTTTAATCAATGTCTTTCGGATGTGTAAATTCAACACGATCGGATAAATAGCACCAAAGTTATAGAAGAATCTATTACGCCCGTCTCAGCTAGCAGCAACAACAGTTTGACAAGCAGTTTACGAGTTAAGTGCACTGTTTGCTTGTGTTACGCCCGTATCAGCTGGCAGCAACAACAGTTTGACAAGCAGTTTACGAGTTAAGTGCACTGCTTGTGTTGCCGCTGAACTGCTTGAAATGCAAGTTGGGAGCAGGGAGTCTCGTAGTCGGGCACACTCGACTAGAGTATTCTTACTTGTTTAAACATGGAAACTTGATATAAGTGTTCTGCATTTTGTTGCCCAGGGATTTTAAATGAAGTTTTCTTGGTTTTCTATTACATTTGATTGCTCTTTATTAACTGAAGGGATTTGTCAAGTGAAATTTTGCTTGGCAACATTTTCCACAAATATTTATGTTTTTCTTGATTTGTTGCAAAGGCGTCTGAGGGTACTGTTATGTTATTGAACTGTGTTTAAGTTTGTTGCATGCTTTCTTATTCCACATTTTTGTAATTTCAAATATTTTCATAATTAAGCTACTTTAATTGAGTTTCTTAGAGAACATGCATTTCATTTAAAGTGCAAAGAATTTAAGAGTATTTTTTTTTCTTTTTTTAAATATATGTGCATATCATCATCAATGAAATGATATGCAATGCCCTTTGACTTCATTTTGCTGATTGATTTTGTGCTGTAAACTTATTACATTTAAAAATATGCACATAACTGTTGCCTTTTTAACGTCGGGCATTAATATTTGATAAGACAAGAACTTTGGCTGCTTAATATTAAGTTTGGCATTTTTAGCAAATTTTGAACCCTTTTTCTTTCATTTTATGATTGATTTGATAAATTTATTTTTAGCTTGCAATATAGTTTTTCTTTTGCTGCTATTTGAATTCAATTTTGTGTTCACGGAAAAATATTTATAAAAACTTTATTACATTTGCCTATTAATAGCTACTTGATACTAAATTTGCTTGATATTCTTTTGAGGAATTTTACAAGCTCAAATTCTGGAGTAAAAAATTATTAAAAAAAATTGAATAAAATGGTATTCTTTGAAATTAGCAAAGTAAACGTTTCTGTTTTGATAAAGTGCAGAGAGTTTAAGGTCAAAGTCTCTTGAAACTTCCGGAAGGATATGAATAAATTTTGAATGCTTTATTGCATACACATCAGATAAACTAAAAACAGAGCATATTGCATTTAAGAATATATCAACTGGAATGCTCTTATTTGTGCACATGAAATTTGATTATAATTTTACTTTACTTCAAACTCAAAACTTTTCAAGCGTAAACAATATGCATAACTTTTTTATCGTTTGATAAATAGTTTGCATAAATTTAAAAAAAAAAAAAGAAATGCGTTTTACTTTAAAGAAATCAACTTTATTCTTGTGTTTTTGATAAGCAGCTAGAGGTCTTCAGGCTCTATTTATAGCTTCTTAAAGTCTCTTCGCACTGAACACATACGACCATTTAGTATATATCTTATTTGATTGTATTGTATTTGTATTGTCTCTCTGGTGATGAAATTAGCGACGGCAATGGCATTTCTAAGATTTCGCGACACAACGCAAATTTCGAATAATTGTTTCGGTACAAAAAAAAAAAAAAAATAAATAAAAAAAATAAAAAATTCTGTTTGAACTAGTAATTTGATATACAAGTATATATTAGTTAAAATTAATAAAACTTTGATTTGAAAATGTTAATTTATATGGCGCGATAACTCACTCGTTTTGATTGCACTTTCCGAAAAAAAAACACTTTTCACTTTTTTTTGAATTTAACTGGAACTGTATAGGAAACTCAGTTCTTGCAACTGTTGCTCCTACCTACTTGTTGAACACTGCGTGTCTAACTTGGCTTGACGACTTCTTTTATAAGGATAAGCGGAGCCGAATGATCCGCCGAACCAGTCTCGGCAACAAACACGAAGGCGACGCGCCAAATGAAAAAAATGCGTAAAAGCTTTGAAAGCTTTTACGGCTGTCAATTTGACACTGAACTTGTGTCATATCCAATGTGATACAGCAGCCAAGGCGACTTTATCAATGAAATATTTCGTCACATTTGCAAAGTTCTGTCTGTCTGTCTGTCTGCCTGATGTTTTGTCTTATAAGAAATTGTAGTTAAATCGTCCAAAAGTCCCTTGGCTCATAAAAACTGGCCACAATTATTTACGCCGTAAGATACGAGGGCCGTTAAATAGGCAACAAGTCAAAATGCGCGGAGGACGAACCCAATAACGTCAGAGCGTGTTACGCTGATAGAGTGCATTGATGGGGTGGGGAGTGGGAGTGGGAGACCTGCCTGTAATTGTTGACAGCACACGCTTGATGAATATACTATATTTATGTAAAAGCAAAAGCAAAAGCAAAAGCCTTTTGGCGCGTCATTCGCTTCCTGGAATCTTTGCAGTGTGGGTGAGAAATGACGCCTTTAAAAAAATCCTGCAGTGTGATAATGATTATTTTTCTCAGAATTTTCAGTTTCCAGAATCACATATAGTCCTCGTCTTTTCTTATATAAATAACTCAAAGCAACTATAGTAGCATACTTTTTTAATCCTTTTTCGCATCAAAGTGACATACTTTTCGGATTACGTTTATTTTTAAATGAATCAAACAGGTCTGTTGCGAAAGCCACTTTCAAATCGTTTTCACAGAAAAGTATGTAGCATACTTTTTAGAGCATATAATTATTGAATCCTTCCATGCGTGATATGCGAAACATGCCTGTATATTCGTTTAAGTTAGTATTATCATAAGCTGTCTGTCATAAATCATTTGATTAGGCTCATAAATATTGCATTGACATCTGTGTTAATCGCAGCAATTAACTTTTGATAGTATCATTTGTCTACACTTTTGTGTTTATTAAAAATATATCAAACAATGTGTTTTTTTTTGTGCTCAAAAAATATTCAAAAAAAATAGATTTTTAGCATGAATTGTTCTTTTGATTCGTCAAAGTAGTTTAATAAATTTTAATATTTTATTGCAGATCAATTTTTTTGGCTTGTGAGCTATTTATAAATTACGCAAATTGAAATGATTTCAAAAACCGTGGTAATTCAATTTTGAGCAAAAACTGAAAATATAAATTAAACTTATAGTATACAAACAACTATGCATTGAAACATATAAGTTAATTTTTACAAATTCAAGTATAAAACGCAATCATACTTTACTTATCCCTACGGTTGCCACATTTGGTACAAATGTACCAAAACTGGTACATTTGGGACTCTTTTTTTTACAAAATGGTAGATTTTTTTGAATCGTCCAATTTTTTGCGCCTTTTTGCTCAAGTTTATGTGACTTTTCGCATATCTATATTGCTTTAAATTGAATTTTGTTCATTCCCATTTTATTTCGATGCATGGAAGTTTTATAAGCATCGAAAATGTCGGTACTCTTTTATTATCGAAATGGTACATTTGGAAAATGGTACATTTGGTACATATTTTTTCTTTGAGAGGCAACCGTGCTTGTCCCTGAAGCTCACTCTAGAATAAAAATAACAAGTAAGAACGTTGCAGTCGGATGCACCCGATATACTCTTTTTTTCGCCTCTTTGCAGAGTCAGACGTGGGCGTGGCAATTGTATTTTTGCTCAAATCTTTCAAGTTTTGCCATCAATTTAAGTTTGGTTGGGCCCGTTACAGGTTTGGGAGAAACAAACATTGCTCGATTGCAAGGGCGGGGGTGGGCGTGGCAAAATTTTTTTCATCCAATCTATTTAATAGGGCAACAGAATTCAACCTGCAAAATTTGGTGATTCTAGCTTAAGGGGTGTAGGAGATACAGACTTTGCTTATTTGTGGGGGCGGGGGTGGGCGTGGCCAAATTTTCTTTGGTCAGATCAATCAAGGATGTGATAAGTAGCCCTTGTGCTAAATTTGGTTACTTTAGCTATAAAACTATGAGAGATATAGTTTTTTGAGGTTTGTGGGGGAAGGGGTGGAGGTATGGGGGAGATCTTGACACTTTGTCTGCCTATGGTATACACCAACATGTATACCAAGTTTGGTGGCTCTAGCTTCAAAACTGTGGAAAAAACATGCGTTCATACGGACAGACAGACAGTCAGACGGACAGACGGACATTTCACAAACCCAATATAGTCTTGTCTTTTTTTTTCAAAAAAATTAAAAAAAGAGTATAAAAATTTGTCTTTTCAAAAAATACTTTTCGTAAAGTTCTACAATTGTCACACTTTAAGAAAATCATATTTTATTTACATATACTACATCGTATGTACAGATAAATAAGGCATTGACTTTATGATTGTTTGCTGTTAAAGGTATGCCATGCACATAAACAAAGTTAAGTCTCTCTTACAAAAGTTTTTTTTTGTTATTTTTCTTCCACATGCAAATCCATGACAGACAGTGAGAAAGTGTAAACTGGCTAGATTGCTGTCGACCAAAAAAAGGGGGAAACTTTCCCTTCAGTATAATCTGCAGTCAGTTGGCAAACACTGAAGGCGACAAAAGGCGACACTTTAAAGTCAATGTTGGGGGTAAGTGAGCATATAATTTGCATTGGTTTCGATGCTCAAGGGGCTGCTAAAGGACGACCGCAAACAAATAAGCACACATAAGGTTGCAGAGTGGCAAGCGGATTGCCTGGGGCAACCAAAGATGGATATGAAAATGGCTCTAAAGGAAACCAATAAAATGAGACACTCAAAAGTTGAAGTATTAGTATGTGTTGATTTTCGACTTGCTTTTGCTTTTGCACATGTCTATTTTTAGCCTAAGAGCAAATGAAGATGACTATTTATAACTTTTGATTTATGTTATGCCACATTTGCAAGTTGCATCGGTTAGCACCACCCACACACACTCCCAACCATACATACATACTTATCAAACATGTGCGTCACACTTTGCAGCAATTGTTGTGTAATCTATGGCCACCCACCCAACACTTCCGGCATATGCAAATCGATAAACAAATTACCTCAGCTAATTGTGCTGAGATTTGTTACAGTGCCATTCCCAAACACTAAATCGCCTTATTTTCAACGAACTATCGTTAGTTAAAGACGGCACAATCAATGGCAGGCAATCGATAGAGTTATCGATATATTTGCAGGCGCTTTATGTAACCGGTAGAGCTGGCAAAACGTTGATCATATCGATAGTTTTTAATTCGCTTCACTATCGATGTTTTTCGATATAACGATTTTGACCTTTCGATCAAATATTTGGATTTCAATTAGTTTGAATGTTATCGACTATTTTGTAAAAGATTTTTGTGTTTGTTTAACTTATTGATTTCTTCTGTGCTGTTTATTTCAAATGACACAATAATTGTTGAGTTATCGATTTTATATATGTATTTTAACTGTCACTATCGGAAACTATCGATTACTTACACATCATAACATAACTGACTATGAAATTTGAACTAAAAATGTAGATTTAAAAAAAAATCAAAAATAAAAATGAATGTAAAGCTCATTTTAGCTCAAACACATTATTCTCATAGTTGAAATTGAATTTATTATCATATAGGCTTAATTTTATCATGCGAATTGAGTGAGAAATCGGTTTGTGAAACACCTTTATCGATTTGGACGCCTTATCGCATGTCTGGCTCATGCAATTGCAAATATTTGTAGTCTACTTCTCAGCTAAACTGTATGAAATGCAAAAAATTATTATAGATTTGGAAATTTGTTGCTGATGTGGGTTTATTAGCTTGAACTCGTTACAGCTTTAATTAAACTTCATTGACACATATTGACAGGTGATTGCTGTGATTGTTATTGTGATTTCTTGTTGACAGCTTAGCTAATATTACATTTATTGTTTTTTGTTTTTGTTTTTTTTTTTTAACCTGTCGTTTTGCTTAACTACAATTTTCCTTTATTTCCTCAAGGGAATTTTTGAAAATTTTGATTGCAATTTCTAACGTGATTTGGTAAAAGATTTCGTTGCTTTGGCTTAAATTTGTTAAACGCTTTTGAAATAATTTATACCGTTGCAAGTGTGAACGGAAATGGACCGAAAATCAAATTTTGAAGAAACAATTATTTAACACCTTCTGAATGTTCATCATCGGAGACGGGACGCGTATCAGGCAGATCGGTCTCCGCCTCCTCGATCAACTCCTCGCCAACCTCATCTGGCTCCTCTCGGATTTGATCACCCATTATAATCTGCTCAGCCAATTGATATAGCTCGAGTATGTTCTGAAATTGTGAAAAGTATTACAATATATTTGAATATTGTTTTAGAAGCGTAGAAAGTCACCTTGGCATTACGCAAGGCAACAATTTTCTCATCTTCGAAGCGCAATTGATCGTATTGTGACTTGGATATTAATAATCCACGATTAAATTCATCCTCCATCTCAGCCTGTAGCTCTTCCGCATACTGTTGTTTGGCCACAGTCAGACTGATCAGGCTCTCACTTTTGACGGTCTCCTCGGACACATCGGATGCATCATCCAAATATTTACTTTGTATGGCGCCCGGATAGTCGCCATATTCATCGGAATTCTCGCGTTGGAACTCAATGCTGCCACGGCTGGTTAGTGCATCCATGGTGAGTGCATCCGTATCACTCGGCGCATTCACCGATGCCACAATCTTCTTGTCATCCTCCAGCTGATGGCGTATACGCAGCTCGGTTTCCCGGAACTTTTGACTGAAGAAACAAACAATGCTGATTTGTTTTGACAGTTATGGATTCAACTTACCGTGCAATCACAATATTCTGTATGTCCAATGGATCCGAAGTGAATGGTTTGGGCACACGCAGTGAACGCTCCTTCATCTTGGCACGCTCATTTGCCAGGAACTCCATTAGATTCTGTTCGCATTCGCGCCAATCCTCGTTGTCAATGCTGTGCGTGGGTTTGGGTTTGGGGTTGTGATTGGAAATGGGTATAAGGCAAAATTTTCATTAGCAAGCAAATTTAAAAAAAAAAAAAAAACAATTTTATTTTTGAACATTCAACTCATGCATATTAATGGTTTTTCAAAACACGTTTTAAAGATGAAAACACTTTCTAAGCAGCTGAGCTTAGCTGACCGAATTGTACAATTAAATTGAAATAAAATATATTTTTGTACTGTTTGACATATTTTTCCCAATTTCCGGACTACTATATCGGAAGATCTTAACACTTTGCCTATGGTATATACCAAACTGTATTCCAAGTATGGTTGCTCTACCTTCAAAACTGACAGATAGACAGGCAGACGGGCAAACAGACGGACAGACAGACGAACAGACAGGCGAATAGACAGACAGGCAGACGGACAGAAAAACGAACATTTCACAAACCCAGTAATCAGGGCTGTTCCGTATTCGTATACAAAATTTGCGGAAACGGAATTGATTGCTGTTCTGAAGTGCTCAAAACGTCAAACGTTTACGTTTTTAAAAGTTTTACTTTTTTGCCTGCGGAATGAAAAGTATAATTGCCAGATTACACAAGGATTTAAAAAAAAAAAACGAATTCTTAAACTCAATTTTCTTATATTCCTAATCATATTTGGGAAATAATTAGTCAATTTATTAATTAGATTTTAGTCAAATAACATTTATAATATTGAATTGAAAAACTTTCTGTAAAACAGAAGCGAAAACGTGCAAAAAAAACGTAGCTGTTCTCGATTCAGCAAATGCCTACTAGATGTCAACTAAATAGACTTTTTACTATGAAAAGTCGGTTTGGAACTCGGTGTCAAAAAGGAGAAAATGGAACCATTCCGATCGGAAATCAGAACAGTAATTCGTAAATTGTTCGAAATTTATGCGTTTTCATTTTTCAAAAAGGTACTTTATTCTGAACAGACCTGAAACTATTTTTTTTTTTCTTTGTCCGTCTGTCCGTCTGACCGTCTGTCCGTCTGTCCGTCCGTCTGTCTGTAAGAACGCAGTTTTTTCCACAGTTTTAAGGCTAGAGCAACCAAACTTGGTATACATGTGTGACAAAGTGTCAAGATCTCCATGTTTAAACCTAGATAATAGGTGGAATTATTAGAAGCTTAAGATTGAAAAAAACATCCTGCTTCAAAAAGTATGCTACACACTTTTCTTTGGAATTGTTTCGAAAGTGGAACTCAGAACAGGCCTGTATATCTATAACTGCTTATATATAAGAGTATTTAATAGCAAAGGTTAAAGTCCAAGTATTATTCTTATTTAGAAGCAATTGCATTAAACACTTTAATCGTCCTGCACACAAACTTCATAATAGCTATAAAATGTGTCTTTAATAATATTGAGCAAGAAATTTTTTTTGTTTTATAGACTTTTAATTAGACTGCGGTGCGCTTTATAACTTAAATAGTTGGGCATAACTTATATTAAGCTTAAGGTAAAGTTCACTTACCGTAACAGGTCCATGCCACGCTCAGCATCCTCGGTTCTGTACTGCTCGACAAGGAGCTTCTGTTGGCGTTGGCGCTCGTGCTTCTTGGCCAGCATCTCGGCCTCCTTGGCTGCATGTTGGAGTCGCTCCCGCTCCCATTTGACGCCCTGGACTTTAAGTCGTTCGGCGTTCTTTTCACGGCATGTTTTCAGCTGCAACAGAATTATAGAGAATTTTTCATTTTATTTATGAATTGCATGGGGTTTTAATATATGTATATGTATTTACCTTGGAGCGCTCTTTTAATATCTCTGTAGTGGCATCTTTGTTAACCATGAATATGGGATCGTCAGCCAGTTCTTCCGGTATTATATCAGATTTGCCTTCAATAATCAGCATGCGTTCACGCTCAACCTCTTTTAACTGTGTGTATGCAAAGTTTTTAACAAAAATGTTGTCATTATGAATAGGAATAGTAGGCTATAAATCAAATAAGCACTATTATAAAAAATATAAAAAAATATAAAAAAAAAGATAAGAATACAGAAACAGAGCCAATTTTTAGACACCTTCACAAATATATATCTAAAAATATTTAAAGCAAAAAAAAAAGACAGCATTTGACACCTTGAAGTGCGCAGTGCGGCAAAAATTATTTCTTCAAAAAAAAAAGCTGCAATATGAGCTGCTTACAGTTGCTGAATTGTTTGTAAGGCAAAAAGATAAACATACAGACAGACAGACGGACAGACAGACAGACGGACAGAATCTAAGTGCCAATTTCCGCCTTTTTAGAGTACTCCAACTAGAATAACCATATTTGCAATTGTTGTTTGTTGTTCTGTTGCTGTTTTGTTGCTCGCATGTCTCGTCGACATAAAAGTAACTTTTTGTGCGCTATCGCGATAGTCTAATTTTTTATGATTTTGACGGCTTGGATTTTGCCATTTTCATGTCGAGAGCTCATTGAATTCAATTGTTTGGCACTGCAGAAGGCAAAAAGGCGCGACTTATGTTATTGAAAACTTTTTTGAAATATTGCTATCTTTGTCTGTTTTTGCCACACCCACTTATCAGACCCAAGTTAAGCAGATTGTAAGAAAATCGAAATATGTGTATGTCGATATATTTAATACACTTGCCTAAGTTAACTAAAACTTTCATTAGAAAATGTTATAAACTAAGATATCTTTAAAAACAATTTTTCTTTAAATCGATTTGTGCTGAATTTCACTTTCGAATCAAATCAACAGAAATGTCTGTAGCACACTTTTAAGAGCAGAACAAAATAAAAAATCCTTTCCTTTGATAAACTTTTATTTAACCCTTTCGGGACGGAGTTTTATTTTAAAATTCAAGATAGTAAACGAAAATATTTTGAATTTTGATTGAAAATCCTGAAATCGTCCTTTTTGTATGGGATATATAGTCCCAATAAGTATTTCTAGTGGGACATATTATCCCAATGAGCGTAAAAGACGAAGTTTGAAAACTGCTAGGACGTATTTTCTCAGTAGTCCTGAAAGGGTTAAGTTTTTGCCAATCCTAAAAGTATGCTATGCATATTTCTGTGGTTTTTAATCGGAAATGGAATTCAGAACAGATCGGCTTCGAATTCAGACCATTTCCTAATTCCTATATGTTTCATTTACTGTTCAGACGATCCGAAAAGATTTTTGTGAACTTAGTTCGAAAGTTCAAATCAGAATATGCCTGATTAAGTCGATGGTTTCTTATGATATTATAAGAAATGTTGGATCGATCGTTCAAAAACAGATTCAACTTGTATAAAAGAATTTTTGAGCTTTGTCCAAATATACCAAAAAAAAAAAGAAGCAAAATGATTTATGCAAAAACAGAAATACAGGCGGATGTTTCGTAGGTGTTGTAATCTTATCTGTCTAAAATATAAGCTTCTATGACAGAATGGAAAAGTTCAGCTTGGAAATGATGGTACTGACTTCACTTATATTCCTGTTCATCGCGGAATGATAAATAAAGTTAAATAACCCTCAAAAGGGTATTCAAAAGGATACGAAAATCTGTTTCAAAACTAATGGCAGCCCATAAAAGCTGTTCTTTTTGTGGCACGTGACAATTATTTTGGGTGCTTTGCAGCTTCATTCAATTCAATTAGAGGACTTTTGCAAATTGGTCACATTTGTGTGTGGTTTAATTGGCAGCCGATTGCGGGTTGTAGATTGCTGGTTTCGGGATATTCAAAACTTACCTCACGAGCTCGAATGCGGGCAAGCAGCTGCTTGCGGTAATCCTCATCGATGCGCTCCCGCAGCTCCTTCATGTAGGCGCGGTCGGTTAGTTTGACCACATTGGTGCCCATGAGACGCTCGAGGCGAGCGCTGATGCGCGGCAAGTTGAAGCTGTGGACCAAGTTAATAAATTGCGGTTAATAAGCGCCACCAAACTGTCAGACAATATATATTATTTTTGTTTATGTTTTTTGTGCGTTTTTTTTTGTTTTTTTTTTTTTTGTAACGTCTTCGTCTTTTTTATGGTCAGCTAATTACTTAGAAACTCTGGCTGCTCTGTTTGCTGTCCGCCCTCCGAAAAGGACTAAGGATAATATTCGTATTTGTTTTTCACATGGGTCACGAACTCGCCGCAAGCGCCGTTTTCGCGCTTGTAACTGTTGGTAACGAATGAGGTCGGCCACATATATTTTGTTTCTATAGAGCTTCTACTTCTAGTTCTTTTGCGTTTTGCCTTTGCCTTTGCCATTGCCTTTGCTTTATTTTGTTGGCTGCCAAACACCCGAAACCGGCAATACAAGGACAAGAAGTTGTCGCACCGCGACGCCACCCGCACCCCTGGACACAGTGTGGCAAGTAAACAAGCAGATAATGGCGCAAATTTGACAAAACAAATTTTAATGTCGACAAAATAAATGCTCTAAAAATATTTATATAAATCAAGGCAATCCAAACATAGTTTGTTACCAAAATAATACTGAAATTTATTAAATAATCGAATTACTTTTGAACTTATAAACTTATATAAAAAAAAGAGATCTAAATGCATTTTAAATTATAGTTTATATAATTTATAATAATTATTAGAAAACGTTACAATTCTACAATTCCATTTTTTTTATATTCCAATAAATGTCTTTCCAATTCTGCAAAAGTGTTGCAAGAATAGTTCTAAGCTGAAAGCTACTTTTATTAATTTATAATATGAATTTGAAGCACAATAATACATACTAAATAGCCACAAAAAACAAGTAAGAATGCTCTAGTCGAGTGTACCCGACTAGGAGAATCCGTGCTCTCAACTTGCATTTCAAGCAGTTCAGCGGCAACGCAAGCAAACAGCGCACTTACTTGTCCAGTGCCTGTCAAACTGTTGTTACTGCCTGCTGAGACGGGGGGAAATAGATTCGTCAATAACTTTGTTGTTTGTAATCCGATCGCAACGAAATTTACGCAACTGATTAACATTGATAAAAGGAATAGGGGTACCAAAAGTCAAAGCTTTATCTTGAAAATTGTGGCTGTGGAAGCTTTTTTCGATTTGCGGGGGTGCGGGGTGTTGCATCCGAAATTTAAAATAGACTACATCTGCGTACGGTATACAGTAACCTGCATACCAAGTTTGGTGTCTCTAGCTCTTATAGTCTTCGAGATCTGTATGTTCATACGGACGGACGGACATACGGACTGACGGACAGACAGACAGACAGACAGACAGACGGACATGGCTAGTTCGTCTCGTCTGTTGATGCTGATCAAGAATATATGTACTTTATATAGTCGGAAATGCCTCCTTCTGTCTGTTACACACATTTGCAGTACTTTGAAACTCCCTTTTTCCCATTTTTAATTTATTTATTTAATCAATTTACTTAATGTCGACTAAGTTAATTATTATTTAAATTAAAAAGTATTTAAGTTTAAAATTTAAGGATTAACATTTAAATTTAAGAACAAAATCGTTGCAAGTATTGGGGTAAAACACAACTAGAATTCTAGTGTATTTAAAGCAGATCTTAACTTCTGCCGAGTTTTTTTATACTTTATATCATATTTTTACAACAATAGAAACCCTGCTACAATTGAGCGTAATTATACTCTGTTTTCCAAAATGGAAAAAAAGAGTATATTGGGTTTGTGAAATGTCCGTCTGTCCGTCTGTCCGTCCGTCTGTCCGTATGAACGCAGTTTTTTTCCACAGTTTTGAAGCTAGAGGAACCAAACTTGGTATACATGTTGGTATATACCATAGGCAGACAAAGTGTCAAGATTTCCCCCCCACCCCCACCCCTTCCCCCACAAACCGCAAAAATCTATATCTTCTGCAGTTTTGCAGCTAGAGTCACCAAATTTGGCATGAAGACTACTGATGACATCCTCGACCGATCTGTAAAAAAAAAAATGCCACGCCCACTACCGCCCCTGCCAATGAGCAAAATCTGTATCTCCTACACCCTTATAGCTAGAAACCCCAAATTTTGCAGTATGAATACTTTTGATCTCATCGATAGTTTGGAGAAACAAATTTTGACACGCCCACCCCCGCCCCAGTAAACAGAAAACAGAGTGTATCGCAGTCGGGTGAGCCTGACTGCAACGTTCTTACTTGTTTTAGACATGCAGAGGGGTGGTTGGGGGCGGGATGGATTTTATTTTGTACACATACTAACAGATAGTCGTCTACTATTTCATATAAATTCACTTGGCTTTTTAGCAGACATTCGAATGCGACTCATATGTTATACCATTTTGACAGTGCTCCATTTGATGTGTTCCACATTTTTTGTTGCGAGCCATTTTATATGGTAATATATATTGTGTTCATACATGCGATATATATATGTATATATATATATATATATTTAGTCTTTAAAAGTAGCAAGACATGATAATACGAGCATATAGTCTTCAAATGTTGCCAGCTATTTAACGCATATCAATTTTACTCTAACTGCCAAAAATGCACTTTATTTCCTTTATTTTTGTAAGTTGAAGCTTACGATTTAAACTTCAGTTAGTAATTAATACGGGTTTATCTACAAATTTTGCCATATTTGTTGTTTATATGCAACACGAGCCACATAATTTTACCGAGTAGTATTTACCACGCTGCCGACTTTATGTCATTTGCTACACGAAACAAATTTGAGCTGACAGCGTTGAGAATGTTGGAATGGGGGGGGAGGGTGAGAAATAACAAAAGAATAAGGCCAACTTTGTGTCGAAATAATGTTAAATTACTCAAATGACATAGCCTGACTAAATGACTGACAATATCAGAAGCCACATATTGCCTGACTCTGGCTTTTGACTTTGATTTTTGGTTTTGGTTTTGATTTTTGGTTTTAGTTTCGGTTTGGTGCTGAGCCAAAAAAAAGAAATATGTTAAACGGTTTTACCTTGGCTTTATAGTGCAGTTTAGTCAAACTTAAATGCACTTTTAATCGCATCAAAAAGCATGCAAATTATATTCCAATTTAAAGCTTTAAGTCGTGCTTGTTTTTCAAATAAAACTTATTTTGGGCTGTTTCAAATGCCAATCGACAGATTTACTTTCGTTGCAAAATGTGTAGCATACTTTTATGAGACACATAAAATTGAAAACCTTGGATTCGTTGTACTTTCAATTAGTTTTAGGTATGAATTTCACATTTCTTTGCATTTGGCTCGAAATCTATCCTTAGTTTTTTAAAGCATGTCAATTCGAAACTAGAGTTTTTTTTATTTTTCTTCATATTTTTCCATATTTTTATTTTTATACTTTACAATATATTTGTATACCCTTGCAGAGTGTATTATAATTTTGTTACGAATTGTGTAACGCATTGAAGGAGACGTCTCAGAATAAAAAAAAATTGAATTTTCGTGGTCAGCATCAACAGACGAGTCATCTCTGTCATGTCCGTCTGTCCATCTGTCTGTCTGTTTATATGCGTTTTTCAAGACTTTGTTCTAGAGCTATCTTGATGAAACTTGGCACAGATGCTTCTTCTTTCTGCAGGTCGTATCTATAATTGAATTGTTAAAATCGGACCACTATAACATATACATATCTGTCATAGGAACGATCGGTTGAAAATAAGTTTTTGTATGAACAACTTTTTTGTTTTTTCAAGATAACTCAACCAAACTCACTTTACCTATGTTAAAAGACAGTTTATACATGATGACGAAATCGGACTTCGATATCCTATAGCTGTCATGGGAACGATCGGTTGAAAAATAGGTTTTTGTATAAAAAACTTTTGTGTGTTTCAAAATATAAGACCAAACGCATTACATTTAAATTAAAGCACGTTCAATACATGTTCACCAAATTTAATGAAAATCGAATCATTATAACTTATAGCTGCCATAGGAACCATCAGTTGAAAAATAAGTTTTCTTATGCAAATCTTTTCAGCACGCCGAAGATAACATTTCTTTCTTGTTATAATTTACAATATATTTTCCATTTTTTGATTGTGATAAATCTGACAAAAATGAAACATTAATATTAAAATATTACAACCTATAATTTTTTGCAGATTCAAGTTTCGATTTAATTATTTATTGAAGTTAAACAAAATATAATAAAAACATAAATTTTTATTCAGCTTGATATATTGAGATATGTATATTTAGCAACATTAATTTTGCTTTAAAACAAAATGTTTGCAAATTAGAACTGCTTTGGAACTGCTATGTGAGCGAGCACTGAAGATTACACTAAAAATACTTGAATGACTTAATATTTTCTTTTATATATTTTCAGATTTATTTTAACATATAACAGTTTTATATCGAAGCTACAATAACAAATTATTGTTGAAGTAAGTTGCCATAAAATGGATTTAAAAAGTTCTAACTTTTAAATTGGAGATTTGTATAGTACAGAGAATAATTCTCTATGAAAACCAAATGAAATTTTCATCAAATAGATAAGTTTAACTTCCCATGCCTCAATGTGTAAAATTGCTTGCAATATAGGCCACGTTTTCTTTTAATGGATAGAGCCTTTTATCACGTTGCTATTAACCCATTCGAATTGGTAACGCCCCCACACACACACACACACACACACACACACACACACACACACACACACACACACACACACACACATAAAACAAAACAGCCCACGAGGTCTGACCTCTAACCTCTACACGTGGCATAAAAGTCTCATAGTTACGAGTAGCATATGTATATGTACGTATACGAGGTAATAACCAGGACCTGAGCATTTATAAATCACGGCCCACCTATAGATGCGTGACAGGAACGGATGCAGCCTTTCGCAAATGTCACGGACGGGGTTGCAATAAAAAACGAAACAAACAAGAAAAGGATTGCAGATATCCTGTACTAAGGATTGCCAGGAAATTAGTGTAACATACGAATGCCTTCCGTTTTTTGTTATTTGATCTTCATTCTTTTATTTAACCATATATATATTGCAATTATATACACATTGAATTGCAATAACATGACATGATAGATTGCCTCGTTGTTGTGGTTTTTTTACAGAATAATTTATGCATGTTGTAATCGTCAGTTGACTTATTGATACCCACAAAGCAAGCAAGGACACATTGATTGGAATTTGATTATCAATGTCAATGCGGATGTAACACAAAACGAACATACGACAAACGACATACGACAAACGACATACGAACTAAGGCATAAGACAATGCTGACAAGACAAACACTTAACCTGGCTAACAAAATTTCACCTGGCGCATATTGAAAATTGATTGAATTGAACTTTGATGACTTTGAACTGCGCCGAATGTCGTTCGGGTCTCTTGGGTTAAGACATCAAAGCCAAAACAATGTAGTTGCCACAAATATAACTATGGGCGAAAACATTGTGCGACAATGTTATGTATCTGTTTCAATCTCACACCCACAATCACACACATACACACATACACAAACACGCACACACATGCATGTTCTTGTTAAGTGTCTGTATGAGCACAAAGCTATATTTCTGTCTCAATCTCAATCAATCTTTGTATTCAAACAATTTCTAATCTTTAATTTTAATCATAATTTCATTTGCATTTTCAAAAATTTTCAAAAAATAATCAGGCCTGTTCTGAATTCCACTTTTGAATCCTCCAACTGTTGTACTCAAATCTATTTTTCAATTAACCTAAAAGTATGCAATACATATTTTAATAGATTTGGTTCGGAAGTGAAAGGCGGAATAGGCCTATTTGTTTTAATAATGGAATTGAAATAAATTCTAAGTTTTTTTCACTTGATGATGAATGAAATACGAACTAAAGCACAAATGGTTATATTCAGGCGTGTCACGGAAATCTCGAGAGGTTTTGGCTTTGGTTGGTTTGAAAAAACCGTAGGTGTCACAGGAGTTCGAGAAATTTCATTTTTTCGAACTTCTGTGTTCGAAAGCAACATGGCTGCCACCATAGGGTTGTCAGCACACCAAAGTAATTTTTTTAATATATTTCCTTGGTTTTATTATTATTTTTATTAAATTAAATAAGAAAGTTAAAATGTTCTAAAATTTGACATTAAATAATGATATTTTTGAAACTTTAGTTTACATGCTACAAAATAATTTTGTTTAAATTTTATGGCCGCCAAATTTAAATTATCTGTATGACAACTCTGTTGCCTGCACGAACACTTATCGATTACAAGCTGCGCCATCTTTCAAAAATAATTTAGTCATTTAATAAAAATGCACAACAAATTTGATTGGAAATAAAAAAATGAATACGTTGTTTAAATATATTTAACTTTCATCTAAAACATAAATAAGTCAAATATTCAGTGAAACAAAAAGGCCGATCATTTTAAACTGAAGCAAGTAGACAACTCTATAAATGACTCTAATATTTTACTAGAGATTTTGTAAAATGCAAAATTAATGACTTCATCCAATAACATGTTAATAAAAATAAATGCAGCTTGCTTAGAAAAATAGTGTTCTTTTCATTAAAAAGATTGCTTATATTTTTAAAATTTTTCTTGTGGTTGAATTTACCCATATCTCTTCAGAAAACACGGGAGCTTTGAAACCAACCCAAAGAGATTTCGGTGACACCTAAGAATATGTATTCAGTTGGAATTCGGTTGAAAGACCTTTCCGTGAAAACCCCGATTCATGTCGAAATTTTCTGCAGCTCTGTTCCGAATTCCACTTTTGTAATAATTTCATTGAAAACTATACAGCATACTTTTTGAAGCAGCATACAATTAAGAAACTAAGTTGTCTTCTACGTTAATTTAATTTGTATTCGCTGCTGAAAATATACTTTTTACTCCCTGTTCCCATTAAAAATGGGAAAAAGGGAGTTATAAAGTACTGCAAATGTGTGTAACAGGCAGAAGGAAGCATTTCCGACTATATAAACTATATATATACTTGATCAGGATCAACAGCCGTGACGATCTAGCCATGTCCGTCTGTCTGTCTGTCTGTCCGTATGAACACACATATCTCGGAGACTACAAAAGTTAGAGACACCAAATATATTTATACTTTGCGTATTTCTGTGAAATTGATAAGCTTTGAATTAATTTTATTATTTTTTGAATATTTAGTTAAGAATCGAAAAATAAAAGTGCTTTTTAACACATGTTATGGTAGTTTTATATAATTTTCCAATAACTATATTTATGACATAATTAACACACAGCATATCAAGTTGACTAGAACGCCAGAAGAGAGAAGTGGCTTAGAAGTCCTTGATCTAATTGAAAGGCACTATATTTAGTTTGTAGAAGAGGCAAAGAGTGTTGTGCCGCAACGCCTGGCACTATGCAAAGTTAATTAATACTTGAGACGTGCATAAATTTCCGAGAACTTGACATTTATGCGTTTGCTCTACTCGTTTCCAAGCGCATTAAAATTGATAATTGCAACACGTAGCAAAAGGCAATAAATGTTGGCAATTTGTAACGCGATGCTTTAATGTGCTGCATTTTGGTAGTGTTGGCTATATATATATATATATATATATATATATATATATATCTTATTTTATATAGTTGTTTGCGTATGTTTACCTCTCTGGCGGCTCCAAAGTGCACTGCACAAAATCAAATAAGAAATCTTCTTCGAGATCCACAGGGGTCATGGACCTGGGTTTTTTCAACTTTTTTCGCTTGACGCTGTTACCCATGTTGAAACGTCCACAGTTTGGCATATGTGTGTGTGTATAGGTGTTTGAATTTTGTAGTTTTGTAATCCCAGGACAATGGCGGCATTAATATCAACAACTTTCGCGGAACTTTCAACCGCCAAAGGCGACTATCGAATGTGGCACCCATCGCCTGGGATTCTTGTTTTGTTTCGCTTTCATTTTTGTTGTTGACACACACAGACACACACACATAGCATACATACATACAAATACATATGTGGCAACAACAGAAAAAAGAAGGGTCGAGTGGCATGTGGAAGCTCGTCAAGCTGCGACTGCGACGGCGACGGCGGCTGCGATTCACTTTAATGTGGCACGGTGTCGTGTTTCAGCATGCCCGCATACGCCAAGTTGATGCATAGTTGAAGCTTCAGCTCTAGTTCTAAGCTACCATTGGCCATATGGGCGGGTTGAATGGCGGTCTCGACATCGACGTCGCCTTCTCCTTCACCATCACCATCGCCATCGCATGTTGAGCTAAGCGTTTAATGTTAGGCTTAATGACATGACACCAATGTCAATATTATGACAAATACAAAACGTAGTGTGTCAACAAGTTCGCATTTTACACTGAGAAATTTGTATCGAAAGCTTTACTTTTGCTTTTTAAGACCTGTTTTTGACGATGAGCTAAGCCAAGGGAGGAGCTGACAAACGTTTCTTATTAAGTCTTCTTGCAACATTTTAATAGAAGTATAACTTTGTTATCCGGTGTATCCGAAATTTGAAATAAACTTGATCTGCGTATGGTATATACGAACCTTCATGCCAAGTTTGGTGTCTCTAGCATTTATAGTCTCTGAGATCTGTGTGTTCATACGGACAGACGGACAGACAGACGGACATGGCTAGTTCGTCTCGGCTGTTGATCCTGATCAAGAATTTATATAGTTTATATAGTCGGAAATGCCTCCTTCTGTCTGTTAAACACATTTGCAGTACTTTATAACTCCCTTTTTCCCATTTTTAATGGGAACAGAGAGTAAAAAGAAGCTATATTTTGCATAAGAAAATGTAATTTTCAACACATTGTTCCTATGGCAGCTATAAGATATAGTCGTCCGATTTTGATTAAATTTGATCAGCATGTTTAAAATATGCCTTAACTTAGATTAAGTAATTTTGGTCGAGTTATTTTGAAAAAGTAAAAAGTTTTTCATACAAAAACTTATTTTTCATCCAATCGTTTCTATGGCAGCTATAGGATATAGCCATCCGATTTTGATGAAATTTTGTCAGCCTGTCTAAACGGTCCTTAAACTTAAGTAAAGTTACTCTGGCTGAGTTGTCTTAAAAAAAAGTTCATAAAAAAAAAATATTTTTAAACGATTTTTCCTATGGAAGCTATATGTTATAATGGTCCAATTAACAACTTGTTTACCGAAATTCTATTTTGGTCTCTAGCTCAATATTTGGAGTTTATGTCAAAAAAATCGACTTCTGGTCCATTGTGCAATGGGAGCTATATGTTATAGTGGTGCGATCTGGCCAATTCAAACATAGGAACTACCTGCGGAAAGAAGAAGCATCGTGAATTGAAGTAGTATTTTCTTGCATTTTTTCAACTATTATTAATTATTTCGAATAAATTTAGTGTTAATCGCGAAATTCTTTCAGTTTAATATTCAACGATTAAAAAAAACTTGTGTACTTTTCATAATTTTAATTAAAATAATAATACTAAAGTAAATGTATTTTTTTTTTTTTTTTTTAAAAGAGTCACAAAGTACCAACGACTATACAATGTACCAGTTTTGTTACAATTGTACCTAGTTACATTGCTTATATCTTAAATTTAAAGTAAAAGTTGCTTTACATAAATGAAATATATATGTATACTCTGAATTAACTGCTACAAATCTTTGGGATTTGAATTAGTTGAAAGATTATGAGATTGAAGTGTCTGTCATAAACGATAATCCGAAACTATGTTCACTCGTTCGTTCCAAAGATAAGTTCAATCGAAGTAAGTCTGAACTGTTGTATGTGCTTCTTAAATCTCAAAAAAATATTTTTTTTTCAGTGTAGCAACTGACAAAACTTGAAGGTTTATAGGTGACAACTCTATTTTTATAATCGTCTAGCAACTAAATATGTAGTTAGAAACTAGTTTTTCTTCTTTTTTTTCTAGTCTCTACTTTCATTTAGTCGCACGATATCGACTTGGATTGTACTGTGCTATATACGAGATTTTTATGATTGTCATCGTTATATTCAATCGCAAAGTATCGTATGTTGGCTCTTTATTACAAAACCAGTCAGTAGAATGGGATGTCATCCAGAAAGTGCTGCCAACTTTTGAGGGACAAAAAAGATATTTCTTGACGGGAAATTTAAAAAAAAAATTAATTAAAAAATATATATTTATGATCTGTTAATGTTTTTCTTCACAAAAATAAATTAGGTTATATTACTTTTAATCACGTTTTCCAGCTTGAAATTATTAACTTCTAGTTTTGGGAAATATATGGTGCTGGATAATCCCTTATTTAAAATACATTACGATCGAAAATTTATTTCGAAATTTTGAAAAAAGCAAAGAAATTAAAAAAAAAAAACGTCACATTTCCCAAGTCGAACCTAAAAACAAGTAAGAACGTTGCAGTCGGGCTCACCCAACTGCGATATACTCTGTTTTCTGTACGTATATTAAATTAAATTCTTTTAAAGACTACTTATATATATGCTACAAACTATAAAATTCTTTCTACTAAGTGCAGAACGCTGCAAACGCCCAAAGCAGAGCGAGACGCGCACTTGTCAAAGTGATCGCTCGGGGCGGGGGTGGGCGTGGCAAAAATTTTTTTCTCCAATCTATCGAAAAGTTCAAATGGAGTCAAACTGCAAAATTTGGGGTTTCTAGCTATAAGGGTGTAGGAGATACAGGCTTAACTTATTTGCGGGGGCGGTAGTGGGCGTGGTGTATTTTTTTTTGGCAGGTCGGTCAAGGATGTGGTCAGTAGTCTTTATGTCAAATTTGGTTACTCTAGCTGTAAAACTGTGGAAGATATAGGTTTTTGCGGTTTGTGGGGGAAGGGGTGGGGGTGGGGGGGAGATCTTGACACTTTGTCTTACTATGGTATATACCAACATGTATACCAAGTTTGGTTGCTCTAGCTTCAAAACTGTGGAAAAACCTGCGTTCATACAGACGGACAGACAGACGGACGGACGGACATTTCACAAACCCAATATTCCATTTTGGAAAACAGAGTATAAAAAGACGCATGCTGACCAGAAAAAAAGCTGCATTGGCAACACTGATTACAGGCCAGCCCCGACCAGCCCAAAGAATCTCACATTACACTACTCAGCCGAGTACGAGCACGGGTCCGTGTGTTGAAACCAGATAACAATTTTGCTTTATGACCAGGTTTCATGCCAGCAAGTCATACAATAATTCCCTCTAATCGACTTTGAGCGCAGAAATTGAGCAAACACTTTTGTGTCGAAACCGAATGCCATGCTAACTTGTTGGCCATTGCTAAATGTTGATGGGAGTGCTGTGGGGGGGGGGGAGGGGGGTGGTAATTTGCATTGCATTGCGTTTTCAAAAATATATCTCTCTGTCATTTTCTCGTGTGGCTAGCTATCATGCTCGAGTTGCCATTCTTGAAATTTAAGGCAACTTCAATTACAAATCACAGTCGCAGCCAAAAAGTTTCATTTTCAATTAGAGTTGAGTCGCTCGCATCTGAACTAGTTTGAATGGCCGGGTCTTTGAATGGAACTATTTGAGCCAAGCAGGCCTGTTCCGATCAAAACATGCGGAATGGGAATTATTAGCTGTTCTGCATTCCAAATACCGATGGAAAATTTGGCTTTAAAAGTACATATTTCTTTGAATACACTGGAATGCAAATTGTTCAGTACGTGCAGTATGGAATGAAAAGTTATCGGAAATGGGAACAGGCCTTTATATTTCTATAGTATAATAGAAAATATCCGATTAGTTTCTTTTATTTGGAATGCAACGATTCGGTTCTGTAACCCGAAACTCAAAAAAAGATTAGTTGCGAAAAGCAACTGCTGAACTATATTCGCAAAATGAACCAGACCACCCATCTCTGTTTCCAATAGGTAAACGTGTCCACTGCCACTTTGACAACTCATATACATTCTGATTGTTATTTCTATAACATTTTCTTGGCTGGCTAAGTTGCAGCTTTTCGATTCCTTTATAGCAATAATGCTGCTCCAACGTTATTCAGTTTCTGTTTGTTTTCTGTGTTTGTGGCACACTGCATCCGGCAGCTTAGAGTACCACCGTGACATAAGATGAGATGATGTCGATGACATCGGGTCATGTCTACAGCATTGTCAGTATACATTGTGAATGCATTTCCACGTGATGTCCTTAGAACACACAATGTCATGACTGTTGGGCGGGTTAAAGTTGAACGTACTTGGTTAAAATAAGTGTGGAAATATATTTGCATTCCATTTATGTTAGCATTGCTATCAAGAATTGAAATATATATATTTTTGATATTACATTTTCTGCCATTATTAGCTGGTTTCATCTTTGAATCTTTGGTGTTGTGCGTCGAAAGCTTTTCAAGCACAGGTTGGTGTCGTGGGTAAGCTTTTTAAAAGCTTTGCTAACTTTTCGTTTTGTTGGTCAACACACGCCATAATAATAATATAGAATTCTTGATGAATTAGCACATAAAAGCTTTCAATAGCATTCGTATACATTTTTCAATCAATATACTCTTTATTTAATTTTTTTTGCAAAAAAAAGAAAAAAGAGTATATTGACTTTGTGAAATGTCCGTCTGTCCGTCCGTCTGCCCGTCCGTCTGTCCATCCGAATATGCGTCCGGCTGTCTGTATGAACACAGTTTTGAATCTAGAGCAACCAAACTTGGTATACATGTTGATATACACCATAGGCAGACATAGTGTCAAGATCTCCCCGGCTTTTTTTCGGCTTTTTCAATACTTTAATCCATGAACTTTCATTTTTCTATATTTAAATTTAAAAAATTTAAGTTGAAGTAAATAGATTAATGCTCAATCTCCTTAGATTTAACACAACTTTTGTAAATAACTCATACGTAGTCTTGTTTTTTATAAACAATTCTTAAACGGTTGGCGTAACTTAAATATAAATATATTAACCCTTCAAAAGGGCTTATCTTTTTTTGAGCAGAGTTCAAATACGACACGTCTAAAAAAAAAAATACTTTCTCATTGAGAAAAAGAAATCATTGTTTGATAATTTGAGCTGCTCCAGCAAGATTTTTAAAGAAATAAGTAGATTTAAAGTCAACTGACGTGCTCTTCCTATGAAAGCTTCTCGCACTCGCTGAGGGCTGGCAGGCCCTGATTTAAAGAATTCACAATTGCCATATGTTTATACTCTTTTTTTAATTTTTTTTTTTAAAATAAAAGAAACAAGAATGCTCTGGTCGAATGAGCCCGACACCCTGCTCCCAACTTGCATTTCAAGCAGTTCAGCGGCAACACAAGCCCTTTACTTGTCCAGTGCCTCTCAAACTGTTGTTTCTGCCTGCTGAGACGGAGGAAATAGATTCTTCTTTGGTGCTATTTATCCGATCATAATTAAATTTACGCAAACGATTAACATTGATTAAACATATATGTGTACGAAAAATCAAAGCTTTATGTTGAAAATTGTGGCTGTGGGAGTTTTGCGGTGGTGCGGGGAGGTGCATCCGAAATTTAAAATAAACTTGATCTGCGTATGGTATACCAGAACCTGCATGCCAAATTTGGTGACTCAAGCTCTTATAGTCTCCGAGATCTGTGCGTTCATACGGACAGACAGACGGACATGGCTAGTTCGTCTCGGATGCTGATTAAGAATACATATAGTTTATATAGTCGGAAATGACTCCTTCTGATTGTTACATACGTTTGAAACACTTTATAACTCCCTTTTTCCCATTTTTATTGGGAACAGGGAGTAAAAATAATATTTGTGAATGTCCGTGTGCCCAATTGAAGCGCAATTACCTTGCATATGCATCCAATTTAGCATAAATGTTTTCGTTCTTTGAACTTTATATGTATTTATAATTGGCCCGGCAACAAAACGTCACCAGGCAGAGACAACTCAAGAGCAAAATTTTATAAAAGTTTTATCTTACTTAATTTTGTTCTTAATCAAATTATTCAAGAAACTAAAAACTAAATAAGATATGCCAAAAAGAGATATGTTAAATAACAAAATGAAAAACTTCCACCTTACTAACGGCTGGCTTAAACTTGCTGAGAATTATAAGTAATCAAGCGTAAAAAAAATTACCTGAAATGAATGCAACAGAATAGCCTGCTGGGTCCTTATGCATCTACATATATCTATCTTAAATGTTAGGGTACACTTTTGACTGCCTTAATGTATAACAAGTAAGAACGTTGCAGTCGGATGCACCCGACTGCGATATACTCTTTTTTTCGCCTCTTTGCGGAGTCAGTGGGCGTGGCAATTGAATTTCTGCTCAAATCTTTAAAGTTTTGCCATCAATTAAAATTTGGTTGGGCCTGTTCTACAGGTTTGGGAGAAACAAACATTGCTTTATTGCAAGGGCGGGGGTGGTCGTGGCAAAAATATTTTTATCCAATCTATTAAATAGGGCAACAGAATTCAACCTGCAAAATTTGGTGATTCTAGCTAAAGGGGTGGGGGAGATACAGACTTTGCCTATTTGTGGGGGCGGGGGTGGGCGTGGCCGAATTTTTTTTTGCCAGATCAATGAAGGATGTGATAAGTAGCCCTTGTGCCAAATTTGGTTACTCTAGCTATAAAACTGTGGAAGATATAGGTTTTTGCGGTTTGTGGGGGAAGGAGTGGGGGTGGGGGGGAGATCTTGACACTTTGTCTGCCTATGGTATATACAAACATGTATACCAAGTTTGGTTGCTCTAGCTTCAAAACTGTGGAAAAAACCTGCGTTCATACAGACAGACGGACAGACGGACGGACAGACGGACATTTCACAAACCCAATATACTCTTTTTTCCTTTTTTTTCAAAAAAGTCAAAAAAAGAGTATAAAAACTATATGGTTGCAAAGGTACGGATCTCTAGTTTCCATGAATATATTACGCTTGAGCATCTTTTTTCATTAACACAAGAAAAACTAAGAAAAACACATTTTTCTTCTGTCCCGTTCCCATTTCCGAATCGGAACTATTAACTGCTCTAAATTCCGAATTTCAATGGAAAGTTCGGTTTAAAAAGTTGTAATTTTGATACAGTAGAATGAGAAGTATTCAAATTTATCTATGGAAAGTAACGAACGATTGCTATTTTATTCGCAAAGAGGAACACAAAAACGATTCGGAATAAAAAGTCTCGGAAATGGGGACAGCCCTATATACTACGAATCTAAAACGTTTCCTTTGAAAAAAATGTTGTTTGTTATATTCTTGTATACTCTTTTTTAAAGTTTTTTGACATAATGGCTACTGATCACTTCTAGAATCGCCAAATTTTGAAGGTTGACTTCTATATTCGGAATTTACTGATAAATTCACTTCAAGTAAACCCAAAACCAACATTTCATATTTCAGAATACACAAGATTGGCTGGGGAGCATGTATATATGTATATAATCTTACGTGCATTTGACCAGATCCTGCAGGTCTTCCGCCGTGAGGGCGTACTCTGCGTCCAGTTCCGGTGATTTACATATCCTTTGCTGGCTACGACTGCGACTGCGACTGTGACTGTGACTGCGACGCTTACGTCGTGGCGCAGCTGCAATGGCAGCAGCACCACGCAATGTAAGTGCCAGATTATCACTGGACTGCACACTCGTCCTCCGTCTGGCCATGTTGCTGGCGACGACAGAAGCAGCCGCAGCAGCTGCAGCAGCCGTAGCAACATTTTGATCTGCTCGCTCAGCCGCATACTTGGCAGCAGAGCTGCCACCGCCGCTGTTGGCAGCAGCAGCAGCGGCGGCGGCTTCCTTGGCTTTGGTCTGCTCAGCGTAGCTATCACGACGCCAGGATGGTGTCAACGTGCGTATTAGATTCTGTGTATCCGCAAATCCTTCATAATTGTAGCGTTTACGTAAACTCAGACCGGATAGATATTCGAGCGTTTGCCACACGTTCATCTTGTTTGCACGGTAGCAGGGCTCGTCATCGACTGACCAACAATCGTTGCGTGCAATCCTTTGAGCCAACAGCATCGTCACCGTGGTGCATTTGTTGTTGCCAGGTGGCATGGTGGGAAGCACCCATTCGCTGGAGTCGGAGCGCGCAACAGTGCCAGCTGTGAGTGACATATGGATAACAGTTTGTTTACGCGGCCACCGTGCAACAGCAGCAAGGACGATGACGATGACGAGGACGGACACGGATATGTAGACGGCTGTACGTCAGTTGTTGTTGTTGTTGTTTTCTTTTCGGGCGAGCGTAAATTGAAATGTAATTAAGTTTCGCTGTTGCATTTAAAAAACTTTGTCGGTAGTGCAATGGGGCAGGAGGCGCCACTCGCGTGCGACGCTGCTGACGGCCAAACTTCATTTGAGACCAGTCATTTGAGTCAGGCCTTAAGCAGCAACAGCATTAGACCCGTTTGGGCCAGTTTTTGCCACTGCCACAACCAGTGCTGCGTGGCAGGTGGCAGCAACGCGTGTCGTGTTTATTGTTGCCACACATATACATACATACATATATGCAGGTCCAAGGCGGCAAAAAGTGGGCGTGCTCAATTCAGCACCATTAAAAATAATATCATTCTGATTGAGTGACGCGCCGCTTAAGTACTTTCTTTGTCGTACTCGTACTGACACCATTTCCGCCTTTATTTTGATTTCCCTTTTTATTGAACACGCAAAGTGTTCTCTCTCACTCAACCCCCCATCGAACTTCCCTTCCCTAACATTACGCCTGCAGTCCTTCCATTAGCCCCGTTAGCAATGCGGCTACGCAGCTCAGCCGGGCCATTGAATTGTAGACCCATCTAATGTTGTATCCTTTAGCACCCTCTGTTAGTTTTATTTCGTACAAAAATATAAAAGGGAGGTCAAATCCTTATCGTTGAGCTACTTTCCAAGTGAAATTTGTTTAACCCATGCAAATGTTTAGGCACAGCTGACTTTAGTTATTTAAAACATTTGTGTGCAGAACAATAAATAAAATTGTACTTTAAAAACTGCAAAAATTATTAAAAATTATTACAAATTATTAAAAATTATTAAAAATTATTACAAACTATTACAAATTATTACAAATTATTACAAATTATTAAAAATTACTATAAATTATTACAAATTATAACAAATTATTAAAAATTCTTACAACTTATAACGAATCATTAAAAAATTTTAAAACTTATTAAAAATTATTAAAAATTATTCAAAATTATTAAAAATTATTAAAAATTATTAAAAATTATTACAATTTGTGAATAGTTTTGATTTCTCAAGAAGTCTTTACAAAATCCAAGAATTGTTCTAATTGGCGAAAATGTGTTTTGCAGCCGATCAGCTCCAAACATATTTTCAAAGTTCTACAAAACAAAATATTTAAAAATGTAATTTTCAAATTTTAGAAAATACGGAAAATTGTTGCGTTGTTTTTGTTGTTTTAAGCAGATCAACTTTTGCCCAATTAGCTTCAAACTAATTTTTAAACCTCATCACAAAAAGATAATAAACGGACCTGTTCCGAATTCGTATTCCGTTCGAAATTTGCTGAAACGGAATTGCTTGCGGTTCTGAGAAAACGTAGCTTTTCTCGATGCAGCAATGGCTAATAGATGACAACTAAATAGACATCTTACAATGAACACTCGCTTCCGAAAAAGAGAGAAAGAAACCATTCCGATTGCTAATCAGAGCAGTAATTCGTAAATCGTTCGGAAAATCGAAAAAGAAAAGAGAGCAAAAAAGTTGTTATACATATGTGTAATAAAATAATTCACATTTCCAATTCCGATCAAAACATGCGCAATCCAAACATCAATTGAAAATTCCGTTTCTAAAATTTTTAGCTTTTGAGACAGTGAAATCTATCAATAGGAAGAAAAATTGGTAGTTCATTCGAAAACAAAAAATCAAAATCAAAAAGAATTCGGAATGAGAAGTTATCGGAAATGAGAACAGGCCTGATTATCTTCTCATTTTTATACAATATGATTAAGATTTTACGTTTTAGAAAAAAAAACGAGTTTTGATTTCAGTTGTAGTAAATAAGCGATATGCATTTCAACTATTTCTAAAGATGATAATTAATAAAATAAAACAAATTGAAAGAAATTGAGCAAACTGATCTCAACCTTGAGACTACAAAATAACACTTCAGACTGTCCACATACAACAACAACTAGTGTAGGCGACCCAATAAAAACAAGTAAGAACGTTGCAGTCGGATGCACCCGACTGCGATATACTCTTTTTTAGGAGTGAGAAGTGGGCGTGGCAATTGTATTTTTGCTCAAATCTTTCAAGTTTTGCCATCAATTTAAGTTTGGTTGGGCCCGTTCTACAGGTTTTGGAGGAACAAACTTTGCTTGATTGCAAGGGCAAGTGTGGGCGTGGCCAAATTATTTGTATCCAATCTATTTAATAGGTCAATAGAATTCAAGCTGCAAAATTTGGTGATTCTAGCTAAAAGGGTGTGGGAGATACAGACTTTGCTTATTTATGGGGGCGGGGGTGGGCGTGGTCAAAATTTTTAAGTCAGATCAATCAAGGTAGTGATTAGTAGCCCTTGTGCTAAATTTGGTTACTCTAGCTGTAAAATTGTGGAAGATATAGGCTTTTGCGGTTTGTGGGGGAAGGGGTGGGGGTGAGATCCTGACACTTTGTCTGCGTTCATACGGACGGACAGACAGACGGACATTTCACATACTCTTTTGTCTTTTTTTTTCCAAAAAAATTTAAAAAAAAGAGTATAACAAGGAGGCAAGACAATTTCCCGCCATCATTTTTTGCCAATTACTTGGCAAACTTTTGCTGACAGGCTGTCCAAAATGCTGCGCTACTGTTCCATGGCTTAGTTGGTAACTTTAGGCAGTTGCGATGCCAAGTTAAACTCAAGCTATCAATCAAACGCTTAGTTAGCATCGCGTGACTAAAAACTGCACATATCATATGCTAGTATAATCGTATACTCGATGGTTTTTTAGTGGCAAGGCAAACTGAAGATTTGAAAAGAAAAAAACACAAGTCTTGTCGATAGATGATGCAATTTACATGGCTGCTTGCTAGCAATAAATATGATATTCAAATTTAATTACAATACCATAGATATTTGTAGGTGCGGCAGTTCATATTTTATATACGTTATAATGTCTGCAATATAATATTATTGTGGCAAAGAATCTTAATTGAATGACAGTTGCATTTGGCGTCAATTCGTGTCAGATTCATTTCAATATCTGAACACGCTACACAATCCAAAAAGGAGTCTCTTTCCATACCCCGACCGCAACCATAAACCGCACAAAACAATTTGACTGACAAAATTAATAAGAGTTCACACACACACACATTCACACACATGTGTGTGTGACCTTTTAACCCCCAAAATCGAACAATATATTGAATTGAAACGTTTAATACTCACGCAACAATAACATCGGGATCTTCCCACCATTTTTTCTGAGTTGGCGCTAAACGAAGGCTCACCTGACGCCAATGATTCTTGTGGACCACCTAAGTTTTAAGTTCAATTTTCATTAGAAAAGTCTTTAATTTTTCAATGCAATTTTTGCTTAACATACCCGATACTTTTTGGGATCATAAGAGTTTTGTTGTTTGTCTGTAAAGACCAGACGCGCCATGTCCTTGCCACTTGGCTCAAATCTATGTGACGTATTTTGTTTGGCTTAAGTCTTCTATTAAGAATCTACTTTAATATGTTTATGTTTATGTTTATGGAGTACTTGTATAATTGAACTAAATTTTTTTGTATAAACTTAAGATTTTGTGTTGACAGCTTTATTAAAGATGACCATGTTTTGGTTCATTCGGTTGAGTTTAACTCGGCTTGAATAGTAGATAATAAAATATAACAATATTTACAAAAACAATTTACTATCATCTAAAATAACCGTGAAGAACTATCTTCTTGCATATTTGAGTACTTTTGAAGTTTCAGTTAATGTTTCTGAAACAGTCAGTTGTCAAAAATACATTTAAAAATCCAAAAGTTCGAAAAGGTTCAATATTAGACAACTTAATTTTCAACAGATTGTTCCTATGGCAGCTATAAGATATAGTCATCCGATTTTGATGAAATTTTGTCAACATGTGTAGAACGTGCTTTAACTTAGATATAGTGAGTTTGGTTGAGGTATTTTGAAAAACAAAAAAGTTTTTCCTGCAGAAACTTATTTTCAATCGATCGTTCCTATGGCAGCTAAATGTTATAGTGGTCCGATTTGACAAATTCAACTATAGGTGCTACCTGCAATAAGAAGAAGCATCTGTGCCAAGTTTCATCAAGATAGCTCTAAAACAAAGTCTTGAAAACCGCATATAAACAGACAGACAGACAGACAGACAGACAGACAGACAGACGGACGGACATGACTCGGCTGTTGATGCTGATCACGAAAATAAAATTTTTTTTCTGAGACGTCTCCTTCAATGCTTTAACACATTTTGTGACAAAATTATAATATCCTCTGAAAGGTATAAAAAGGGTTTTTTTCGCAAACATTGCATTTTTTATACTCTTTTTTTAACTTTTTTGAAAAAAAAGGAAAAAAGAGTATATTGGGTTTGTGAAATGTCCGTCCGTCCGTCTGTCTGTCCGTCTGTCCGTCTGTCCGTCTGTATGAACGCAGGTTTTTTCCACAGTTTTGAAGCTAGAGCAACCAAACTTGGTATACATGTTGGTATATACCATAGTAAGACAAAGTGTCAAGATCTCCCCCCCACCCCCACCCCTTCCCCCACAAACCGCAAAAAACTATATCTTCCACAGTTTTATAGCTAGAGTAACCAAATTTGGCACAAGGGCTACTTATCACATCCTTCATTGATCTGGCAAAACAAAATTCGGCCACGCCCACCCCCGCCCCCACAAATAGGCAAAGTCTGTATCTCCCCCACCCCTGTAGCTACAATCACCAAATTTTGCAGGTTGAATTCTGTTGCCCTATTTAATAGATTGGATAAAAATATTTTTGCCACGCCCACCCCCGCCCTTGCAATCAAGCAATGTTTGTTTCTCCCAAACCTGTAGAACAGGCCCAACCAAATTTTAATTGATGGCAAAACTTTAAAGATTTGAGCAGAAATTCAATTGCCACGCCCACTGACTCCGCAAAGAGGCGAAAAAAAGAGTATATCGCAGTCGGGTGCATCCGAGTGCAACGTTCTTACTTGTTTAGCTCTTGTTAATTTGCTAGTTTTCATTTTGAAATTGTACATCAAATGATTCAAACTTTGATTGCAATAAGCTTAAATAAAATAATACTAAAAATGTAATTTAAATCCATTTTATAAACAAGTTAGAATGCTCTAGTCGAGTTAGTCCGACTACGAGACACCCTGCTGATTTTGTTTTTTGAACTATATATGTATTTATAATTGGCCCAGCAACAAAACGTCAACAGGCAGAGTCAACTCAAGAGCAAAATTTTATAAAAGTTTTATCTTACTTAATTTTGTTCTTAATCAAATTATTCAAGAAACTAAAAACTAAATAAGATATGCTAATATAAGATGTGCTAAATAACAAAATGAACAAATTCAACCTAACTAATGGCTGGCTTTAACTTGTTGAGAATTATAAGTAATCAAGCGTAAAAAAATTACCTGAAATGTATGCAACAGAAGTCCTCAAATATCTATATCTAAATGAAATGTTGTTCTTACTTGTTTAATTAAATAGATTAATCCTTTCAATCATTTAGCTGGTTTGAGTTTCGTAGGTTAAAAAAATCGGTCATAAAGTTTTCCTTAAGGTTCACATCTCCGAACCGAACCTGTTTCAAAAATTTCGATGTTTGCAGCTTTGATTCAAATACTCTTTGCCGAAAATTTATCTTTCAAGGCTCTCATTGGAAATGTACTTAGTTCAAACCAGTTTCTTTCTTTACAATCTGCTTTTAATCTACTTTTGTATTACTTTATTTGCGGCTTAGCTTAACAAAGTTGATTTCTTATCAAATACACTTGAGTTATTTTAAAGCCCCTCTCATTTATGCAACCATATACAAGGCAATTAAATTAGATATATATTATATATATATATACTAATATATATATTTGCATAAACAGGTCCAAGATAACAAACGCATTAAGGCGGCAACAATTAATTGCAGGGCAACACATATAACATATTGAAAAAATGCTGATGAAATATGCTCTATATTGAATATGTAACAATTGTCTATTGGCCATTTGATTGTTGTTATTGTAGCTATTTCGCTCAATTGAATAGTTACCGCGTATAACAAGGGCGTAGCTTAGGGGGGGACTAAAATCGCCTATGATATGTCCCTATGATAGTATTGACTTTTAAACATTGTTTTATATATATAAAGATTTTCTTGACTGGGTATCGAACCCGTGGTTTTGGGCGTCAGCTCTGAATGCCTAATCATGATACATTTTGATAACTCAGTAATAATATATAGTTTTGTTGTACACTCATAAAAAAAAACTTTTTTTTTAAGAAAACGAATTTTGAAAAAAAAATGAAAGAAAATTTTGAAATTGGGTAAGAAATTCCGCATGAAAATTCATTTCAAATGAATAAATTTTTTCCACTTTGGAATTAATGAAAAATTTGGGGGTTAAGAAAAAATGGGAAAAAATTAGAGTTCTCTAGAAAAATATTTTAGTTTTTGAGTAGAAATTTCTTTTGTTTACGGATGGGAAATTTTGGCAGGAAAAAATACCATAAAGAGTAGAAAAAGTGTCGCTATTATTTGAAATACAAATACAAATACTATAGTAAGTAAGAATAGGGTACCCCTGCTGACTACGCCCTTGTCTTGTTTGCTATAGACATTTGTGTCTGCCAGTTTTAAAATTGATTGACCAAATCAAATGGGCTGCTTGACCACTATGGTGGCGTTTATCTTTGAGCTTGTCAACTGCTGTGGCTAATTGCCGTGTACTTGAATTGCCAATGCCTTTGAGCTTGAAACTCTGAGCTGTGGAGCTGTGGAGCTGTGGAGCGACAGCAAGTCCAGCTCAGATCAAGTGAGGGGTGGGGGTTTGGTGGGCGTTTGTTTGTTAGCTGGCCAGTTTCCGCATTAACTGCAAACACTGCTCGAGAACTTGATTTATGCTAAAAAGAATTTATGAATCTAACCAGAATATGTATCACAGTTGGCCAGTTGGCACTATAAAAGGCCAACAGCCAGGGGCAGATGTCAATTAGTAACGTTTCAACCGTCGCACAACTCACAAAAGCAACATGAAGGTGAGCCAAATCAAAACTGACTCTACAGTCGACAGTAGCTAATCCTGTTTTTTTTTTTTGTAACCCTTTACTGCAGTTCGCCGTTGTCGTAGTCTTGTTTGCCTTGGCCTGGGGAGTCAACAGCTCGGTGGTGCCGCTTCTGGTTAGTGCTCCAGCCGTTGCCGGCTCCGTTGCCGTCCACGCCTCGGCAGTGCCGCTTGCCATTTCTCCAGCTGGACCCGTGCTGCTGCAATCCTCGCCAGCTGGTCCCATTCTGGTGCAATCCGCTGGCGCGGTTGCGCACGCTTCCCCCGTGGTTGTTGCTGCACACGCTCCGGCTGTGATTGCCGTTGCCGCTGCACCTGCCTCGTATGTGGCAAAGACACGCGGTGCTGTGCATGTCGCTCCTCTACCAGGACATTCGCAGAGCGCTGCCTCCGTCAATCTGGAACCTGCACCAGGCACTTGGTAATCAGCGCGATATACAACATGGACTACTTATAGAAACCAGACCTGCCTTTGACCTTGCCATCATTTTCTTTAAGTTTTGAATTTTTTTTTATAGTTTATATTTCCCAGATGTTTTTACCAAGCTGAGTTTCCACAAGTGTCACTTTTCTTACCGCATTCTAAGTCACTCTTTGTCTCTAATCAGCAACTGCTTATCCTTGGCAGCCAAGTATAATAACTCTGTTCTCCTACTCTCTTCTGGTATTCTTTTTTTTTTTTTAATGTACACTTTATGAACGGAAAACTGTTTCAAAAATAAAAAAAATGTTTCAAAATCAAATTAAATGGTGTGTTTTAACAATTCTCAAAGAGCATGGTAGAATGGCTCTAATATTATAAAAATTGTGGTACTGTCTCCAAATTGAATCAACCACAAATTATCATAAGACCATACATAAATTTCATTGGATTACCGCAATGCAATTAATCAAGTCGTGCCGTGGATTAACTAAAAGCTGTTACATGGGTGACAACTAGAAGTTATGGAAAACCAAAGCCTCTACAAACCAATATGTTCCATATAAAATCAAGAGTTACGTTTAAAAAGGGGAGCAAACCAGTTAACCTTGATCAACAGCCCTCAATAAATAGTAGCTACAAAGAAAGAATGGGCGACTTGAAGGTACCCTGTACTTATTTTAAAGTACAGTGCAACACTAAAAAGGCAGTTTGGTTAAAAAGCTTTTTTTCTAATCACGAAAATATATTTATATATATTTGTTTTTCTTTGGAAAAACTTTTCCAAATTTCATATTTCATAGTTTTGGAGATATTGAATTTGACATCACGATAATAGTTTTTTTTTGGCAGATTGACTTATAAGGTTTTGAAAAAGCTATCACTCTTTAAAATCTATGTCACAAAATTCCAAACTATAGAAATTTCAGAAATTAAACATTCTTCCAAATTTTTCGTTTTTGTTTTTGGCTTTCGCCAAATTGGTTTGATTATTTGCATTTTTTTTTCCACTTGCAAGTTGACAAGCTCTATTGTATACCATTTCTTCGATTTATGTATATAGGTACATCAATTAGGATCTACAAAAATCAATATACTTCTAATTGGAGATATCACTTATGCCTATTACATACATTTGCTTTACTTTATTACACCCTTTTACCCATTTTGAATGAGTAAAGAGTGAAAAAGGCGCGTTATGTTATATTGATACTGCCATATTCTAATTCTTGGCGTCCAAAGTCTGCACTGTGAATATACCATATATGATCAACAGTCGGCGCTGTCTGATGTTATTGCAGCGTAATGTTGGCACTCAAGCCCACTGAACATTGGGCATAAATCTTGCTCGGCCAGTTCAGTGTCATGTGGTGCACGTGCCAACATAGAGGTGTCCATAACTAGAAGTGCAACTGTAATTGGTGACGACTTTTATTACAATTTCAAGTTTAATTGCCAGACTTAATTGGATACTGATTTCGCAGTTGTCAGTTCAATTCAATAGATTGTTTGCTGTACTGCAATTTATTGTTTATCA
Source organism: Hirtodrosophila cameraria (assembly GCA_949708635.1). Lineage (NCBI taxonomy): Eukaryota > Metazoa > Arthropoda > Insecta > Diptera > Drosophilidae > Hirtodrosophila > Hirtodrosophila cameraria. The sequence continues at coordinate 47,132,566 of OX453090.1, forward strand.
AGGTTAAAAATATTGCAAAAATAAATTGAATGTTTTAATGGACGTAATATAGAACCTTTACATAAGATGTAACAATTATTAAGTGATGCCGACCATTTATAGTGCATAGTTTATATAGATGTTCGAATAATCATTTATAAACAAAGATTATATTTGTAGTAGCGACAGTTTGAATTTGAATTTAAATGTAGCCGCCCAGTGGATAAATTGATAAGTGTCTACGCCAAGGGCAGCCCAGTTCAATATATTTGATTTATCGATATGAAACTGATATCGATACATCAAAAACTATAATATAATATTTTTCGTACATTCGAGAACTCGAATAGGCGCAAAAATTAATATAATGGCAAAACTGAAAGCAATGAGTGTTTAAAGTCTGCATAACATAGATTATTTAATTAATTTAAAAAAAATCTGAATAGGTACAACGCGGCCAAGCTTTAAATTTAACGGTCGCTAACCAGTTAGTACATGCTTTAACAAATCACACGATTCTATCATTTTAGTTTGTTTTTAAACTTAGTTTTTTGCATTTTTATTAAATCAATTAATATTTTAAGAATATACTTATTAAAACAGGATTTTTTATTAATTATAGTTTTTGATTTTATTTTCAGAATTAATGTGACCTGATTTACCTATATTTCTTTCGATACTTATAACATCTATTGTGTTGCGGTATTTTCTATTAAAGCATATTTCCACTTCAAATAAAATGGATTGGGCTGGATACTCAATTTTCCATCTTATTTAAATTTATGTTAATTACTCAAAATTATTCCGTAAAAACAAAGGTAAATCTATTATTAAGCTACTTTTTCGAAAATCAAACGTAGAATTGCCAGTTTTTCATTCGCTGCAATCCATTTGAAGTGGAAATAGGCCTCTAGCACATAAAAGCACACAACAAAATTTGTGAAAATTGATTTAAGTACTTTGTATTTATGTCATCATGGTCACACTGAAGATAACGGCTTGGCATTCAAATATCAGTTTGTTTTAAGCTTTGTAGCGCATTTACATCAGAGCCGCTACGAGGTCCATAAAAAAGTCCTGAGGCGTATTTTATTTTTTTGTCTCAGCCTTTGCGAAATTGTTGCAGTTGATTTGAATTAAGACCACCCCAACCATAAATGCGATACTATAGCCAGGGCTGGAAAACAACATTTCAGTAAAAGAGAGGCAGCATTAGCTATGTTAAACCAGTTTACAATGTTAAGACATGTGTTCGACCCGGTAAAAACGGTAAAGCGTTTAAATTTCAAAGTAAATTAGGTAAATCCTTAGATACTTTTCCAAAAATCAAAACAAAAAAGTCTGGTTTTGGGCTCAACAAATTTGAGATTTCCAGTGTGGGAGTCTGAATTTTTGCAGAGAATTATTCAAAATAAAAAAAAAACTCGTTAACAGGTCTGCATACATTAACAGAGTGGAGGAATGCTTGATTTTGGCGCCTCTGGCGAAAAATTTTGAATCACTTGGATTTCAGTGTCAACAAAAGGTAATGCTTCGGTATCGTTACCCTACATTAAGAGCTATTCAATAAATCAGTTTTTGGTCTCTAAAAGTGTGAAATAATTCTTAGATATTAAAGCAGGTTCAATTTTTTAAAGAAGTAATAAAGGCAAACTTTAGTTATGATATTTTAGAACGCTCTTAATGTGGGGTATCTACATCGAAATGTTAACTAACATTTCTGTAAATGTTAATTAACAGATCAGGCTTCGTTAAGTTTTTCAGTATTTAATCGTTACATTTTGGTTTTCAGCCCTCACATATTTGGTATTTTGTTTTAGAATATTTAGTATATTCTTGTATCTTAAATGTGGCAGCACTAGCGCACTGTAACAGCTGTATTTTGCGTTGAATTTTTGAACCGAACAGACGTGTGTCGCGGACGCCTTTGTATAAAAACGCGGTCTATGTACAGTGCAACCATTTTGCTTACATATCGTATCAGTGTATATGTGTGTATGTGTGTATGCCAAAGCGGTGTAGCAAAATAAAATTGCGAAAAACAACAAATTATTTTTTTTTAATACAAGTTTTGTAAAAACTTCTAGTGTTTGTGTGCTTTTAAGCAGCAACAACAACGATATCAACAACAACAACACAACAGATACCGACAACGCTGTCGCGCTAAATTTTGTACAGCGCGCCGCCTGCTGTTTTTTTTTTGTATGTATTAGTGTGCGCTGTGCATGAGAGTGAGAGAGCTGTCTGTGTGTGTTGTGTCTGCCTAACAATTTGCCGCTAAACACAAAAGCAGCTGAAGGCAGCAGAAGAAGCAGACAGAAGACCAGCTGACGACGACAAAACGAACACACACACAGCCAAAAAAGTCAACGATCGATTGCGCGAGTGAATGAGCGTGTGTGTGTGAGTGTGACCAGGTGAAAAACAAAAGAAGCAGAACAGCAACAAACACGCTAAATTAAATACATATAAATATATATATATATATATATATATAAATATATATATATATATAAATATATATATATATATATATATATATACATTGCAAAGCAGTGTAGAGAGAGAGAGAGCGAGTGTAAGTGAAACACGTGTCCTGTTTTAACAGTTACAATTCCCGACTGCGCGCAATTTGCGACAACAAATACAAAATAAAACATGTCTTCAGTACCGCTGGCTATCAAAACGGAGGAAGTCATTTTGGAAAACGCCGAATACAACAGCGCAGAGGAATTGGATGAAGAGTTACAGTAAGTGTACAGTTTCAAATGTATATGTATGTACACATATATATATCGCATTACCGTTCCAACTTGTTGTTTACTTTCCCCGAGTCATTTCAATAAATATTTCAAATAAACAAAGTTGCATTTTACTTTTCTTTTTTTTTTTTTTTCTTTTTTATCACGCTAAATTATTGATTTTATTTCCCTACGCTGTTGTTCTGCTCTCTCGCTTGCACACGGCAAGGACAACACACAAGCACAGAGAGGGAGGAGAAACGAAAGAAAACGTATAATTTTGCCGCCTGTTTTGCCGCACAAAACAAACGCGGCATAAAAACACCACCACCAATGTATATGCTAGCAGCGACGCACACACACACATACACACACGCATGCACATATGGGAAAACGTATGGCGTTTAGTTTGACAGGCATTCCATTCCATTTCCACAACATTCCCATTTGATTCTGCCCGTTTCGTTTCTCGCTGGAAAAGGTGACGCTACTTTTTTTTTTTGTTTTCTGTTTTTTTTTCTTCTTGTCTACTCTTTGCTGCCCCGTTCCGTTGTTGTTTTTTTTTTACATTTCACACACACTCGCCATATTAGAAAAACGGCTGTTTTTACAAATTTATGCCGTTGTGTGTGACTACACTGACGTCCAACATTTTGTTCCAAGCTTAATTCTGAAATTAATATATTTTTTATTGTTCATATTGGCACACAGCTTGCGATCAGCAGCTGCTGCTGCGCGCGCTCTCTCTCTCTTTGACGCTCAATCGTAAAACAGCTGCGCTGCCGCCGTCGACTGCTGCTGTTTATCATAGCACGCTGTCTAATCAACGGCGTGTCTATGCTAGTTGCGACCAAATCAGCTGTACCGGTATATTTTCTATAATCATCATATGGCTGTGGCTGGCTACCTGTGCGAGAGTGACGAAGCGAGCGATACTAACACCAACGCAACAGTGTTGTGTGTGCATGTGTGAGAGCGAAGAAATGTACAGTTTTGTTATTTTCCTTGGTTGCGCCTTTTGATTATTTGCGAATCGGTTTTGTTGTTATTGTTGTTTTTGCTGCTTGCGGCGAAAGTAGCCTTTTCATTTTTTTTATCAAAATCATATGGTTTTTGGTCACACGATAAGTTTTTGACGTTATCAGCCGCTGATTTTGTTATTGCTGTTTTTAACAGCAGCGCAGCATATGTTCACACGCACACATGCGCATGCATAGCGTGCCTGACGTGAAAGTAATCTCGCTCTCTCTCTTACACTCGGTGGCAGCTGAGCAGCTCGAAGGTTTTGCTTTGGTATGTGTGTGTTTGTGATTTGGCTTATCAATGGAGGCATTTTGTTGCCCATATGTTTGTATTGTATAACTGTTTTATTTACTTTAACAACACTGTAAATCGCATCATTTGGCAAAACAGCTGACAGCTTTTTATTTGTATTTTTAAAGCAAAAGAAAATCAAATTGAGTTTACATTGAGTTGAGGGTAGCAGTAAAAAAAAAAAAAAAAAAACGCGCTGCAAAAATTTCGAAATGTAAGTTTGCAACAACAGCTGCCCGGCAAGTGGCTTGGCTAAAAGTCTCCAAAGCGTTGCACATGCTCTCTCTCTCACACAGACATTGGTGTAAATTGTAAGCATGTGAGCGTGTGGCGTCATTTCCGTTTTTCCCCACACACTGGAAGGCAGCGCGTCTGCGGCGTCGGCGTTGGCGTAGTCGTCATCAAGCTTGTAAGTTCGCACATGTGCCTTTGCGTGTGTGTGTGTGTATATGTTTCTGCATGCAGTTGTTATTTTTGTTTTTTCTTTTTCAATTGTCACGCCGCATTCTCACAAAATACATAAGCTCTTTATGTATGCGTGCATGTATATGTGAGTGAGTGTTTGCATTGCACTCAAAAGCTTGTTGCTCCCTGTCAATGTGTTGTTGCTGCGACTAAAAGATATATATATATATATATATATATATAGAGAGAGAGAGAGAGAGATTGTGTTTAATAGGGGGAATTTGTTGTTTTTTGTTTTTGCAAAAGTACAGATGCCGCCACACAGCGCATCGCTTTTTACTACTACTACACACGTTTCATTGAAAAAAAGAAGAAAACAAGCATACACAAAATGCCGCTGCCGAAGTCGACGCCGCTGCTGCTGCGCACAGTGCATGGAGCAGAGCGCAAGAACATAAACAACAAAAAAACAAAATAAAATAAAAAAAGATACAAAAAACGTTAATAAGAAAACAATATGCATGCATACAAACACAAAAAAAAAAAAAATAAAAAAATAAAAATAAAGCTGCTGCGCAAATTTTTGGGCGATGGCTGTTTCGCGTGCCAAGCGTTCCACTTTGTGTTTCAATTGCCACTGCGTTTTTGCATTGCGGCATATTTGTATGATGGGCAACCTGCGCGTCTCTGCGAGAGTGAGAGTGGGTGAATTAGCAAGCATGAGTGGGAAAGAAATGGCTAGCGAGAAAGAGGGAGAGAGTGAGTTATAGGGCAAAGGGAAAGGAGCATCTTTTTTGTGTTGAATTGTTGTTGTTTTTTTTTTTGTTTTGTTGGAATTGCAAATTTAAAAAACAGATTATCGCAACTTTGTGAGACTTCTTCTTCTATGCTTATCTACGCACGTCAGCTGTGGCTCATTTTTCTAAACATACACATGCATATTTGAACTAACTCAACAGCTGTTGTTTTTGTCACACACGACGCATGTTGCTCGAAAATGCGAAGACATTACTTGCCCTCCCCGCACCCAGTTTTCTTCACATGTTCATCTCGAATTACCTCATGCGAGAGCGTGTGTGTGTTTGTGTGTGCTTATGTAACCGTTATGTGTCAACCTCCTCTCCTGAGCTCTCTCTCCTGTCTCTGGTCTCTGCTGGTTCGCATTCGAATTGCAACGGCGTTTTTTGTGCATGTTCTCTGTTTATATATATTTATTTTTTCTTTTTGCGAATGTGGCGCCAAAAGGCCGACAAATTGACTTGCTAGTCAGCGAGGAGTGTGGGGTTGGGGTAGGGGCAGGAGCTGCAAATTGGCGGTATTCTAAACTTTTTGTTTTTGTTATTTGTTTATGCTATATGTTGCTTCGTTGTTATTGTTATTGGTGGTGTTGACTGCTGCTGCAAATTACGCAAGTGGCAAAGTTTATTGCGCATTTTGCCATTTGCTGCTGCTTCTTCTACTACCTTTCTAGCATTTACTACGTTTTAGTTCGGCCTTTATTTGCAACTAAGTGTGTGCATATGCATGTGTGTGTGTGTGTGTGTGTGTGTGTGCATTTAGTACGTGGCTGGGCGCAAAAACATTGGCCGCCTTTTTAATGCAACAATATCTTAGTTATCCATCTAGTTTCCACTCACAGCACTCATCAACGATCATAAAACTGTGACCAAGCTTAATGAAAAAATCATAAAAAAACACAAATAAATAAAAAGCAATAAATTTTGATAAATTAAATTTACATAGATATAGTATGTATTATTTTTTCAATCCTTTTTGACTAGTGCAATAATTTTAAGTTCTTTGTACTTGAAGCGCTAGGAAATTTATAAACAAATAAATAATAATCAGTATGTTTGACAAAAGAAGGCATCTTAAACTAGACTAATGGGTATCATCAAATCTATCACTCCCATCTGTTATATAAAGGCTATAATTTGTAGCGTAACGTTTGTAATTTAAAAATGTGTTAGAGACCAATAAATATAAGCTTGTTTTTGAGTTAAATGGAAAAGGCTAGAATTTCGATTTTTCAAAAAGGTACACTCATAGAATTGTGAGTATCTTCGAAAGCAGATTTTGGATTCTTAGACTTAAATTTAGACTTAAACTGAAAATTTTGCATTAAAATGTCACGTTTTCAAAAAAAACAAGTAAGAATACTCTAGTCAAGTGTGCCCGACTACGAGACTCCCTGCTCCCAACTTGCATTTCAAGCAGTTCAGCGGCAACACAAGCAAGCAGCGTACTCAACTTGCACAGTGCATGTCAAACTGTTGTGACTGCCTGCTGAGATAGGGGTAATAGATTCTTCCATAACTTTGGTGCTATTTATCCGATCGTGTTGAAATTTACACATCCGAAAGACATTGATTAAACATACATGTGTACCAAAAATTAAAGCTTTATCTTTAAAATTGTGGCCGTGGGAGTCTTTTGCGATTTGCGGGGGTGCGGGGGGGGTGCATCCGAAATTTGAAATAAACTTGATCTGCGTATGGTATACAGGAATCTACATGCCAAGTTTGGTGTCTCTAGCTCTTGTAGTCCCCGAGATCTGTGTGTTCATACGGACAGACGGACATGGCTAGTTCGTCTCGGCTGTTGTTGCTGATCAAGAATATATATATTTTTAATGGGAACAGGGAGTAAAAAGATAGATTTCAAACGGAATTTTCTCCTTATCTGCTGTACCTTATCCTTAGCAATTTCTTTCTGTTTCCATGCCAATTGCTTTAGCTTTTGCCATTTAGCACTATTCTTTGCCTCTTCTGAACTTATATTATCTGTATCTTCCACTTCTATCATTGGGCTAATCTTTGGAACCTCAAAGCATTCAAACTTATATTATCCAGTTCCGAATCGCTATCCTTCTCAGGTGGTAATGGAACTGAACGACTTTCATGGTATATCTTAAGATAATCCACTTCTATCATTGGGATAATCTCTGTCTCTGTGAAAGGAGTTGATATATGCGGATTTTCTGAAGCGTCCAAAACCATCGCTAGTGAAATTGACTTTGGAAATAGCTATCGATTTTGGAAAGAGCCGAGGGCGAGACTATGGTCCAGCCGGAAAAGGGCCGCCTTGTGGTCCGCGCTAAAATGGACTGCCGTGGTTCTCCTGGTATTGAGCCATCTGAATACTGTATAGCCTGTGGGCCAACTGGGTACGGCACAACCTGGGACCCGGCCGAAAAGCCACCAACTGCAAAACTGTTCGCCAGCGAACTGTGCTTCATTGGAATAGCTTGGTGCCGCGCCAAATTCAAGAAAGGGCGGCTAGATGGGCAACGAGAAGTTAGGGGGCGACTTGGCCACTGGGTATGGAATAACCCGTGGGCAAAAGCAGACCCGACATGGAATAGAAAGCACCATCGTTGGCTTGCATGCTCCAACCTAGGTGCAACCTCGTCTGCCAATGGCTTTTCAGCTCTTTGCTCCGACTCTGATCTGATGGTAAGTAATTCTTGGAGAGGTGGTTGACATCTGCGTTGACTTGTGTTAGAACAAGGATCGGGAGCAAAACATAGCATAAGTATTTAAGCCACTGACAAGTTACTAAGAAGTGGAGACCAAGTCGAATCTTTTGTTAGAGTAACTCTTTTAGTATATCCGGAACTATCGCCTAAACGAATAGTTCGATTTAATGTTAATGATTGATAGCATTCCGTTTTGCATTTCATAAGCAGTTAGTTTATTTTAAACCAAGAAACCCAATCTGGAAATATTCTCATTTTTCTAAAGTCATTATCGAAGCTTTTGAAAAAACAGTATTTTTAGATTACCTCGAAAACGGTCACACCTTTTGACTTCATTTCAAAATCAGCGGGCGATTTTACTTAAAGAGTGACTTTAAAACTGCCAAGATCCGAGCCTTTTTAGAAATTGTTCTACCCTCTCTTATGCTGAGCTCATCAAAATAGTTGTTTTCATTTCCTACCAAGAGCTAATAACTTCATTATTTGTTAATCGAATTTGATAAAGCATCCCTTATTTTGTTTTAAATGAATTGAGCTATAGACTCAAAGAAAGCAACAAATTTTCCCATGTTTTGTTTTATGAGAAAATTCCTCTTGAAATCTAGCTATTTTTTGAAAACGTGAAAATTATTTGCAACAAGAATTTTGAAAAGTTATGTGCTGGTAGATTTTTGGACATTGTATAACGTTTTAAAAAAAGGAAGTTTCATAAGAATCCAAAATCTGGTTTCGAAGATATTGACAATTCTCTGAGTGTACCTTTTTAAACAATCGAAAACCTAGCTTTTTCCATTAAGCTCAAATGCGAGCTCGCGAACATATATTTTTTGTTGCATTGTGTTATTAAACACGCATATTTTCACCAAAACAAAAGAAAGACAAAAAAAATTTTTTTTTCATGTTTTCGCTATAGCGATTAATCGATTTATTCTATGCGATTAATCGACACAACATTGATTGTACTTGTTTAAAATATATTTAAACGAACTAATCGATTGTTTAATGAATGTGCATTTTATAAAGCCTAATTTAAAGTTTTTATGACTTTGATTGATTACTGCGTTTATCGATTGATGCATCTTGAAATAATGCAAATCGGCTAGTTTATAGCTAGCTACAAATTCTTGATATTTATGAATTAAAAGTGCGGCTTTTTTAGCTGCAAGCGGTAAAATTGTTGCCGACAAATTCCAGGCAAAAATGATGACGTAAGCGTTGACCCAATAAACGTATCGACATACATACATAAATATGTGTATGTATGTATGTGTGTGTGTGTATATGTATGTATGCGATTTATGTGCAGTGCTGCAGCAGCAGCAACTCGGCAGCACTCGTGACTTCGGCTTTGTCTGTTCTGTTTAGCATTGTGTGTGTGTATGTGTGTGTGTGTGTCTGTTGGCGGTTGGCGAAAAGTGGCCAATGAACTACATTGAACTTTGGGGCAGGCAGCAGAGTTGGCCCCCGGGCAGCGGCAGCAGCAAAATAGCAGCTGTTGTGTGTCATGTGTTTTTGTTGTTGCTGTTGAAATGCAAAATAAACAACAGCAAAAGCATGCGTAATGCAATTTCATTGAACATTTCAAATGCACAAAAATATTTAAATTTTAAAATAAACAAAAAATAAAACCAATTAAACAATATAAAAATATAAAATAAAGTAAATTAATTTCACTTGGTAATCAAATCAAAAATGTCGTAAATTTATCAAATATGCTAAATAGTTTAATTAACTTAAGTTAAACTAATCAATTGTTTTACTTCGTAATGACTAGTGTAATTATTTAATGAGTCCAACTTGTAAATTAAACTAAAATTAAGCTTTACACCTGTTATATGTGCACATTTACAACATTGAGCTGGTCACACTGCCAACAGCACCAGCTGTTAAGTACCTTTTATTTAACAGTTTGAACTTTTGGCTACTGCTGTTATTATTTTGAACATGATCGCTATTTTTAGCAGCTTTTGTATGTAAATGAAGCGCAACAGCTGTTGCTGGCATGTCTAAGCGACAACAACAACAACAAAATATTGTAACAACAAATTCACACACACATACCTATAAGTAAATATACATATATGTATAAGTAAATAGCACATGTGCTGCGTGCGCTTGCCTTGTTTGTCTGTTTGTTAGTTTGTCCGTTCGGCAAAAGAAACGCGTGCCCGAAAAATATTTTGTACTTGCGGCAGCTTCATTAAATATTTATGCATGCAAGCAGCGCAGCTTTTGTGGCTTTTGGCTTTGCCTCGTAAATTGAAATTCCATATAGCAACAACAATAACAATAAAAACAGCAGCTGCAGCAAGTGCAGCAACATCCGCTTAGCCAACTTTGGCAACAACTGCCTCGCAGCAATTTCTGAGCAACGCATTGCGTGCCCGACTATCAAATGCTCTGTTAAATCTTCGTTTTATGATCTCCAAAGAAAATACTCGGAAAAATGAAAAATTATCGAATCCAGAAGCGAAAGTTCACTTTTTAACTTAAATAATTACAAAAATTGTATTTCAAGTTTCACTGAACGATTCAAACGATTGAACGATTCGATTGACAGCACGATTCGATTGACTCGAACCACTGAACGACTCGAACGACTGAACGAATGAGCCTATTAAACGATAATGCGGCGCGAATCATTTGAACAATAATTTGACCTCAAAGCACTTTAATGGACGATAATCCAAAACTACTTTCATTCCGAAGATAAGTTCAATAGACCTAAGACCGAATTTAGACGCTGACGTTTCTTCGTTAAGTTATTATTTATTTGGGAAAAGGTGTAGAGGGGTTGCCTGCTCCGCTTAACTGCAAGTCGCAACTTAATGAAAAAACGTCATGATGTTAAATCATCGTCTATGTGCGGACTAAGGCGGAATTTAGAAAACGAAGTTCCATGATGACGTTTTTCGTTAAGAAACGTGGACTTAGTCTGCATCTAGACGAAAGATGTTTATCTCATGACGTTTAATCGTTAAGTTCTTGTTTGTCGGGGAGAGGTGTACAGGAGTTGCCTGCTCCGCTTCACCTCTTTTCTACAAGCGAGAAGCGGACTTAGACGACAAAGTTCCATGATGACGTTTTTTGTTAAGAAACGTCATCGTCTAAATGCGGACTCACACTGGACTTGGACGATGAAGTTCCATGATGACGCTTTTCGTTAAGTTCCCTTTTGTAGAAAAGAAGTTAAGCGGAAGCAGGCAACTACTCTTCCCAACAAACACGAACTTAACAAAGAGAATGCATGAAGTGAACCTTCAGATGGATCTTTAACATCTAAATGCGGAGTACGTTTGAGTGATTTGATGCATTTGTACAATATATCCATTTGCGTATGTACATACTCTACAGGGTATAAAATCCACAACAAATATGTTGCGGAGAACGACCTTTGTTATGGATGGTAATGGCATGTTGCTAAAAATAAACCAATGCAACTAGACGAACGTCTAAGATTTTCTATCGTTGAACGTTCTGCTGTTGATGTTGATGTTGTTGCTGTTGCTGCTGCTTGTTGTATTGTTGCTGGAATGCAGTGTTGCAACTTTACACAGACACAGCGCTCTCTCAAACACACACACATACACACACAGAGGACGGTCGCATTCTCATATGTTTTTCTGGCTTGGACGGGGCATACCTTTCTGAAAATGGTTTTCATTAGCCATACAACTGAAAAATGAAAAGTATGTGTATGTGTATATGTGTATGTGTGTGTGTGTGTGTGTGTGTGTGTGTGTGTGTGTGTGTGTGTGTGTGTGTGTGTGTGTGTGTGTGTGTGTGTGTGTGTGTGTGTGTGTGTGTGTATGTGTGTGTATGTGTCTGTGTCTGTGTCTGTGTTTGTTGTAAAAAAAACAAACCGGTTTGAAATTCTTATGCTATGGACTTGTGTAGCATAAATTCGACTTTTAGGTACAAGAGCCACAACAATAACAATAACATGCAACAAAAAATAGTCATATTTGACAGCTGTAAGCGCTGCTCTCAACTCTCCCTCTATCTCTCTTTCTCTGCTATACTCGCGCATTCGCTCTCTGTCTCTTTTCCTCTCACTGACATGTTGCTTGTAGTGTTGCCAACTGTCGATAATCAAATATAGCTAAATTGACTGTATGAAAATAGCTGCAAAAAGCTAACTTTAAGTTAAAAATAGACAATTCATATAATATTTTTCTAAGAGAATATTCAAAACTTATTCACTACTAACTATTGTCGTTTACCTTTTTCAAAACCTTTTTCAAAAAAATATTAAAAAAAAATATATATAAAAAATATATATAAAAAATAATAAGTTAAATATAAATATGATAATAGTCAAATAAATATAAATATAATAATCAAATGAATATAATAAAAATAAAATAAGTACACAAAAAAAAAAAAAATAAAAAAAAAATAAGTATACAAAAAAAAAAAAAAAAAAAAAAAAATAAGTATACAAAAAAAAAAAAATAAGTAAAAAATAAAATAAAATAAAAAAAATGAACTTAAAAATAGTCAAATTAATATAAAAAATATAGAAAAATAATAAGATAAATATAAATATGACAATAATCAAATAAATATGAGTATCAAATATCAAATCAAATAAATATAATAACAATAAAATAAGTATAAAAAAAAATAAAAAAAAAAAATTTACTTAAAAATAGTCTAATTAATATAAAAAAATAATAAAATGTAAAATAAATATATTACAAAATAATAAAATAAATATAAAAATAAAGTAAATATAACAAAATAAAAAATAATAAAATTAATATAAAAATAATAAAATTAATATAAAAATAATAATATATATATATAAAAAATTCAGATTCACAGGCAGCTGCTTGATTCAATAGTTTGCCGTTTTGATATTTAAAAATAGCTAGATCTGACGTGAAAATGGCTAAATTAACAACACTGGTTGCTTTTTATGCTGCTGCTTTGTTGTTATTATCATTTGTAAATTTTTCAATGTATTGATGCTTTGGCTTTAAGCAGCGCTGCTGCTGCGCCGTCAGCGTGTGTGTTTGTGTGTGTTGGTGTGTGTGTGTGTGTGTGTGTGTGTGTGTGTGTGTGTGTGGCAGCGGATAAACTAAAACTGAATTGAATGGAATTGTAAATTTGTGAATGAATGAATTTTTGCTGTCACTGCCATTGTGTATAAGTGTGTGTGTGTGTGTGTGCTGTGTGTGCAAAAGTTAATTGCTTTTTGCTATAAATATATACAATTATTACAATAATATATATATTGTTGTTGTTCTATTTGCAGATTACAACTTGAAGATTCAGGCGGTGAGAATACGTATCACATTGAGTATACCACCGAGCCAGCGCATCAGGTTACAACTAGCTCGCAGCGGCGGCAATCAAATATGAGCGGTGGTTCAATTAAAGGCGGGGGACTAGATGGCGATATGTTGGACGATGGTGATGGCAGCTCACCGAGCGGAAAACCCATACTCGATACCGAAAAGCGTATGAGACGAGAAATAGCCAATAGCAATGAGAGAAGACGCATGCAGAGCATCAATGCCGGTTTTCAGAGTTTACGTTCTCTGTTGCCGCGACACGAGGGCGAAAAGTTGAGCAAGGTAAGTTAACAAACAAAAAACAACAACAACTAACACAACAAACTCAACAAGCACAGTGCGAGTTACACTGGTCAGCGTACTAATTGGATTACATGCATATGCAATACATACATATATGTATGTATGTATCGATACTATCGATAATGTATCGATAACATACAGGTTTCTAACATTGTGTATACTATACCCTTGCAGAGAGTTCTATAACTTTGTCACGAAATGTGTAACGCCGCATTGAAGGAGACGTCTCCGAAATGTCACAGAAATCTGCAGAGATTTTCGGTTGTCACGAAAGCTTTTTCAATTCAACTGCAACCAATTTATAAGCAAATTAAATATAAAAGTAAAATTAAAAGCAATATTTGTAATATAAAAAATACTGTTTTTCTGTAATATCTGCATTATTTTTTATAAACATTTGAATTCTTTGGGGGTATTAACTTTTCATTTCAAAAAAATCTAAATTAAAAATAATGCACCAACCGTACATGGGCGCTGCTAACTTGCTTCACAGCAAAATCATGGACCAGCCAATTTGCTCGAAATTGATTTGCTACAGAAAACAGTTGCCATACAATTTGGCAATAAATTTGAAAAGTGCTTTGTTTAAAAGTTCAAAAGAATAATTGAAATTATCTTGTTTATTATTATAAGAATACCTAAATTTAAGCATAAATTTAAAAGAAAATTATTTCTGTGTGTTGGCAACTCTAAAATCGAAATCTATAGCGGTTTTTGTGACACCTAAGAATTGGAATTTGGTTGAAAGAGTTTTTCGTGACAAAATTTTATCAAATCTTATCAAAATATGCAAAACATTTCTTTTCTATCCTGTTTTTGAAATAACTATTTATATCGCAACTATTGTTCTTCAACTCTTACACTGTTTGTACATATTGTTTGCTCATTTACGCTTCAACACCTCGCTCGATTCTCAGTTTTGTCTCGATAAGCACGCAACTCCAATTACATTACCACAAGAACAACAACAACAGCTACAACGCAACAACAACAACTGCAACAACGTTTATTTCACTTTGCTTTAACAACATGTTGACAAATTGCCACTCGTGCTCTTTCCACACACAGACACACACACACACGACTCTCCTTTCACACATTTCTGCCACCTTCTTTCTTCTCTCCTTTGTCTCTTATGCTGCCTGTCATTTTGCTAAAACTTTCCAAAAAATCACTGCTCCTCTCCCTCTCCCGCCCACGTTTGTGCTGTGTGCAACGCCAGCGGCGACGTCAGCAGAGCACACCTCTTGACACATGAAGGTCCCTTTTCAAGTTTCGTTGATATGGCAACCACCTTCTTCTTCTTCTTCTTGTTGCTACTGTTTTAGGCCTTTTTTTTGCATACCTACGCATTCGTGTTGTATGTATTTTTTTCACCTTGAGACAAACATCGATTTGTTGTGACGAGCACAAAGAGGCTGCGGTTGCGGCTGCTGCGTCGACTTCTTGAGTTGGGGGTGTGTGACTTGGACTTTGCTAAGCAGCCGACGGCTGTAAATCAACATGTCATATTAAAAAAAAAAAAAACAAAAAAAAAATATGCTTTTTATGTGCATACTTTCTTTTGGTTTTTGTTGTTGCTGTTATTGTTGCTTAAGCTGTTATTTATGTGTCTGTTAGACATTCTCTTTTTCTTAAGTTTTTTTTTTCTTCAACAAAATTGTAAAAGGTATGTTTTGGGTTTGTGAAGTGTCCGTCTGTCCGTATTAGCGCAGTATTTCAATGTTTTTGGTATACATGTTTATATGTATTAGATTTTGGGACCGGGCTAGCTCTTTGTACCGATATCGCCCGTCCCTAAATGATTTGTTCCTTCCCGATCTCGACTGAACCGGGATTTTCAAAAGTATTGTCCCGAATTTCGCCTGAAAGCCATTAGACATGCTATTAGACATTAAAAACAAATTTAAGAATGCATTCAGAATGCAAAAATGCTCTTTACATACTATTTTAGACAAAAAAGTAGAGAGAATTGTCGGTACCCGAAAAATATGTTGGAACCAGTGGAACATTCCCGGGTTCCTCCAAGCTTTTTAAAATTGGTCCCGATGCCGCTCCCGCTTACCATAGCCAGAGTAAGTTTCAAGATCAGTTGGATAAGAAAAATATATAACCATATATATTTTATATCTGTATATCTCCCACAACTGCATAGCATTTTTACTAAGGACACTTTTTCAAAGATATTTGATCAAAGAGATTGAAAAAAGAGCATATTGCGGTCGGGAAGTGCCGACTACCAAAATGCTTACTTGTTTACATTATTGGCAAGGGCTAAAAGGTGCGTATTTTTCAACACTGTTGAGTTATCGAGATTTATTTTTATCGCACGATGCTGATGCAGTCCTTTTTTTTTGTTTTGACTGCTGTTTTTATTTATTGCAAATTGAAATGTGTCAAAGCAAAACCTCATTTACTTCAAACATAAATCAACGTCTAACCAAAAAAATAAATAAATGCAGCAAAATAGCAAACAAAAAACAACAAAAACAAAAAAAAAAATGCTCAAAAGTCGTAGCATAAACAACAGCATGACAGCTCATGTGTCAATAAAAAGAGCAAAAGAGCAAAAGCGGGGCAACAAAATGACAATGTAAACAGGATGAAAAACGCGTAAGTATTAAAAATACGTTACTTGACGACACGCGCGCAAAGGAAAAGCAACACACACACAGACAAAATGTATAATAAAAAAAAGGGTAGAGCAGCGACGTCAGCGTCGACGACACGCAGCAGCAGCAGCGCTGTGCCTTGATGAATGACATAATGGGCGTAAAGCAGCCATGACGAACGACAAAAAGAGAAAAGCGAGAGAGTGAGAGAGAGTGGTAAAAAACAAGGGTGGTGGGTGGGTGCCCTGCAAGTAGTTTATGGATTTTTGTTGTTGTTTTTTTTTTGTTCGTTCTTCTATTACACATAGTAAACATCGTAGTATGTAGTAGTTTTCTGTGCAAGCAAGATAGCAATAGCAATTTTTTGCTTTCCTGTGCTTTTGATAAAACTTAGTGTTAACCCTCGCAACCCGCTGCTGCTGCTGCTGCAGCTATGCGTCAGCTGGTGTGAGGTGGAATTAGGCCTAAAACGAAAACAAACTGACGACGACGAATGAAATCGGAATCGGAATCAGGTCGCACGACGAATGCAGCTCATGCACACACACATATGCACAGAGCTTTCAGTTGACACAAAAGTGCGAAAAAAAAAAATGCAACACTGCAGAGAGTAGCAACAACTAGCGAGACAAGCTACGCCATTGACAGTTATGCGTTATTACACACACATGCATGCATACATATATAGGGTATATAACCGTTACACAAGCATATATAAATGCACACATATGTACATATGTATGTATGTATATGTATTAGCACGCTAGTGGGCGACTGTGCCAAGTAGTCTGTGATTTACTCGTTGAGGCGGGTCATTGAACTTGTGCGCTAGGTGGCGCCAAAGTGCAAAGTGCAAATTGCGTACAGTTTTCCCCATTTTGTGTGTGTATATTGCTGTCAATTTTGCAGCTGAACTACCCTAACCTACATTAAAATGGTAAGGGGGGTTTGCCACCAATTTTAGCAAGTTGCGTAGACCCGAGCGAAGCGCACAACTGGAATGTATACATATTCTTCTTTTTTGTTGTTGTTTTTTCTACATAATACGCCTCTACACTCATAATCAACGTAGTAGCTCCAAAAATATCGATCCAGTGGCCTTCCTTCCAGTGCGCGCCAAAAGCAAAAGCGCCAACATCCCTCGAGTTGTAGCTGTTCAAAACTCAAACCAGCAGCAAGTCCAGGGAATGGCAGCCCCTCCCCCCCAACTGCAGTTTAGCTTTGATAAAGCGAACCTTGGCCAATTTATCTTAATATACATATATAATTGGCTAAGGAAAACAGTAATGTATTTGTTTTTCGAAAGTGCGCGTTTCCAGGATACCTAAAAATCAAGAAGAAAGCGTAGAGTGCAGCGCAAATGTGCGTTGTCCAACACTGTTTCACTTATTAAAAAAAAAAAATTTCAAACAAAACTCGAAAACTAGTATTAATAAAATATCCGTTTTGGTTTGGAAATGCTTGTTTTGTTAAAAATCAGGTCTGCTCTGCATTCCACTTTCGTATTAATTCCACAGAAAAGTGTGTAGCATACTTTTTGAAGCTGGGTAGAATTAAAACTTTTATTTTTTTTTCATATATATTACTATTATTTATTATTTTTAGACGACAATAGTATGCTTGGAATATTTGTATAGCAGGATTGTGTACGATACTCTTTACCGTTTCAATTAACAATTTGGGATCTGAATTTTGATTCCCAGCTAAAAGAAAATCTTGATATTAATGATAATGATAATTACAATGATAATGATAATGACAACTTTGAAAACAAACATTGAAATCATGCAACTGCACTGCTTAAAAGAAGAAAGTACTTCAAAGTCAAGGAGTAATAATGATAATGATAATTTCAATGATAATTACAATGATAATTATAACATTGAAAACAAACATTGAAATCATGCAACTGCACTGCTTAAAAGAAGAAAGTACTTCAAAGTCAAGGAGTACTGTAGTCGGCGCACAGACTCAAACCAAAACATTGACTGAGGTTTCGGCCAAACCCAATAAATGCCATCCTATCTCTGTTTCTGTTTCTGTCCCCCACACCGCTGGCACAGCTGAGAGCAATGCTCTCGCAAGGCTAAATGGTGGTTTGTGGAAGCGGCGGGGGTGGGTGGTGAGTTGTGTTTGGGGGCTTGGGGGTTGCCTGTCTGCGTGTTTCATTGCCATTTTGTTTGCCGAAATGATGCGATGCGATGTTGTCGGCTGCCTGGCGCCTGGTAGGCAGCTGTTTGGCCGATGACGATTATTTGTGACTGGAAAGTGACAGGCTGGAAGAAAGTGGAGCCAAGGGAAAGAAATGTGGACTGGATATAAAGCCGCCCCAACTCACAACAAGGAATTGGGCGTTCAGCTTTTAGATATGGTGCAGCTGCGCAATGAGCAATGCGTCTGTTGCGTCCTCAGCTCGTTTACGGTAAAAGGCGTGGCAGGGCAGGGCAGGGAGTGGGCTGGTTTTTGGGTGGCAGCAGCACTCGGTGCACTAGGCCATTGGCATCGGGCAACCTTTGCGCGGGAATGCAGCTCCAGCAGCTGTCCGGGATGTGCCAACACCCATGCAGAACACTCTGTTACTGTTAGTGTATAAAAAGCTTGTTATGTAATATGTATATATGTTTTACATGGAAGGTTTATATGTACATATATGGCGCATTAAGTGTAGCTGTACTTTCAATTGCTGCATTTCGTAGTAAAGTTCTCTCTCACTCTCTCTGTCTGTCTGTCTGTCTGTCTGTCTCTTTTTAGTATGCCACCTCCCCACTTCCACTCCCACTTTGTGTGTGCGTGCCAGCATTTTCCCTTTGGTCACTAAATGCAATTAATGCAGCTGGCTTGGTAATTTAAAATTATTTTATGCCCTGCGCTGCATACCTACCTCACATATCTACTTAGCAACCTATCTACTTACCTCCCTACCTCCCATGCCACCTACCAAATTCAATTAAAAGCTAAAATGTTTGTGAGGCCCTTTGCTTTTAATTACAACTAAGTGTTGAAAAGTGCCGCATTACATTTATGTTAGCATTCTAAACAATCGATTAGTTCGGTTATCGATTTTGCAAAATTACACTCGATGGTGTTTTGATTAATCGTCTAGATTCTAGAATTATTCGACGAATTTCTATTAGTCGTATAGCATAAATCCATTAGTCGATGCTTGACAAGACAAAAAACTTTCTTTTGAAATACCCAATCAATTTAATTAAGTATTTGATTTTTTTGAAGTTATGTATTCTGCCCATTCTGCCCATTTGGTACAGAGAACCGTTCGTGGTGCCTCCCATGGAAATCTTCGCATAATTGAGATCAAGCACTGTCTATAGCAGCTTGGATTGAGTATTCCTTGCAACCCGCTTTCCAAATATATCGGCACACTCAACCAACGTTATCAACTTGGTTAACTTAATTGTTATTTTTTATCGGTTCACCACATTTATAATCAATATATGAACAGACCACAAATATATTTGCCTTTTCAATGCTATTTTTTATGTATGCACATTTAAAAATAGTATTGCAAAAACCAATATTGATGACATGTGTTATATAGCTTAACTTGTAAAGGCGTCTGCACACTCGCGATATGAATAACTCCATATAAAAAAAAAACCAAATGGAATGCTTGCGAAATTATTCTTTGGACCCTTAACATTTTATCGTTTTCACTGCGGTCGGAATGGCAAGCGAAATGTTAAGTTTACAGCTGTTAGTTTAGCCAAACTATTATTGCGTCTGTTACTGTTGACGTGATGGAAATATGCTTTGGACATTATTTCGCTTACACACACTAATGCATCCGTGTAAAACAAGCTATGAATCAAGAAAACAGTTTTAAAATGAGGGGGTAAATCAAAAAAATTATAAACATTGCCTTGAGCTATTTTTAAGGAGAAAATATCAATACTAATATAGCGCAGATATCTGCAGTAAAGTTCAAAGTGAGGTGAGTTAATTGTTATTTTAACTAAATACATGAACACTACTATTTAATATATATCTATCTATGTTGTAATAAATAACATAACACTCTGAAAATCCATACTTAACTTATATATAGTGTACTACTCATTCTTGTTTGTTTTTGGAATAATTTTTTTTAAATTATCGCTGGCACTCAACAGCATCATAATAGTTTTTACAGAACCATTTTGAGTAATTAACATAAATGTTAAATGAAATGAAATAATGCGATTGCAGCTCATTCCATTTTATTTGAAGTGTGTACACGAAATAAACATAGAAACGTTAACTTATCGATAGCTCAACTAACTTGTAAACATAGAAACGATAACTTATCGATAGCTGAACTTTCGCAAGACGGTAGACCAAGTAGAAAGAATGAAAACGCGAAGAGCAGAGCGTTTAGCAGAGAGAAAGCTGCAAGGCAACAACGGCCGAACCAAAACAACAACAATAATAACGGCGGCCTAGCAAAGCATAAGTGCAATGGATCAATTACTTTGTGGGTTTTCTTGAAACACACACACTCACAGACAGACGGCAGGCAGACAAGTGTATCTGTGTGCATGTGAGCATGTGTATATGCATTGGTGTTCGCAAAAAAAAAATGTCGGTCGGTCGTTGGCAGCGCTGTCTGGCGGCGCTTAAAGATCGTCGCCGTTGCCGTCACTTTGTCAATTGCAGGCTGCCTGAGCTGAGCTTTCGGCTAGTTACCTTGTTGTTGTTGCTGCTGCTGCTGCTGTTGATTACATGGAATGCCGTCTCGCCGGATTTAATGACTCTGTTGCGTTGTAACGGTGCTTTTTTTTTATCAATGGCAAAGAAGAGACGACTGCGACTGCAAAAAAAGAAGAAGAAGAAAAAACGGTCATTAACAGCGCGAAATGGGAAAGGCGATCTATGAATTCCACGCTCATGTGTTAGTTCCGTTCCGTTTTCGTCGTCTATCAATGAATCAGCAACAGCTGATTTTAGCACAATAATTCAGTATATATTTATGTACATACATTACATGTATTTATGTAAATGAACCAGTGAACAATGAACCAGTGAAAAAAATGAATTGCCTTTTTTTTCTATGATGAATAGATGTACATTAGTTTTCATTTTTTCATTGTAGTTACAATAAAGGTTGTACTATATATCATTCAGGAATAGTTTACAAACGATGACCAAAGGAGCCGTATCGCTTATGAACGAATGATTTAGTTCACGAATCAAAAATAAACAACAAATTGAACAAACTCTAGTTAATATGTATATGTTTTGATGAAAGTTGTATGGAATCATTTAGAATAAGTTCCATGTAACAGTTCGATAAACTAAAAAAGTTGTTCAACTAGTTCTTTTTTTGTTTGTTTGAGTACTATTCGTCAAAAACTGTATTAATTGAACTACAACGTATGTAAATACATACAAACATACCAGCGAATGTAGGTATGTTTGTAAATTTTGATTTACAACAGCAATGTATAACATAAAGTAAAACGGTGAGCAAGAAACAACAATTATTTTTGATTTAATACAAAAAGGCAACCGGCATTTTTGCTGCGCAATTTACACGCACACACATACACACACACACACACACACAATCAGAAACTGAACGTGTGACGGCGGCTCAGCTGGTCAAGCAATAACAAGGTTGACCGGCAAAAGCTAAGCTTTCCCAACTGCGTCGTTTCGACAAAAAAAAAAAAAAAAAAAAAAAAACCCACTCATACAAAGCACAGTTGCTAAGGCATTGCAAATAAGTTTGGGAGCAATTGTGTTCGCGTTTTTATTTCATTCTCGTTGAAATTACACATTGCTTAACTTATATATTTGCTGTTGTTATTGTTATTTTCTTTAATTGTATTTGGGTTAATTAAAACAGCTGTCTTGGGTGTGAAGTCTCACAAATACACAAACATACACGCATACACATGCAAGCTCACTTGCGTATCAAAATAAATACGAGGCGCGCGCTCTTTGTTGCTTTTACTTATTTTAATATGTTTTTGTAGACATGAAATTCGATCAGCTGATCTTGTATGTGTGTATGTGTGTATGCGTGTATTTGAGGGTCAGCGTCGGCGTTGACGTCGCGCTGCTTGTTATTGTTATTGTGAGTGTGTTGTTGCATTGGAATTTAACAACAACATTTCGCCGGCATTCACCAAAATGCTGCTTTTACGTTTGTTGTTGTTGCTGCTGCTGCTCACATTTCTTCGTGCTTTCAACGCATTGGTTGTTGTTGTTGCTGCTGCTCTTTCTTCTTCTGCTTCTCTTTCTTCTTCTGCTTCTCTCTATTGAAATTCAAATGCTTGTTTTCAACACACTTTCAACCTTTCTCGCGTGAGTCTTGTCCATATGACCATTATTTTTGTTTTCGGTTCTTTTTCTGCTGCGTATGTTAATTAAATGCTTTCGTTGACCATGAGCTTTTGTATGTTGAGCATGCCATTGTTGTTGTTGTTCCCATTCTTGTTGTTAGCTTGTGGCTAAAAGTTTTATTGACCTTTTGTAATGGAATTTTAATGAGGAACTGAAAGCGCGAGTGACGGACGACAACAGGAACAACAACAGCTGTGGCCTGAAACTAGAAGCAACAACAAACAAATACCACAGAAAAGGACAGTTTTGATAAGATAAACGTATGATCGAGCACAGGACTACATTTCATTTACCGTTATGCTTAAATGCTATGCTATTGACGGTTGAAAGCAGATTTAATTGCATGTTTAACGATCATCTGTGTCTTGAATTGAGCACGTGTTTGAATTGAATTGGGTTAGCGTAAATAAGCAAAAACGTAATAAGCATGTACATACATAGATTTATAAATATGTATGTATATGCATATGTATGTATGTACATATGTATGTATGTATTGACTGAGTCAGCCAACGAAAAGCAGCTGCTGCGGCGCCGGCAAACTCGTTAAAAATTAGCTAAAAACGCAAAATACATTTGGCACTATACAAAAACAACAAATTAAATGTTTATATTTAAATATTTTGAGCGGTGCCAGACTTGACAGCTGTTTTGCTCTCTCTCGCTCTCTCTGACAATTTCAAATCAACACTCACACATACATACAAACGTGCACATACACACACACAGATGGGACCCCAATTGACCTCGCCTTCTGCTGCGTAATCTCTTCAACGATTTGCTTTCGATGACGGCATTTTAGCAAAATATCAAGCAGTACATTTCAAACTGTGGCGAACATATCGGCTAAATGTAAGGAATATGTGTACATACATACATACATACTTATGTAGTATAAATTATAAATAGCATTAATCAATGCATTTGCTCAACTCTTAATCTCTCTCTCTCTATCTCTCTCACGATGTTGTCACCGATTATCATTTTGCCAAACAACTCACGAACAGCAGCTTTTATTACAGCTATAGCTTGTGTGTGTGTGTTTGTGTGTAGAAAACACATGTTTGGCGCCCATTGTTGTGTTGTGGGCGCGCACCAGCTGAGTGTTAAAGAGCGAGTGCGAGCGAACCAAGCAAAGACCTGTGCTGGCATGTGGGTGTTTTGTATGCATGTGTATGTGCATGTGTTGGTGTGAGCATCAATGCCGGCAGTGCTTAGCAGTCGCAGCTGTTATTTTATTTTATGCGCATATCTATTAATCAAATACACATACATGTATGTGTGTGTGTGTGCATGTGTATGTGCATGTTAATGTTTATGTTCATGCATATACATATTTCGTATTGCCAAAAAGCAGCGAAATTTGCAAAACGAGCTGAAGCTGCAACGTGTGCGGCCGTCTCAAATTCCGTTAAGTTTGTACATACTTGCACACATATGAACATTTATTATGCATATGTATGTATGTATGGATGTGTGTATTTGTAGTATTGCTATTTTTGGCAAATATTCGGCATGCAAATGCTCCGCTGCGGTACCAAAAAATGCTAATGAACCGCAGTCGCCGCAAAACACGCGCTTTTGTTTGCCACAAAATAAAAAAAAAAATAAAAAGAAAAGAAGAAGACACACCAACCAGCATCATGAAACTACAATTTTTAATGTCAGCTGACTTGTTTTCTTTGCTTTGTCTGTGCCTGCCTGCCTGTCCCTCAACAAACCAAGGAGAGCAGTTTCGGAGCTCTCTCTCGCTCGCTCTCGCACCTGTCGTTGGCCGGCAGAGCAAGCAGCAGCAGATAAGCAGCGAGAAAAAACGCAACGCTAATTGTTTGCCGCCAACAAAACGTGCGACGCAATAAGAACTAAAAAGCAACAACAACAAATGCAAATGTGCAAACGATGATAAGAGAAACAGAACTAGGATTGTTTATGCATATTTTATGAAATCTCGCATATCGATTGAACAATATTCGCTGCGCTTATTGAAAACAGAACAAAGTTTGTTTAATTATTTACGTAGTTACATATGTATGTATTCGCATAAGTGTTGTATCGTATCGTTCAGAATGAGCTCGATTGAACTATTCACCAAACTTGAACGAACGAACTGTATTCCTGATTGTAGTTCATTTGCATTTGACCGAACTGAACGACTGAACTAACGAAGCAGTTGAAACGATCTGCAGGATTCAACGAACTAAACGACTAAACGAACTCAGTTAACAACAGAGGATCAAAAGTACTTAGCGACTGAACGAACTACATACATATATTACCAATTCGTTCAGCACAAACTGAACTACTGAACTTATTCCTTCAACTCTAGCTAGTGTGTGTGTGTGTATCAATGTATGTCTTTAGAATCCTTTTGATTTGAGTTTTTAGAGCAGCAAAAGCATTGAAAGGTGAATATGTAAATAAATAGATTTTGATTTTGCTTGCATATATTTTTAGTATTATGTACTAATTGTGTGTTTTGTGCGTAGAGCATGCGTGCGCTCACGTAGGCCAGCCAGCTGGGAAGGGGGTGGGTGGATGTAGTGCTTCTTGGCGCTTTTTTATTTTTTTTTATTGGTGGTTGCTGCTTGCGCTGCTGCCCACCCACCCACTGACAAACAGCAGCTTGTTGTGTTTTTGGGTGGGCCTGGACGCGCCCACTTACTACTACTACTCACCCATACATACATACATACATACATATGCATCTGTAGTTGTGCTTTTTGTTTTTGCTCACGCTGAACTGCCAAGTCAGCTGGTGACGAATCAGCAGTTGCCGCGGTGCTGCGCCGCGCTCATTGCAAGCATTTGCTATTTTTATGCATTTTATTCAATCAAAAATTGTAGTGCTGCTGCCAAAGAAACAGAAACAGGCCGCCGTCGACGACGTCGTAAGACGACGCGGCCGCCACGCCATTTATAGAAACGTAGACGGCACAAACAGCCGCAGCAGCAGCATCGAGTCAGCTGCTGTATGTATATATGTACACGCGTTTCGGATTGCCTGCCTTGCTTGTGTGAGAGGGAGAGTGAGAGCGCTAACAGACATTTCCAATATGAATTGGAAGCGACTGGAAGCTTAAGAGAATAACACACGTGTTTACGTTGACGCCTAAAACAGTGAGAGCCAGAGCGAGAAAGAGCGAAGCCAAAAGCTGAAAAAGCTTGAATCCACATGTTTTTTTGCCACGGCTGATGCTGCTGTTGCTGCAGTACCATTTCCGTTTCAAACGAAACGAAATGGTAATGAAACTTAACGAAAGCATGCTACCCCTCTCTCGCTCTCACAGTCTTTGTGTATGTATGGCTGATTGTGTGTGTGTTAATGCAAGAGAGCGCAGCACGCTAGCAACATTTCTCATTGTGGCTATGAAACGCCGGCGAATATTGAAAAACTTTTCGTATTGGAACTGTTGCTGCTGCTGCTGCTACTGCTACACTTGGTGGTGTGTTTTCGCAGCGACAGCCGTGTGTTGGAAAAAAGTACAGTCGCCGCAAAAACGCTGCCTGTGACGCCGCTGTTTGTTGTGCTGCTTGTTGGCTGCCTGTCTGGTTGGTTGCTTGCTTGCTCGAAACGAACGCGTTGGCTGGGATTCTTGTTGGAACAACAACGACTGTTTTCGCTCGCGTTTGATCGGCTTTTTGTTTACACTCACACCAATGCGTATACATGTGCACGTATGTGTGAGTTGTACAGCTGTAGCTCTGACGACTGCTGTTATTGTTATTGCGATTGCTTTTTTTTTTTTTGCGCTTGGAGCGATTTGTATATACATTTTTGCCGGCATTTTCAGACTGCGTCGTAGATATGACGACGACATTTTCTTATTAGCCAAGGCCTGTCATACATATGTATGGATATGTTTGTAATACGCCAATAGGAAAGTGATAAGAGCCTAGATAGTTTTTCTTGTTTCAAAGCTTTCTGATTAGTTTCCAAACAGTCAACTTGTGCTTTGTTTTTCAAATTTTATATTTGCTAATAACATTCAATGACAAATTCTTATATTCTTTATATTGGTGGCACGCCTCTTGCTGCCCCACTTGCCAAAATCTGAGCGCAGCAGCTTTCCAATGCCTGGCCAATTTCCAATAAGTTTCCAATGCCGTTTCCAACTACAATTCGCTAGTTGAAGTCAATGAACGGCCTTTGGGGAGCACAACAAAACTGAGATAGAATAAATTAACATAGAAAAAATTAAATGTGCATTATTTTTATAAGATATGCGCGCGACATTGCAATGCCGTCGCCAACAACAATAACAGCAACAACAACAACAATAGCAACAACAACAATAACAAGGCGGCGTCGTTGCTGCGCTGATTTTTATCAGTCAAAGCTGAGAAAACTGTACACAGCGCCAGTTATGCCCTCTCTGTCTTTTGCTCTCTCCTTTTCTGTTCCATGTTCATTAGTGTGTGTGTGTGCGTGCATTCCCCCCCCCAATCATATCAAAACTACGTAACAGCTTCGTTGGCCGCCCAGACAGCTGTGCATTGAGCGAGAGCGGGTGGAGAAGAAATAGAGAGGAAGAGAGCAGCAGCAGCAGCTGTGTGTGTAGCCGGCTTCGGGTTCTAGTTGTTGTAGTTGTGACCTCCGACAACAAGCGGCGACGGCGTCAGCGTCAGCCAGAAAAATGTGAAACAAGTTTATTGCTACTGCGGCTGCGGCTGCCTTGCAACAAGCAACCACAACAGAGATTTATTATTTTTTAATCAAAGCCAAACCAAAGCTTAAGAATTTCCACAGAGTTTCGCATTCCTTTGCAATGATGCGGCAACCACGCAGCCTCAGCCTCAACCTCTGCTCTTACTCTGCTGCAGCTGTGCATGCATTCTTCGTTTTGGGTGTTGCCAGACTTTTGAAACATTTCTCGTTTTCCTTTTTTTGTATGCTTGCATTCCGCCTACGCCTTTTTTTTGCGCTGCTTTCTATCAAACTTTTAGCCGTTACGCTTTAAGTGTGACCAAAACATTCGAAATAAGAGCAAAGATGCATAAACAACTTTTGCATACACTTGCACACTCGCATGCACATACATACATATATGTATATGTATATGCATGTGTTTATATGTACGCCTGTTTGTATGTGTGTTTCTCTGTTTTGTGTTGTTTGTGCAAAAGAACGCGCGCATTTTGAAGGACACAAGTTCCTTCACCTTTTGGGCAAGACGGCGTCACAACACAACACAACAGAAGACAGAAACGACAACATCAGCAGGCTTACTACACTATTTACTATAACCACTCTCCACTACTAATGCAAATTCAGTCACAATAACAACACTTGCTTATGTATACATACATGTACATATACATAAGTATTATATACCTATTTTAATGCATATATGTATATATGTACATACATGCATGCATGTGTGCATTCATTTTGCGGTAATTATCAAAGCTCTCGCTCTTGCTCTTTGTCAATTATGCTGCGTTTCGCTCTTGCTCTTTGTCAATTATGCTGCGTTTCTTCGCTCTTGTCGTCTCTGCCGACGTCTTGTGAATGAGTTTCATTGTTATAGCGGCGCGGCAGAGAAGGGGGTTTCTGAAAATATGCATGTGTTTGTGTAACTTCGTTTATACCATGTACGATAGCGTTATTATAAACATCATTTGAATTTAACTTTATGTACATTTTCGAAAATTGTTTGAATTTGATCATTTAAAAGGAGATATGAGTGTGAGTGCGAAAATATAAAGTTCTGTTTTGGTTTTCACTTTCAATGACATTTTGCGGAATTGAAATTTCCTTAAATATTCAAAAAATTTCTAAGTCTCAACAAGACTGTAGTGAAGTGAATGGTAGCTTAATGGCAAGTTAATTCAATGCTTGAAAAAATGCAAAACAATTCAATACGCAAAATTTTGTGACAAGTGAAATTGCGAACATTTAAAGCAGATTCACATGCGTAAAATTTTAGCTAGAGTGGAAACTGGAACTGAACTGTTCAGATCAATGTTTTCAAGAGCATTTGATATCAACTGCAAGTGAATTCAATCCGCAAAATCGTGTCACAAGTGAAAATGAGAACATTGGAAGGAAATTCACACGCAATATTTGAGCGGAACAGCAACTGGCTTGATAAAATCAATTTTCCAAATATTTTCAAGATCAAACCAAATCATATACATTCAGATTAATATTCAGATTAACTTTAACTTATATTAATGAGATATTTGTTCTTCCTCTTTTTGTGCTTTGCAGGCAGCCATACTGCAACAGACGTTTCAATATATTGTGGATTTGGAGAACCAGAAGACACAGATGCTGACACAAAACAGCGAACTCAAGCGACAGGTTGGCGAACACGAGGCAAATGGCGGAGGTGGAGGCGGCTCTGGCGACAACTACAACAACAGCAATGCCAACGAATCAAACAGCAACAACAACAATAACAACAACAACAGCAGCAGCACAAGTGCACAGGTGGCAATCAAAAAGCGAAAACTGACAGACAATGTCATCAATATGCAAACAATCAGCGACAGTTCCGACGAGGGCCTCGGCTCCATGTCCCCCGAACCGATGACACTATTAACGGGCAACGGTGGCAGCGTCGTTGTGGCAGGTGCAGCACAGAAATTGAACAGTGCCAGCATAATAGCCGCCAAGGAGCTGCTCGAGATGAAGAAACTGCTGGAAAAGGAGCGGAGCCTGAGAAGGCTGCTAGAAGATGAGCTACAAATGATCAAGCGTCAGCTATACAGTGTGGCAACAGCGCCACCGGGCACAGCTGTTGCCGCAGCGGCCAACAGCAGCGGCGCTTACATTCCACGCGAGGTCATCGAGCATACGGACAACTTTGTGCGTGCCGATGAGCTGGAGGAATTGGGTGGCACCGTATCGTATGTGGAAATTGATGAGATGACCGGGCAACAGCAGGTGGTTGTCTGTTCCAGCATTGAGGAGCTCGAATCGGATGCAGCGGCTGAAATAATATCGGAGGATCAGGTGCATGAAGAGGTCATACTGTCATCAAATAGCTCCACAGAATCAGAGAATGAAGTAAATGTGAATGCGATTGCCAAAGCGTATGCCGAAGGCATGAGCACGCCCATATTGCAGGCGGCAATAAAAGCAACGCCCAAAGTGGAAGTGGAGCGAATTAATGAGAAAATTGTCAAGGTCAAAACGGAGAAGCTCGACCAGCCAACGGTAATGGGTGGCACGGCAGTATTTACACGATCCCGGCAAAATCTTGAAACAATTGTCGAGGCCATCCGCCATTTGGAGGGTGATCATTTGTTTTCCGATGGCGATCAGCAGCACAAACTGCAACAGCAATATCACAATCAGCAGCAGCAGCAGCAACAACATCATCAACAACACCAACAGCAACACCAGCAGCAGCATCAACAACAACACCAGCAGCAGCAGCAGCAATCACAGCAGCATCATCACCAGCAGCAATCACATCATCAGCTGATTAGCACGAATCATGTTGCCACACATCGATTGGCGCAGGATGCGCCGCTGGCATTAACCACGGGCAAACAGCATGCGGCACTTGCCGAACTGCGACCCTTCCTGCAGCTCAAGGGCAACAAGCAGGTGATTATAACAGCCAAATCGGCCAAGGATATTGGCGTTGTGGGTAGCAGCAGCAGCAGCAGTGGCGGCATTACGCCCACAGCCATATTCAAAGTGCAGACAAGCAATGCGACGGTAACAACAGGTAGTCATCAGCCCGTTACAATAACAACGGCACTGAAGCAGTGTCGTCCAGGTGTTATTGTTGCCAAGCAGCTGCCGTCATCCTGATTGCCCCAGAGCAGCAACATACACAGCAGCAGTGGCAGCAGCAACAACGGCAGAAGCAGATCCAGCAGCAGCAGTGGCATCATTAACAGCATCAGCAGCGCCACTCTACTCATTGAAGCTGTAGCAGCTACAGCAACAAAACGAGCTAGTATTAATGGCGCTCGCAATAACATTAGTGTAACAGCAACTCCTAAAATACTATTAACTAATAAACGGTCCAGCAATGTGAGGCTGCCGCAACAGAGCTACGCTAACAGAGCTGTTACACGGCATTAAATGGCGCGCTGTTAAGCCGCTGTTAAAAAACAAAAAAAAACACATTATGGCAATTGTATAAAATTAGTAAAGAATTTTGTGCAGTTAACTACCGTTAACTCGTATATTTTGATTAAATATTATTTATAATCGCAAAACCGTTTCAGCACATTTTCCATTTGCAAAAACAAAAAAAAAATACATTAAAAAAAAAAAAACAAATCACTTAGCCCACTGTAATTTAATGCAAAACTAAAAACAAAATAAAATAAAACGAAACAAATTTGTTCATTTATTGGTTAAGTAAAAACGCGAGAGAAATATAGTAACAAAAATAAAAAAAAACAAAAAACAACAACAGGCAGTAACAACAAAACAGTACAAAAAAACAAAATAGACATAAAATTTTATGATTTTCTGTTTATTACAACACACACACAAAACATACATATACACATACAATTAATAACAAAATAAGATGAAAAATTATATATATATATATATAAATACATACATAAATATACAAAAACAATAAAATAAAAAAACAACAAAAAAACTATCTAAAAAAAAACATTAAAAACAAAAATGGTACACGCTATAGCAAATATACATAGAAATACTTTTATGTAAAATATATGTATACTGAGCATGTTGAACTCTATAAACACCATCGCATTAATATTTACCTTTTTTTTTTATATAAATTATTTTCTATTATTTAATTAATTTTAGATTTACAAATATACACATATATATATGCATATATACATATATATATATGTATATATATAAACATTAAAAAAAGCAAACAACTTAATTGTATTTTTCCTTTTTGCCCTAAAACAAAACAAAAACAACAACAAAAAAAGATGAACTTTGCAAAACAACTTTATTGAGTTTTTTTTTAAATTTTTTTTTGTTGATATGTATATCTAATTATAAGAGAGTGCGTGGTAAGAAGTGAAAATCGTTTATTATATAAACTTACACATACAGAATAAATATAAATATATATATATATATATATATATATATATATATATATATATATATATATATGTATATATATATATACATATACATAGATACATATATACTTTATAAATACAAGCAAAGTATATACGACATAAGCTAACGCAACATTACATAATATTACTAACTACGAGTACATAAAACAAAATATGCATATATATATACATACATCCATACATATAAATATAAATATTAAAAATAAATAAATTTTGGCATGCATACTATATGTTATATGCTTTAGTATATAAGTGCGAACAACATCGCGAGTTCAGAGTTGACAGTTGAGAGTAAAGGCCGCTGCAACAGCGTGTACGTGACGCGTAAAACATCAAACAACAACAACAAACAAACAAACGTCCCATGCATGTGCGAGTGTGCGACAGAAGAAAGAGAGAGTGTAGACTGCCTGCATCTCTCTAACTAAGCCGCTGGGACGCTGCGCGCCAACAGAGCAAGCAGCTTTTTGTCAGGCTCAACCCAAAATGACACCAAGTGTCATTTGAGGTAGGCTCTGCTTGCGCAGCGTAGCATCGGCTTGGGACCCCACAACGGAGAGAGAGTTTGAGAATGATGGAGAGAGCGGCGCTCCACCCATACACATACACAATACATATGCACACACTTGCACATGCATTGGACATTTGCATACATGCATACAATCATATAAGGAAATAAAAACAAAAACAAACGAGGACGCGCGTTGCAGGCCAACAGATTTATAGCTAAACAACAAACAAACAAAATACAACAACAACTAAATGATTATGCATTATATATGTAAGTCAGATCATACATACAACAACATATTACTACGTACATTCATGCTCTATATAAACAAAAACAAAATACATTACATAATTAAAAATTACGAAACAAATTATGTCAAATAAATGGTTTTTCCTTTTCCCCTCAAAACAAATGCAATTTGAGCTTTTAATTGTATACTTTTCTTATTTAGAAAACGTGTGAGACATTTATTTCAGCGCATTGATCTTCTATAGGCATACAGCATCTAGGACTCTTGATATTTTTATTGGCATAAAGCTGTAGGCAATTATTTAGCCCTTTTTCGAGTTCCACTTTGGAATTAATGTCACGAAACTATGTTCAGCATACTTGAAGGATATCCAAAGCCTTTTAATTTTCAGATGATCCTAAAAGTATGCTGCAGAATTTTCAGCGCTTTTGATTTGAAGGTGATTTGAAAAATCGAAATTGTAAAGAAAGGGCCGATGTGGCAGTACCCAAGAATAAGCTTGGACAAACGCTAAAGATAAAACATGTTTATGCTACGGTTTGTGCCTACGCCTTTTACTGCAAGCAATATTGTTCAGAACTTTCTGGATAGTTGAGAAATATATAGTTATCTGAAAGCACATTCAAAAATGCGACTGTTCAGAAACTGAAGAAATGGACAAACGTCGAGAATAGTATGTGGCTAAGCAATAGTGAACAGTATCAAATGAAAGAAGAAATATTCAACGCTGTTCTGAATTCCACTTCCGAATCAATTGCATACAAATATTTAAAGCATACTTTTAGGTTCGTTACAAAATTTATTGAATATGCAACAGAACTTAGGATTCAATTTATATATGACTCTAAAAAGTACGTTGCACACTTTTCTGTGGAATTGATTGTTAAGTGTGTAATTCGGAACAGGCCTTTGAATTCAAAATTGTTATTGGATAGTGAAACAGAATAACGTCGAACTTATGTCGTTAGCAATTAAGCAACTTGTTTTCTTGTAGCACTTGAGCGTTATATTCTAATTATTGATTATCACTAGTCCAATTTAAATACGATCTAAACAATAACTTTATTAATATTGCTACAGCTGCTCCTCCTCAATTTGGACATCTGTTGAAAAGACATACATGTCCCGTCGCCTGGCAAACAGCAGCTCCTGTCGCTTGGGATGTGTGGCCAGGGAATGCACCACGCCACCATTGTCACCTAAAAATCAAGCAAAGACCAACAAAGTTAGTACAAAATACATATTTTGGGTTATCAAACAATTTGGTTTACTTATGCGAATGCGCTGCAGAACCTTCGCTTCGACCAGATCCCAGATGTACGCGTGCCCTTCACTGGAGCCGGCCACAATGTGCGCATCGTTGGCCAAAATGCCGCACTCAATGTGATAGTCATCGGCCTGGTGACTCTTGTACTCGGCCAGTAGCCCACCCGTCTCACAGTCCAGCAAACGCACCACGCTATCCTGACAGCCAGCAACCAAACACTGTTCATCCCGCGTCTGTGCCAGGTATGTAACAGGCTGACCAATATTATCGCAAATCATTTCTCCAACGCGAATATCATAGTGCCGCACACATCCATCCAGCGAGGCGGCATATATCTTGTTCTCATTGGTTAGCACCGTTGTAATGCAATCTCGCGCCTCTTTCATCACCTGCACTGGCTCCAGTCGGCGTGTCCTTATGTCCCAGCACATCACCGCATTGTCACGTCCACCGGATATCGCTATGGAGGAGTCCTCGTTGAAGCAGACGCACCGCACACCGCCTGCATGGCTGCGCAGACGTCGCACCGGCGTGCCTGCCCAAAGCAACGAAAAATACAGTTATAATAGTTTTCAGAACAAGAAACAAAATGTATCTACATAAATAAAACATAATAGCAGCAGCTTTTTTCTATGGCAATTGTAGGATATAGTCATCCTATTGTGATTAAATTTGTTCAGCATATCAAGAACAGAAACGATTGTTCCTATGAAAGCTATATAGTGCTTCAATCCGGCCGATGCTTACATGTGTACAACCTGCAGCAAAAAGAAGTATGAAATATGAACAGCCTCCAATTCAATTCTCACCTGTTGAGACGTCCCAGTAGATTATGCTCTTGTCCAAGCTGGCAGAGATGATATAGCTGCTATCACAGCTGCCAGCCGCATCGGTTACTTCATCGGCATGGCCACCATAGGTCTTTAAATGCAATCCCGAGGCGGGATTCCACAGTTTTACCTTTTTATCCGAGCCGCAGCTCATGCAGTAGGTGCCATCCACTAAAAGTTCAAATTTTTCAATTATACTTTGAGCACAAAAGAATTCGATTTAAGAAAGATATACCATTATAACGTACTGCACGCACAGCTCCTTGTTTGCAGTCGATGGTTTGAGTACAATTTAAATTAAGAAGTTCCGGCATTTGTTTATATTTTTTAAATGCCTAGAAACTAGAGATGTGCAATATGTTTGTAACTGTGACTGCGTTAGCGTAACTGTGATTGAAGATTTACACAAGCACATGAACGCTTTATTTATTCATCAGTCTATTGCTAAAAGTACTAAAAGTAGAGATTATAACTATC
Organism: Hirtodrosophila cameraria; assembly: GCA_949708635.1. Taxonomy (NCBI): domain Eukaryota; kingdom Metazoa; phylum Arthropoda; class Insecta; order Diptera; family Drosophilidae; genus Hirtodrosophila; species Hirtodrosophila cameraria. The sequence continues at coordinate 47,167,426 of OX453090.1, forward strand.
GCACAAGTCGGAAAGGTTTGAAAATATTACACTTAATTGCAAAAATAGGTAATTATTTGCAATACAGCCTTCACTCCAAAACATTTTAAATATTTGCGGCTGCTGTTTTTCAACTATCGCATGGCATGGCGGTGCTTACCAGCACTAGTCTGTAAACACATATACACTTACCCGCACTAGTCTGTTAACACCGATTTCGATACCTTATCGATGCCCATAACAGTACTCGCTTCGTGTGTGTTTGGTCACATCTTTAGGTGGCAATTTCGGTAATGTTTCGTTACAGCTACCCCAAGTGAAATCGAAAGAAAGCACCAAAACACTTGTTTTTGGGCTCTAAAAATTTGGAATAATTCTAGTATCTCAAAACTAGGCTCAGAATATTTTTTTTTTGCGGAAAAATGTGTTAAAAAGCTTTTTTTAGTTTCGCCGATAAGCGCGCCACGCGCTGGCCTATCGATAATGCATATCGGTGCCTTTTTGAGTTAACAGAGTAGCGGGGATTATTTATTTTGGAGGCGCTGCGCACAATTTTAGCAAGAAATCGGTGAAACTATTTAAACAAAAAATCGCGCGATATTTTGTTTAAATAGTTTCACCGATTTCTTGCTAAAATTGTTCGAAGTGCCGCCAACTTAACAAACTTAACTCACTGTTAACGCTTACAGCCCTGTTAACGACAACATTGGCACAACTTAAATTGGTTTTTTATTATATTTTCCGTCATAAAAGTCAGCCTTTGATGCCGGTTTTAAAATCCTTGAATTTTTCTGAATTTTTTGAGCCCAAAACCAGATTTTTTGTTCGCTGTTTCGCAGGGGTAGTTATATCGAAACATTACCGAACGCTAATTATATGGAGTAGCTGTTGAGAAAGATGGCACCAAAACAGTCAACAGCCCTACTATTCTCTTAAAGTATACAGCACTGTTAACGATAACAGAACTCAGTTTGTGTGGCATCTCACAACTTTCTTTATTATTTCTGCAAACAAGTCGACCTTGGCCCTTGGATTTCACGTTTTTTTTTATTTTTTTCGTTTTGTTTTTAGACCAAAACCAGAGTTTTTGCGTAAAGGATCTCAAGCAAAGAATTACCAAATAATGACCGTTTGCGACACACACAATCACTGTTCAAACTGCGACTTCAAAATCACAGCAACGAACAGCGCTATTTAATGGGGGGTGGCAACGCTCTGCCAGTGTTGGCAAAAGCGCCTAGGTCAAGAAGAAAATGACACATAAATATGCCATAACGCGTTGCGCTAACCAAAGCAAAATGCCAACAATAATAAACCAGCGGCAACAACAAACAGTCGACGCAACACACACAATTTTTTCCCCCCAACACAAACAAAAATTTAATTAATAATCAAATTGTGAAATAGATGCAAATAAATAGTGCAACAAACCAAGCAAATATATATAATGTGTTATTTATAAACAAACAAGAAAATCAAAACAAAACAACGACGCAAATTCCGTGGCATACGCACTAAGCACGTGCGCTGGCGGGGGAGGTGAGGCGGGCTATTTTGGATGCTACGCAATAAGGCAAGCTACGCAATTTCAGCTGCTGCCGCTGCTGCTGTCGCTGCTGCGCTGGCCCTACGCACCTGCCAAACTTGAAACGCTGCCGCTTCTGCTGCTGACGTGTGCAAACGAGTGCACGAAGCGACGACAGGATATTAAAGCGCAACAACAACAACAAGCATAACTTTAACGACAACAACAGCAACAACAAAACTGCACGACAAAATTAACGAAGTGTCAGTGCAATTGAACGATACACAACGCAAGCATACACACAAAAAACACAAAAATACAAAAACACAAAAATACAAAAGTACAAAAACAACTAAAAAACGCAAAGACGCAAAACAAAAAGAAAACAACAAAAAAAAGCAACGAACAGCAATATAAAAATGCAGCGCCACAGCGAGCAGAGCGCAGCAGATTGCATAAAAATCCTGCTTAAGAATAAGTGAACACACACACACACACGCACACACATAGAGCGAGAGAGGGACAGAAACGCACATAGAAACGTGACAAGGCAAAACAAGAAGAGAGGCCTACAACAAAAAATAAAAGAACACAAACAAAAAAAAAAAAAATATATATATATATATATATATATATAAAAAAAGGGCAAACAGTGCGCACAAACAAGGTGGAAAGTAAAAAAGTTGTTTGTCAACTTGTGGCGTCCATTGCAGCAGCACACACACACACACACACACACATACACCCCTCCAGCGGCAGCAGCAACACTACCACCCCCCCCTTTCAGGCCGACACTGCTGCTGCTGCTGCTCAAATGTTGCAGCAACAAAGTGTCTGGCTGTACTGCTACTGCTACCAAATGGAAGTGCAACTCCAGTGTGCATGCAACAGCGCCTGCGGCCAGTGCTAAGCAGTTGTGGCAGAAGGCAGTAGCTACAAGTACTCTCGCAACAACAACAACAACAACAGCAGCATTTTTTGTAAGCGGCAAGCATCCTTTTTGCCATGTCAACGGTTACTCGCAGCGCCAGCGCCAGTCCCTGCATGGCCCTCAATGGCATCATCGATGCCAGCCTCTTCCCCCTCAAATCAACTTCCGATGTCGTCAATCTCTTTCGACGTGCCCTCACCAGCGCCATTGAGCCTGATCTGACGCTCCTTTCCATTGTCGTTGGCTACATTGAGCTATCCCTGACCACGGGCGAGGCGGCTCAGGCGGCACAGGCCGCTCAAGCGGCTCTAGGTACGTATTATCTCTCTCCCTCTCACTTTCTCTCGCTCTCTCTTTCTATTTGATTAAGATCCTGTTCTGAGTTTCGTTAAAATGAACTCAACAAGTTTTGTACTTGGTATTTATTTAAATACACAAACAATTTAAAATAATGTATTGCAATTTATAAATATAATAAATTAATTTAATATTAAAACTTATTCATTTAAAGAATTACAATTAACAACAATTAATAAAAATTAATTTAAAATTCAAAGTTATAAAATTTAAAATTTAATTTTAACAATAACGGGTGGTCTGTTTAAATTGAAAATCATTTGCATAAAGTATTATAGTTAAAAATATAATAATAAATTCATTGAACATTCAAAGTTTTAAAATTTAAATTTAGTTTTAACATAAATGGGTGATCTGTTTAAATTTAAAATGCTTAAAACAAAGAATTACAATTAAAAATATTGTGACATTAAAATTAATAAATTTAAAAATGAATTTTAACATTAACGGGTTGTCATTTGATTACAATTGAAAACAAAATAAATATTAATTTAAAATTCATTTTAACAATAACGGGGGTCTATTTAAACTGAAAAGCCTTAAAATAAAGAAATATAATTAAAATTGCAATTAAAAATATTATTTAAATTAATTTAAAAATTCAGAGATATAAAATTTAAAATTAATCGTAACAATAACGGGGGTTCTGTTTAAATTGCAAATGCTAAAATTAAATTAAAAATATAATGAATATTAATTTTAATTAATTTTAAAACTCAAAGATAAAATTTTTTTATTAATTTTAACATTAACGGGGTTTGTTTGAACTGAAAATTGATTCAACATTTAAGACAAGAATTGAGTTAAACCCACAAAAAAACTAATCAAGAAAAAAAAAGTTGGAATAAGTAGGCAAAAAAACTTAGCTTGATTTTCGAAAACGTTCATTTCGATTAGTTTTTGAATTTGTGGTCATGTTTTCGAATGTGTTAGCAACCGTTCTTCGTTTTTAAAGAAAACCTAAAAAACTTCTCATTTCATTTTTCAATTTTCTATCGAAATTCGAAATTTTGAACAGCAATCAGTTTCATTTTCGCAAAAAGAACGGAATCGGAATTCAGAACAATCTTATATATAATCAGGACTTTTCTGAATTCCGTTTCTGTTCGAAAGTGGCGAAGACCGAATTGATTTTGAACTTTTTTTTCACAGGAAACTGAAACAACAAATTCTTAAACTGATTTTCTTATACACGTTTCATCTTATTTAGAAATGTCTTAGGCTATTTATTCATTAGATTGAAGTCAAATTAAATTTTTAATATTATATTTAAAGCTTTCTGTAAAACAGAAACAAAAACGTGACTGTTCTTGATTCAGCAACTTGGGTTCAAACTCTCAGTTTCGTAAAAACGAAAAAAACCGTTTGGAACCGGTACGTTTTTACTATTCAAAAACAAAATTCGGAATAGGTCTGATTATAAAAACAAATAAATTATTTATTTTATTATTTTGAACGAATTCGAATGCTTTTTGAAGTTAAAAACATTTTGTCGAACAAACGTTCTTGATTTAAATACTCTTTATAATTCAAATTCTATTGAAATACGCTTTTAAACTGTAATCGTAAAGCGCAGCAAAAGTGATTTTAATAGATTACAAAATATATGTATGTACATATAATTTAAAACTAAACTTCAATTGAGTTTCACAACGATATAATCTGAACATTCAAAAACGTAACAACAAATGTTTTAGCATACTTTTTTGAGCATAAGATATGAGTATTTAAATCGAAATCTTTAGAATATGCAATCTGAAATTTGCAACAGCTTTTATAAGTATAATAATATTCTTGATACTTTATTAATCATTTGAATATTTTTGCTCTTTTAGCTAGCAGCAGCGATGTCATCATGGGCAACAGTGTGCCCTTTCCTGTGGTTACGCATGACCTGATAGCTGGACTATATAAAAAGTTTCAGACCATATTGTCGGTGGTGGATAAACCGAAGCCGCATCGTCAGGCGACCCGTGACATCATTAAACACGTCTCGGATGTCATTTGGAACTCGCTGATACGCAGCAGCTATAAGGATCGAGCACATATACAAAATCTGTACAGCTATTTATCGGGCAATAAGTTGGATTGCTTTGGCGTGGCGCTGGCCACCACCGCCGGGTGTCAGCTGCTGGGCTATCGGGATGTGCGGCTGGCCATTTCGGAAGATCATGCGTGGGTGGTGTTTGGCCAGAAGCATGTGGAAAGCATTGAGGTAACCTGGCACGGCAAGGGCAGCGAAGATAAACGCGGTCAGGACGTTGGTGCTGGCATTGATTCTGGCTCCTGGCTGTATCTGGGCGGTCTGGCTGTCGTCTGTGAGCGTGGCATGGAAGTGGCTGCCATTTGTGTGGCATTGAATATCTCGCTCAGTGCGAATAGCGATTGCGTTGAGGTTGCGGAATTGCAACAGCAGCTGCTTTGGCTGCTGTATGATTTGGGCCATCTGAAGCGATATCCCATGGCACTCGGTTTGCTGGGCGAGCTGGAGGAGATCAATCGCACGCATCGCAGCATTAGCTGCGAGCAGCTGTTCCGCGAGGCCATCGAATCCTCACGCACGCATTATCACAACCATCATGTCTATCCGCACATCTTTCAGGGCAACTATTACAATCGCCTGCTCAAGTATCGCGAGGCCTTTGCCGCCTGGGCCAATGCGGCAGATGTAATCCGTTTGTATACGTATCAATGCCGTGACGATGAGGAGATCTACAAGGAGCTGCTGGATATTGCCAACGAGCTGATACCCTATGTTATGAAGACCGAAAGCTCGGGACATTCGGCGCGCAGCATTCTGCGCGATGCAGAGGTCTTTGCCAATCTGTTGCGTTTCTATGATGGCATCTGCCAGTGGGAGGAGGACAGCTTGACGCCCATATTGCATATTGGCTGGGCCAAACCATTGGTTACCAACATTACCAAATTTGATTATGATATACGCTCACAGGTGGTCATCAAGTTGCCCGAAGATGTGGAGGCTGAACAGGCGGCCGCCTTGGAGGCTAAAAAGGCATTGGCCGCGTTAACAATACCTGAACCGTCGTTGAATTTGGAGGGCAACAACAACAATAACAACAACAACAACACTGTTGTTAAGAAAGATGAGGTGAGCTTCGTTATTTAACAAGAACAACTGTCCGAAATCAATTTATCCATTTATTTGCTTATTCACAAGAGCTGCCAAAAACAATCGATTTAATCGAAATGAGTACCCGATTTCGATACTTTTTGGCATTGCTACGATTATCGATCATCGACATTTTTCACAAAACATCGCACAATAGAATTCCGTAACTAATTTAATAAATTTTGAATGCTTTGAATATTTTTATGAACTATGAATTCTGTTTAAGGAAACCCTGTTTTTTCTTTTTTTAGTTAAACTATTTCTATTTCTGAAAACTTTTCATTCCAAATCCTTTTCGATTTTGTATTTCTCTTTTCGAATAAAATAGCAATCGCTTTTTCCTTTTTAAAAATAAGTTTAAATACCTTTCAATTCAATGTCTCCAAAGCAAAACTTCTTAAACTGAATTATTCATCGATATTCTGAATACATAACAGCTAATAATTCCGATTCCAAATGTTTCGTTCGGAGTCGGAAATGGAAAAAACCCCAAATACAGGTTATGTAAATATCGTAACATATTTGTAAACAAAAATAAACTGTTTTTTTTTTTCATGTTTTCGACGCATTGATCAATCGATTTATTCTATACGATTAATCGAAACACCATCGGTTGTTATTTGGTAAAATCGTTCAACGAACTAAAGAATTATTTGGTGATTTTCCACAGAAACTAAAATCGGAGCTGCCCACAACATTGGCGGATTTGACAGCTGCATGCGGCGAGAAGATTCTGAATCCTGATTTCTTGCTTCAGGGTGGCGGTCAACCATTTGCCGAGCAGAAGCAGCAAACAGCTGCGGAGCAGACGCCGTCAAACGATGCTTTGCAGAACAACAACAGCAGTAATAACAACCAGAACAGCGGCAACATGAGCAGCAACAATGCCGACAAGGAGGCTACAACTACAAGCAATGGCGGCACTTTGGCCAAATCGCCGCCCATTGAGGCTACCAGCAACAAAGAGGCGCAGCAGCAGCAGCAGCAACAACAGCAGCAACAGCAACAACTGCAGCAGCAACAACAGCAGCAGCAACAACAGCAGCAGCAGCAGCAACAACAGCAGCAGCAGCAGCAACAGCAGCAGCAACAGCAGCAGCAGCAGCAACAACTGCAGCAGCAACAGCAGCAGCAACAACACCAACAGCAACAACTGCAGCAACAACAGCAGCAGCAACAGCAGCAGCAACAACATGAACACAAAGAAGCTAAATTGGAGGAGAACAGCAGCAACAGCGGCATCAATCAATCGACAAGCAGTTTAGTTGTGGATGATTGGGATCCCTTTGAGATAATGCAAAAGCGTCCAGTGATTACCCTGTTTAGCCTGAAAATGAAAGGATTAAAGGATCTGCTGCTGGCCGAAAAGCTCAACACGCATGCTATCTCACTGCAGGTGACCGCTCAGTCGGTGGCATCGCGCAAAGTGCGCGGCGGTGCAGACAATCGACAACCAGCGACTATATCGGCCACCATAACGGTTGCCTCGACCGAGGGCAGTGTTGGTGGTGCAGGAGGCAATGCAACAAGTGCAGCTTCAGCGGCTGGAGATTCAATTGCAGCGTCACGACCGAAGCGTACAAGACGCGAGTAAATACAGTTAATGACGATCATCCAGTAGTTTGTTGTATGTAATTATATTTATATATAGATATATGTCGTATATCTCGTGCAAAGTTTGCTTCTAAACATAATGAGTAAAGTTCCCGCTGATATCAAAAAAGACGAAGCTTTTGATTTGCTCTCGCTTATCGGTGGAGCTTTTAACTCGTTATGTCTTTGGGCAGCTTTTATCTGTGTGTGTTGGCATTTGCATTAGCACATGTAATTACATTAATCCTTTATTATTATGCGTATATATCAATATTTTTGATGTTCGATGTGTATTTATGTAGTAAGTAAGCGCGAAACAAACCGTTAGAGAACGCTTAGCGTTTTAAAAGAGACACACAAACACTCACACAAACAAAAGGAAGCACACAAAGCTCTCAACTATTTATATAGGCTCTAAAACGCACATAGCGAGTAAACAGCTCGATTAGAGCAATGCGCTCTTTTGAGAGCAATGCGCTCTTCTGAGAGCAATGCGCTCTTCTGAGAGCAATGCGATCTGAGAGCAATGCGCTCTTCTGAGAGCAATGCGCCCTTCTGAGAGTAATGCGCTCTTCTGAGAGCAATGCGCTCTTCTGAGAGCAATGCGCTCTTCTGAGTACAAACCCAAATTCGCGAGTGTTTTACATGCTATGTGCGCAAAGAATCCTTAACGTATTGTAATTGTATTTTAGCCTGTTAACATATTTAATTTTTTTTTTTGTATTTATTACTGCAACTTGTTTTCCCCATAAAACCTAAAACTTGGTATATATATGTTTTTACTTAAGCTCAAGTGTAACTTTATTGGTGCTCTTCTTTAAAATTGAAATATGTATGAAATGGAAATATGATTGATTGGAATGTATGTATATGTATTGTATTTACTACTTAATGCATTTTATGAGGCTAAGCTGTTTAATATTATTTACAGATTGTATACACGTGTATGTAGTTTTAAATCAACTTTAAAGTCTATACATACAAAACAAAATATTTAAACACAACCGCAACATAGAACATTTATTAACGCAACAGAAAACATATTCAATACTTCCTCTCTATATGTGATAAACTGTTTTTCTAGAAAGCTTTCATATACTATGTACTATATACGTACGTAATAATACACTTACCATAAACAAAATATTTATCGAAACTCTTACTCAAACACTAACAATAACACAAATGGGCCGTGCAACTTAAATGGAAGGGACGCGGCATGCACTTTTTAAATATTTGATCAAAAAATATCCATGCTAAACAGTTATTTTATTTATTACATGTTTTTTTTTGTTTTTTTTTTTTTTTTGGCATAGCAGCATTACTCAGTATTATATAAAGATATATATTATTTTAAAAGATTGTAATCAGTTGGACGCAGTTGTGGTATGACATTTTTTAAAGAGGTCAGCGTCAAATTCAAGCAAAATGGAGCTTAAAAACAAATTGTTAATTGATGATAATAAGCATTGCATTTTTTATTTGTGCGTTGTGCGTCTGTGATGAATAATGTATAGAGCAGAAAAAAAGATAATGAAATAGAGACAAAGAAAGCGATTAAGCCCATAAACAAAAAAAAAAAAACAAGAAAATCGGTAAACAAACATAAAACAAAAATCGAACAATAAGTTCAAAATGGTATAAATTAATCAAATGTATGGTGTTTTATTCCTCTATATAAAAGTAGCATATTTAAACAAACGATACAAATCTTTATTAATACAAATCTAGATATATTTTGGCATACAAAATTTTTACAATAAGCGTAAAAAAAAAACAAAAATTTTGGCAAGCAAAAAACCAACTAAGATGAATCAGATGATCAGAAATAGCAACAAACTATGCAACAAAACAAAAATAGCAAGCAATAAATCAAAAGCATACCGCAAACTATTTATTATAAATGTTAACGTTACATTTCAACTGCTCAATATCCCTATTAGCTTGAAAGTCAAATAGTCACAAGTCAAAATGTTATAAAAAAAAACTAAATAAATAAATGCAAAAGGCAATGTCGGATCGAATTTTTCTTCAGGGTGTTATAAGTTAAATTGCTATAACTTGGAGTGGAAGAGAATTTTGATTCATTTAAGTCATTTTCTTGAATTTTTCTTATTAATATTTTTTTTTGGGTTTCTTCACAGACACACCGTTTTAAAATTTACCTAAATATTTTAGCCGTGAATCGCCATCATCTAGAAATGCTGCCCATCCACTGAAGACAATTTGATTTCATAGCTAGTTCTAGCTATTTTTAAGCTTTGATTGCTAGAAAAATTCGAAAATTGCTATTAACTGGAAGTCTAGCTTTTGCAAATATATGTTTAACTATGTTTTGCTACGTTAAATACTTACTTTTCCGAAAATCGGACCAAAATTCGAGACCAAAAAAACAACACTCCGAAAAATTGTATATTTAACAGAAATTTAATTTGTTTTCAAAGATTGCTGGCTTTTGACAGAGAAATGTTAAGCCTCTGTTCGAAAAATGTAAAGCACAACAACGAAATCGCGGAGGATAATTCCAAGAAAAAATTGCCGTTGTTCACTATAATTTTTGCGATTTTTTCGAATAATTATTATTTTTGATGCAGTTCGATTCAAAATAGCGTAAAATGCCATGTGAGTAAAAAAAGTTGTCCTAAAAGGTCGCTTGTTTAGTGGCAAATAAGCAAAAACCGAAAATTCCGAAGGACATGCGCTCACAAACTGCAAAATTATAGCGTAAAAGAGAGCGATTTTAAGTTTTTCGACATAAATCAAAAATAAATGTATATCTTCAAAGCTTTTTTTGATTGACAAGTCAGTTACTTTATCCATGTTTTCCCACCCAAAACCTATATTTCTTTAAAAAAAAAGTTGACATCCAAAGTGTTTAACATTCGTTCAAAGTGTAACGGCAGCTTAGCGTTAATAACATTTCAGTCAATGTTAAGTACTACTGAAGTGCTGGAAAGTATGTTGTTATGTTGAGCATTTCTCAACACTGAATTTAATATCGATAAATCGACACCAGATGAACAAATGACTCGGCATCATTTCGGCATAGCGTCAAATTAATTGCAAATTATTAAACTGAATATCAGAGCTCCAAGCAACAAAAATAAATACGAAGTAATGTCTGCGCCTGATAAAGAAAAAGAGAAGGAGGAGTCCAACCAGAAAAGTGAAGACTTGGGTCTGCTGGAAGAGGATGATGAGTTTGAAGAGTTTCCCGCTGAGGGTAACTATTTTGTTTTTTTTTCTTCCCCCTGCTGCTGCTAATGGCAATTGTTTCATATTGCAGATTTTCGTGTGGCCGATGATGTGGAGGAGCCCAATGTGTGGGAGGACAATTGGGACGATGACAATGTGGAAGATGATTTCAGTCAACAGCTGAAGGCACATTTGGAGAACAAGAAAATGGAAACATGATTTGGCCAACATACGTCGTTCGTATCTAACCACACAAATTATGAGCGTAAACAGTGTAAACATTTAGAAATAAACAAATGGATATATTAAGTCTTAATTATTAATTCTCGTTATTGTGTAGCAACTTAAGACGATGCATTCCCAAAGCTACGTCTATTTGCCGCACCGATTCAAATTTCTCTTGCAAAGCGCTTTTCAATTTTGTGTCTTCCTCAACATGTCCAGCTAGCTGCTCATTTAGTGTTTTTAGTTGCAATATCCTTTCTTGCTGCAGTTGTGCATCCTCTTCGTGTAGCAGTTTGAGTGCCTTGAGCTCTGCGTCGCACTGCTCCAATTGTTGCTTTAACTTCTTTCTGGTGGCCTGGAAATTTCTATGCATCGACTTCAGTATGGCATGCTTATTTTTCATGCGTTCAGTTTGCTTCAGGTTCTCTTTGTATTCGTTCACCACTTCTGGTGGCAGAATTTTCATGATTTTCTCAACTTCATCGTTGCGTAAACTATTGGTTTCAATTACCATGCGACGCTCCTTAAATATTTGCGCCTGCCTTGCCATTTCTTGTTTGTAGCCTTCTGTTTTGGCCACAATCTGTACCATCTCTCTGTGTGTGGAAGATAAGTTATTGTTGTAAAAATGTCCGTATCATTTTTGGGTCTTTACTTACTCTTTAACCCGCTCCATTTCACCCTCCTCCACCAACAGCTGCTTCAAGTGGCTAACTTGATTGCGTGTTTCGGACCGCAGCTCCTCCTGCGCAGCCAAGTCAGCGTGTTTCTGCTTAAGGCCTTTGAGGCATTCGGTTAGCTCTGCCTGCACTGTAAGCAATTCTTCACGCAGCTTCCCAATCTTCGCCTCACACTGTGCTATATCAATCTTCTCCTGCAGTAAACGCTCCTTGCCTTCTTCCAATTCCCGCTGCTTGGCTAAAATGAGTGCGCCTTGGGACTGCCGCTTGTTGTGGCGCTCGTTAATGGGTGCTAAGACGCTTTTCTTGTGCATCTTGTAAAAGCAATAGTAATTATAAAGCACATCAATGGTGGTGTATGTCTTTTTGGAAGCTGCAAGTGAACCTTTATTATTAATATATATTTTATTGGATTCATTTCACATACTTGGCTGTATAATATCAATGAAGGTGTAGGTCTTCGCTGGAAAGGATATTTGCAATATACGCTCCACTTGACGGCACAGCCTCGACAGGAACTGGCGCTTCTCCTTTGATGTTTCGTTGTTGCCTTCGCCTTCAATGTTGTATGGCGGTTCCACACGAAACATAAATGCCCGCAAATAGTGTATCAGCGTACGGGTGAGAAAGACTTCTGTCGGCTGGGATAGGTCATTGAGTGTTACATTTAGGCCCGGGAATAATGAATTGGTTGCATCGCAGACACGCTGCATGGCTTCATTGTTATTGTTGCCCATGTTTTGCTTTTGTTATAATGTTTGTGTTTTGTTTCGAAGCTTGTAAATACGAATGAACGCCAAATCTCCCGCTTTGATATGAAAATAATCGCATACATTTTTAACTCGATATATCGATAATCACTATCGATGACATTTGAGTGCTGTAAAACGCTGTAACTTTATCAGCTGACTTAACGGCTTTTGAAATACAGCTGCCATAGGAACGATGTGCTTAGGCAAATTGTTTGTTTAAAAAAATAAATAAATAAAATTGAACTAATAAAATGAAACAAAACAAAAACAACACAAAATAGAATAGAGAAAACCTAATGAAAGAAACTACATTAAATTAATAAAATAAATAAAAAAAATGTTAAATCCAAAAAATATGCAAAATTGTATAGTTGACTTTAATTAATTTATTGAAAAACAGTATTTCGTATTAACTAGTGCCGTAAATTATAAGACAGACTTGCAGCACAAGTATGGTAAATTAAAAAAAAAAACTCAAAATGACATCCTCCAGCGCTGTGGAAGATGAACAACAACCGACTCGGATTTATCCGATGATGAAGGTATAAAATATTAAAAGAATATACATTTGGCTTTTATGTACATAAATATTTCAACCCCTTCAACCAGAGCGTAAAGTCGAGGTAAAACAAGAGGAAGTTCGTCCTGTGACCCCACGTCCTGCATATACCGACGAGGAGTTGCATCAATTGGTTGAGTATATACAACGTATGACAGTTCTCTATTTGCTGAATGAAGGGGATTGGCATGAGAATCCGCTGGATATCATACGCCGCTGGCTGCTCGAGGTCAATGAACCGCTGCTGACCATTTTCTATGCAGATGATAGAATCACCGCCAGCCTGGGTTTTCCCACCGAGCACGTGGATGACATCAGCTATTTTCTGCGCGATGAACCCAATGAGATATTCACCGTCGATGGCTTCCACGACGAGATTCACTTTGGCACCATTCACAGCGACGTGGACGATTCTTTAATGCATTTACTAGAGCGCTTCTATGCGCCCATATTTCGCAACTTTAAAGATTGGAACGAAAGCATACGTGGTCGATTCTGCGTCAGTTTCGACAAGTTGTTGGCCTTTCTTTTTGCCATTAACTCCAAGATTTGCGGCATTACTGTGCTCTATGTACCCTTTGTACTGCATCAGATTGGCGGCGATGAAATTGTCTGTGATAGAGCCCTGTTCAAGAATCTGGAGAGCATTGCCGTCTACTGGATAACCCAAATTCGCACATTGCTAAGCGATCGAACGCTGATGGTGCCAAATGATTTGGCCACAGTGCAAGATGAGTTCGAGTTCTGGGAGTATCGCTGTAAGCACTCAAACAAGCTAATTACAAGTACCTATTATATATTTAATACGAATCACAAATATAACTTGGTATCTAGTATTATTAAAAATACGAAATGCTCCTTTTGGAATTTCAATTTTTATTATTTTAAGTTTTAAACATTGCTTGCCAACAACAAAATCTTATTTCAACAAAAAAAACAAGTAAGAAGACTCTAGTCGAGTGTGCCCGACTACGAGACTCCCTGCTCCCAACTTGCATTTCAAGCAGTTCAGCGGCAACAAAAGCATGCAGCTTACTCAACTTGCACAGTGCATGTCAAACTGTTGTTTCTGCCTGCTGAGATAGGGGTAATAGATTCTTCCATAACTTTTGTGCTATTTATCCGATCGTGTTGAAATTTACACATCCGAAAGACATTGATTAAACATACATGTGTACCAAAAATTAAAGCTCTATCTTTAAAATTGTAGCCGTGGGAGTCTTCTGCGATTTGCAGGGGTGCGAGGGGGTGCATCCGAAATTTGAAATAAACTTGATCTGCGTATGGTATACACGAACCTACATGCCAAGTTTGGTGTCTCTAGCTTTTGTAGTCTCCGAGATCTGTGTGTTCATACGGACAGACGGACATGGCTAGATCGTCACGGCTGTTGATGCTGATCAAGAATATATATAGTTTATATAGTCGGAAATGCTTCCTTCTGCCTGTTACACACATTTGCAGTACTTTATAACTCCCTTTTTCCCATTTTTAATGGGAACAGGGAGTAAAAAAAACAAAAAGTAAAAGAGGAGAACTTGACACTTTGTCTGCCTATGGAAATGTTAAGAAATGAAGAAAGAAATGTTATCTTCGGAGTGCCGAAGATATGTACTATATACCAATGCAGAAAAGATTCAGAGTTTCCGCACATCAGGCAACACTTTTCCCCTGACATGATTTGGCCAACATACGTCGTTCGTATCTAACCACACAAATTATGAGCGTAAACAGTGTAAACATTTAGAAATAAACAAATGGATATATTAGGTCTTAATTATTAATTCTCGTTATTGTTAAGCAACTTAGGAAGATGCATTCCCAAAGCTACGTCTATTTGCCGCACCGCATCAAATTCCTCTTGCAAAGCGCTTTTCAATTTTGTGTCTTCCTCAACATGTCCAGCTAGCTGCTCATTTAGTGTTTTTAGTTGCAATATCCTTTCTTGCTGCAGTTGTGCATCCTCTTCGTGTTGCAGTTTGAGTGCCTTGAGCTCTGCGTCGCACTGCTCCAATTGTTGCTTTAACTTCTCTCTGGTGGCCTGGAAATTTCTATGCATCGACTTCAGTATGGCATGCTTATTTTTCATGCGTTCAGTTTGCTTCAGGTTCTCTTTGTATTCGTTCACCACTTCTGGTGGCAGAATTTTCATGATTTTCTCAACTTCATCGTTGCGTAAACTATTGGTTTCAATTACCATGCGACGTTCCTTAAATATTTGCGCCTGCCTTGCCATTTCTTGTTTGTAGCCTTCTGTTTTGGCCACAATCTGTACCATCTCTCTGTGTGTGGAAGATAAGTTATTGTTGTAAAAATGTCCGTATCATTTTTGGGTCTTTACTTACTCTTTAACCCGCTCCATTTCACTCTCCTCCACCAACAGCTGCTTCAAGTGGCTAACTTGATTGCGTGTTTCGGACAGCAGCTCCTCCTGCGCAGCCAAGTCAGCGTGTTTCTGCTTAAGGCCTTTGAGGCATTCGGTTAGCTCTGCCTGCACTGTAAGCAATTCTTCACGCAGCTTCCCAATCTTCGTCTCACACTGTGCTATATCAATCTTCTCCTGCAGTAAACGCTCCTTGCCTTCTTCCAATTCCCGCTGCTTGGCTAAAATGAGTACGCCTTGGGACTGCCGCTTGTTGTGGCGCTCGTTAATGGGTGCTAAGACGCTTTTCTTGTGCATCTTGTAAAAGCAATAGTAATTATAAAGCACATCAATGGTGGTGTATGTCTTTTTGGAAGCTGCAAGTGAACCTTTATTATTAATATATATTTTATTGGATTCATTTCACATACTTGGCTGTATAATATCAATGAAGGTGTAGGTCTTCGCTGGAAAGGATATTTGCAATATACGCTCCACTTGACGGCACAGCCTCGACAGGAACTGGCGCTTCTCCTTTGATGTTTCGTTGTTGCCTTCGCCTTCAATGTTGTATGGCGGTTCCACACGAAACATAAATGCCCGCAAATAGTGTATCAGCGTACGGGTGAGAAAGACTTCTGTCGGCTGGGATAGGTCATTGAGTGTTACATTTAGGCCCGGGAATAATGAATTGGTTGCATCGCAGACACGCTGCATGGCTTCATTGTTATTGTTGCCCATGTTTTGCTTTTGTTATAATGTTTGTGTTTTGTTTCGAAGCTTGTAATTACGAATGAACGCCAAATCTCCCGCTTTGATATGAAAATAATCGCATACATTTTTAACTCGATATATCGATAATCACTATCGATGACATTTGAGTGCTGTAAAACGCTGTAACTTTATCAGCTGACTTAACGGCTTTTGAAATACAGCTGCCATGGGAACGATGTGCTTAGGCAAATTGTTTGTTTAAAAAAATAAATAAATAAAATTGAACTAATAAAATGAAACAAAACAAAAACAACACAAAATAGAATAGAGAAAACCTAATGAAAGAAACTACATTAAATTAATAAAATAATTAAATAAAAAAAAAAAATGTTAAATCCAAAAAATATGCAAAATTGTATAGTTGACTTTAATTAATTTATTGAAAAACAGTATTTCGTATTAACTAGTGCCGTAAATTATAAGACAGACTTGCAGCACAAGTATGGTAAATTAAAAAAAAAAACTCAAAATGACATCCTCCAGCGCTGTGGAAGATGAACAACTAACCGACTCGGATTTATCCGATGATGAAGGTATAAAATATTAAAAGAATATACATTTGGCTTTTATGTACATAAATATTTCAACCCCTTCAACCAGAGCGTAAAGTCGAGGTAAAACAAGAGGAAGTTCGTCCTGTGACCCCACGTCCTGCATATACCGACGAGGAGTTGCATCAATTGGTTGAGTATATACAACGTATGACAGTTCTCTATTTGCTGAATGAAGGGGATTGGCATGAGAATCCGCTGGATATCATACGCCGCTGGCTGCTCGAGGTCAATGAACCGCTGCTGACCATTTTCTATGCAGATGATAGAATCACCGCCAGCCTGGGTTTTCCCACCGAGCACGTGGATGACATCAGCTATTTTCTGCGCGATGAACCCAATGAGATATTCACCGTCGATGGCTTCCACGACGAGATTCACTTTGGCACCATTCACAGCGACGTGGACGATTCTTTAATGCATTTACTAGAGCGCTTCTATGCGCCCATATTTCGCAACTTTAAAGATTGGAACGAAAGCATACGTGGTCGATTCTGCGTCAGTTTCGACAAGTTGTTGGCCTTTCTTTTTGCCATTAACTCCAAGATTTGCGGCATTACTGTGCTCTATGTACCCTTTGTACTGCATCAGATTGGCGGCGATGAAATTGTCTGTGATAGAGCCCTGTTCAAGAATCTGGAGAGCATTGCCGTCTACTGGACAACCCAAATTCGCACATTGCTAAGCGATCGAACGCTGATGGTGCCAAATGATTTGGCCACAGTGCAAGATGAGTTCGAGTTCTGGGAGTATCGCTGTAAGCACTCAAACAAGCTAATTACAAGTACCTATTATATATTTAATACGAATCACAAATATAACTTGGTATCTAGTATTATTAAAAATACGAAATGCTCCTTTTGGAATTTCAATTTTTATTATTTTAAGTTTTAAACATTGCTTGCCAACAACAAAATCTTATTTCAACAAAAAAAACAAGTAAGAAGACTCTAGTCGAGTGTGCCCGACTACGAGACTCCCTGCTCCCAACTTGCATTTCAAGCAGTTCAGCGGCAACAAAAGCATGCAGCTTACTCAACTTGCACAGTGCATGTCAAACTGTTGTTTCTGCCTGCTGAGATAGGGGTAATAGATTCTTCCATAACTTTTGTGCTATTTATCCGATCGTGTTGAAATTTACACATCCGAAAGACATTGATTAAACATACATGTGTACCAAAAATTAAAGCTCTATCTTTAAAATTGTAGCCGTGGGAGTCTTCTGCGATTTGCAGGGGTGCGAGGGGGTGCATCCGAAATTTGAAATAAACTTGATCTGCGTATGGTATACACGAACCTACATGCCAAGTTTGGTGTCTCTAGCTTTTGTAGTCTCCGAGATCTGTGTGTTCATACGGACAGACGGACATGGCTAGATCGTCACGGCTGTTGATGCTGATCAAGAATATATATAGTTTATATAGTCGGAAATGCTTCCTTCTGCCTGTTACACACATTTGCAGTACTTTATAACTCCCTTTTTCCCATTTTTAATGGGAACAGGGAGTAAAAAAAACAAAAAGTAAAAGAGGAGAACTTGACACTTTGTCTGCCTATGGAAATGTTAAGAAATGAAGAAAGAAATGTTATCTTCGGAGTGCCGAAGATATGTACTATATACCAATGCAGAAAAGATTCAGAGTTTCCGCACATCAGGCAACACTTTTCCCCTGACATGATTTGGCCTACATACGTCGTTCGTATCTAACCACACAAATTATGAGCGTAAACAGTGTAAACATTTAGAAATAAACAAATGGATATATTAGGTCTTAATTATTAATTCTCGTTATTGTGTAGCAACTTAGGAAGATGCATTCCCAAAGCTACGTCTATTTGCCGCACCGCATCAAATTCCTCTTGCAAAGCGCTTTTCAATTTTGTGTCTTCCTCAACATGTCCAGCTAGCTGCTCATTTAGTGTTTTTAGTTGCAATATCCTTTCTTGCTGCAGTTGTGCATCCTCTTCGTGTTGCAGTTTGAGTGCCTTGAGCTCTGCGTCGCACTGCTCCAATTGTTGCTTTAACTTCTCTCGGGTGGCCTGGAAATTTCTATGCATCGACTTCATTATGGCATGCTTATTTTTCATGCGTTCAGTTTGCTTCAGGTTCTCTTTGTATTCGTTCACCACTTCTGGTGGCAGAATTTTCATGATTTTCTCAACTTCATCGTTGCGTAAACTATTGGTTTCAATTACCATGCGACGCTCCTTAAATATTTGCGCCTGCCTTGCCATTTCTTGTTTGTAGCCTTCTGTTTTGGCCACAATCTGTACCATCTCTCTGTGTGTGGAAGATAAGTTATTGTTGTAAAAATGTCCGTATCATTTTTGGGTCTTTACTTACTCTTTAACCCGCTCCATTTCACTCTCCTCCACCAACAGCTGCTTCAAGTGGCTAACTTGATTGCGTGTTTCGGACCGCAGCTCCTCCTGCGCAGCCAAGTCAGCGTGTTTCTGCTTAAGGCCTTTGAGGCATTCGGTTAGCTCTGCCTGCACTGTAAGCAATTCTTCACGCAGCTTCCCAATCTTCGTCTCACACTGTGCTATATCAATCTTCTCCTGCAGTAAACGCTCCTTGCCTTCTTCCAATTCCCGCTGCTTGGCTAAAATGAGTGCGCCTTGGGACTGCCGCTTGTTGTGGCGCTCGTTAATGGGTGCTAAGACGCTTTTCTTGTGCATCTTGTAAAAGCAATAGTAATTATAAAGCACATCAATGGTGGTGTATGTCTTTTTGGAAGCTGCAAGTGAACCTTTATTATTAATATATATTTTATTGGATTCATTTCACATACTTGGCTGTATAATATCAATGAAGGTGTAGGTCTTCGCTGGAAAGGATATTTGCAATATACGCTCCACTTGACGGCACAGCCTCGACAGGAACTGGCGCTTCTCCTTTGATGTTTCGTTGTTGCCTTCGCCTTCAATGTTGTATGGCGGTTCCACACGAAACATAAATGCCCGCAAATAGTGTATCAGCGTACGGGTGAGAAAGACTTCTGTCGGCTGGGATAGGTCATTGAGTGTTACATTTAGGCCCGGGAATAATGAATTGGTTGCATCGCAGACACGCTGCATGGCTTCATTGTTATTGTTGCCCATGTTTTGCTTTTGTTATAATGTTTGTGTTTTGTTTCGAAGCTTGTAAATACGAATGAACGCCAAATCTCCCGCTTTGATATGAAAATAATCGCATACATTTTTAACTCGATATATCGATAATCACTATCGATGACATTTGAGTGCTGTAAAACGCTGTAACTTTATCAGCTGACTTAACGGCTTTTGAAATACAGCTGCCATAGGAACGATGTGCTTAGGCAAATTGTTTGTTTAAAAAAATAAATAAATAAAATTGAACTAATAAAATGAAACAAAACAAAAACAACACAAAATAGAATAGAGAAAACCTAATGAAAGAAACTACATTAAATTAATAAAATAAATAAAAAAAATGTTAAATCCAAAAAATATGCAAAATTGTATAGTTGACTTTAATTAATTTATTGAAAAACAGTATTTCGTATTAACTAGTGCCGTAAATTATAAGACAGACTTGCAGCACAAGTATGGTAAATTAAAAAAAAAAACTCAAAATGACATCCTCCAGCGCTGTGGAAGATGAACAACTAACCGACTCGGATTTATCCGATGATGAAGGTATAAAATATTAAAAGAATATACATTTGGCTTTTATGTACATAAATATTTCAACCCCTTCAACCAGAGCGTAAAGTCGAGGTAAAACAAGAGGAAGTTCGTCCTGTGACCCCACGTCCTGCATATACCGACGAGGAGTTGCATCAATTGGTTGAGTATATACAACGTATGACAGTTCTCTATTTGCTGAATGAAGGGGATTGGCATGAGAATCCGCTGGATATCATACGCCGCTGGCTGCTCGAGGTCAATGAACCGCTGCTGACCATTTTCTATGCAGATGATAGAATCACCGCCAGCCTGGGTTTTCCCACCGAGCACGTGGATGACATCAGCTATTTTCTGCGCGATGAACCCAATGAGATATTCACCGTCGATGGCTTCCACGACGAGATTCACTTTGGCACCATTCACAGCGACGTGGACGATTCTTTAATGCATTTACTAGAGCGCTTCTATGCGCCCATATTTCGCAACTTTAAAGATTGGAACGAAAGCATACGTGGTCGATTCTGCGTCAGTTTCGACAAGTTGTTGGCCTTTCTTTTTGCCATTAACTCCAAGATTTGCGGCATTACTGTGCTCTATGTACCCTTTGTACTGCATCAGATTGGCGGCGATGAAATTGTCTGTGATAGAGCCCTGTTCAAGAATCTGGAGAGCATTGCCGTCTACTGGACAACCCAAATTCGCACATTGCTAAGCGATCGAACGCTGATGGTGCCAAATGATTTGGCCACAGTGCAAGATGAGTTCGAGTTCTGGGAGTATCGCTGTAAGCACTCAAACAAGCTAATTACAAGTACCTATTATATATTTAATACGAATCACAAATATAACTTGGTATCTAGTATTATTAAAAATACGAAATGCTCCTTTTGGAATTTCAATTTTTATTATTTTAAGTTTTAAACATTGCTTGCCAACAACAAAATCTTATTTCAACAAAAAAAACAAGTAAGAAGACTCTAGTCGAGTGTGCCCGACTACGAGACTCCCTGCTCCCAACTTGCATTTCAAGCAGTTCAGCGGCAACAAAAGCATGCAGCTTACTCAACTTGCACAGTGCATGTCAAACTGTTGTTTCTGCCTGCTGAGATAGGGGTAATAGATTCTTCCATAACTTTTGTGCTATTTATCCGATCGTGTTGAAATTTACACATCCGAAAGACATTGATTAAACATACATGTGTACCAAAAATTAAAGCTCTATCTTTAAAATTGTAGCCGTGGGAGTCTTCTGCGATTTGCAGGGGTGCGAGGGGGTGCATCCGAAATTTGAAATAAACTTGATCTGCGTATGGTATACACGAACCTACATGCCAAGTTTGGTGTCTCTAGCTTTTGTAGTCTCCGAGATCTGTGTGTTCATACGGACAGACGGACATGGCTAGATCGTCACGGCTGTTGATGCTGATCAAGAATATATATAGTTTATATAGTCGGAAATGCTTCCTTCTGCCTGTTACACACATTTGCAGTACTTTATAACTCCCTTTTTCCCATTTTTAATGGGAACAGGGAGTAAAAAAAACAAAAAGTAAAAGAGGAGAACTTGACACTTTGTCTGCCTATGGAAATGTTAAGAAATGAAGAAAGAAATGTTATCTTCGGAGTGCCGAAGATATGTACTATATACCAATGCAGAAAAGATTCAGAGTTTCCGCACATCAGGCAACACTTTTCCCCTGACATGATTTGGCCAACATACGTCGTTCGTATCTAACCACACAAATTATGAGCGTAAACAGTGTAAACATTTAGAAATAAACAAATGGATATATTAGGTCTTAATTATTAATTCTCGTTATTGTGTAGCAACTTAGGAAGATGCATTCCCAAAGCTACGTCTATTTGCCGCACCGCATCAAATTCCTCTTGCAAAGCGCTTTTCAATTTTGTGTCTTCCTCAACATGTCCAGCTAGCTGCTCATTTAGTGTTTTTAGTTGCAATATCCTTTCTTGCTGCAGTTGTGCATCCTCTTCGTGTTGCAGTTTGAGTGCCTTGAGCTCTGCGTCGCACTGCTCCAATTGTTGCTTTAACTTCTCTCTGGTGGCCTGGAAATTTCTATGCATCGACTTCAGTATGGCATGCTTATTTTTCATGCGTTCAGTTTGCTTCAGGTTCTCTTTGTATTCGTTCACCACTTCTGGTGGCAGAATTTTCATGATTTTCTCAACTTCATTGTTGCGTAAACTATTGGTTTCAATTACCATGCGACGCTTCTTAAATATTTGCGCCTGCCTTGCCATTTCTTGTTTGTAGCCTTCTGTTTTGGCCACAATCTGTACCATCTCTCTGTGTGTGGAAGATAAGTTATTGTTGTAAAAATGTCCGTATCATTTTTGGGTCTTTACTTACTCTTTAACCCGCTCCATTTCACTCTCCTCCACCAACAGCTGCTTCAAGTGGCTAACTTGATTGCGTGTTTCGGACCGCAGCTCCTCCTGCGCAGCCAAGTCAGCGTGTTTCTGCTTAAGGCCTTTGAGGCATTCGGTTAGCTCTGCCTGCACTGTAAGCAATTCTTCACGCAGCTTCCCAATCTTCGTCTCACACTGTGCTATATCAATCTTCTCCTGCAGTAAACGCTCCTTGCCTTCTTCCAATTCCCGCTGCTTGGCTAAAATGAGTGCGCCTTGGGACTGCCGCTTGTTGTGGCGCTCGTTAATGGGTGCTAAGACGCTTTTCTTGTGCATCTTGTAAAAGCAATAGTGATTAAAAAGCACATCAATGGTGGTGTATGTCTTTTTGGAAGCTGCAAGTGAACCTTTATTATTAATATAAATTTTATTGGATTCATTTTACATACTTGGCTGTATAATATCAATGAAGGTGTAGGTCTTCGCTGGAAAGGATATTTGCCATATACGCTCCACTTGACGGCACAGCCTCGACAGGAACTGGCGCTTCTCCTTTGATGTTTCGTTGTTGCCTTCGCCTTCAATGTTGTATGGCGGTTCCACACGAAACATAAATGCCCGCAAATAGTGTATCAGCGTACGGGTGAGAAAGACTTCTGTCGGCTGGGATAGGTCATTGAGTGTTACATTTAGGCCCGGGAATAATGAATTGGTTGCATCGCAGACACGCTGAATGGCTTCATTGTTATTCTTGCCCATGTTTCGCTTTTGCTATAATGTTTTTGTTTTGTTTCGAAGCTTGTAAATACGAATGAACGCCAAATCTCCCGCTTTGATATGAAAATAATCGCATACATTTTTAACTCGATATATCGTAATCACTATCGATGACATTTGAGTGCTGTAAAACGCTGTAACTTTATCAGCTGACTTAACGGCTTTTGAAATACAGCTGCCATAGGAACGATGTGCTTAGGCAAATTGTTTGTTTAAAAAAATAAATAAATAAAATTGAACTAATAAAATGAAACAAAACAAAAACAACACAAAATAGAATAGAGAAAACCTAATGAAAGAAACTACATTAAATTAATAAAATAATTAAATAAAAAAAAAAAATGTTAAATCCAAAAAATATGCAAAATTGTATAGTTGACTTTAATTAATTTATTGAAAAACAGTATTTCGTATTAACTAGTGCCGTAAATTATAAGACAGACTTGCAGCACAAGTATGGTAAATTAAAAAAAAAAACTCAAAATGACATCCTCCAGCGCTGTGGAAGATGAACAACTAACCGACTCGGATTTATCCGATGATGAAGGTATAAAATATTAAAAGAATATACATTTGGCTTTTATGTACATAAATATTTCAACCCCTTCAACCAGAGCGTAAAGTCGAGGTAAAACAAGAGGAAGTTCGTCCTGTGACCCCACGTCCTGCATATACCGACGAGGAGTTGCATCAATTGGTTGAGTATATGCAACGTATGACAGTTCTCTATTTGCTGAATAAAGGGGATTGGCATGAGAAACCGCTGGATATCATACGCCGCTGGCTGCTCGAGGTCAATGAACCGCTGCTGACCATTTTCTATGCAGATGATAGAATCACCGCCAGCCTGGGTTTTCCCACCGAGCACGTGGATGACATCAGCTATTTTCTGCGCGATGAACCCAATGAGATATTCACCGTCGATGGCTTCCACGACGAGATTCACTTTGGCACCATTCACAGCGACGTGGACGGTTCTTTAATGCATTTACAAGAGCGCTTCTATGCGCCCATATTTCGCAACTTTAAAGATTGGAACGAAAGCATACGTGGTCGATTCTGCGTCAGTTTCGACAAGTTGTTGGCCTTTCTTTTTGCCATTAACTCCAAGATTTGCGGCATTACTGTGCTCTATGTACCCTTTGTACTGCATCAGATTGGCGGCGATGAAATTGTCTGTGATAGAGCCCTGTTCAAGAATCTGGAGAGCATTGCCGTCTACTGGATAACCCAAATTCGCACATTGCTAAGCGATCGAACGCTGATGGTGCCAAATGATTTGGCCACAGTGCAAGATGAGTTCGAGTTCTGGGAGTATCGCTGTAAGCACTCAAACAAGCTAATTACAAGTACCTATTATATATTTAATACGAATCACAAATATAACTTGGTATCTAGTATTATTAAAAATACGAAATGCTCCTTTTGGAATTTCAATTTTTATTATTTTAAGTTTTAAACATTGCTTGCCAACAACAAAATCTTATTTCAACAAAAAAAACAAGTAAGAAGACTCTAGTCGAGTGTGCCCGACTACGAGACTCCCTGCTCCCAACTTGCATTTCAAGCAGTTCAGCGGCAACAAAAGCATGCAGCTTACTCAACTTGCACAGTGCATGTCAAACTGTTGTTTCTGCCTGCTGAGATAGGGGTAATAGATTCTTCCATAACTTTTGTGCTATTTATCCGATCGTGTTGAAATTTACACATCCGAAAGACATTGATTGAACATACATGTGTACCAAAAATTAAAGCTCTATCTTTAAAATTGTGGCCGTGGGAGTTTCTGCGATTTGCGGGGGTGCGAGGGGGTGCATCCGAAATTTGAAATAAACTTGATCTGCGTATGGTATACACGAACCTACATGCCAAGTTTGGTGTCTCTAGCTTTTGTAGTCTCCGAGATCTGTGTGTTCATACGGACAGACAGACAGACAGACGGACATGGCTAGATCGCCACGGCTGTTGATGCTGATCAAGAATATATATAGTTTATATAGTCGGAAATGCTTCCTTCTGCCTGTTACACACATTTGCAGTACTTTATAACTCCCTTTTTCCCATTTTTAATGGGAACAGGGAGTAACAAAAACAAAAGGTAAAAGAGGAGAACTTGACACTTTGTCTGCCTATGGAAATGTTAAGAAATGAAGAAAGAAATGTTATCTTCGGAGTGCCGAAGATATGTACTATATACCAATGCAGAAAAGATTCAGAGTTTCCGCACATCAGGCAACACTTTTCCCCTGACATGATTTGGCCAACATACGTCGTTCGTATCTAACCACACAAATTATGAGCGTAAACAGTGTAAACATTTAGAAATAAACAAATGGATATATTAGGTCTTAATTATTAATTCTCGTTATTGTGTAGCAACTTAGGAAGATGCATTCCCAAAGCTACGTCTATTTGCCGCACCGCATCAAATTCCTCTTGCAAAGCGCTTTTCAATTTTGTGTCTTCCTCAACATGTCCAGCTAGCTGCTCATTTAGTGTTTTTAGTTGCAATATCCTTTCTTGCTGCAGTTGTGCATCCTCTTCGTGTTGCAGTTTGAGTGCCTTGAGCTCTGCGTCGCACTGCTCCAATTGTTGCTTTAACTTCTCTCTGGTGGCCTGGAAATTTCTATGCATCGACTTCATTATGGCATGCTTATTTTTCATGCGTTCAGTTTGCTTCAGGTTCTCTTTGTATTCGTTCACCACTTCTGGTGGCAGAATTTTCATGATTTTCTCAACTTCATCGTTGCGTAAACTATTGGTTTCAATTACCATGCGACGCTTCTTAAATATTTGCGCCTGCCTTGCCATTTCTTGTTTGTAGCCTTCTGTTTTGGCCACAATCTGTACCATCTCTCTGTGTGTGGAAGATAAGTTATTGTTGTAAAAATGTCCGTATCATTTTTGGGTCTTTACTTACTCTTTAACCCGCTCCATTTCACTCTCCTCCACCAACAGCTGCTTCAAGTGGCTAACTTGATTGCGTGTTTCGGACCGCAGCTCCTCCTGCGCAGCCAAGTCAGCGTGTTTCTGCTTAAGGCCTTTGAGGCATTCGGTTAGCTCTGCCTGCACTGTAAGCAATTCTTCACGCAGCTTCCCAATCTTCGTCTCACACTGTGCTATATCAATCTTCTCCTGCAGTAAACGCTCCTTGCCTTCTTCCAATTCCCGCTGCTTGGCTAAAATGAGTGCGCCTTGGGACTGCCGCTTGTTGTGGCGCTCGTTAATGGGTGCTAAGACGCTTTTCTTGTGCATCTTGTAAAAGCAATAGTGATTAAAAAGCACATCAATGGTGGTGTATGTCTTTTTGGAAGCTGCAAGTGAACCTTTATTATTAATATAAATTTTATTGGATTCATTTTACATACTTGGCTGTATAATATCAATGAAGGTGTAGGTCTTCGCTGGAAAGGATATTTGCCATATACGCTCCACTTGACGGCACAGCCTCGACAGGAACTGGCGCTTCTCCTTTGATGTTTCGCTGTTGCCTTCGCCTTCAATGTTGTATGGCGGTTCCACACGAAACATAAATGCCCGCAAATAGTGTATCAGCGTACGGGTGAGAAAGACTTCTGTCGGCTGGGATAGGTCATTGAGTGTTACATTTAGGCCCGGGAATAATGAATTGGTTGCATCGCAGACACGCTGAATGGCTTCATTGTTATTCTTGCCCATGTTTCGCTTTTGCTATAATGTTTTTGTTTTGTTTCGAAGCTTGTAAATACGAATGAACGCCAAATCTCCCGCTTTGATATGAAAATAATCGCATACATTTTTAACTCGATATATCGTAATCACTATCGATGACATTTGAGTGTTGTAAAACGCTGTAACTTTATCAGCTGACTTAACGGCTTTTGAAATACAGCTGCCATAGGAACGATGTGCTTAGGCAAATTGTTTGTTTAAAAAAATAAATAAATAAAATTGAACTAATAAAATGAAACAAAACAAAAACAACACAAAATAGAATAGAGAAAACCTAATGAAAGAAACTACATTAAATTAATAAAATAATTAAATAAAAAAAAAAAATGTTAAATCCAAAAAATATGCAAAATTGTATAGTTGACTTTAATTAATTTATTGAAAAACAGTATTTCGTATTAACTAGTGCCGTAAATTATAAGACAGACTTGCAGCACAAGTATGGTAAATTAAAAAAAAAAACTCAAAATGACATCCTCCAGCGCTGTGGAAGATGAACAACTAACCGACTCGGATTTATCCGATGATGAAGGTATAAAATATTAAAAGAATATACATTTGGCTTTTATGTACATAAATATTTCAACCCCTTCAACCAGAGCGTAAAGTCGAGGTAAAACAAGAGGAAGTTCGTCCTGTGACCCCACGTCCTGCATATACCGACGAGGAGTTGCATCAATTGGTTGAGTATATGCAACGTATGACAGTTCTCTATTTGCTGAATAAAGGGGATTGGCATGAGAAACCGCTGGATATCATACGCCGCTGGCTGCTCGAGGTCAATGAACCGCTGCTGACCATTTTCTATGCAGATGATAGAATCACCGCCAGCCTGGGTTTTCCCACCGAGCACGTGGATGACATCAGCTATTTTCTGCGCGATGAACCCAATGAGATATTCACCGTCGATGGCTTCCACGACGAGATTCACTTTGGCACCATTCACAGCGACGTGGACGGTTCTTTAATGCATTTACAAGAGCGCTTCTATGCGCCCATATTTCGCAACTTTAAAGATTGGAACGAAAGCATACGTGGTCGATTCTGCGTCAGTTTCGACAAGTTGTTGGCCTTTCTTTTTGCCATTAACTCCAAGATTTGCGGCATTACTGTGCTCTATGTACCCTTTGTACTGCATCAGATTGGCGGCGATGAAATTGTCTGTGATAGAGCCCTGTTCAAGAATCTGGAGAGCATTGCCGTCTACTGGACAACCCAAATTCGCACATTGCTAAGCGATCGAACGCTGATGGTGCCAAATGATTTGGCCACAGTGCAAGATGAGTTCGAGTTCTGGGAGTATCGCTGTAAGCACTCAAACAAGCTAATTACAAGTACCTATTATATATTTAATACGAATCACAAATATAACTTGGTATCTAGTATTATTAAAAATACGAAATGCTCCTTTTGGAATTTCAATTTTTATTATTTTAAGTTTTAAACATTGCTTGCCAACAACAAAATCTTATTTCAACAAAAAAAACAAGTAAGAAGACTCTAGTCGAGTGTGCCCGACTACGAGACTCCCTGCTCCCAACTTGCATTTCAAGCAGTTCAGCGGCAACAAAAGCATGCAGCTTACTCAACTTGCACAGTGCATGTCAAACTGTTGTGTCTGCCTGCTGAGATAGGGGTAATAGATTCTTCCATAACTTTTGTGCTATTTATCCGATCGTGTTGAAATTTACACATCCGAAAGACATTGATTGAACATACATGTGTACCAAAAATTAAAGCTCTATCTTTAAAATTGTGGCCGTGGGAGTTTCTGCGATTTGCGGGGGTGCGAGGGGGTGCATCCGAAATTTGAAATAAACTTGATCTGCGTATGGTATACACGAACCTACATGCCAAGTTTGGTGTCTCTAGCTTTTGTAGTCTCCGAGATCTGTGTGTTCATACGGACAGACAGACAGACAGACGGACATGGCTAGATCGTCACGGCTGTTGATGCTGATCAAGAATATATATAGTTTATATAGTCGGAAATGCTTCCTTCTGCCTGTTACACACATTTGCAGTACTTTATAACTCCCTTTTTCCCATTTTTAATGGGAACAGGGAGTAACAAAAACAAAAGGTAAAAGAGGAGAACTTGACACTTTGTCTGCCTATGGAAATGTTAAGAAATGAAGAAAGAAATGTTATCTTCGGAGTGCCGAAGATATGTACTATATACCAATGCAGAAAAGATTCAGAGTTTCCGCACATCAGGCAACACTTTTCCCCTGACATGATTTGGCCAACATACGTCGTTCGTATCTAACCACACAAATTATGAGCGTAAACAGTGTAAACATTTATAAATAAACAAATGGATATATTAGGTCTTAATTATTAATTCTCGTTATTGTGTAGCAACTTAGGAAGATGCATTCCCAAAGCTACGTCTATTTGCCGCACCGCATCAAATTCCTCTTGCAAAGCGCTTTTCAATTTTGTGTCTTCCTCAACATGTCCAGCTAGCTGCTCATTTAGTGTTTTTAGTTGCAATATCCTTTCTTGCTGCAGTTGTGCATCCTCTTCGTGTTGCAGTTTGAGTGCCTTGAGCTCTGCGTCGCACTGCTCCAATTGTTGCTTTAACTTCTCTCTGGTGGCCTGGAAATTTCTATGCATCGACTTCATTATGGCATGCTTATTTTTCATGCGTTCAGTTTGCTTCAGGTTCTCTTTGTATTCGTTCACCACTTCTGGTGGCAGAATTTTCATGATTTTCTCAACTTCATCGTTGCGTAAACTATTGGTTTCAATTACCATGCGATGCTTCTTAAATATTTGCGCCTGCCTTGCCATTTCTTGTTTGTAGCCTTCTGTTTTGGCCACAATCTGTACCATCTCTCTGTGTGTGGAAGATAAGTTATTGTTGTAAAAATGTCCGTATCATTTTTGGGTCTTTACTTACTCTTTAACCCGCTCCATTTCACTCTCCTCCACCAACAGCTGCTTCAAGTGGCTAACTTGATTGCGTGTTTCGGACCGCAGCTCCTCCTGCGCAGCCAAGTCAGCGTGTTTCTGCTTAAGGCCTTTGAGGCATTCGGTTAGCTCTGCCTGCACTGTAAGCAATTCTTCACGCAGCTTCCCAATCTTCGTCTCACACTGTGCTATATCAATCTTCTCCTGCAGTAAACGCTCCTTGCCTTCTTCCAATTCCCGCTGCTTGGCTAAAATGAGTGCGCCTTGGGACTGCCGCTTGTTGTGGCGCTCGTTAATGGGTGCTAAGACGCTTTTCTTGTGCATCTTGTAAAAGCAATAGTGATTAAAAAGCACATCAATGGTGGTGTATGTCTTTTTGGAAGCTGCAAGTGAACCTTTATTATTAATATAAATTTTATTGGATTCATTTTACATACTTGGCTGTATAATATCAATGAAGGTGTAGGTCTTCGCTGGAAAGGATATTTGCCATATACGCTCCACTTGACGGCACAGCCTCGACAGGAACTGGCGCTTCTCCTTTGATGTTTCGCTGTTGCCTTCGCCTTCAATGTTGTATGGCGGTTCCACACGAAACATAAATGCCCGCAAATAGTGTATCAGCGTACGGGTGAGAAAGACTTCTGTCGGCTGGGATAGGTCATTGAGTGTTACATTTAGGCCCGGGAATAATGAATTGGTTGCATCGCAGACACGCTGAATGGCTTCATTGTTATTCTTGCCCATGTTTCGCTTTTGCTATAATGTTTTTGTTTTGTTTCGAAGCTTGTAAATACGAATGAACGCCAAATCTCCCGCTTTGATATGAAAATAATCGCATACATTTTTAACTCGATATATCGATAATCACTATCGATGACATTTGAGTGTTGTAAAACGCTGTAACTTTATCAGCTGACTTAACGGCTTTTGAAATACAGCTGCCATAGGAACGATGTGCTTAGGCAAATTGTTTGTTTAAAAAAATAAATAAATAAAATTGAACTAATAAAATGAAACAAAACAAAAACAACACAAAATAGAATAGAGAAAACCTAATGAAAGAAACTACATTAAATTAATAAAATAATTAAATAAAAAAAAAAAATGTTAAATCCAAAAAATATGCAAAATTGTATAGATGACTTTAATTAATTTATTGAAAAACAGTATTTCGTATTAACTAGTGCCGTAAATTATAAGACAGACTTGCAGCACAAGTATGGTAAATTAAAAAAAAAAACTCAAAATGACATCCTCCAGCGCTGTGGAAGATGAACAACTAACCGACTCGGATTTATCCGATGATGAAGGTATAAAATATTAAAAGAATATACATTTGGCTTTTATGTACATAAATATTGCAACCCCTTCAACCAGAGCGTAAAGTCGAGGTAAAACAAGAGGAAGTTCGTCCTGTGACCCCACGTCCTGCATATACCGACGAGGAGTTGCATCAATTGGTTGAGTATATGCAACGTATGACAGTTCTCCATTTGCTGAATAAAGGGGATTGGCATGAGAAACCGCTGGATATCATACGCCGCTGGCTGCTCGAGGTCAATGAACCGCTGCTGACCATTTTCTATGCAGATGATAGAATCACCGCCAGCCTGGGTTTTCCCACCGAGCACGTGGATGACATCAGCTATTTTCTGCGCGATGAACCCAATGAGATATTCACCGTCGATGGCTTCCACGACGAGATTCACTTTGGCACCATTCACAGCGACGTGGACGGTTCTTTAATGCATTTACTAGAGCGCTTCTATGCGCCCATATTTCGCAACTTTAAAGATTGGAACGAAAGCATACGTGGTCGATTCTGCGTCAGTTTCGACAAGTTGTTGGCCTTTCTTTTTGCCATTAACTCCAAGATTTGCGGCACTACTGTGCTCTATGTACCCTTTGTACTGCATCAGATTGGCGGCGATGAAATTGTCTGTGATAGAGCCCTGTTCAAGAATCTGGAGAGCATTGCCGTCTACTGGATAACCCAAATTCGCACATTGCTAAGCGATCGAACGCTGATGGTGCCAAATGATTTGGCCACAGTGCAAGATGAGTTCGAGTTCTGGGAGTATCGCTGTAAGCACTCAAACAAGCTAATTACAAGTACCTATTATATATTTAATACGAATCACAAATATAACTTGGTATCTAGTATTATTAAAAATACGAAATGCTCCTTTTGGAATTTCAATTTTTATTATTTTAAGTTTTAAACATTGCTTGCCAACAACAAAATCTTATTTCAACAAAAAAAACAAGTAAGAAGACTCTAGTCGAGTGTGCCCGACTACGAGACTCCCTGCTCCCAACTTGCATTTCAAGCAGTTCAGCGGCAACAAAAGCATGCAGCTTACTCAACTTGCACAGTGCATGTCAAACTGTTGTTTCTGCCTGCTGAGATAGGGGTAATAGATTCTTCCATAACTTTTGTGCTATTTATCCGATCGTGTTGAAATTTACACATCCGAAAGACATTGATTGAACATACATGTGTACCAAAAATTAAAGCTCTATCTTTAAAATTGTGGCCGTGGGAGTCTTCTGCGATTTGCGGGGGTGCGAGGGGGTGCATCCGAAATTTGAAATAAACTTGATCTGCGTATGGTATACACGAACCTACATGCCAAGTTTGGTGTCTCTAGCTTTTGTAGTCTCCGAGATCTGTGTGTTCATACGGACAGACGGACAGACAGACAGACAGACGGACATGGCTAGATCGTCACGGCTGTGGATGCTGATCAAGAATATATATAGTTTATATAGTCGGAAATGCTTCCTTCTGCCTGTTACACACATTTGCAGTACTTTATAACTCCCTTTTTCCCATTTTTAATGGGAACAGGGAGTAAAAAAAACAAAAAGTAAAAGAGGAGAACTTGACACTTTGTCTGCCTATGGAAATGTTAAGAAATGAAGAAAGAAATGTTATCTTCGGAGTGCCGAAGATATGTACTATATACCAATGCAGAAAAGATTCAGAGTTTCCGCACATCAGGCAACACTTTTCCCCTGACATGATTTGGCCAACATACGTCGTTCGTATCTAACCACACAAATTATGAGCGTAAACAGTGTAAACATTTAGAAATAAACAAATGGATATATTAGGTCTTAATTATTAATTCTCGTTATTGTTAAGCAACTTAGGAAGATGCATTCCCAAAGCTACGTCTATTTGCCGCACCGCATCAAATTCCTCTTGCAAAGCGCTTTTCAATTTTGTGTCTTCCTCAACATGTCCAGCTAGCTGCTCATTTAGTGTTTTTAGTTGCAATATCCTTTCTTGCTGCAGTTGTGCATCCTCTTCGTGTTGCAGTTTGAGTGCCTTGAGCTCTGCGTCGCACTGCTCCAATTGTTGCTTTAACTTCTCTCTGGTGGCCTGGAAATTTCTATGCATCGACTTCAGTATGGCATGCTTATTTTTCATGCGTTCAGTTTGCTTCAGGTTCTCTTTGTATTCGTTCACCACTTCTGGTGGCAGAATTTTCATGATTTTCTCAACTTCATCGTTGCGTAAACTATTGGTTTCAATTACCATGCGACGCTTCTTAAATATTTGCGCCTGCCTTGCCATTTCTTGTTTGTAGCCTTCTGTTTTGGCCACAATCTGTACCATCTCTCTGTGTGTGGAAGATAAGTTATTGTTGTAAAAATGTCCGTATCATTTTTGGGTCTTTACTTACTCTTTAACCCGCTCCATTTCACTCTCCTCCACCAACAGCTGCTTCAAGTGGCTAACTTGATTGCGTGTTTCGGACCGCAGCTCCTCCTGCGCAGCCAAGTCAGCGTGTTTCTGCTTAAGGCCTTTGAGGCATTCGGCTAGCTCTGCCTGCACTGTAAGCAATTCTTCACGCAGCTTCCCAATCTTCGTCTCACACTGTGCTATATCAATCTTCTCCTGCAGTAAACGCTCCTTGCCTTCTTCCAATTCCCGCTGCTTGGCTAAAATGAGTGCGCCTTGGGACTGCCGCTTGTTGTGGCGCTCGTTAATGGGTGCTAAGACGCTTTTCTTGTGCATCTTGTAAAAGCAATAGTGATTAAAAAGCACATCAATGGTGGTGTATGTCTTTTTGGAAGCTGCAAGTGAACCTTTATTATTAATATAAATTTTATTGGATTCATTTTACATACTTGGCTGTATAATATCAATGAAGGTGTAGGTCTTCGCTGGAAAGGATATTTGCCATATACGCTCCACTTGACGGCACAGCCTCGACAGGAACTGGCGCTTCTCCTTTGATGTTTCGCTGTTGCCTTCGCCTTCAATGTTGTATGGCGGTTCCACACGAAACATAAATGCCCGCAAATAGTGTATCAGCGTACGGGTGAGAAAGACTTCTGTCGGCTGGGATAGGTCATTGAGTGTTACATTTAGGCCCGGGAATAATGAATTGGTTGCATCGCAGACACGCTGAATGGCTTCATTGTTATTCTTGCCCATGTTTCGCTTTTGCTATAATGTTTTTGTTTTGTTTCGAAGCTTGTAAATACGAATGAACGCCAAATCTCCCGCTTTGATATGAAAATAATCGCATACATTTTTAACTCGATATATCGATAATCACTATCGATGACATTTGAGTGTTGTAAAACGCTGTAACTTTATCAGCTGACTTAACGGCTTTTGAAATACAGCTGCCATAGGAACGATGTGCTTAGGCAAATTGTTTGTTTAAAAAAATAAATAAATAAAATTGAACTAATAAAATGAAACAAAATAAAAACAACACAAAATAGAATAGAGAAAACCTAATGAAAGAAACTACATTAAATTAATAAAATAATTAAATAAAAAAAAAAATGTTAAATCCAAAAAATATGCAAAATTGTATAGTTGACTTTAATTAATTTATTGAAAAACAGTATTTCGTATTAACTAGTGCCGTAAATTATAAGACAGACTTGCAGCACAAGTATGGTAAATTAAAAAAAAAAACTCAAAATGACATCCTCCAGCGCTGTGGAAGATGAACAACTAACCGACTCGGATTTATCCGATGATGAAGGTATAAAATATTAAAAGAATATACATTTGGCTTTTATGTACATAAATATTGCAACCCCTTCAACCAGAGCGTAAAGTCGAGGTAAAACAAGAGGAAGTTCGTCCTGTGACCCCACGTCCTGCATATACCGACGAGGAGTTGCATCAATTGGTTGAGTATATGCAACGTATGACAGTTCTCTATTTGCTGAATAAAGGGGATTGGCATGAGAAACCGCTGGATATCATACGCCGCTGGCTGCTCGAGGTCAATGAACCGCTGCTGACCATTTTCTATGCAGATGATAGAATCACCGCCAGCCTGGGTTTTCCCACCGAGCACGTGGATGACATCAGCTATTTTCTGCGCGATGAACCCAATGAGATATTCACCGTCGATGGCTTCCACGACGAGATTCACTTTGGCACCATTCACAGCGACGTGGACGGTTCTTTAATGCATTTACTAGAGCGCTTCTATGCGCCCATATTTCGCAACTTTAAAGATTGGAACGAAAGCATACGTGGTCGATTCTGCGTCAGTTTCGACAAGTTGTTGGCCTTTCTTTTTGCCATTAACTCCAAGATTTGCGGCATTACTGTGCTCTATGTACCCTTTGTACTGCATCAGATTGGCGGCGATGAAATTGTCTGTGATAGAGCCCTGTTCAAGAATCTGGAGAGCATTGCCGTCTACTGGATAACCCAAATTCGCACATTGCTAAGCGATCGAACGCTGATGGTGCCAAATGATTTGGCCACAGTGCAAGATGAGTTCGAGTTCTGGGAGTATCGCTGTAAGCACTCAAACAAGCTAATTACAAGTACCTATTATATATTTAATACGAATCACAAATATAACTTGGTATCTAGTATTATTAAAAATACGAAATGCTCCTTTTGGAATTTCAATTTTTATTATTTTAAGTTTTAAACATTGCTTGCCAACAACAAAATCTTATTTCAACAAAAAAAACAAGTAAGAAGACTCTAGTCGAGTGTGCCCGACTACGAGACTCCCTGCTCCCAACTTGCATTTCAAGCAGTTCAGCGGCAACAAAAGCATGCAGCTTACTCAACTTGCACAGTGCATGTCAAACTGTTGTTTCTGCCTGCTGAGATAGGGGTAATAGATTCTTCCATAACTTTTGTGCTATTTATCCGATCGTGTTGAAATTTACACATCCGAAAGACATTGATTGAACATACATGTGTACCAAAAATTAAAGCTCTATCTTTAAAATTGTGGCCGTGGGAGTCTTTTGCGATTTGCGGGGGTGCGAGGGGGTGCATCCGAAATAAACTTGATCTGCGTATGGTATACACGAACCTACATGCCAAGTTTGGTGTCTCTAGCTTTTGTAGTCTCCGAGATCTGTGTGTTCATACGGACAGACGGACAGACAGACAGACAGACGGACATGGCTAGATCGTCACGGCTGTTGATGCTGATCAAGAATATATATAGTTTATATAGTCGGAAATGCTTCCTTCTGCCTGTTACACACATTTGCAGTACTTTATAACTCCCTTTTTCCCATTTTTAATGGGAACAGGGAGTAAAAAAAACAAAAAGTAAAAGAGGAGAACTTGACACTTTGTCTGCCTATGGAAATGTTAAGAAATGAAGAAAGAAATGTTATCTTCGGAGTGCCGAAGATATGTACTATATACCAATGCAGAAAAGATTCAGAGTTTCCGCACATCAGGCAACACTTTTCCCCTGACATGATTTGGCCAACATACGTCGTTCGTATCTAACCACACAAATTATGAGCGTAAACAGTGTAAGCATTTAGAAATAAATAAATGGATATATTAGGTCTTAATTATTAATTCTCGTTATTGTGTAGCAACTTAGGAAGATGCATTTCCAAAGCTACGTCTATTTGCCGCACCGCATCAAATTCCTCTTGCAAAGCGCTTTTCAATTTTGTGTCTTCCTCAACATGTCCAGCTAGCTGCTCATTTAGTGTTTTTAGTTGCAATATCCTTTCTTGCTGCAGTTGTGCATCCTCTTCGTGTTGCAGTTTGAGTGCCTTGAGCTCTGCGTCGCACTGCTCCAATTGTTGCTTTAACTTCTCTCTGGTGGCCTGGAAATTTCTATGCATCGACTTCAGTATGGCATGCTTATTTTTCATGCGTTCAGTTTGCTTCAGGTTCTCTTTGTATTCGTTCACCACTTCTGGTGGCAGAATTTTCATGATTTTCTCAACTTCATCGTTGCGTAAACTATTGGTTTCAATTACCATGCGACGCTTCTTAAATATTTGCGCCTGCCTTGCCATTTCTTGTTTGTAGCCTTCTGTTTTGGCCACAATCTGTACCATCTCTCTGTGTGTGGAAGATAAGTTATTGTTGTAAAAATGTCCGTATCATTTTTGGGTCTTTACTTACTCTTTAACCCGCTCCATTTCACTCTCCTCCACCAACAGCTGCTTCAAGTGGCTAACTTGATTGCGTGTTTCGGACCGCAGCTCCTCCTGCGCAGCCAAGTCAGCGTGTTTCTGCTTAAGGCCTTTGAGGCATTCGGTTAGCTCTGCCTGCACTGTAAGCAATTCTTCACGCAGCTTCCCAATCTTCGTCTCACACTGTGCTATATCAATCTTCTCCTGCAGTAAACGCTCCTTGCCTTCTTCCAATTCCCGCTGCTTGGCTAAAATGAGTGCGCCTTGGGACTGCCGCTTGTTGTGGCGCTCGTTAATGGGTGCTAAGACGCTTTTCTTGTGCATCTTGTAAAAGCAATAGTGATTAAAAAGCACATCAATGGTGGTGTATGTCTTTTTGGAAGCTGCAAGTGAACCTTTATTATTAATATAAATTTTATTGGATTCATTTTACATACTTGGCTGTATAATATCAATGAAGGTGTAGGTCTTCGCTGGAAAGGATATTTGCCATATACGCTCCACTTGACGGCACAGCCTCGACAGGAACTGGCGCTTCTCCTTTGATGTTTCGTTGTTGCCTTCGCCTTCAATGTTGTATGGCGGTTCCACACGAAACATAAATGCCCGCAAATAGTGTATCAGCGTACGGGTGAGAAAGACTTCTGTCGGCTGGGATAGGTCATTGAGTGTTACATTTAGGCCCGGGAATAATGAATTGGTTGCATCGCAGACACGCTGAATGGCTTCATTGTTATTCTTGCCCATGTTTCGCTTTTGCTATAATGTTTTTGTTTTGTTTCGAAGCTTGTAAATACGAATGAACGCCAAATCTCCCGCTTTGATATGAAAATAATCGCATACATTTTTAACTCGATATATCGATAATCACTATCGATGACATTTGAGTGTTGTAAAACGCTGTAACTTTATCAGCTGACTTAACGGCTTTTGAAATACAGCTGCCATAGGAACGATGTGCTTAGGCAAATTGTTTGTTTAAAAAAATAAATAAATAAAATTGAACTAATAAAATGAAAAAAACAAAAAAAAAAAAACAACAATAGAATAGAGAAAACCTAATGAAAGAAACTACATTAAATTAATAAAATAATTAAATAAAAAAAAAAATGTTAAATCCAAAAAATATGCAAAATTGTATAGTTGACTTTAATTAATTTATTGAAAAACAGTATTTCGTATTAACTAGTGCCGTAAATTATAAGACAGACTTGCAGCACAAGTATGGTAAATTAAAAAAAAAAACTCAAAATGACATCCTCCAGCGCTGTGGAAGATGAACAACTAACCGACTCGGATTTATCCGATGATGAAGGTATAAAATATTAAAAGAATATACATTTGGCTTTTATGTACATAAATATTTCAACCCCTTCAACCAGAGCGTAAAGTCGAGGTAAAACAAGAGGAAGTTCGTCCTGTGACCCCACGTCCTGCATATACCGACGAGGAGTTGCATCAATTGGTTGAGTATATGCAACGTATGACAGTTCTCTATTTGCTGAATAAAGGGGATTGGCATGAGAAACCGCTGGATATCATACGCCGCTGGCTGCTCGAGGTCAATGAACCGCTGCTGACCATTTTCTATGCAGATGATAGAATCACCGCCAGCCTGGGTTTTCCCACCGAGCACGTGGATGACATCAGCTATTTTCTGCGCGATGAACCCAATGAGACATTCACCGTCGATGGCTTCCACGACGAGATTCACTTTGGCACCATTCACAGCGACGTGGACGATTCTTTAATGCATTTACTAGAGCGCTTCTATGCGCCCATATTTCGCAACTTTAAAGATTGGAACGAAAGCATACGTGGTCGATTCTGCGTCAGTTTCGACAAGTTGTTGGCCTTTCTTTTTGCCATTAACTCCAAGATTTGCGGCACTACTGTGCTCGATGTACCCTTTGTACTGCATCAGATTGGCGGCGATGAAATTGTCTGTGATAGAGCCCTGTTCAAGAATCTTGAGAGCATTGCCGTCTACTGGACAACCCAAATTCGCACATTGCTAAGTGATCGAACGCTGATGGTGCCAAATGATTTGGCTACAGTGCAAGATGAGTTCGAGTTCTGGGAGTATCGCTGTAAGCACTCAAACAAGCTAATTACAAGTACCTATTATATATTTAATACGAATCACAAATATAACTTGGTATCTAGTATTATTAAAAATACGAAATGCTCCTTTTGGAATTTCAATTTTTATTATTTTAAGTTTTAAACATTGCTTGCCAACAACAAAATGTTATTTCAAAAAAAAAAAAAAAAAAAAAAACAAAAAGTAAAAGAGGAGAACTTGACACTTTGTCTGCCTATGGAAATGTTAAGAAATGAAGAAAGAAATGTTATTTTCGGAGTGCCGAAGATATGTACTATATACCAATGCAGAAAAGATTCAGAGTTTCCGCACATCAGGCAACACTTTTCCCCTGACATGATTTGGCCAACATACGTCGTTCGTGTCTAACCACACAAATTACGAGCGTAAACAGTGTAAACATTTATAAATAAACAAATGGATATATTAGGTCTTAATTATTAATTCTCGTTATTGTGTAGCAACTTAGGAAGATGCATTCCCAAAGCTACGTCTATTTGCCGCACCGCATCAAATTCCTCTTGCAAAGCGCTTTTCAATTTTGTGTCTTCCTCAACATGTCCAGCTAGCTGCTCATTTAGTGTTTTTAGTTGCAATATCCTTTCTTGCTGCAGTTGTGCATCCTCTTCGTGTTGCAGTTTGAGTGCCTTGAGCTCTGCGTCGCACTGCTCCAATTGTTGCTTTAACTTCTCTCTGGTGGCCTGGAAATTTCTATGCATCGACTTCAGTATGGCATGCTTATTTTTCATGCGTTCAGTTTGCTTCAGGTTCTCTTTGTATTCGTTCACCACTTCTGGTGGCAGAATTTTCATGATTTTCTCAACTTCATCGTTGCGTAAACTATTGGTTTCAATTACCATGCGACGCTCCTTAAATATTTGCGCCTGCCTTGCCATTTCTTGTTTGTAGCCTTCTGTTTTGGCCACAATCTGTACCATCTCTCTGTGTGTGGAAGATAAGTTATTGTTGTAAAAATGTCCGTATCATTTTTGGGTCTTTACTTACTCTTTAACCCGCTCCATTTCACTCTCCTCCACCAACAGCTGCTTCAAGTGGCTAACTTGATTGCGTGTTTCGGACAGCAGCTCCTCCTGCGCAGCCAAGTCAGCGTGTTTCTGCTTAAGGCCTTTGAGGCATTCGGTTAGCTCTGCCTGCACTGTAAGCAATTCTTCACGCAGCTTCCCAATCTTCGTCTCACACTGTGCTATATCAATCTTCTCCTGCAGTAAACGCTCCTTGCCTTCTTCCAATTCCCGCTGCTTGGCTAAAATGAGTGCGCCTTGGGACTGCCGCTTGTTGTGGCGCTCGTTAATGGGTGCTTTTCTTGTGCATCTTGTAAAAGCAATAGTAATTAAAAAGCACATCAATGGTGGTGTATGTCTTTTTGGAAGCTGCAAGTGACCCTTTATTATTAATATATATTTTATTGGATTCATTTCACATACTTGGCTGTATAATATCAATGAAGGTGTAGGTCTTCGCTGGAAAGGATATTTTCAATATACGCTCCACTTGACGGCACAGCCTCGACAGGAACTGGCGCTTCTCCTTTGATGTTTCGTTGTTGCCTTCGCCTTCAATGTTGTATGGCGGTTCCACACGAAACATAAATGCCCGCAAATAGTGTATCAGCGTACGGGTGAGAAAGACTTCTGTCGGCTGGGATA
This sequence comes from Hirtodrosophila cameraria, assembly GCA_949708635.1. Taxonomy (NCBI): domain Eukaryota; kingdom Metazoa; phylum Arthropoda; class Insecta; order Diptera; family Drosophilidae; genus Hirtodrosophila; species Hirtodrosophila cameraria. The sequence continues at coordinate 47,208,639 of OX453090.1, forward strand.
GGTCATTGAGTGTTACATTTAGGCCCGGGAATAATGAATTGGTTGCATCGCAGACACGCTGAATGGCTTCATTGTTATTCTTGCCCATGTTTCGCTTTTGCTATAATGTTTTTGTTTTGTTTCGAAGCTTGTAAATACGAATGAACGCCAAATCTCCCGCTTTGATATGAAAATAATCGCATACATTTTTAACTCGATATATCGTAATCACTATCGATGACATTTGAGTGCTGTAAAACGCTGTAACTTTATCAGCTGACTTAACGGCTTTTGAAATACAGCTGCCATAGGAACGATGTGCTTAGGCAAACTGTTTGTTTAAAAAAATAAATAAATAAAATTGAACTAATAAAATGAAACAAAACAAAAACAACACAAAATAGAGTAGAGAAAACCTAATGAAAGAAACTACATTAAATTAATAAAATAATTAAATAAAAAAAAAAAATGTTAAATCCAAAAAATATGCAAAATTGTATAGTTGACTTTAATTAATTTATTGAAAAACAGTATTTCGTATTAACTAGTGCCGTAAATTATAAGACAGACTTGCAACACAAGTATGGTAAATTAAAAAAAAAACTCAAAATGACATCCTCCAGCGCTGTGGAAGATGAACAACTAACCGACTCGGATTTATCCGATGATGAAGGTATAAAATATTAAAAGAATATACATTTGGCTTTTATGTACATAAATATTTCAACCCCTTCAACCAGAGCGTAAAGTCGAGGTAAAACAAGAGGAAGTTCGTCCTGTGACCCCACGTCCTGCATATACCGACGAGGAGTTGCATCAATTGGTTGAGTATATACAACGTATGACAGTTCTCTATTTGCTGAATGAAGGGGATTGGCATGAGAAACCGCTGGATATCATACGCCGCTGGCTGCTCGAGGTCAATGAACCGCTGCTGACCATTTTCTATGCAGATGATAGAATCACCGCCAGCCTGGGTTTTCCCACCGAGCACGTGGATGACATCAGCTACTTTCTGCGCGATGAACCCAATGAGATATTCACCGTCGATGGCTTTCACGACGAGATTCACTTTGGCACCATTCACAGCGACGTGGACGGTTCTTTAATGCATTTACTGGAGCGCTTCTATGCGCCCATATTTCGCAACTTTAAAGATTGGAACGAAAGCATACGTGGTCGATTCTGCGTCAGTTTCGACAAGTTGTTGGCCTTTCTTTTTGCCATTAACTCCAAGATTTGCGGCACTACTGTGCTCTATGTACCCTTTGTACTGCATCAGATTGGCGGCGATGAAATTGTCTGTGATAGAGCCCTGTTCAAGAATCTGGAGAGCATTGCCGTCTACTGGACAACCCAAATTCGCACATTGCTAAGCGATCGAACGCTGATGGTGCCAAATGATTTGGCCACAGTGCAAGATGAGTTCGAGTTCTGGGAGTATCGCTGTAAGCACTCAAACAAGCTAATTACAAGTACCTATTATATATTTAATACGAATCACAAATATAACTTGGTATCTAGTATTATTAAAAATACGAAATGCTCCTTTTGGAATTTCAATTTTTATAATTTTAATTTTTAAACATTGCTTGCCAACAACAAAATCTTATTTCAAAAAAAAAAAAAAAAAAAACAAAAAGTAAAAGAGGAGAACTTGACACTTTGTCTGCCTATGGAAATGTTAAGAAATGAAGAAAGAAATGTTATCTTCGGAGTGCCGAAGATATGTACTATATACCAATGCAGAAAAGATTCAGAGTTTCCGCACATCAGGCAACACTTTTCCCCTGACGCCATACAAGCTTTGAAAATAAGTCATCTAAATAATTATTTGAAGCAGAAGAAATATGTGTTTTTCCTAGTTTTAATGAAAAAAGATGCTCAAGCAAAATCAGTGCCTTTGGAACCATATAGTTTTTATACACACACGTTGACATTAAGACAGTCAAAAGTGTACCATAACATTTAAGTTAGATATAGATACTTAAGGACCCAGCAGGCTATTCTGTTGTATACATTTTAGGTATTTCTTACGCTTGATAACTTATAATTCTCAACAAGTTAAAGCCAGCCATTAGTTAGGATGCATTTTTTCATTTTGTTATCTAACATATCTTATTTTGGCATATCTTATTTAGTTAGTTAGTTTCTTAAATAATTTGATTAAGATCAAAAATGGTTGACTCTGCCTGGTGACGTTTTGTTGCCGGGCCAATTATAAATACATATAAATTTCAAAGAGCGAAAACAGCAGGGTGTCTCGTAGTCAGGCTCACTCGACTAAAGCATTCTTACTTCTTTTTATTAAAAAGGGTGTTGGTTCAGGGGCACGAAAATTTGTAAAGTTCGGTTTATGGTCCGGTTCAGAAGACCTTAATATTCCGAATCGAAGCGGAATCGGGTTGCAGCCATGATTTAAATAATGATTTTTTTTTAATCTTTTCAAATGCACAATTGCATCTTTTCATCTTGCAGTAGAAGTGTTGCAAGGACTGAATTCCCAGCTGGAGCAGTTTGATGTACAACGTGTTTTCAAAGTGCTGCGACAGTGGCAATCAGTGCACGTGCCTCAAATTGAGGAGTTGATTGAGGCTGCCAAAGTCGAACAGCATTTGACCCTATCCAATTTAAAGTTTTTGCATTTGCTTGTAACGCCCTGCGCCAAAATTGATGAGGCAAGAACGCCGGCGGGTGTATCTCAATTGCTGCCGCGCATCATACATCTCATGCGCTTTATTTGGTTGAATTCGGAGCACTACAAAAGCAGTGAACGGATTACGGTATTGTTTCGTAATCTGAGCAATCAGATTATTAAGTATTGCACGGAACAGATTAAGCTGGAGGAGATCCTTGCTGGCCGTCCACGTTTTGGCATCAAAATGTGCAATCTGTCGCTGGAATGCTGTTTGGCTTACAAGGAGCACATGAGCAGGCTGCAGGACAACATTGGCTGGCAGCTGGACCAGGGTATCATATTCAATCATGTGGATGCATTTATGGAGCGTCTCAGGGATCTCATGGACATATGCGAGGCAATGATTGTCTTTGGACGTCTCGATGAGAGCGAGAACATTGAACGGGCACAGTTTAGTGGCACCAATGGCGAACAGCTGGAGAAGATTGCTGGCAGCGTGGAGCAGCAATTTATGCAGGCACTCAATCAGCTCAGACGTGGCGATTGCCAGCAGCTCATGTTGAATGTGCATCGTGGCGAGTGGTACGACCAGGTGGCCAGCTATAGGCGCAGCGTGCAACGCTTGGAGGAGACACAGCAGCGGCTTATAGCCAATGTTTTCCGACGCATCTGCAATGTGGAGGAGGCTTTGGAGGCGCTCAATGTAATGTTCTTCTATTCGTACCATGATGCGCTACGCAAATGTTATCTGCGTCAGGTCAGTCATGTTTGGCAGCTCTTCAGCGAGGACATGGATGCCACAACCCGGCATTTGCTGCAGGAGCGCCGCAAGCATCATGAATCCTGGCTGCCGCAGCATGTCTCTCGTGCTTTGGCATATCGCAGCAATTTGGATCGTTTGAGCTGGCTCTGCACACGCCTGACCAGAAGCAACTCCGCCTGGCTGCCAACAGTGCCTCAGGCGTCCACAGTGCTCGCAAAATTTGAGCTGCTGCGCGCCGAGTTCGAGCGGGAGATGCGTCTCTGCTATGAGGATTGGCAGCAGCTGTATGCCAAATGTGGTGCTAATCTTGCCCACAAACTGGAGCGCTATTTGCTGCAGCGCGGCAAGCAGCCCAAGGCATTGCTGCAGTGCAACATTGATGCAACTGTGCTGGACATTAGCATCCAGGCTGAGCATTTTGAGCGCCTTGCCTTTGCGGTGCCAGAACCAATGCGAAAAATCTACGAACGCCACGATATGTTGCGCTTTGCTTACAACAGCGTGTTGCAGCTGTGTCTCAGCTACAATCGCATCATGTGCTCCTTGGCGGAACAGGAACGCAAACTGTTTCGCCCCTTGATACTTGCCTGTGATCGTCAGCTCGCGCCGGGCATTTACAAGCTTACCTATGGCGCCATTGCCGAGCCCAACGATGACTATGACATCTGGCTGGAGGATTGTGTGGAGCATGTGGAGCATCTGCGTCAGATTGTCCAACTCTACAAGCGCGCCAATCGACAAGTTGTGCGCAACTGCGAAAAAATCTGCGATACATTAATGTTGCGTCTGAACTTTAGCGGTGCCGTGGACATCTCTGTCTTTGAGCAGCAGTTGACCAGCTTGCTCAGCCGTGGCAACAACTCGCTGTGGAAGTACTACAACAACATTGTTGAGCTAATGCTGGCTGTGTCGCGTGAGTTTGAAGACGTTAAATATCAGGTAAGCCTTTTTATACTCTTGCAAAGGATATTATAACTTTGTCACGAAATGTGTAAGGCATTGAAGGATGTATATTCGTGATCAGCATGAACAGCCGAATTATGTCCGTCATGTCCGTCTGTCCGTCTGTTTATATCCGTTTTTCAAGTCTTTGTTCTAGAGCTATCTTTATGAAACTTGGCACACTTGATTCTTCTTATTGCAGGTAGTAATTATATAACATATAGCTGCCATAGGAACGATCGGCTGAAAAATTAGTTGTATGAAAAACTTTTTTGTTTTTTTTATGTCCTAGCCAAAAAATGTATACGTTCTGTTAAAAAATACTTTTGCATATTGATGGTGTAGAAAATCTGTAGGTAAAAAGTTATTAACAAAAATATTATTAGCACTTTTTGACCGTTTTTGACCCTTTTCAATAAATAAGTTCATGTTGCAGTTGCATTTTTCATAAAAAAATTTTATTTTCGATCGTTTGTTTCTATGGCAGCTATAAGAAATAGTAATCTGGTTTTTATGAAATTTTTTAAACTAGCTTAAGAAACAAAAGAATTGTAAATGCAACTCCCTTTTCTAACCGATTGTTCCCATGACAGCTATATGATATTGTGATTCGATTTTGATGAAATTTAGTGACAATGCACAGAACATGCTTAGACTTGGATTAAGTGAGTTTTCAACCGATTGTTTCTATGGCAGCTATATCTTGTAGTGGTCCAATTAACAATTTTTTTATTTTCGAAATTCTTTTTTGTTCTAGTTAAGATATGTGCTAAATTTGGAGTCTTTAGCTATACACTGATCTATTATTATAGTCTTTTTTAATATTTTTGAAATAGAAAGAAAAACAAGTAAGAAGACTCTAGTCGAGTGTGCCCGACTACGAGACTCCCTGCTCCCAACTTGCATTTCAAGCAGTTCAGCGGCAACAAAAGCATGCAGCTTACTCAACTTGCACAGTGCATGTCAAACTGTTGTTTCTGCCTGCTGAGACAGGGGTAATAGATTCTTCCATAACTTTTGTGCTATTTATCCGATCGTGTTGAAATTTACACATCCGAAAGACATTGATTAAACATACATGTGTACCAAAAATTAAAGCTCTATCTTTAAAATTGTGGCCGTGGGAGTCTTTTGCGATTTGCGGGGGTGCGAGGGGGTGCATCCGAAATTTGAAATAAACTTGATCTGCGTATGGTATACACGAACCTACATGCCAAGTTTGGTGTCTCTAGCTTTTGTAGTCTCCGAGATCTGTGTGTTCATACGGACAGACGGACAGACGGACAGACAGACGGACATGGCTAGATCGTCACGGCTGTTGATGCTGATCAAGAATATATATAGTTTATATAGTCGGAAATGCTTCCTTCTGCCTGTTACACACATTTGCAGTACTTTATAACTCCCTTTTTCCCATTTTTAATGGGAACAGGGAGTAAAAAAAGAGTTTATTGGGTTTGTGAAATGTCCGTCTGTCTGTATGAACGCAGGTTTTTTCCACACTTTTGAAGCTAGAGCAACCAAACTTGGTATACATGTTGGTATATACCACAGGCAGACAAAGTCTCAAGATCTACCCTCCACCCCCACTCCTTCCCCCACAAACCGCAAAAACCTAGATCTTCCACAGTTTTATAGCTAGAGTCACAAAATTTAACACAAAGGCTACTTATCACATCCTTGATTGATCTGACAAAAAAATTTTTGCCCGCCCCCAAAAATACGCAAAGTCTGTATCTCCCACACCCCTTTAGCTAGAATCACCAAATTTTTCAGGTTGAATTCTATTGCTCTATTTAATAGATTGCATAAAAATAATTTTGCCACGCCCACCCCCGCCCTTGCAATCAAGCAATGTTTGTTTCTCCCAAACCTGTAGAACGGGCCCAACCAAACTTAAATTGATAGTAAAACTTGATAGATTTGAGCAAAAACACAATTGCCACGCCCACTTCTGACTCCGCAAGGAGGCTAAAAAAGAGTATATCGCAGTCGGGTGCATCCGACTGCAACGTTCTAACTAGTTGTTATACTCTTTTACAGGATTAATCAAATGTCATAAATATAATAATACCGCAACTTAATTCTACTCTCTTTTGGCCACTTTTAGCTGCTCATCGAGTGGCCACAATATGTGAATGTCTTTGATGATATGCTAGCCAGTGCATTTCTCAGTTGCGCACGCAGTTCGCTGGAATTGCTGCAGGATGCGCTGCATTGTGATGAGGATATGGCGCCCGCACCCATACTGGTCATCGAATCAGATGTTAAGGACTCACAGATTGTGCTCACACCGGACATGAAAACAATAGGCAGTGTGTTGCATGGCATTATTGAACGTGTGCACAGCCTGGTGGATCAGTTTCCCAGGCTGGGGCACAGATTGAAGTTGCCAATGAAGCAGCGGCGTCCTGGCTTTGCCCGAGTGTTCCGCGAGGATGCCAATTGCTTGGAGCTAGTGCGTCGCATTGAAGCAGAGATTGGCAGGCAGCAGGAACAGATTGCAATCTATGTGACGCATTGGCAGCAGCATCATGCGCTGTGGGAGCTGACGGATCAGGCATTTACACAGCGTCTGATGGGCAGTGCCAAGACGGCGGGCATATTTGAGGGCGGCATTGAGCACTATAGCGCACTGGCGGATGATATATCCTTTTTGGATGCCATTGCTCATGTGCACTTCTTGCTTATCAATCAGAATCCCATCAAGAGCACGCTTCTAGACTGGATTGAGAAATGGCAGGCTTTAAACATTCAACTATTGGTAGATCATGCAACTGCTTTATTGCAATGTAAGTTGCCAGTCTTTAAGTCCGACTTAAAGTTTAATTTTCAACTTTAGCTTTCTTCTACAGCCGTCTATCGCTATATACAACGCAATGAGCGCAAGGTGATGCGCGTGCCACGTACACTGCGCGAATCTGCCACAGCCAAGCAGCTTTTCGAGCGATTGGTCAAGGCATTGCCTCTGAAACAATCGAGATTTACGCCCATGCTGGAGTTATTTGTGCTACTGCATAAATATCGGGTCACAATGCCGGCAGAGACGCGTCAACAGATCCTTGAACTGGAGGCCAATTGGCTGAAGTATCTTCAAACTTTAAACGAAGCTGACGAAATGCTGGAGAACGAAGAGGATGACAATAAGATTGTATTGGCACAGCAGGCGGATAAGTTTAAGCTCATCCTTAAAGAATTTCATGAAGATTTTTTCTCAAAGTTGCCCAAAAAGTAAAATCATATTCATACATGTTCCCAATTTCGAATACACATGATTTGAACCTCAATTGAAAAGTAAATGGCAAATGACATTTGGCAAAGCAACTGATTTAGAATCTTCAATTATTCTTTTTAGATTCTTTATCAGGGACGGTAATCATTATAAGTTATATAATACAAATTAGATGGTAATTATTATATTTCAATTTTTTACATTTTTCTTCAATGATAATCATTATTTTTTAGTACATTAAAAAAGACTTTGAAAATAAGTCATCTAAATAATTATTTGAAGCAGAAGAAAAATGTGTTTTTCCTAGTTTTTCTTGTGTTAATGAAAAAAGATGCTCAAGCGAAATCAGTGCCTTTGGAACCATATAGTTTTTATACACACACGTTGACATTAAGACAGTCGAAAGTGTAACATAACATTTAAGTTAGATATAGATACTTAAGGTTCCAGCAGGGTATTCTGTTGCATACATTACAGGTCTTTTTTACGCTTGATTACTTATAATTCTCAACACGTTAAAGCCAGTCATTAGTTAGGTTGAATTTGTTCATTTTTACTCCCTGTTCCCATTCAAAATGGGAAAAAGGGAGTTATAAAGTACTGCAAATGTGTGTAACAGGCAGAAGGAAGCATTTCCGACTATATAAACCATATATATTCTTGATCAGCATCAACAGCCGTGACGACCTAGCCATGTCCGTCTGTCTGTCTGTCTGTCCGTCTGTCCGTCTGTCCGTATGAACACACAGATCTCGGAGACTACAAAAGCTAGAGACACCAAACTTGGCATGTAGGTTCGTGTATACCATACGCAGATCAAGTTTATTTCAAATTTCGGATGCACCCCCTCGCACCCCCGCAAATCGCAAAAGACTCCCACGGCCACAATTTTAAAGATAGAGCTTTAATTTTTGGTACACATGTATGTTTAATCAATGTCTTTCGGATGTGTAAATTTCAACACGATCGGATAAATAGCACAAAAGTTATGGAAGAATCTATTACCCCTGTCTCAGCAGGCAGAAACAACAGTTTGACATGCACTGTGCAAGTTGAGTAAGCTGCATGCTTTTGTTGCCGCTGAACTGCTTGAAATGCAAGTTGGGAGCAGGGAGTCTCGTAGTCGGGCACACTCGACTAGAGTCTTCTTACTTGTTTTATTTAGCACATCTTATATTAGCATATCTTATTTAGTTTTTAGTTTCTTAAATAATTTGATTAAGATCAAAATTAAATAATAATAGTAAAAATTAAATTAGATAATAATTTAATAAGAGTTGACTCTGCCTGGTGACGTTTTGTTGCCGGGCCAATTATAAATACATATAAAGTTCACAGAACGAAAACAGCAGGGTGTCTCGCAGTCGGGCTCACTCGACTAGAGCATTCTTACTTGTTTTATTTTGCGTTATGTACGTATATTTACAAAATGTTTTTAAGTTTTTTTTAAAAAAATTATGAAAATAGTAAAAAATAATGCATGAGCGTATCGGTATTTTTTAACGGATTTTTACAGTCATTTCACAAACGCAATATACGCATTTTGTATACCCTTGCAGAGAGTATTATAATCTTGTCGCATTGAAGCAGACGTCTCAGAAAAAAGGGTTGTATATTCGTGATCAGCATTAACAGTCGAGTCATGTCCGTCTGTCTGTCTGTTTATATGCGAACTAGTCTCTCATTTTTGAAGCTATCGTGATGAAGCTTGGCACAGATGGTTATTCTTTCTGCAAGCAGTACATATGTCAGAATCGGCCAGATTGGATATAACATATAACTGCCATGGGAAATTGAAATAAGTTCTTTTTTATTTTTCAAGATAACTCAAGTTGTGTTTCTCATCCAAACTCACTTTACTTAATATAAAAACAGTTTCTTGTTTTTTTTCCTCAATTTCATAAAGAAGCGTATAAACACTAAAAATAATAATATTGTTAAATTCATACACATCCTATGGGTTTTGTTAAGGTTTTCGCTTTGATTTTGATTTGGTTGTGTAAGCAAATTACGTACATGTTATCAGCTTGATTGATTGGCTGTGCCGTCCCAGGGTCTGGAATATTGGGCAATTAATAATGTGGGCTGTTGAGTTCGACACATTTGGACTCAGTTATGAACTTGCCGCTCAGCTGTACACTTGCATTACTTACAAGCTGCCTCATTGGGTGGGTCAATGGCTGCCACATACTCGGCATATTTGTGAATGTGCATCGGTCGCAGTTGCTGGTGCACTTGGCTGTGGCACGTGTGCTGCTGCGGCGTGGACATCAGCTGACGCTGGTCACCACATTGCCACTGGGGGATGACTGGCTGCCTGCAAATGTTAGTCACATTTTGGTGCCCTGGGAGCTGCCTGCAAAACAGCTGCCAGAACCCAATGCCAACTTTCTGACACGCTTGGAGTGGACACTTTCGCGCTTGGAGCAGTCTGCTGAGCTGCTGCGTCAAGCTGCTTGGCAGGATTTTATGCTGACCACGCCCACATCACGCTTTGATCTACTGCTGCTTGGCTATCACTTCAACGATCATCTGCTGGGCGTGGCTGCTCACTTTGATTGCCCCGTGGCCATTATATCCACACAGCAGCCCATTGGATTTGTGCACAGCCTGCTGGGCAATCCCGAGGAGCGTTGGTATGTCCCTCAGCCCTATGATAGTCGCCAGAGAACTGGTCTTGCTGGCTGGCTCTTTGGCCTGTGGGAGAAGTCCTCGGAGCTATTGGCTAGACGTGTCATGCAACGCATCTATAGGTGAGTTTGACTGATTTTCAAAGCATTTCACAACCGAATTGTTCAAAATCCGTTTTTAGTACGCAGTAAGATAAAACTATTGTCAAAATTGCAGTTTTCTGTCTCTTATGGTTTGAACTGTGTGCCGATTGCCAATTTGTGGGCGAGTTGAAAAGTTTTATATACGTATATGGATAATATTATAAATTTCTCATACTTTTTATACTCAGCATTAAATTTAAGGATGTCTTTAAATTTGGTAAAAATAACGTTTAATGCACGATTATGATAAAAACTCTAATAACATTTTGCTTCCAATATAAGATTAGATTAGATAGCAAAATGTAATTCTGATAAAAATATAAAAATCGATTTAAGTTTATTATCACATTAGCTATGAGTATGAAATATTTTGATTTAATTTGATATTCATTGTATGTTCGCTGTGCGTTTCTTTCTTTGATGCAATCATTTAAAAAAACTATAAATTGAACTGACCGGCTTAACACTTAATTTAACTGTTTTGACTCCCTGTTCCCATTAAAAATGGGTAAAAGGCATTTCCGAATGTATAAACTATATATATATTCTTGATCAGCATCAACAGTCGAGTCGATCTAGCCATGTTCGTCTGTCTGTCCATCTGTCTATAAAGAGCTAGAGACACCAAACTTGGCATGTACGTTCCTGTATACCATACGCAGATCAAGTTTTTATTCAAATTTCGGATGCACGCCCCCGCATCCCCGCAAATCGAAAAAACTCCCACAGCTACAGTTTTAAAGATTTTGCTTTGATTTTTGGTACGCATATATGTATTATCAATGTTGATCAGCTGCGTAAATTTCATTACGATCGGATAAATAACACCAAAGTTATGGAAGAATCTATTACCCCCTTCTCAGCAGGCAGAAACAACAGTTTGACAGGAACTAGACAAGTTAAGTGCGCTACTTGCTTGTGTTGCCGCTGAACTGCTTGAAATGCAAGTTAGGAGCAGAGAGTCTCGTAGTCGGGCACACTAGACTAGAGTATTCTTACTTGTTTTCAGTGATACTCTTAAGATTGTTTAGGATTAAGTAATTTAATATATTTGGTTTTTTCTTTCTTTCTGCTTATCTAGCACTCACTTTCCTTCACCGCGCTATCCTAGTTTTGATGCAATGCGTCGTCAAGTGGTGCTGGCCTTGAACAACCATCATATGATCAGCGAGGGTCCTATTGCTCCACTTTTACCCAGCATGCTGGACATAGGTGGCATAGTGCTAGAACAGTCAACGAATGCAACTGCATTGGACATGGCTTTAATCCAACGGCCATTTATCATCTTTAGCCTGGGCACGCGTTTCACATGGCGCACAGCAGCCAGCCACTTGGAGTATTGCTTTGTAGAGACATTTGGTCAACTGGCGAACTATGACATTTACTGGACCTACGATGGTCACAATGCTAGCGATATTGGCCTGGCTTATACGCACATCAAGCTGGCCAAGTGGTGGCCACAGACACAGCTCTTGGCGCAGCCCGGAGCCAAACTTTTCATCACGCACGGCGGCAAGGGTAGCGTCAGTGAGGCGCTGTATTATGGCATTCCGCTGCTGGGATTACCGCTGCTGGGAGATCAGCGAGCGAATTTATTTAAAATGCAGAGCAAGGGTTGGGGCTTGAGCCTGGAAGTGCACAATGTTAGCCAAGTTAAGCTGCTGGGTGCTATAGAAAGACTACTTAAAGAAAGCAACTTCAAAGATAGCATCAGCAAAGATTCATTATCATATCGGGATCGTCCTTTAAATGCCACTAATCTGGCTGCCTATTGGCTGGAGTATGTGATGAGGCATAAGGGAGCCAAGCATTTATATAGCCCAAGCAGAGAGCTCAATTTGTGGCAACACTACTTACTGGATGTACGAGTTATTGTCTATGGCACATTGGGTATGCTCGGTTGGGCAACAGTTTGGCTGTATCGTTTGGAAAACTCAAAAACTCTGATCGCTGACTAGCTGTATCGTTTAATCGTAATACGTATATATAAGTATATATGTATATATAAGTAGTTTATAGTTGAAACTTAAACACGAAACTTAAGTACAATTGAATGTTAGTTGGTTCAATACTTTTAGCTCGGCACTCAAAAACCGATTCCTTAATTTTCACATTATGTGTGTTTTGGGATCCTGTATAGGTTTTTCGTGTGTTCGAGTTGAGAGACAACATTTTCATAATAATGTATACAATAGCAGTTCATGTTTTACTTTTAGAAGCAATGTTATACGACTTAATTCTTAAAAAAAAAAAAATATTTATTCAAAAGAAAAAAACTTAAGAACTGAGCTAAACCATGACTTCAGATGAAAGGAACGTTTTGTAATTTTTTTTTTTTTTTTCTTTTTTTTTTGTAGCCAGATATTACTTGAAAGTTGAAAAGAAGCAAATGTGTAGACTGTTCGGCCAGCCTTTCCAAAAATGAATTCCGAATTCGAATGTTTAGGCCGAAAAAGTAAATTGGTACAGGCCTGAACATTTCAAAGGTATGTGAATTCAATCTACAAAAAGGATGAACATTTAGGAAAATTTAGTTCCAAAACACTTTTTAAAAGAAGTCTGGCCTTTTAGCATCATATAATTTAATCGATTTTAATAAATTTAAAGATATGATATTGAGAAACGTGTCTTTAACTTTAAGAATATAAGTATTAGGCAGCTAAGCTACTACAAACTATAAATATACTTCATATACATTTGTTTTTCTTTTATTGTAAGCAAATACAATATATTTTTTTTTTGTTTAGCAACTTTATGGTATTCTTTGCTAACATATTACGTATTGCATGAAATTGCATTGCTTCTAATTTGACATGAACTGCCCATAGTATCGCACAGTGGATAATGCTATTTCTTTAATGTATGCTTTTAGGTAGTATATGCTTGTAAGTAGTAATAGTTAAATGTATACACAGTTCTGGATTGCTATGTTTTTTGAATGGCAGCAGTTTCCACTTGAAACCGTTTGCAACCAGCTTAACCGAATCCTAGTTGACGTTGCTCCTGTTGCTGCTGCGAAGGACGCGGACAGCGTCCAGTGTGCTGATTATAGACGCCATAGTTGCAAATGGGTTGGCTGCATTCATTGTGCAGGATACATCTGATTTGAAGTTGGAAAATAAAAGTTGAAAGATCAAAACAATAAAGTCAATTAACTGCTTACCTGCGCTCTGACATGGCGAATCCCTCCTCGCCGTTCTTCATGCGCTGACACGTCGCATCGCTCAGATGGCAATCACACCTGCAACTTGTGGCAATGCCAACATGTTGCCATCTTGAACTGCTATAGTTGTTAAAGTGTTTGGGGCAATGACACTGCGAGCTGCGCTTTCGCCGCTGTGCAGCCAGATTAACGCATTCGCATTCCGTGTGATTGGTCAGCGCCACCATTTGAGCCTTCGAACGTATGCTGCCCGTGGAGATCACCCAAAATGGCAGCTCCACCGTCGTTGTCGTCTTCACCGTGCAGACCTTGGAGTCGGGACAGCAACCAGTGGCCTCATCGCACCGATGCAGTATTGTGGCACGAGGCGAATACAATTTGGATGTCTCATTGTTCATATTGATGACACGTGCCTGTGGCCATCTGCAGCGTGCTTCGATTTCAATACGTTGCTTGTGCAAGTTGGCCATGTCTCCTGCAAAAGGATTAAGGCAAATGTTAGTTAACTATAATTCAGAACTTGCCGTTTTTTAATTAATAATTTATCCATATATACTATACATATATTACCATTTTTGATTACAAAGTGTCAAGTGTCAATTTTTAATTGAATTTTTCAATGAAAAACTATTCATAAAAGCTTTGTTCCTTTTGCGAAAACTGTTTTGTGCTGACTGAAAAAATTCCGCTTTTTTCGAACAACAAAACTACGAAATCATCCGAAATTTGAAATAAACTGCATGCCAAGTTTGGTGTCTCTAGCTTTTGCATTCTCCGAGATCTGTGCGTTCATAGGGACGGACGGACAGACAGAAAAAACAGTCAAAACTAGAAAGTCAAAAGTTTTGTGGAATAATAATGTCAGCAATTGATTGTTAAAATTCAAACCTTATTTTCTGAGATACAAATAAATAAGTTGTGTTCCATTTTTGTGTGTTTTCATCCGATTGTGACTTAAACTCAAATAAAGATTTGCTAGATTGAAATATCATCACTTAAATAGTTCTTTTCACGTTTATAACTTAAATTTAATTTCATTGGCTTTTTATTGAAAGTAATCAAATTTAACAGAACAGAAGAAAAAACTTAATTTTTAATAAAAAATATACACATGCAAAATACTGGAAAGATGGATGAACTTTTCTACCTAAGGCATTTACAAACGATTCGAAGTAATGTGATTGAATGCGGCATTGTCTGCCACATAATAACAGTTTATTTCTATAGGGCATTACGTAATAAGGCATCTCCTAATTGGGGGGCTTTCAATACTTCTTCTTAGACGAGCGATTGCCGCTTGAGGCATATGATTCCAGATACCAGTTGCAGTAGCATTTTACAGCAGACTAATGACTTTATGGGTTAGTGGGCGTTGCATGCAACGCCATGGTCACGGCTAACTGCTGCAATTTGCGAATGACTTCAGCCACAGGGGGGGAAGTTCAAAGACAGCAGCATCAGCAGCAGCAGCGGCAAGCTGCAGCCACATTGTGGAGACTTGTGGGGCAATAACAAATTGGGCGCCCTGAATAATTCATGGAGCTGAGTGCGGCCTGTTGATGATGAGGCTGTGTTGAAACTGAAGCTGAAGCTGTCGCCGTGTCGTCTGCCAAGTTGATGATGATTCAATCGTGTGGCATTTATGAACATTACGTACATATAAAGGTATCTATGCACTCGTAAGTTGTGGAGCTGCATGTTGCTTACGATAGTATCGATGGTAACTTTGGTAGGACTATTGAAAATTATTTAACTACCGATATTATCGAACTAAGTCAATAAATTTGTGTGCTACTTCTATGTATTGATTTTTGTTAAAGAAAAACATTGCTTTATCGATAGTATCAATTACTTAAATAGTACATGTTGACGAAACTATCGATAGGGAACACTGTTGCTAGCTTATCAGCTCTACATATCGATAACAAACATATGATATTTAATTACGCGTTTATATTGAAACATGGTATGGATGTTTTTAACTAATGCAGTAGAAAACTATCGATGTTTTGTCAGCTCTGGTACATGCATATGCATTGGGCTGTACAGTGAACGCTATAAATGTGACACCACAGCCTTTGACAATTTACAACTGAGCAGTGGAGTGGTTTGGTTTATCTGATTCTGGAGTGTAGAATGGGGCGGGAGTTCGAAAGTCACTTTGCCTTTCGCATCTGTTGCTCTGTTTGCATTTGCAGCTTTATGACTTTATTGGCTGCAGTTTGTTGGAATTTGCAACAGACAACAACACCAGCAACGGCAACAACAGCGACAACAACGCGGCTGATAACGACAGCAGCATAAAAACTGCGTATACGCAAATATTGCTGCGATTTTTTATTGCTTCTGGGGGAATAACAGCAACAACAAGACCAACTGATACAACAATTTAGTATAAACAAGGTAGATGCAATAACGGTACATACGACTGCTGATCAAAACAACAAAAAAAAGAAAATATAAAAAGAAATATGCGTATTTTTCGCAAGCGCCAACAAAAAACGCGCACAAAAAGCGCGCACAAAAAACTCGCACAAAAAACGCGCACAAAAAACAACCACAATAAACGCGCACAAATAACGCGTGCGAAAAAAAACGCGTAAGTAACGCTACAGTTGCAAAAATGGCTACTGATTAATAAATTGGATTACTTATTTACGGTTTGGCATTGAGGAATACTTGGGCAGAAAGCTATAATGAAGTTTACTGAACTGCGGCTAGAAAACGCAAGGGAAACGCGTGCAATAACTTAATTAAAAACTACTATGTAACATTTAAATTTATTTATTATGTACATTGTACACATATGATAAATATTTATTGATACCGTTGAAGGCTGTGACATTCTCGCTTAGCATTCAGTAATTTATTGCATGCAATTTTTTTGAAAACACCTCTATGTGTATTAATTTATACACAGACATACATGCATACATATATGCAAAGTATTTAAGTGCACTTTAAACATTTTTTTTATGCTTGTTTTTTTTTTCTTACAGGTCTTAAGCGTTTTACTGGCACAAACATTGTCACAATTTTACAAAGCCAATAACCAAAAATAAACTCATCAGTACATTGATAACATTAACCATAATCGTAAAGATTTCGAAATTTAATTTCATTTTTAGATGTTTATTTTAATATAGTCTTAATTTTGGGGGTTTATAAATTGCACTATAAAAAGAAAACTTGTTTGTACTTTAAGCTTCTTTTTATTATGCTAAATACGGCATAATATTTAAAATTAGGATATATTTTTAAATTATTTTTAGTAGCTAGTAGCTTGTGTCGTTTTTATACTCTGTTTTCCAAAATGGAAAAAAATAGTATATTGGGTTTGTGAAATGTTCGTCCGTCCGTCTGTCCGTTTGTATGCTCGCAAGTTTTTTACACAGCTTTGAAGCTAGAGCAACCAAACTTGGTGTGCATGTTGGCATATACCATAGGCAGACAAATTGTTAAGATCAGCTAGATCGGACCTTTATAACATATAGCTGCCATAGGAAGAATCGGTTGAAAAATTGGTTCTTGTTTGAAAAACTTTTTGTTTTTCAAGAAAACTCAGCCAGCCTCACTTTACGTAAGTCAAAGGACCGTTTATACAGGCTGACAAAATGTCATAAAAATCGGGCGACTATATCATATAGCTACCATAGGAACAATCAGTTGAAAAATAAGTTTTTGTATGAAAAACTATTTTGTTTTTTAAAATAACACTTTATCAAAGTTTAAGGACAGTTTATAAGTATATAAGTAGTCTTTACAAAAATTGAATTTATTAAACGTACAGCAAACAGAGTATATCGCAGTCGGGAGAGCTCGACTGCAACGTTCTTACTTGTTTTTAATTGTGTTTTTATGAGAAACAGTTTTTAGTTCATTTAAAAAATCAAAAACCAAACAATTGAAAAGCAAAAGTTGCTCAGCGTTCAGTTTACATTAATTTTTGATATTTTTGTTGACATTTTCTAAGCTGTGCTTTAAACCTGGCCTATTCACCAAAAATATGTTTAATTTCATGTTATACTGTCTAATACCATAACTCAAAAAGATGCCAACACTTACACTTACTTATATACTTTCAGACAGTGTCTGAAAAACACGCTCAATGATTTATTTGCCACTTAGCTATTGATCAACTAAATAAGTAACTACATAGCAGTGGCATACCAGGAAAAGTCAACACATCAAACAACTAACGTATCCATTCAAATAAATAACACATAAAGTATTACGCAGACAAGAAAAGACCATGGAATTCGATCCATCGCATGACAGGGTCTAAGAAAATTACATGCACAACAATTGAGTCAGCAGCAAAGAGCAAGCAAACATTCAAGATAACGGTTAATAAACAAACATGTCGCTTGGGTAAATGCCAATAAACAGGAGCCCCCAATCCACAAGAATTGATTGTAACCAAAAGCCAGTGTCGAGTTCGAAGCGACTTTCAACTTATTGCCTGCCAATGACAACAAAAATGTGATAAGAAAATTGTTGCATCATTACGCATTTAAAGCGTTGCCGGCAACTTAAGCCACAACAGCAACAACAACAACGGCAGCAACAACAACAAAGGCAGCAACAACAACCACATTGAAGCATATCATTTAACAATTTCCCAGGCTTAGTGACACACTTTCATTTGCGGTGACGTCGTTGCTGTCCACACGCGCTTAACGGTTAAAAAAAAAGTAAATACAAAAAAAAAAAAATAAATAAATAAGTAGCGATTTTCACGCGCTTTAAACGGCAATTTTCCAGCCGAATGGAAGTGGCAAACGAAAAAGATACACGCGATGAGCTCACATTTCATTGTCAATGCCTGGGCTCGGGAAATGCTGTTGCCTGCTTTTGGCCGATAGTCAGCAGGCTTTTAATGAAGTAATTGGTAAGATCAAGCACAAGACTAAAATACCACAGTAATAGCAACAAAAAGCACTTGAATCAAGTTTCTTTTCAGCACAACGAAGTTTGCACACGCTATTTGCAGTTAGGAAAAACTATGAGGTTATATACACTTGTAATGTAACCATGTTTCCTCGATAAGACCTTTGCGGTGGACACGATTACTAAAAAACTATTTATCCGATTTACACTTAATTTATTCCACTTATTAATAATGATAAAAGCTTGTCGCTGAACGAAGGATTTTACATTTTTTTGAAAGCTTATTTTTTTAAAACAAAATATCTAAAATTGTATACCTCGAAAAAGTGAATTTTTTGTTAAAACCGCCGCTATTTTTTTGCAAATCAAATTTTTTACAAAGCCTTTGTTCAGCAACAAGATAATACAACACACTAACGGCATCTATTTGAATATTTAATTTGAGATAAACCGATCTCATGATATTATGTCCACCGCAAGGCACTTTTGAAAAAAGGACTTCCAGGTTTTCTACTATAACTTTTTTAGTATTATATAACAAAAATCGAAATAATTTCATCGTTTTCCGCGGTACAAGTGTATATAAGCTCTTAAGAATATATAACAATTGTGTTGATTCTAAATCAATTTTAATAAGATGCTTTATATTTTATGATTATTTTTTTTAAAACTTTATGTGGTTTTAAGGATTTGAACTCAGACGGGCTAACCCGTCAAATTTGCTTGACATTGTCAGACAGAGACATTAATGTCCCAAAGACATTTACAGACAAAAATGTTCCAAAGCCAAAAATGTTTACTCTTTCTTTAGTAAATTAGTAAATTCTTAAGACATTTTTGTTTTTGAGACAATTTCAAACCGTTTCGCCTAGAAAATATTTGACTTTTCACTGACAATGTTAGACATTTTTGTTTTTGGAGCATTTTCAATCCAATTTGCTTAGATATTGTAACGGAAATACTGTCCCACAGAAAAATTTGAAAATTTTCCAAAGGCATTTTAGTGTTTGTCGGATGTGATATGCGATGTTTGAAATAAATGAAATGCTTAGGTGCTTTAAATAAGCTCAATATTATAATAAAACTGGATTTAAGACGGTTTTAACTATATATAATAAAATAAAATAAATAAATAAATATAGTTGTAGTTCAAATGTCGTTTGAAGCTGTTGAGTATGCTATTCCGTTAGCTATTTGTAGAACACATACGATTTTTACATTCGAACAATGGTACTCAAAAAAAAGTTTGTTACAGGTTATGAAAGTCAGCTTTTAAAGAAACCAACTTAGAATAGCTATGTACATTTTGAAGTAATATAGCATATTAATGGAGACTTTATGACAATTTGATTGATCAAGAAGCAATTTACTGAATCAAGTACAATCTAATGACACTAGAAGCTTGATAATAAAGTGACTTGGTTTGTGGTAAGAGTAAAAGTAAAGAAGTTGAAAAAAAAAAGTAAAACAACGTTGACAAGTTAACTCGTTTTAATTGCAACGAAAGTGCACAGAGAGATAGAGATAGAGAGAGAGGAAGAGAGAAAGATGGAAGTTGTTGATGAAACGGCATTATAGAGAAAATGTCTGGCATTTGGTTGAGTTTTTGGGTGAGGCATGGAAGCAAGTTTTGGTGGCATCTTTAGTGCGTTTCTCAGCCATTTAGAAAGTGTCTCGGTATTTGGTCTTAACTGGATTTCAGCTTAGTCTTTTGCCCTTTGGCTGTTGGCAATGTTTCATCATCATCTTGGTAGCTACCAGTCACGTGCCAAAGCATTAGACATACAGCATCCCCTCTCCCCCCCAATTCAAGCCGACAATGCAGACATAAATAACAACAAGAAGACGCTGATTCCGACTTTGTCTTCAACTCGGACGGAATGCTAACAAAGTTTTGCATTTGTTTAGCACATTTTTTATGGTCGGAACGTGATGTTCATGTGGAGTAAGGCGCCTTCTTCGTCTACGCTTCTTGCTGTTTACAGTTGCAGAATTAGAACTAGTTGACCCTATCCCTATATATATATATATATATATATATATATATATATATATATATATAATGGCGCCAATTTAGTCCCCCTCCACCACTCCTTGTTTTTATATTCCTTAAAACATCATGTACTTACTCAATCCCGTAAAGCGACGCCGACTGATTTGTACCATATCCGGGGTGCCCACCTCATGTTGCTTCTGGGCGGTCAATGCGCCCACCGGCTGATCCGATTGATAGCCCTCCTGCAAAAAGGGTGTGAAGTAGAATGAGAATATGAAAATGAAATTGAAATTGAAATGTGACTTTAGCAAAGTGGTATGGAAATGTTGCATATGCCACTTTGTGTTCTTCCACAATATACTTTTTCTGCTTTTTTTTTTTTTTTTTTCATTTTTGTTGTTTATTATTATTTTCTTTTTGCAATTTTCATGACCTGACCACGTAAAGTCATTTAGTATGTACATTCATATGTGCCCATAAAGTTATACCCTATAAAGTGGCGTGTGCGTATGGGTATATATTAATACTTCTATACTTTATTTATTTTATAGAACTAATACATTTGAATGGGGTAACCCATAGTCTATATCATTCATTTCTTATATATTTTTTATGACCATTTTTGTCGTGGCTTTCATTATTATTGCACTATTTCAATATATGTTTGGCAGCATGAAATCAACATGAAATATTTACAATTTTGCGGATATTTATTGAACAAAGCGTACAAAAAAGATTTAAAAAAACGTGAAATGTATGTTATGCGAGTAATATAGATTAGAAAAGGTTTGAAACCAAATGCAATACAACTGCAATTATTTTTTAAATTCTTTTTTTAATTCTTTTTTTTATTTGTGCTGTGATTATAAAATGGATTTATAGTCTGAACTGCATAACATAAAGCAGACACAAAACAGCATTTTTAAAAATGGAACAAAAACATTTTGAGCTGTGCAAAGTTTACATAAATATCTTAAAATAAGTCAGCATGTTGCAGCTGCGATATACTCTGTTTTCAGATGCTTTTCACAGAACGTTGTAGTCGGATGCACCCGACTGTGATATACTCTTTTTTAGCCTTAATGCATAGACTGAAGTGGGCGTGGCAATTGTATTTTTGCTCAAATCTTTCAGTTTTTGCCATCAATTAAAGTTTGTTTGGGCCCGTTCTACAGGTTTGGGAGAAAAAAACTTTGCTTGATTGCAAGGGTGGGCGTAGCAAAATTATGTTTATCCAATCTATTTAATAGGACAAGGGAGTTAAACCTGCAAAATTTGGTGATTCTAGCTAAAGGGGTGGGGGAGATACAGACTTTGCTTATTAGTGGGGGCGGGGGTGGGCGTGGCGGAATTTTTTTTTGTCAGATCAATCAAGGATGTGATAAGTAGCCCTTGCGCTAAATTTTGTTACTCCAGCTATAAAATTGTGGGAGGTATAGGTTTCTGCAGCTTGTGGGGGAAGGGGTGGGGGTGGGGGGAGATCTTGACACGTTGTCTGCCTATGGTATATACCAACATGTATACCAAGATTGGTTGCTCTAGCTTCAAAACTGTGGATAGAAACTACGTTCATACGGACAGACCTACAGACAGACGGACGGACGGATATTTCACAAGCCCAATATACTCTTTTTTCTTTTTTAAAAAAAAAATAAATAAAAAAGAGTATAAACACCTATTTTTCTGTACTATATCAACAGAAAGCATAAGTTTTCTTTTAAGATATAAAGTCGTATTACAGGTTTTGGGCTTTTTCTGCTCGTTGAAAATGCAGGTAAATGTTAAAGACGAACCGCAAGTGCTTTACTCAAAGACAGGACGATGTGCAGCACATTCAGCTGCTGCATAACCGCATTACCATACCGAGGATGTTGGCCATTTCACTTAACGCGTTTGCCGTGTATGTGTGTGTGTGTGTGTGTGTTATGCGATACATGTCCTTGCCCCACAAGCAAAATGGCGACGAACGCCATTTTTCTTGCATGCACACTTCATTTATTACCCTGCCCGACTGTCCCTCCACTCAACCCGCTCCACACCTCTGCCCTTTACGCTGCGTATAGCATTATGTGTCAGTTGTATGCATGTCGTTAGTTTTCATGTCATTCGAGTCCAGTGCAAGCAGCAAAGTCCTATGTTGAAAATCGATAACTGAATATAATGTGGCATGCAAAATTGTAAAAGTTTGTTCTTTTTCCCATTTTTTGTATGTTTCGCTGCTCTTTGAGCTGTAAGTGATAGCATTTCACTTGTGCTCACAGGTGTTGCAGTTGTGAACAACTTTTGTTGCTGTGTTTTTTTTCCGCTTTTTTCGTACGCTTTTGTGGTGCGTGTCAAAAATGATCTGTTAAATCCACAATTGTTGAGTGAAACATGACACACATGCAGCAGCATAAAAATCAGATGCATTAAGTCAATTACAATTTGAAATTCTCACATAACAAACACAAATATTGTTGCATACTGTGAGGCGCGTTGAAAATGCAGGATATATTTGTAAATGGGGCAGTCGAAATTCATTAAATTAATTAAATATTAGTAATGAGCTTATTTGAAATTGGTTGTACATTTTATTTTAAATCTGCCTAACAGCAAAATTCAATTAAGTATATTATAACAGAACAATCAGAAAGTTGATTTAAAACTCTCAATCGATTCCTAATTGAGCGTATTGATATTTTATTGAATACAAAAGTTGTTCAGGTTAAAGTAAAGAATTAAAAATCAGTATTTGATTATATTTTGGCTGGTATTTAAAATAAACAAGTATTTTTTGAATACCACATAAATTTGCTGAAATCTCTTGTAACTCAATTGAAAATACAATTCTTTATTTACACTGACATTCAAATCAGAACATTTATCTTTTGTGATTGATTTATTCTTTATTTATTGATATTGTTCGATTACGCGCTTTATTTTACAGTTCTAGTTGCTATATCTACTCACACCTTCCTCGGCCACCTGAGCACTTAGCTCATCCCCTTTTTTCTTAGCATCAGATTGGGTAGCATAGCTCCTTAAGTTCGTAAAGTTACTACCACTGCCGTCTGAGCTCATCGTACAAAACACCTTTTGATGCTTTTTCATGCGCTTCGACAGTTTTTATAACCAGTTCTACTTAAGCTTCATTACGCATGCTCAGCCATGACAGGGCCATTCCGAAACCCAGTGACGTTCAAGAGCTGAGAGGCAGATGAAAAATAAAGAAAAAAAAAACCCATTAAGTGTCTGCCGGTTGACAGTATTCCAAAACAGTTGTTGGTTGCTGCCCCAAACAATAAAAACAAACTTCATTTGCATATATGCCTTGCTCCCTCTGCTTTGGGTGCCCGTTTTTGAAGGATGCCCGGTACGGGCTCTGGATATACATATACTCCAGCTGGATTCCTGGCGTGGGTGTGACTCGCGTCTGGCATTTTACGAGCCCGGCCAGTGTTGCTTAAGCACACAAATAACATTAACAACAACAACAACAGCAGCAACAAAAGCAGCAACAGCAGCAGCAGCAGTTGAATGAAACCCGTCCTGGGTTTATTTGCAATCAAAAGAGTTATGAGCCAAATGCAAATAGTGCGCTCCCCGAACTGTTTTCATTTTTATGATCCTCCCAGCCAGGAGTTCACTTTTAGGCCTCGCCTGTGGTCAAGCAGGGGAACGTACCCAGCCAAAACAGTAGCAGTAGGTGGCATACACAAAACAACAACAACTAATCCCCCCCTCTATCCCGCGCCCAACCGTGAGTCAGTAACGCGGCAAATTCACCGCCAACTGTGCAAATAAACACAAAAGTCAACCCAATATTTATTTAGGGGCAAGAGAGCATGACAAGCAGGCCAACAGCATGTGAATACATATATGTGTATGTATATGTACAAGTAATGCATGTCTACTCATGTTTATATACTAACTCATACAGAGTAGATCATGATCCCGAGCTCATCATAGTGTTTAGAAGCTTGCAACGCTTGGTGAGTTGCCCAATAAGGTTGTCTGATTATAGCGAACAAATCTGAGATCAAAAACATTTATTTCATATAAATGAAATTGTAATTTTTCGATATTTTTACTCCCTGTTCCAATTAAAAATGGGAAAACAAAAAGAGTTATAAAGTACTGCAAATGTATGTAACAGGCAGAAGGTGGCATTTCCGAATATATAAACTATATATATTCTTGATCAGCATCAACAGCCGAGACGAACTAGACAGGTCCACCTGTCTGTCCGTCTGTATGAACGCGTCGATCTCAGAGACTATAAGAGCTAGAGACACCAAACTTGGCATGCAGGTTCCTGTATCCCATACGCAGATCAAGTTTATTTCAAATTTCGGATGCATCCCCCCGCACCTCGCAAATCGCACAAAACTCCCACAGCCACAATTTTTAAGATAAAGCTTTGATTTTTGCTGCACATATATCTTTAATCAATGTTGATCGGTTGCGTAAATTTCATTACGATCAGATAGCATCAAAGTTATGCAAGAATCTATTTCCCTCGTCTCAGAAACAACAGTTTGACAGGCACTGGACAAGTTAAGTGCGCTGCTTGCTTGTGTTGCCGCTGAACTGCTTCAAATGCAAGTTGGGAGCAGGGAGTCTCGTAGTCGGCGCACTCGACTAGAGCATTCTTACTTGTTATACTCTTTTTTTAACTTTTTTGAAAAAAAAGGAAAAAAGAGTATATTGGGTTTGTGAAATGTCCGTCTGTCCGTCTGTCCGTCTGTCCGTCTGTCCGTCCGTCTGTCCGTCTGTCCGTCTGTCCGTCTGTCCGTATGAACGCAGGTTTTTTCCACAGTTTTGAAGCTAGAGCAACCAAACTTGGTATACATGTTGGTATATACCATAGGCAGACAAAGTGTCAAGATCTCCCCCCCACCCCCACCCCTTCCCCCACAAACCGCAAAAACCTATATCTTCCACAGTTTTATAGCTAGAGTAACCAAATTTGGCACAAGGGCTACTTATCACATCCTTCGTTGATCTGGCAAAAAAAAATTCGGCCACGCCCACCCCCGCCCCCACAAATAGGCAAAGTCTGTATCTCCCCCACCCCTTTAGCTAGAATCACCAAATTTTGCAGGTTGAATTCTGTTGCCCTATTTAATAGATTGGATAAAAATATTTTTGCCACGCCCACCCCCGCCCTTGCAATCAAGCAATGTTTGTTTCTCCCAAACCTGTAGAACAGGCCCAACCAAATTTTTATTGATGGCAAAACTTTAAAGATTTGAGCAGAAATTCAATTGCCACGCCCACTGACTCCGCAAAGAGGCGAAAAAAAGAGTATATCGCAGTCGGGTGCATCCGACTGCAACGTTCTTACTTGTTTTTTTTTGGATTTTAAGATTTAAGTTTTTAAGATTTTGAAAAGTCACGCAGAGTATACAAAGTTCGGCGCTCTAAACTATAATTAGTGTTGCTTGTTTTCTAGTTTTTTTTTCTAGTTAAAAACTGCAAATGTTGCAATTTGGCTAAAAGCTAGGCATAGAAAAGCGCAACGTTTTGGATAAAATTTGCCTCAATATTTTCATTTAGAAATTGTAAACATGGCCCAGACACAGACATAGGCACATACAATTCGTGCCACATGGCGAATGCGTAATGTGAAATGCTTATACAATAAAAAAAAAAATTTGCTTGTTTTGGTTTTTGTTTAACATTTTACATTTTACAATTTACATTTTGACATAAAAGTGGCAATTAGGCAGTCTCTTGACTGGTTGACTGCTTGATAGATGTTGCTGCTACTCTTGTTTTTGTTGGTGTTGTTGTTGTTGTGGCAGTGGCAGTGGCCATAAACTTAAGTAATTAAAGAAAAAGGCAACACTTTTGCATATATAAGTTTTTTTTTATAACTTAATTGAAACTACGCACATTAAAACACATTACAATTTCAACATTTAAGCAGTTGTACACAATTTTGCTCGTGACGTGAGGCAACTTTTAAAAATATTTTGTGAGCGGCCTTTGGGCGAGTGCGTAAAATGCTTTTTAATTTTAACGAGCGAATGGAAATGGATGCCGTCCGTCCGGTTCGTCCGTTTCGTACTGTCCCGATCCCCTGTTTATTATGACAATTTTTATTTGTTTTCATTGGCGAATGCGAAAACGAAAGCAGTCAGAGAAGAAAGAAAGAGAAGAAAGCGAGGCGGGCTGGCACAAAAGCGCCGCCTTTGGGCCATAAAAGGCAACATCATCCAATGTCAATGACAGCCAAATGATGAGGCTGATGATGATGATGACGCGTGTTGCATGTTGCATGTTGCATGGTTATGGGGTTAGCTTGTTGGCTGCTTAGCTGCTTACTTGCTTACCCCATGCGATGTTGCTACTTAAGAACCCGCTTGAGGCGCATCCAATTAAACCAAAATCAAAAACGTTGCTGCAACATGTTGCCAGCAGTCAATAAGCTCGACTCGCCAGCAACATTATAAATATGCCGGAAATGTGGCCCCAGCCACAGCTACAGCCAAAGCCACAGCTGATGCAATGATACAAAGCACACATACAAGTACACGATCGAACTGACTGATTGCCCCGACGAGACGTCGATTTGCCTGTTGCAAGAACCAACATGATGGAGCTCTTCTAATTGCAACGCCCACACAACACGTAACACACTGAGATTGCAGATTGCATAAGAGATTGTGTTGGGAAACGGTCGCCGCACAGATTGACTTTTGCAATTTGCTTGAATTTGTTCTTTTAACCAGCACAGCGAGAGCAAGAGAGAAGGGAAGAGAGAGAGAGAGAGAGAGAGATAGAGAGAGAGAGAGAGAGAGAGAGAGAGAGAGAGAGAGAGAGAGAGAGAGAGAGAGAGAGAGAGAGAGTTAGAGTATTAAAACAAAGTGATAAAGTTTGTAACAGACTTAAAAAGTTTCACATTTTGAGTATGTTATAAAATAAAATCGAAACTATTTATAAATTTGAAAATATTTTAAATTCTTAATTTTAAGAATTTCAAGAAAAAATGTTTCTACAAGAATAATCTAGATCTGATTACTTAATACATTTTTATAATTATTGATCTTGATCTTATTGTGACCTTAAACTATTGCATTAGATAAGCAGGAAACATCATAAATTTATCATTTTATTGCTATGATACTTAAATATATTTTTAGAATGTATTTACAATCAGGCCTGTTCCGTATCACATTTTTAAAAGTGTTTTTGTCCTGCTGAATGAATTCAAAAACAAACAAATTCTTAAACTCAATTTTCTTACATTCTCCATCATATTTGAAAAAGAATTAGTAAATTTATTTATAAGATTAAAATCAAATAACATTTATAATATTGAATTGAAAACCTGTCGAACCTGCACGAAACGTAGCTGTTCTCGATTCAGCAATGCCTGCTAGGTGACCAGTAACTCGAACTCGATTCTAAAAAATGGCAAACGAAACCATTCCGATTGGAAATTAGAACAGTAATTCGTAAAACGTTCGGAATTCATTCGTTTTCACTTTTCAAAAAGGTACTGAGTTCGAAACATGCCTGAATTGGCAGTTAAAGTTTGGAAATTTGTGTCGCAATCGCTTGTTTTATATTTTCTGAACAATGTCGTATTTTCAAGAAAGATCCTGCACGCTTATTTATTTCACGCAAGAAATTGTTTCTCCAAATATGCTTAAATACAAAGTACAAGTCTTATAAAAACTAACAGATTTTTTCAATTTAAGAACATAAATAATTTGAAACATAATTAAAAAGTTGTGGTTATTTATTAAGTTTTAAGAAATCTTCTAAGTTTTGTCCGTTCAAAGATTTTTGCACTTGGTTCTCGTGTTTTAATTGCGCGACTCTTGGCGCGCCAGTTTAACGGCCAACAAGTCGACGATCAATCAAAAAAAATGCGTCAAACAAACAGTCCGGGGCAGTATATTATGAACAGCAGCCAAAAAAGAAAGATTTCACAAACAAAAAAAAAATGCCAACAGCTTTGAAAGTCATACAACTTAATTTATAGTGCTGGCGACAGTTTTTTTTTTTAATATTATTTTTTTTTGGGGTGACAGTTCCCGTTAGCGATTCACTTTTGCTGGAAATTGAGTTTTGTTTCGGTTTTCCTCGTTCATTAAGGCAAAAACAAGACGTGCATTTATTAATAATACATATAAATTTTTATAGATTTGCCATATAAATTTCCAAGCTTCCGCATTTTCGGCTGGCCTATAAATCACACGCCCGGATCGCATTCACCAACAAAAATTACAAACATATAGACGATATACATATATACATATATACTATATACATATATACGTTTGCCATGTTGGGGGCTATTATGTCATAAGCCGATTTGCCTGTCATTAGTGAGAGTTATGACAGCGCTGGCAGCCCAATAATAAATAAATAATGCCAATAAATCAATATTACTATAAAGATTTTTCTGGTACCCACTTAAGCGATGTTGCAAGAAAGTCTTTTTTTTATTTTTTCTTTAGCTTACATGTCGCAATTCGCAGGGCAGGATTTCTACATCGATGGACTCTGGCGAACCAACTGGCTCAGCTATGCTAAGTCCATAGAAATGTGAAGTCTTTTGGAGCTTACAATTAGTGTGGGTATCTCGATCTTCAATTTAGAATTGGGTATGCAGATCACAAATCGCTAGTGCAATCGTTTTGCAATTGCCATTTGTAAAGTGCAGCTCAAACTTAAGAACTTGAATTGGTGGGAAAAAGTTGATGTTCAAGAGAAATTGCAGTCAAAAGATCATAGATTATATAAGTGGGAAGTCATTTACTGTTATTTTTTAATGGAAATGTGTATTATGATCTATCATAGATCTATTTTGTGTTTGATCTTTCTGCTTGCCAAAGATAAATACCCTTGCAGAAAAGTTGTTCATATGAAAACTTAATTTTCGACCGATTGTTTCTATGACAGCTATAAGATATAGCCATCCGATTTTGATAAAAATTGTTTGGCATGACAACAAATATATCTGAAAGCGGAATATGTAAATTTGGTCAAGATAGCTTGAGATGCAAAAAAGTTGTTCATCCATAAACTTATTTTCAACCGATTGTTCCTATGACAGCTATAAGATATTTTGATGAAATTTTGTAAACATGTTAAGATGATGCTAAAACTTAGAATAAGTAAGTTTGGTTCAGGTATCTTGAAAAAAACAAAATTTTCGACTGATCGTGCCTATGGCAGCTATATGTTATAGTGATCTGATCTGGCCCATTCTGTCATATACACTAGCTGCAGCAACAATAAGCATCTGTGCCAAGTTTCAACAAAATAACTTCAAAAGGAAACAAGTTCACATAGAACAGTTAGATAGTTGGGTTGTTGGAAATGGCTAGTTCAACTCAGCTGTTGATGCTGATCAAGAATATATGGGGTGGGTCGCAGACGTCTGCTTCGTGGCAAAGTTTAAGGGCATAAAAATAATGACAAAATGATGGCAAAAAGACTGTATTTGTTTAAATCGATTAACTATGATTTACCATTTACTTAAGATTTAACCAGATGATTTAAGTTGACAAGCGAAATACTGATATAACAACTAATAGTTGCGTTACAACGCTCAATTGATTTAAAAATATAAAGGTATTCTATTAAAAATAATGCACTTTAATATTGCACATAGTATTGTAAACTTGTATGATAAATAATTGGCGCTAATTAAATGAACATTTAATGAGTCGTTTCATAAGGTAAACACAGTGTGTGTGAATATTTAATTATTAATGAATTTTACGACTATTGATGCTACTTTTGCTTTTTGTATTCCCTTATACTAAGACAATTCTAAGAAAAAAAAGGTTTGTAGTTTGTAGAATCGCAAAGCTTGAGAGACCTGAGACAGAAGCCGTTGATAAGAGCACGTCTCATGCTGAGAGCGCGTCAAAGCTGTACAAAGTTCACAGATAACCCTATTTGAACTATAGAGCAACCAGCTATAAGATACTAAACATATTGTGACTAATGTGAAATGTTTAGTATTTGTGGTAGCCAAAAAAAAAGAAATAGTATATTGTTTTGAAATATGAGAAATATTTTCCAAAAATTTTATTGGACTTTTGTCGTTGTAGCTGACAAGCTATGCAAACGGAATGCTCGCAAAATAAACAGCAATAAAGATGGCAGAGTGGAAACAAGTGCAGGTATTCAAAGTCAAAACACAGAGAATATTGCAGCAGCAGCAGCAGCAACAACAACAAAAAAATGATAACGAAAATGACAACGACACGATATTAAATTCCTGCTAAAGGTCAACAGTCAAAGCAAGGCGGGGGAGAGGGCGCGGGGGCAAACAGGTAGATTCATAGCCATAAGCGTTTTATGCCGCTTGAATGCACTTGACTTCAATGTTCCAGTTTATTAAAGTTGTTGTCAAGGCCTTGGCAATAAGTTTTGCTGCATGTAAAGGAGCAAAGGATGAGTGTGTGGGGGGGGGGGGGGGTAGGGGGAGGTGGTTACTCCTGCTGAGTCTTCTTGATAGCACACATCAAAATTAATCAACTTTAATTTCTTTGATTTTAATCTTCTGCTGATTTTATTTAGCTGTATTCCACTTTAAGACACGTTCATAATCATCATTCTCGCTGGAAATTCCCATTATACATACTATGTGTACAATTTGTAGATTATAATTGAAAGCTTTTTTTGTTTATTCAAATGTGAGTGATGTGCTTTGATAATTGATTCTGTAAGGCCTTGAGATACATTCAAAATGTGAACAACATTTAACATTTCAAATCCAATCGGTTGTAATCGAAATTGTTTGCTGTGCTGAATAACGCAAAAAACTAAACGAATCAAAAGTAAATATCATTTAAAGTTATATTAGAAGTATTAACATATCTTAGTTTCAATTTAAGGAATTCAATTTGAGCAAATTTGTATGCAATTTTCTTATACTTCAATCAAGGCTGCAAACCGGTTCCGAATCAAACCCCGCAGAACCGGTTCGGTTTGGGTTTTAAGGGTCCTCAGCATCGGACTATAAACCGAACCCAACAAAGTTTTTCTGCCCCTGAACCTGAACCCGAACCGGAACACTTTTTCAACAGAAAAGGTGCGATTCAATGAAGATCTTTTTTCACAAACACTTTTTTTTTAAGCTTTTTTGTGAATTTTCTGCGTTGAGTTGTCTACTTGCTTCAAATTAAGATTAAAATGATCGTCCTTTTTGTTTCATTGAATATTTGATTTATTTATGTTTTATATGAAAGTACAAAATAATTAAACGACGTATTCATTTTTATATATCCAATCAAACTCGGGTTTATTGAGAATTTTTATTTAATTTCTAAATTATTTTTTTAAGATGTCAACTCAGTTTGTTATCAATAAGTGTTCGTGTAGCCAACAGAGTTGACATAAAACTGAGGAAAAATATTAAAAAAATTACTTTGGTTTGCTGACAACCCCATGGAGGAAGCCATGTTGCTTTCGAACACAGAAGTTCGAAAATATAAAATCTCTCGAACTCCTGTGACACCTACGGTTTTTTCAAGAGATTTACAAACCAACCTAAGCCAAAATCTCTACAGATTTCCGTGACACCCCAGCAAATGATGATTCTTATGAAAAAAGATTATGAAATCAATTATTTACTTGTAAAAAAAATCAGCAAAAATTAAAATTTTAGAATACTCATAAAAGAAAATTCGTAGGAAATCTTATTTTAGCCATTTCTGAAACACAAGTTTCAGTAGAATTTGGTTTTTCCACGATCACATTTGTTCGTTCCGAATACGCAGATTAAAATCTAAAATCTATCCAAACTTATTTATATAAAATTTCATTAATTGCTTTAAATTTCAATGAACCAAGGTTCGAACCAAAACCTCCGGTTCAGGAGTTCCGATAACCAATTCGCGAAACAAACCTAAAGTTTTCCTTAAGGTTCGAATCCCAGAAACGAACCTATTCGAAAAATTTGGAGGTTTGCAGCCTTGGTTACAATCAAATATAATTAGCTTTTAATCACTGATGACTAATTCTTACCAAAGCTGCATATTTTAATGAGTCATTTTTTACAAAACTTTTGTTGCTGTGTCTTGTATAAGCATCTATGTGAATCAGCTGATATGAGCAAAGCTGCAAGTTAATCAATTGATATCATTTCTGTGAAAAACGAAGCAAAGGGTTGAATTAAGCTGGAGACAAGCAGCAATTGAAGATCATTTGCATATTAAGGCGACAACTGTTACAACATGTCCAAAAATTGGTCGATCCGCAAGTCAATTAAGCCAATTAATGTGGACCACCATAACGGAAAGTGAAGTCCCCTCTGGTCTGGCTGTGCCTTAAATGGCTACTGATCGCCGCTTATCAGTTAACTTGACCGCTGACCAGTTGTCCAGTTGCCCAGCTGTTTCAAAGAGCTGTGGCACAGTGAGCACAATAAATATGCGGGCAAGGCAATACAAAAGACAGGTTCAGAGTCAAAGTCGAAATCCAAGTCAGTTTTCAGTTTTCAGCTTCGTGTTCTCTCTCTCTCTCTCTCTCTCTGTCTCTCTGTCTTTGTCGGCACACATGGCCCAATTACAGGCCAGAAAGTGAAACTGATCGAGAGACGATCTTTGCGACAGGATCTGTATAAAGTCCAGAAAAAAACAACAAAACTAAACCGATCGTGCAATTTATGAGTAGCATTGTGCAAAATTGGCTTGTTAACCAAATTGGCTGCTGCCGCAACACGTTTCATAATTGCCAGGCGTTCCAGCATTGAGTAACTGCTGCCGCTGCTGATGCTGCCGCTGCTGCCGGGTGGGCAGCTCTCAAAGTGAGCCTGGAATCTGGAATCGCTGCTTAAGATCAACGCAAAGACAAGATTCAGGCTCAGGGTTAGTCATTCACTCGCTTCTCATTCATTCATTCATTCGATTCGTTTCGCTCACTCGCTCATTTATGCAAGTTTTGAGGTTCAAGGTGAGGCGTTCACTTCTAATGTACAATCAGAGAAAAACCTGACTATGTGTGGGTTGCTCAATAAATTGATGGAATGCCACACAGCTGGGTACTTACAAACGTGCAAGCTCAACTTGCGTTCAACTTATATTTAAAACTTATATTTGATAACAATTTTCGTTGAAAATTCGTCTTGTTAAAGTATTTAAAATTATAATCAATTGAAATTAACTTATATGTTAGCTAGAAATAATCTAA
Source organism: Hirtodrosophila cameraria (assembly GCA_949708635.1). Taxonomy (NCBI): domain Eukaryota; kingdom Metazoa; phylum Arthropoda; class Insecta; order Diptera; family Drosophilidae; genus Hirtodrosophila; species Hirtodrosophila cameraria. The sequence continues at coordinate 47,242,159 of OX453090.1, forward strand.
TTTAACAAAATGTAATTACAGCTCTATGTTCTATTACTATCTGAAAGTCACATTAATCCATAATTTATGCTTATTTATGCATATTTTTAACATTTCAATGTACATTTTATGTTAACTTATGCATACATTTGACTATTTTATACTGTTTTAGCATTCTTAAGCACAATATCTTATGAATAAAGCACAATTTTTACATATAAAAGCATAATTTATGCATATTTTTAACATTTCAATGTACATTTTATGCTTACTTGTGCGTACATTCGACTTTTTTATGCATAAATTGCTTCTCAATTGAAGATAAATGATAAAATGAACACAACATCGTATGAATAAAGCATAATTTTTACATATAAATGCATGACTTATGCTAATTTTTTTACATTTCTATGCAGATTTTATGATTACTTTTGCTTATTTATAATTAACAACAGTTGGAAATTCTATGTTTGATTTCATGCAACATTTATGCATAAAACAATCATAAATTGCATCAACTTACCATAGAGTTCCCTTAGGATGTTCTCTATCTATGTTAGGAGAAAAAACCGCTTACTATGCAGCTCAAATTGCATTAAAAATGAATTTATATTTCCACAATTCATGTTCTTTAAAAATGCACATTAATTAACACTTAACATTTTTATTAATAAATAGCACAAAGTCATTAAATTTACAATTCGCATAGTATTTAATATACTCTGATCAAGAGTCGGGAAAACAACTTCATTTCAAGTGCAATAAAAAGATTTAGAGCCACCCACGCTGCACCTCGGCAAATATTTAGACGCACATATAAACACATTGTAGAAAGAGGCACACACAAAGATAAGGATGATTTTTTATGAGTTCCACGAAGCATTTGCCACCCAGTGAAGAATAAAACTTACCTCATCAAAGGCGGCGTCTCCATCCAAGTGATTATGATGTGGATGTGGATATGAATGTGGATGGCGTGGCACGCGTTTTAAATGCTCAAATGAAGACAATGGTGTTGGTGTTGTTGTTGTTGTTGGGTTGATGTTTTGGTTGGGGGAGGGGGATATCCTGATCCAGTTTTTGTGCTTTGACGCCGCATAATCAATGTCGATGTCTTTGTTAACTGAATCGCTTTGCTCATAATCGCTATAGTAATCATCATCATCATTATCATCATCAACGCTTTTGTTAGCCTTATCTTTGTTATGGTTGTCGTTTTTGTGGGTTTCGTTAGCGTGTTTGAGGGTCCAGGTGATCACATACTGATCATGTGTCGCGTTTGTATCATTTGCAGCCAGAACGTTGTATGGCAACAGCAGCAGCAAAGGCACAGCTTTGTTATCGTTATCGATATCGATATCGCTAACGTGATCGTTATCGTGCAGCTCATTGTAGCTCAGTCTTCTATAGGTGAACGCCAATCGATTATGTTCCACATTTTTATCATTGGCGGCCAGAACGCTATTCACCAGCAGCATCAGCAGCGGCAATATTTGCAGCATTCTCAACATTTTTTAAACTCTTCTTTTTTTTTTGTTTTTGAAATGCTCAGTTTTGGAATTTTAAGTTGTTTGACAATATTGCAATTCCTATAGCATTTTTATGTCTTTGTTTATAAAACTTGTACGAAAATTGTAATTGATTTATTTATAGACGTTTCGAAGTTGTCAACCAAAAATATATTTCTCTTTAATTTGAACACATTGCTAAATATTTTGTTGGCATCTGAGTTTTATTTATGTTTCTACGTTTTTTTTTATTTTTTATTTATTGGCACACGTCTCGATTTGTTCAACAGCTGCCCAGACTCAACCAATTTGTTCAAAACTTGCAATTTCAAGTGGTTTTTTTTTTTGTATTTTTTTGTTTTTGTGTATAGTATAACTTTTTGGTTTGCCACTCACGCAAAAAAAGCGTAAATTTGTGTGCTGTCTGCTCTTTAAATGCTGTCAATATGTGTTTTTGTAAATTTTCGAAATGCTGTTTTAAATATACGTTTATAACATATAAAAAAAAAAAACAAAAAAAAAAAACCGGCGACGACAGCTGTCAAATTGTTGCGATTCCAAAATTGTGGATTGTGTTAAACGCCACTAAATGCTAAAAATATTTGAATATCCATGCGGTTTTCAAAATGCCTTTTGATCGCAGTCTTTTTACACACACTTTAAAAAAAAAATAATTTTATTTATATTACGCTTGTTTTTGTTTTTTTTATATATTTCAAAATTTGATGTTTTATTAATTTCTTATTGTCGCGAATGTTTTTTATTTATTTTTGTTTATTTGAATTGGATTGATACGCGCGTGCTGAGCTTCAGCGATGTGAACGCGTCGAGAGTTCTCTTCTATCTGAGGGCAGCCAAACAGCAGCAGCAGCAGCAGCAGCAGCCTCAGTCTCCGTCTCAGCCGCAGCTGCAATCGTTAGTCGTGGCAGCGAAAAAGCTTCGCTCTCTCCACATGAAGCGATCGTCGCATATTGCTTGTATGTGTTTCTGTGTGTGTATGTGTGCGTGCGTGGGGGGCCTGAGTGTGAGCGCAAGCATGCTTGTGCATTTGAAAAGGCTGCAAAGCATGCGTGTGCGAGAGTGGGTGTCAATGAGAGTTGCTGAGGACTTGCTTTGCATTCGATATGCTCTCTCTTTGGCGTTCTCTTTGGAGTTTGCCTTTGGTTTGTGCGTGAATCACATCTTTTTGTTGTTGTTGTTGTTGTTGGTCTGTTTAATTGTTGCTACTGTTTTAGCATTGCTTTGCTTTGTTTGTGTGTGTGTGTGTCTGTGTCTGTGTGCCAATGCAGAAATGGCGCTCAAATGCAGCTTTGATGACTCATGCACCCGAATTATATGCATCGCGTATTGTATCATATCATATTTATTTATAGTTACATATACATATTTCTCTTCTCAGTAGTTGCAATCGATATGAGGCACTGCTGATCTCATCATGTGTGTGTTTTATTTATTTTTTTATAGTTGCAGATTTCACCTAATAAAAGTGCACGCACTGCAGCCGTTATCTAAAGGCGACAATTAAAGTGATTTATTTAGACGACTTCCAAGCATTTTGCTTTGCAAATATGCAACACAACGTCGCAAGCGACGACATACTTACAAAAATACTTACATACTTAATACATATGTACATACATACATACATACTTACATAGATACAACTTTGTGCTTTGTATTTGTGCAATTTGATTAGCATGTAGTAAACTTGGGAGGGTAGCAAAAGACGCCAGCAACAACAACAACATTCAATAGTGTTGTCTAGCTGCATTCGGAACAAGTTCAAATGAACGAGTCAACTTATTCAGTCGTTCATGAACGTTACTGGTCATTTAATTCATCTTAAAGCGCCCACTCTAAGCCTTAACAATTCCTGGTAAGGTCGGAAGGCTTCGACTATAGTCAAGAAATAAAAAAAAAAACACAAATATTTCGTCCTTATCATAAAATTAATAATATTCAGTTGTACTTATCTATAATAAATAATTGAATATCAATGTGAATAATACTTGGATAACATTAAAGTCATATTCAGGCCTGTTCTCATTTCCGAGATCTTTTCACTCCGAATTGTTTTCGATTTTGTGTTACTGTTTTCGAATAAAATAGTAATATTTCAGCTTTTTTAAAGATAATCTCGAATACGTCTAATTCAACTGTCTCAACGGCAAAACCTTTTTATCCGAATTCTGAACAAATAATAATTCAGGTTCCAAATGTTTTGATCGGAGTCGTAAATGTGAACAAGTCTGATTTTTGTACACAAGAAACTCTGTATTTATTTATGATTTATTTTTCGTAACAAGGAGTTCCTTAAATTGAATCGTTAGTCACAATAGTTTAAAATTACTTCAATTATGTCACAATTTTAGTTAAAGTTAATTTAAATTCAATTTGAGTTTTCTTTTTTGAATTTTATGGAATTGAAATTGAAATTTTGATTTTATTTTGAATAACATAAATATATAAGTATTTGTTATAATATAAATTGATTTATTTTAATTTTAATTGTATCGTTCATCAAAAAGCTAACAAAATGACCCGTAACGTTCGTGATCAAATGAATAACTGAACTAAATGACTGATTTAGTTCACGATTCAATAATAAACGACTGAACTTATTCAACAAATTGAACAATAAATCTCAACTCTATCATTCAATAATCTTGCTTGGCTAGAATTCTGCGCTGGCAAGTTTTGATGAGCTGCCTTTGTTGTTTTACATGCACTTCTAAACTAATCTTTTCATCTCTTTCGCTCTCTGCTGCAGCAGTATTTATTTTTAATTATATGAAAGCTCAAATGTTCAATTGAAATAAAATACATATTTTCTTTTATCATAATTCCATACTTATTGCCATTTTCTTACGAATATGCCAAAACTGTAAGACTTAGTATTTATTCTTAAAAGCTAAAGTTCCACAGAACTTACATTTATTATCAAAAAATAAAGTTGCACAAAACTTAAATTTTGGTTTTTTTTGGCACGCATATTTCGTTGCTTGCGCCAAAATTTTGAATAGCAAATATCCAAAATATAACTGGAAATTATAAATGTATTACGCATAGCATCGATTTCCAAGTTTGCTTGAAAACGTCATTAAAATTTATTGCTGCTCCAATTTTAATTGCTAAATATGATGAAAAACGCAAATGAATCATTTTTGCAATACACTTGAAATATATATATATTTTTTTCGTTTATCAATTCTATAATTAGCAAAGTCCAATTATGTATGTTATATGTATGTGTAACAAATGCTGAGCTCCTGTTTCTTCATTGAAGACTCAGTCTATTAAAGTCACATTTAAAGGCTAATTGCAAATATTGTGGATAAGCTTGCGATTTTCTCGTTCAGCACTTCTTCAGTTTATAGAATACACGTACTTGTCTGCTATGTATGATAAACATATGTTTGTATTGTCAATGCACAGCGAAAAAAAGTTGTTAGAATAACCTTTGATTAGCTGAGACAACATTTCTCAACGCGAATTGTAAAAACAAAAAGATATAATTTGGACCAATCATGAGGCTGATTGAGTCAAGAAGCAGAGTATGCAAGAATATTTGCCTAGAATTTCCAAAGAAATATTAGTTCTTGTGCAAAATTTATTTACCAATTAAGATTTGGTACTATTTGGATTTGTACACAAGACATTTTTCTGAAGAAATCTTGCCTCCCTTTTTAAGGATCGTAAATACGCTTAATCTGCATAATATGTTGGGTGTCATTATTTTAGCACAGTGTCTATGAAGATGCATATGAGCTCCAGCCAGATGGGAGCCAGTTAGTGGGGCGTGCATCTGTCAACGGGTTTGTTGTCGCCTCGTTCTTGGCAGCTGCTCTACGTTCTTGAAGCTGTTCTCGGCAAGTTCTTCTCGTAATTTATTTATGGCCTTTGCCTGCTTTTGCTAATAGCGCATAAATCTTGTTAATGATCTTGTCAAGTGGCTGTGAGGCCCCCAACTAATACATATAAATACATATACATATACATACATATGCACATACATATCGTTGATGTACGGGTATATGTCAGTCTGTCAGTCTCTCTCTCTCTCTGCAGTTATGCAGAGTGGCAGCAAGTCGTGTGCTGATGGACAACAGCTCTCAACGCTACCAGACAATCTGTCAAACAGACAATGTTTTCAAACCCTTTGGAAAATGATCAAGTCACAAAATTCTGACACTTTGTTGCGTCACACTGACCGCCTGCCCATGCCCTGCCACCAAGTGCCATTTTTGTGGTCTTGAATGTTGCACGAACCAAGCCAATCATCCATAATGCTTTCAGTATGCAATCTTTTGACTAGACAGCAAAGTGCAGCACAAATTCTTATAACAGACACACACCAATCCCCTCATCATCACCGTTAACCGCAACTTGAAGCTAGCGACGCCCACACTGGAAAATTTGCATGTGTCGCCCGTTAGGTAACTACGTGCCCCCCCACCCCTTCGGTAGCCCCAATCCTCCTTCCGCAATCTACATCTCAATTTTGGACACATTTTGCCCGTCATATTTGTCTCGAGTTTTGAGTACCCATTGCGCGTTCTATTTGCCATTGTGCCTTATCTTCTCCCACTTCTTTTTATACTCTGTTTAAATGGGAAAAAGTTTTTGGGGAATCCCCCATTTTCAAGCTCTTTTTTTCGGTCAGCTGCGAAAGCCAAGTCAATATAGAGTCTAGATCAGCCATAGACAGTAATACTGGGAAATAGAGGTGGATAGTTTTCGATAGTGATAGTTGAAAATATCGATTTTATCAATAGTACTATCGACAATATAATAATAAAGTGTATTATAATAACTAAATAAATATGATAATTATAAAATACTAAAGGGAAAAGCATAAGTCATAATTTGTTAATTTTACACTAAAAACTGCTAAAAAAGAATATTAAAAGCTAAGAATATCCCAAATTGATTACAATATACTCGTTAAGAGACATATTTTCATACAACATATTTATAAAAATCAATCTTATTTAATGATATTTGCCTATAAAGAATATATTATCTTAAAAAATAGTTATTACAACTAATTTAGTTCAAAAAAATTGCTTGGGAAGAATTAAAAGTGATACAAATGTGAATATCGATAGTTCGAAAAAAACATCGATATAATTGATGTTTTACCACCTCTACTGGGTGTTTATTAATATACTATAGAATACGCTTATAAGAAATGAAATAAAATATACATTTAACATATATATACATTTTTTATAATGCGTTCCGCTTTTTCAGCAAATTGAACAATAAGAATTATAGTCGTATGCGTATATATAATACTTACTATATATATCATCTTTGTATCTTCAAAACGATTCTAGAATAAACACATTGTACTTTCTCTAGTATAGATCTGTTTCAGTTGAAAGTAGCACAATCTGCAGAGTATCTGCCAGTCGGCTGCTCCCGACCAGAGCGTGTTTAGTTGTCTTTTTGTTTTTGCTGCATGTATTATCGGCTTGCATATTTCAATATTTCCATATTGAAGACCAGAATACGCGTTTCATTGAGCAGTCTACCAACATTTGTTTTGATTTTTATTTCACTTTTTTTTTTTTTTTTTTGGTTTTTTACTCATCTCATTGTTTATGCGCTTAAGTGGTGAGCCGAGGGGAGGGGAATCTTTTGGGATAGTATCTGGATGCCGACTTTGGCTGTGACAGCTCATATCTGTGTTTATTGGGCGTTTTGTACGATCTCTGGCTTAACATTGATTAATGCGTTTCTCCTAATTGTTTGACATGCTTTTATGTATTAGTCACGCCACAAGCTTCGAGTTCAACTGAGCCTCAACTGATCATTGGACAGCATGTTCCTTATGAAGGCGCCATTGACTTTTGGAATGTATCAATTTGTAGTATGCGAAGGAATGTTTAACAGGTTTCGGTTTTTTGTGTTCAGTTTATGTTACATACGCTCAATTAGAGACTGGCTTCAGTTTTTGGTTCAGTTGCGTGAAATTGAGTTAATTTTGGAGCATATTCTAATATCAAATATAGTTATATTTTAAAATTGATTATTAATTTAAAGGTATTCATTTAAAATATAAAAAAGTGATATGTCTACATGCCAATTATGCAAATTTAATATTTTAAGAATCAGCTTTTAATAAAGATTTACTTGCCTTGCAGATTTGTAAACTGTCATTTCTTATTTTCTATTAAAAGATGGGCAAACTCCGACTTAAGTTCAGCGAATAGATATAAATAAATCGCTTCAATCGTTCAGTTAAATTCAAGTCTGCATTTAGACGATGACGATTCTTTCTTTGTTAGAGAAGTTCTTTGCTCCGCTTTACCTCTTTCTTACAAGCTAGAACTTAACGAAGAAATGTCATCGTCTAAATGCAAACTAATTTTCAGTTTTTGTTCTCTGTTGTCTAAAGCTCAACTCTGCTCTAATAGTTAAGATCACTTTGTATATATCACTTAACCCAGTACATAATTGATCACTTCATTACTCGATTTGTCTATAATCTGTTAAACAAAATGCATATAACGATAAGAGCGACGCTTAACCCATTTGTTGTACTTAGTTTTAAGGGGGCGTCAAGTGTAACATAATTTGTTTGCACAACTTCTCGCTCTTTACTCTCTTTGCTATCTATCTATCTGTATATATATTCATTTATCTAATGCTCTTTGTACTTCTTGTTGTTGCACTGGCAACACGTACAGCCTGGTTGTTGTTGTTGTTGATGTTGTTTGTCTGCTTGGTGTCTGCGGTTTTTGTTTTTCCGATTGAGCTACAGAATTGTCAATTAGTGAAAGTGGAAATGTCGCGCTGTCTTTGCCCCTGCCACTGCCCCGTGCCCCTGCCACTGTCGTGTATTTGTTTACACAAACTAAATGCTGTCATGGATCTATTGGATTTCTAGCTGGCAACGATCTTTGAGCTGCCAGCGAGACGTGTGAAAATTGTAAGTGCCATGATTTGCACTTTGCCTTGTCTTGCTTTTCACTTTTCTAGGCAAAGAAATGCAAAAAACAACAACAACAACAATAACAATAACAAAATGAAGCAGCCATGTTTATCAATAACTAACTGAAAAGCTACAATGTTAAGCCATTAAATTGCCAATGTGCAAACAATAAACAAATTATCGGCTAACCAAGACACTAAAGAAGCCTACAATTTATTGGTCGCATTGGTCACGATAAGCGACCCTGGATTAAAACATGGCCAAGACAAATTGCTATGCACAAAAGGTAAAACTGAATTGAGCTACGGATGCAAACACATCCAGCAGCCAATAACTAAAACGCAAAAACAATAAAAACAAAAACCAAACAACCGGCAACAGCTGGGCCTAAAAAGAAACCAACCCAGAAACTGTGCCAAGAAATGTTGGCCCGAAATAGGCGACGAGCTGCGAGTGCAAAAACTGCCAGCAAAGTAAACAAAATGCAAATACTTGTTCAAAATAAACCGAAGCTTGTATGCACTAACTTTATAAAATATATAGTACTAATTAATTCAAACGCAATTGGTGGCTTCAGCGAGCCTTCAAGGCATAAAGCTTGAATTGTTTGGCTTGCTTAAGCAAGTAAATCGAACTTGAAGATTTACTTGCTCGTACTTTACAAAAAAAGTCTCATATTTTTGAAGATTTGTAAATAATGTACTTAATACAAATCAAACTTTGCGGCTCTCTGTTCTCAATCGAGTCTTTAAGCTTTCGAGTGCAGGCAAAAAGCTTGAATTGTTTGGCTTGCTTGCAATTAACTCAAACTCAAAGATTGACTTGTTTGCCCTTTTCAAAAGCAGTCTGATATGTTTGTAAATTTAAGTAAATATTTATTTGATTTATATCAATGTTATTAATAGAAATCGCACTTGTTGACTTACTGTGCTTAAGCAATTCTTTAAGCTTTCAAGTGCAGACAACAAATTAACTCAAATTTGACAATTAACTTGTTTGCACTATACAAAAACAATCTCATATATTTGTATAGTTAAGTAAGTATTCATTTGGTTTATAGCAATTATATCATTTTTGAAATGTTGTTAAGTAATTGGCTTACAAAATGGTTTTTACTCCTGCAAAAGAAAAATACGTTTTTTGTGCTCAGGTTCATCGCATAGTTAAAATGCCCAAAGGCAAATGATATGAAAAACGCAAGTAAATAAATAGTTTTGGCAAAATAGATGCAAAAAATGGAGACATAGGCATGCCGGCGACCGCAACATTAAAGACAACATCGGAGGCAACATTGGCGACAACGACAACAACAACTAGAACAACAACAACGACTGTTAATGATGATGCATGACGGGGCCAGACCGAGTAGGGGTGCGGGTAGGGGTAGGGGTTACGGGTAGGGGGTACGGGTATGAGTACGGGCCTAGGCCGCCATTCAATTGGGTCTATGGTATGAGACAGTGCGTAACAAGTTGGCAACATTGCAATAAGGCGTGTGATATGCAGGGGGTCTCTGCCGAGGGTTGTGTTGCCAAAGGGGGTGGGGCGGGAGGATGGTTCGGCGTCTGGCAATGCATTTCGAGACTTTATGTCGTCGTTGCCGTCTATTTAATGTCTGCGCCACTTTTTTTTCACTCAATCGCCTTGTGCTGACCAATTCTGTGGTTTTGCGTGGGCCACATTCAAATGAAATAAAATGAAATGAATTGCTTTTGTTTTGTTTTTTTTTATTTTTTTTATTTTTTTTATTTATTTTTTTTTTTGGCAATATGTGCAAGTGTTAATTTGTTTTATGATCAAAGATCTCTTCTTGGCTGCAAACGCCGAAGTTTGACATAAATGGGTCATTAAGCCAACTTGGTCACATATTATGATATATACAAATTTAAGTATATCCTAGTTTTTGAGTAAGCCAACAGGATGTGTTTTTAATGGAGCGACACTCTGTCGTTTGTTAAAGCATGTGCTCCTTTTCTGCTTTTAATAGCAGCTGAGTTAAGCATAGTTGAAATAGATTTCATGTTAAATGTTCTTCTTATTACTTTTCATTCATATTAAATGTTTGAAAACAATCTATTGCATTTTACAATCCGTTTCGGAATGTTTTTGCTAAAAATTTGCATTTAAACCGATTTCTTATTAAAACGAAAATGCATCTTCAAAGTGCGTTTATTTCAATTATTATTTTTCCAATGAAATTCAATTACAATTTTCAACGCTTTCAGTAGAATCAATTACAATCGATTTTAAATTTTTGTTCGTGGTATTCATACACATATAAACTGAATTTTTTTACTTAAAATTTTAAAAAATTAAAATGTATTGGTTAATGAATTAAGATGGACAATATTCTTGGAAAATTATTTTGACGTTGCTTTGAAATTTGATTTGATTTTGACTAAAATGTGTATTTTTCATTTTACTAACAATTATTGCATATGGGCATTTCCGGAAAAAGGTCCAACACCGCCGAAAACTTTAAAGTCTTTATTAGTACCAATTACTTCGGAATTATAAGCTTTAATTGATGTAAATTATTAGAAATTGATGAAATCCAACAATTTACAATCCAGTTTAATAATTATCATGAGCAGATCGACTGCAATCTGCCAAAATTACTTTTTGCCCTTATTTTGATCACTTTTAGACCGTTTTCTCTTTAATATTTACGTTGTCAAATGAAATGATACTTGATGAAAGTAATATCATAAACACTCAATAACAACAAACAATGCAAATCTTGTAACGTTCGCGATGTAACGTTCGCAATAGTTACAAATTTTCTTTTTAAAAAAACTACCCAAAACTTCAAAATGATAAATAAATATTGAAAACTACATTATTTCTTTATAGCTTAAAATTATTTTCTATGAAATATTTCATTCATATTCGCAGACCTTTTCACATTTCCAGATACTGTCAAACGAGACTTCTTTATTTTGTAACGTTCGCGATCGTTTTTGTTTTCTTAAATATTCTGAAAACGTCAAAGCTATGGAATTTGACTTTTGCATATTTGTAAATGACAAATCAAATAACTTATGGTTTCGTCAAGTAATATGTTAAAATATTGTTAGCTTTTGTTTCAAATAGCTAAAACATTTTTCAAATATACTTCGCGTGAGGATAAAATATTCAATAATTATGACATTTTTAGCTATGCTGTAAATATTGTCAGCAGGAAGTAAGTTAATAAAAATGAACACAATTTGATATACGAATATGTCTTCTAGGCAGTTCAGACAAAGGCCAAATGTCGGACACCTCTTCACACTTCCGACAACAAGAGAGCCAGAGTCAGAGCCATTAATCGGGCCAGAAACACCCACTGGCTAATAAACGGTACAAAAATGGCCCAAGAAGTAAATGCCCAAAAAAAAAAAAACAAAAAAACAAAAGACAAATCACGTCTGCAAATTGGTTTACAATAACTGCAAAACGAGTCAAATAACAACAGGGAGCAGGAAAAAAAAGGCGACTGCTTGCAGACAACAAATATCGCAAATTTACAAAGCAATTTGCATAAAAGTCATATTTTGCAAGCCGGGCCTCTAGACATTGTCTCATTTTTTCCTGTTGTTGGCAGACACACGATGCTTTGGGCGCCCCACAACAACAACAATAACAATAACAAAAAATAAAAGAGTCGAAACATTTGAAATAGTCAAAGTCGAAACAATTTATGTGCAAAAAATGCAAACAAACATACTCGACTGGGGATTTCATAATCGTAGCTGCCCCAATCCTCTCCTCCCTACCACAACACACCTGCCCCACCCTGCCTGCAGTCACCACACACATATGCAGATGAGGCAACAAACGTTAAGCACTAAGGTCAACCGGTAATAATCCTCAATGGCCTTTGGCAATTAAGCAAAACACCAAAGCAACACAGACACGACAATTTTTTGGCTCTTTGACACAGAAAATTGACTTCGCTTGGGTAATCAAAATGCAACATTAAGACGGGGGCAGCTGTAGGCCGGGGGGCGTCTCTCTCTCTCTCTCTCTATCTCTCTCTATGTTGCCCGACAACAACAAGCCTAAAAATCCCAAAATCCAAAAATTCAACAAGCAACACTAATTGGCACACACACACAAAGAAAGGAGTATGGGGTGGGGAGGGGGAGGGGGAGGGGTAGTGGGAGGAGGGGCTCGTTACTAAGTGCATCAACTGTCATGTGTGTGTTTAATCAATCAAACGGCGACCTCGTCTCGGTTTTTGTGGCTACCTGAACTAGTACCAATATAAACGAGCTGGCCGACACGTTGCCCGCTACCTGTTCGACTTGGCCACGTGCTTATCAGCACTGACAACAACACACACACACAATCTCATAAACTGACTGACTGACTGATCCCATGACAACATTTTCAACTGAAACTCAAATGGTTGACGAGCTCAAAACGCAAGCGGGCACATTGTTTGCCTCACGTGTGCAAAGCGCTACGGCTTTTAATTATACAACAACCAGGCAAGCATAACTGCTGCAATGAGGAGCTGTGACCGAGAGAGAGAGAGGGGGGGGGGGGGGGGAGTAAACTGGACCCCACGCATGTCGCCGTTGAACTTGAACTCTCTGCTGTAGATTTGCTGGCGATAAGGTTTGCCGACAAAAAGCGCAGCATAACTTAAGGCGGTGCGCTGATAAAAGATAATTACTGAACTACACGTTGTTGTTATTGTAGACGACTACGCTTACCATCTGGCATGTTTAGCAAACAATAACAACATGAATAACAGCAACACCGAACCAACAACAACAACAACTCAACATTGTGCACACAATGGGAACAGTCCGAGACAAATGCATCCGAGATGCCGAACTCAAGATACGATTTAGAGATGGGCGCTTCAACATGTAAATTGATTAAACGATGATTTTATTTTAGCATTTAACATGCGTATCACGACTATACTATTTTGTATAATTAAAAAAAAAAAATAAAAAGCCTGCAATATACTCTGTTTTCGGTTTACAAAATTACATTTTGGTAAAGACTACTTATATACTTATAAACTCTCCTAAAACTTAGCTAAAGTAAGTTTGGCTGAGTTTAAAAAAAAACAAGTAAGAATACTCTAGTCGAGTGTGCCCGACTACGAGACTCCCTGCTCCCAACTTGCATTTCAAGCAGTTCAGCGGCAACACAAGCAAGCAGTGCACTTAACTAGTAAACTGCTTGTTAAACTGTTGTTGCTGCCAGCTGATACGGGCGTAACACAAGCAAGCAGTGCACTTAACTCGTAAACTGCTTGTCAAACTGTTGTTGCTGCCAGCTGAGACGGGCGTAATAGATTCTCCTATAACTTTGGTGCTATTTATCCGATCATGTTGAAATTTACACATCCGAAAGACATTGATTATACATACATGTGTACCAAAAATTAAAGCTTTATCTTTAAAATTGTGGCTGTGGGAGTCTTTTGCGATTTGCGGGGGTGCGGAAGGGGGTGCATCCGAAATTTGAAATAAACTTGATCTGCGTATGGTATACAGTAACCTGCATGCCAAGTTTGGTGTCTCTAGCTCTTATAGTCTCTGAGATCGACGCGTTCATACAGACGGACAGACAGACAGACGGACAGACGGACAGACAGGTGGACCTGTCTAGTTCGTCTCGGCTGTTGATGCTGATCAAGAATATATATAGTTTATATATTCGGAAATGCCTCCTTCTGTCTGTTACACACATTTGAAGTACTTTATAACTCCCTTTTTCCCATTTTTAATGGGAACAGGGAGTAAAAAACAAAATAGTTTATCAACACACACTATAAAATAAATATAGTCGTGCGATATTGATAAAATTTGGTCAGCATATATAAGCTCTCCTTAAACTTGAAAAACAAAAGAGTTTTTCATACAAAAACGTATTTTCAACCGATTGTTCCTATGGTAGCTATAGGATATAGTGGTCCGATTTTGATGAAATTTTGTCGGCATGTATAAACTGTTCTTAAGCTTAGGTAAAGTGAGTTTGGCTGAGCTATCTTTCATACAAAAACCTATTTTTCAACCGATCGTTCCTATGGCAGCTATATATTATGGTGGTCCGATGTGGCCGATTCTTACACTTTGTCTGCCCATGGTATATACCAACATGTATACCAAGTTTGGTTGCGCTAGCTTCAAAACTGTGGAAAATAATAATAATAAATCAAAATATGATTTATTGAAATTACAATAACAAAATGAATGAAATATGACTCTAAAATGATTTGAAAGTGAAGAGATTTTTTAAAACACATATCTATAGACATAAAAGCATAATATTTATATACAGGTATTTAAATAAAAAATGCTTCAAGTTAGCGCTTTTATAAATAGAAAAGTAATTCTAAAATATATAAGTTTTATATATATTAAAACGATATATGTAAAATCATTTATTATTTACCTAATTAAAAGATTTCAATCGAAACACTCAGACTTTGTTCGAATAGAAGTGAAGTGACTACTGAACATGTAAATGAGTGATTCATTTTTGACTGAATCTGCGAATCATTCAGGCAGTAAATTACCAAAAATTGGAGTTCGTTCAATTGATAAAAATGTGATTTGAATTAAAATATGACTTCATTCAAATTGCAAAAGTGATTTGAAATGAAATTTGACTTCATTCAAAAGACTTTTCAATATTTGACTACAATATTTTTATTTAATTTTTAATAATTGCATTGTATTAAATTTGATTTTGCTTTTTGATTCAAAAATGAATTGTATTTAACTTTATTTCAAGTTACTAAGATTTATACAATTTTGAATTTATTCTTTGATTTAAAAAAAAAATGAATTGTATTAAATTTGATTTTGATTTCTAATTCAAATTTCAATACAATTAATTTTTAAAGTAATAAAAGAGTTTAACTTAAATTAATAAGCATTGTTTAGATATACACTTATGTACTGAATCAAGATCAATTCTAGTTCAGACCTAAGGAATTATATTTCTTTGTGAAATTGAATCCTTTAGGCAACTAAATAGTTATATAACCATATCAGATATGTTGTTCAAATGCTTTTTTATACAAGTGATATTTAGATCTTTTGATCACGCGACCATCTCTAAAAGTGCAGCTACAAGATCACTAAAAGCTGCTCAAAGGCAACCAACGCTTCCAAGCGACGGCGACGGCGTCGATTGCTCCAGACAAAGTCAGGCCCAGGCCCAGGCGGACAAGGGCGCGCCTTTGATGGCATCTTTTGAGCTTGAGTTGCCTTTGCCTTTGCCTTTGCTATTGGCTTTGGCTTTGGTTTAGTTTGGTTTGCCTTTGGCATTTGGTTAGCTGTGGCACGACATTTTTTCTATTTGTCTGCCTATATCCGGGTCGCAGCAGAGCTTTGAACTTGCGGCTACAAAAAAAAAAAACAACAAAAAAAAGCAACGTCAGAGGCAAAGGCAGAGCAGTGATTCAAGATCCCAGCGGATAGCTTGACCCAATTTGCAGCTACAAATCATGTTGGCTACTGTTTCATAGTGCTATATGTGTATGAGTGTCTACTTTAAAAGCAGCTGCCGTTCTTTCTGTAGTTGGCCGACTCTCAAACAGCCAAAAATAAAGCACATTAATCATTCGAAATTGTCGCACTTGTTGCAGCTGCCTCGTGTGGCAGCACTCGCTGTCGCCAAATTGGCAACCACATTGCTGCCCACAACAAATTGCCATATAAATATAATAAACAAAAATATTAGCATAGTTTTTTTTGGTTTTTTTTTTTTTTTTTATAAATTGGTATAAACGCATTTTAGTAGTTTGTGTGGGTTGTTGTGTTGTAGCAAACGCATCAAACATGTGCTCAATCAATGAAACCGAATTTTGATAAGTTAATAAAACTTGATAAAGTATCAAGAAGAATAATGCATTATATATAGAAAGATGGATGGTGCACTGAATTCGAAAACAGATTTTATGCTTACTTTATTGCATGAATATATTTTTAAACATAATTTCTAAATTTTAAGATTATTTTTCTAATATTTTAAAATTTTTTAACTCCCAGGCCTGTTTACGATTTTCACAATGTGAAAAAATGAATGAATCAGCTATTCAAATAGGACTTTAAAAATCGGATCATTTAAGACAAATTCACTTTCACAAATAACAGAATCATATATGTCCATATACCTACCTTAAGTTATAGTAAACTAATAAATAATAAACTTTCAATTGAAGTGCAGAACAAAAATCAATATTGTTTTTTAAAGTTTAAGTTGACGTAAATCCTTTTACCAAAATTAAATTACACAACTAAACAGTGTCATAAACTTTGATGGCAGCACTCCTTGACAGAACTTTTCTTAATTTCATCTATGAAACTTTAATAGTTTTTCTTGTGGATCAGGCCATCAGCATGTGGCCCATAAAGACAACCAACCCACATGTGTAGATGCAAGCCCACAGACAGACAACTTCGTCTCCTTAAAGATATTTCAAACTGTTTGGCACATTTTCAAGGCGCTTTTTTCACAGTTGACATAACCCAAAGTTGCATGCAGCACAAAAGCAGCGAAATGCCATTGACGCATTGCCTCAATTAACATAAAAGTTGTACTCCCAGACATAGACATAGACATAGACATACATACTATATATACATGTATTTGGATTCAGTCTTACCTGGCCGTATTAGCGCTTTTCATTACCACCTCTTAAGTTTTGCAAATGTATGCGTCTCGCTTCCTTTATGAAAAGCATTTTCACACTGGCAATGGCAAAACTTTTGACTGCTTTCACACCTCAACTCAACTCAGCTCACCTCACCTCCACTCTCTGCCTTCGACTGGCGGCAACAACTTAAAAAAGACTTCCCACGAACTTTCTAATGCACCTACCTATCCGAGTGATGCCAAAGGAGGCCAGGAGGGTAGCAGTATAAGAGTGTATATGTATATGTATATGTATAGGAGCATAACAGGGTACTGGCTAATGCAACGCCTCTTAATCATTTAACAACCTTTCGCCCCATTTTCCTTTTCATGGGGCATATACGATGTACGATGTATGTTAGCTAAGTAAATCTCATATGGAATTTCATCACATGGAATCGCGTATTGCGAAAGTTTCTTAAGTTAGTGGGTTGATGGGGCCTTGCATTGCTACGAGTTTAACGTAAAACACCCACGCGATGGGTTGTTCGCTCGGTCATTGAACGTCTTTTTGGCTGCTAGTCGATTTTTCATGGCAAAACCAATTGCCAATTAATGCGAAACTGATCCCTAGAGCTGAAAAATAAAAACATCAAGGGGGCGCCACTTAAAAGCATCGATAGCATCGATAAGCAATGTTAAAGCCTTTCGGTTTCTCAAGGTATTTTTATCGAACTAACAGATTATTTACACAGTCTGGTCATCCTAGGGAAAAACATTACCTCGTTTTCCAGCCCTACATCAAAAATTAAGCTTCCTTGGTCAAGGGCGTAGCCATTTCCCCTATACAGGCCTGTCCCAAATTCAGTACGTTTTTGAAAAGTAAAAACGAGTGAATTGCGAATGATTTATGCATTACTGTTCTGCTTTCCAAACGGAATGGTTTCGTTTTATCTTTTTCGAAACCGAGTTTTCATAGTTAAAAGTCTATTTAGTTGTCATCTAGCTGACGTTTTCGCTTCTGTTTTACAGACAGTTTTTCAATTTAATATTATATATGTTATATGACTTTAATATAATGATTAAATAGACTTATTCTTTTCCTTATATGACGAAGAGTTTTAGAAAATTGAGTTTAAGAATTTGTTGTTTTGAAATCCTTGTGTAATCTGACAATTACTTTTCACTTCAGAACAGCAAGCAATTCCGTTTCCGTAAATTTCGACCGAAATTCGAATTATGAACAGGCCTGACTATATATATCAGAATTGTTGATATTATATTTCATTTTCGCTGGGCTAATCATTTAACGAAACAGATGATTTCCTGTTGGAAAATGTTACGAAAACGTAAAAAATGTTGAGAACAATATTTGGTTTTACAAATCTTTTACGAACGCAAAACCTTAATCGGAGCATTAAGGAACCGCTTCTTAATCATTTTAACTTCATACATACAAAAGTATCGATAATGGGATAAAATCTCGATAAAGATTGCTTGCCATCTCTATTGTAAACGCCCAATCAGGCGGCGAGTCGGATAAACGCCAAATTAACATGCTGTCAACTATAAAAAAAAACGATTAATAAATAAATAAAAAGAAATCCTGAGCCACATTGATTTTCATTTCATTTGCGGGTGTTGTGTTGTTGTGCATCTTGCTGCCAAGCTAGCAATAAAAATGATTATTTCGCAATTTAATTGCTGGTGTAACAACAACAACAACAACAACAACAACACCAACAAAAACAACAATAGCAACAACAACAGTAATAAGCCAGGTTATAGCCCCAAAGATCCCAAAGGCCAAAGATGCCAACGCAGAGTCGTCGATCGTTGAATTGAAGTCGAAATCGATTTGGTCTTGAATATGACTATGAATATGAATACCGATCGCAGGCTCTCCCCATCAACCCCCACCCCCCCACTCACACAATTCCCCTCTGGGGCCTGATGCAATCTTTGGCGTTTATAGTGACAGCCATTGGCAGTTGTTGTTGTTGTTGCTGTTTTGGTTGTTGTTGTCGTTTATCGCATTTGAAATTGAAAGCTTGTAAATAACACGATAAAAAATCGAATGCGAAATTGAATTTTGGCTTTTTGCACATTTAATTTTGTATAAAGTATTTTATCGCTTGCTTTTGGCTGGGGGGGAGGGGAGGGATCTTGCATGTTACAAAAGCTAGACATCGGTCAAGACCTTTGATTTTAATTTATTTGGTTTGGTATGCCTGAGAATTGGGTTGATATTTGATTTCCATAAGATTATGTATAGAACTTATAAGAAATATGGCAGTATCTTATTAAAATAGACTCTTTTTCTTAACGTTTATTTAACTATATGGTTATAACTACCATATGATAGAAACAACTATAACAAGTACCTAATGTTTTCATTTATAATGATTGTATTTGTATGTTTTTAATTAAATTGTGATTTAGTAATACTATTTGAACATATTTTGAATTATTGGTATTTGTGTCAATTAGGGATACAGAAGCCATTTAATCCCAGTTGTCATTCAATTGACCCATATAAACCCAATAAATGTTAAGCTTCAATAACAACAACAACAACATCAACAACAACAACAACATCAACAAATACAATCAATTATAATCACATAGAGCAAAAGGCAATGCTAAACCATCAAATGCTGCTTGACACTCCTCAATGAGGTTTAAGGCACCTTATGCTTCGATTCCCAAATGCCACATTATCGCAACGATATATGGCCCAAACATGAGCACAATTTCCGGGGCTAATAATAAATATCAATAAGCCAGCACAAATTTATTACCAAAACTAACCGCCAAATGCGAAAACTCGCATCCTGCTAGACGATATCTTTTGCTGTGGAGAGCATACAACATCGACCATCGTTGGGACAACGTCTTCCAGCTACACCTCTGCCCACACTTGAATGTGTGCCCAGCTCCTGTACCTTTTGCTGCTACTCCTCTGGCCACACTGCAGCATTCTCTCTCTCTATCTGTATCTCTCTGTGTGTCTAGCCGCCTGCGGCTACAAAGCGCTAACAAATCCTTTTGATTAATTCTAATAGCCTCAGATGTGCAGCCTCGACATCATTTCTTTCGTTTAATACTCAATTTAGTGTTGTTCTCTGTACCTCTTGGGTTTCCGCCCGCTCAACTGCTCCATCGAATCGTCATCAATTTGCCCTGCAAACACTAAATATATATATAGAGAGCATATTGGGTTTAGGTAGAGCTGGTATCGGAAAAGAAAACTCTTTTCCGATTGACCAATAACAAGTTTTTTACAACAATTCCACTTGTCTTAGAGTTTTTCAAATCATCCTGCTGGCTTAATATCTCTTTGGATTCTTTATAACAATTTTATTAAATTTGATAATCTTTTTTCTTAATTTTGATTTGTGTTTTGATCAATTTTTAAAGCTACTAATTTGCTGCAATTCAAAAATCAAAGCTCAGAGCTACATTTATGAAATATATAGATAACAATCCCACTTGTCCTAAAGCTTTTCAACATTCTGGCTAGCTAAACATCCCTCCGACAACCTTCTAACAATTTGAACAAATTTGTTTTTAATTTTTCCAAGTTTTCATTTGTTTTTTGATCAATTTTAAAAGCAATTAATTTACTTCAATTCACACATCTAAGTTCAGCGCTACATTTATAAATACAAGATTAGTATATAATAACTTCAAGTTTTTTCCAACACAACACGCTCTCATTTCTAGCAAGAGAGTATATCGCAGTCGGGAGCTATCAACTGCTATGCTCTTATTTTGTATGTTGTTGCTGCTGTGGCTTTTTGCGTACGCTGTGAGTAATATGCAAACAAGCGAGCAGCAGCAACAACTTTGCCAATAACTTAACTTGGCTCAAATGCAACCACACAGACACACACACACGCACGCACACACATGTCATAAGCTGGCTGGCAACATTTACGCACCCGGCACTCACAGCCACTCGATATGAGCCGCCAAAAACAAGTCCAAGTCCGTCGAGACCATAAAAATAAGATTAGCACACGCTTCACAGCAGCAACTGTTGTTGGTTGTTGTTGCAATTGTTGTTTGTTGTTGCTGTTGTTGGTTGCTATTACGGCGCCTGTTTGGCTTAAAATTCTGGGCTCGTTTGCTTGCCTTTCTTTTTGCCACTTTGGCAGTCAACATCCAATAGCTAAAATGTTAGCACACACTGTGTATAAAGGGATTTTTAATGGCTTACGTTGGCTAACGTTAAATGTGGCTTAAATGTGGCTCAAATGTGGCTCAAATGTGTGAGTGTGTGTGTGTGTGTGTGTGCTGTGCAGTGTCCATGATTGCAGATGATGACCAGTTAGAATATTGTATTCTTGCCGCTTGAATAATAGTTTTATACAGATAACATTCTTGAGTGCAAATAATTATTTATTTGTAATTGAGTAATTGAATTAAAAGCAAGAAAGAAATATTATCTTCGCCGTGCCGAAGATATAAACCCTTGCAGACAAGATTTGCATAAGAAAACTTATTTTTCAACTGATTGTTCCTATGGCAGCTATAAGATATAGTGATCCGACTTTGATAAAATTTGGTCAACATGAGCAGAACGTGCTTTAATTTGAAAAACACAAAAGTTTCTCATACAGAAACTTATTTTCAACTGATTGTTCCTATGGCAGCTATAAGATATAGTGGTTCGATTTTGATGAAATTTTGTCACCATGCATAAAGTGTCTTTAAACTTAGGTTAATTGAATTTGGTTGAGTTATTTTGAAAAACAAAAAAGTTTTTTATACAAAAACTAATTTTTCAACCGATCATTCCTATGGCAGCCATAAGATATAGTCGTCCGATCTGGCCAATTCAACTATAGGTACTGCCTGCAATAAAAAGAAGCATCTGTGCCAAGTTTCATCAAGATACCTCTAGAGCAAAGCGTTAAAAAACGCAAATAAACAGGCGGACAGACAGACAGACGGACATGACGGAAATGACTCGGCTGTTGATGCTGATCACGAATATACAAACTTTTTTTTCTGACACGTCTCCTTCAATGCGTTACATTTGTCGTGACAAAATTATAATACCCTCTGCATGGGTACAATTAGCATAATAAACTCCAAAATATATTTATAATTAGTTGAGGTATAAAAATAAGATGTGATAAAGAGTCAGTTAGCAAATGTATAATTCAGTTGTTAGCTTAAAATATACCTCAGTATGTAAATGATCAAGATTTTTGTTGACAGCTTTTTGACCGTCAATTCTCCATCGTATTAACTATAAAACCAAAACACAAATAAGAGCTTATTGTAAATTGAAAAAAAAAGAAAAATACGTTGGGCTTACGAATGTTAAATGTTAAATATAAAGCTCAATATCAGCTACCAGTTTTTAAAAATCTGATATCTTAATATTTGTATTAAATTACATAAGCTTGTTGGATTTAGCTTAACCAACATATCCTTTCATATTAGGCATCACGTCAGTCATATATTATCCATGGTCACTTAATATCGAAGCACATAAATTCTGAATTGTTTTTACCTTGGAGGTCAACGCTCACATGTTCTCACATAAATAAACTTAAGCCCCTTTGGCTACTATGGGTACAGCCATATTATTAACTTATATCCGCTTGTCCTCCATGCTCACATTCCTTCGATTTGATATATGTAAGCGTATGTACATTGCAAATTTCTGTTTTTGAAAGTTGATTGAGTTTATGCAGGTCAACAATCACAAATCTATTTACAATCTATGCTAAATTCTCAATATGACTCGTTATCTTAATGCCAACGAACTGTTTTTCTTGACTGTAAACATTTTTCATCTAATCAAATTCTCAATGTTCTTTTATCGTCACTCCCTTCAGTTCAGTCATTGCTTCAGTAGGAGTGCTACCTTATATTGCTCTGTTGTGCCACATGCGTATCGTTTCAAATCAAGATACATTTGTATCTCCATCCCAAGCACTCACGCACACACGCACACACACTAATGTACACAGGCACGAACAAACAGCGCACATGTGTAAATATTTTTTATTAGCTTTTTGTTCACGCGTTGCTCGTTGGCTTGTTGGCAAGAAGAACTGAAAAGGAAGCCGGCAGGAACAGGCAGAACCATATCATATATCAATGGCACAGAAACAGGCATCCGCATTTAGTTTCTTGCGAGCCCATTGCCAAGCCCATTTCCATGCCCCTTGTTCCCTTTTTCCCAATCCCAATCCCATTCCGATGCGTCGGCCGAGCATAATCGCGCACTTTTATGAATGCTGCGAGTGTTTCAACATTTCAACATTTTCACATTCACATTCAAGGAACAAGAACAGCAGCCACGCCTGGAATCTGTGGTGCGTGCCTGGTTACCGGGGTCGTTGTTACTTGTGGGTCTAAAGGTCAATGGCGAATATGAAGCGAACCCGTCACGATCTGAACTGCATAACCACTTAACATTTCGCATAAGTCAAGGTCATTATAAATGTAGCAAGCATTCCTCTTTTTGTTCTTCAACTGTGCGAAACTTGATGAAGTCCTTTCAAAAGAAGCTCAAATACTCAAAGTACTTCTTTGCTAATTCGATACAACATAATCGCAAGTCCTCGAAAAGTATGCAACATAACATTTTGTTAGAATTTTTGAAAATATCATAAATAATAGTATACAATTTGATATTATTTATATAGTAGATACTTCTGCAGAGGGCAGATACTTCTGCAGAAAAGTTTTTCATGTAAAAGCTTAGTTTTCGACAGATTGTTCCTTTGCCAGCTTTAAGATATAGCTGCCCAATTTTAAGGCAATACATAGATAATGCTTAAACTCAGAATTGAGGCTTAACTCAATGAGTAACACACTTCGTGACAAAATTATATTACTCTCTGTAAGGGTATTAAAATGCGAAAAGAGATGTAATGAAGCACATGAAAAACAACACATAAGCAGATTAGCGGCGATGCATCGCGTAGAGTCTCGGCGACAATACAAATTGAAAGAAAACACAGAAAGAACAGAATATTCAAGTCGACTCTGCCCGACTGCAAAACACTCTGTTACAAATTTGAAAATTTGTCAAATTTTTTGAAAATTCAAGTAAACTTACATATTACTTCAATCAATACTTAAAATATAAAAAAAGGCAATTAGGAAAGTTGCAACTGCATTCAAAATCAATAAATAAATTGAAAATCATAAAATTGATTCCTTAAATTATATATGTATTTAGTGCTTGAGCAAAGTTAAAGAGTTTTCAGCAGAATGTTAATTCAAAGCTTACAATTTCACATTTTAGCTTTCATCACGCTTGAAGAACTCATTTGGTGTTTACAACATTTAATGTAAGCAACATTATTTGCCACAAATTGTTTTGTTTTCTAAGAAAACCTCAATTAAAATAACATTATTTTTTAATTCCAAAATATTTGATGGCTTTAATCTGGCAACAATGCCAACATATGTTGAAGTTAAACGGAGGAAAACCTTATTATAACTGGTAATTAAATTGCAGCCAGTTCAAAGTGCAATAACAAATAACAACAAATTTGTTGTTATTGCATTTTTGTGCATATATGTATATATATGTGTGTGTGTGTGTATTTGTGTGTTATTCGTTTGCATAGATTTCCATGCAATTAAAATTGTGCACCGCGACGGGGCATAAATGCAAATAGTTCTGGCGAATTGTGTTAATGTTTAATTCTTTATAAATGTTTGCAATTTTCGTTTACCAAATGCAAGCGTGGTAGCAAAAACTAGCATGCACACAACATAGCACAACACACACATACACTCTCACACACTTATAAACACACACATATGAGGCTCATAAAAATGCCAAGTTGTAATGGCAACAATAGCAGCAAAATTATGTTTCAAAGCTTGCAACAAAGCTTTGATACGCTTTCCAAACTTTTAATTTCAAGTTTATTTTACCTTAAATATGAACTACTTTCTTAACCATAAAACTTAAGAAACTGAAATGTTTATAGCGTATATTTGAAGAACTTTTCGGAAATTAGGAGCTCCAATACTAGAATCCAAAATTTTAATTTACGAGTGATTTAAATATTTTTACTCCCTGTTCCCATTAAAAATCGAAAAAAACTCCCACTGGCACAATTTTAAAGATTAAGCTTTGATTTTTGTAGATATTTTTGTTATATCAATATTAATCAGTTGCGTAAACACCAAAGTTATTGACGAATCTTTTTCCCCCCGTCTCAGCAGGCAAAAACAACAGTTTGATAGGCACTGGCCAATTTCAGTGCACTGCTTGCTTGCGTTGTCGCTGAACTGCTTGAAGTGCAAGTTGGGAGCAGGGAGTCTTGTAGTCGGGCACACTCGACTAGAGCATTCTTAGATGTTCTTAAAAAAACGTTGGGAAACAAGATAAAATTAATGAATTTAATAATAAACAACTAATAAATAATAAACTCTGGGTGATCATATATGCTGTATAGTAGCTACTCGTATTTAAATATCGTTCAGTTTATTAAAACAGTGGTATAAATACTTTTACATATATCTCACATACGCCTTATACGATCCTTATAAAAATACAGTAATTCTATTAAAATTTTATAATTTGCCTCTGAGACAAAGCTTAAATGTTTCTATAACAAGTTTAAAAGTGGTTTCTAGAAATGTTTTAAAAAGTATTTAGGCAATGATACTAAAATTTATTAACGTATAGGAATGAAGATAAATGTTACTACAATCGCCTTAAGCTTGATTCATAAATTGTACAAATAAAACTAATAACCTACAAACTAATTATTCAAGAAGCAGAGAAGGCATGTCATAGAAGAACTTAGGATCAAGGTCCTTAATGATATCTTTTTTTGTTTTTTTTTTCTTTCTTTTTTTGTGTGTAGTCAACCTGATATACGCTTAATATTATCCATTTTCAGCAAGGGTATGCAAAAAGTTGCGA
Organism: Hirtodrosophila cameraria; assembly: GCA_949708635.1. NCBI lineage: Eukaryota > Metazoa > Arthropoda > Insecta > Diptera > Drosophilidae > Hirtodrosophila > Hirtodrosophila cameraria. The sequence continues at coordinate 47,268,095 of OX453090.1, forward strand.
ACGGGAAATTAAGCGCATTTAGCGTAAATTCAAACGGAGAGAATGGGTAGCTGACAGGTCCTTTCTCTGTATATATATGTGTGTGTGTGTGTGTGCGTGTGTGTGTGTCTGAGTGGGTGTATGTGGGTTGCTCCTTTATGTAAATTTCTGACTGTCTGGCTGTGTGTGCAATGCTTGTGTGCTTGTATGTGAGCGAGTTTCAATTTAAGCGCTGCGGCATTCGCCGTTTGTCGGCATTTCTACATCACCCACCTGTATATCATACACCCCTCCACTCCCCCTCTGTGTGTGTGTGTGGGAATTAATTATGCAGGCGTATCATGGCAAACATCATTGCCGCCCATGCCAGACTTTATCTCCATTTGCCGCCCAACTGTATGCCATGTTCCATGCATACCATATCCTTGCCACGCCTACGGTTCTGCCTCTGCCTCTGTCGCTGCCTCTTTCGCTGTCGCTGCCTCTGTGCGTGTGCGGTTTTAATTTGTGAGCGGGCCTGCAACCGTTGCACTGATCCTTTTCGTTGTTGCATTGCAGTTGAAATTGCAATTGCCACACCCCCTCGAGTTGAGTTTCTGTTTGCTTTGCCAGTTTTTGCGTTGTTTGCATACTATTCGCGTGATTTCACTAGCCAAATCGATGAGTCCTGCGCTCGCAGGACACAAGACCTTCATTGCCACTTTAATTGATTTCATTATTTTCTCTCTCTAGCTCCATTTCTCGCATTATCTATGTTATGTGCGGTTGGTTGTGGTTGTTGCCTTGGCTTCTTCTCTGCCATGGGGGGATGGTGTAATCATCGTTAACCCTTTTTGGGGGCTGCCTGTTTAGAAATTCTATAAATTTTAGATCATAATGCTGAAACCACCTCGTTCTGTGTTTGTGTGTGTGTTTCAAAATTACGTGAGCTGCGTGCTTTGTTTATCTCCTTGCGGTTCCTGTGTGTGAGTTCAAATGGGTTAGAAACCAAGCTATTTGTTATGCATTTTCATTAGAAGTTTGCCTAGGTGCTCGGTCATTATCATTAGCATGGCTGAGAGTACATAGATGAGCACGAATGATTATACTACTATATTTAATGCCTGTCGTTTTGTTCCAAACTAGCCAAATTTGAGCACACACTAAATTTATACGATCTAAACTTTAACTGTCGGTGCATGTTATGTTTGAGAAATATTAGTTAAAAGCATTAAGGACACTGTGAGACAAAAACCTGAATAAGTGACTTTCAAATATTGATAATTTGGATAGTTTATTATACCCTTGCGGAGAATATTATAATTTTGTCACGAAATGTGTAACGCATTGAAGGAGATGTCTCAGAAATAAAAGGGTTGTATATTCTTGATCAGTATCAACAGCCGAGTCATGTCCGTCATGTCCGTCATGTCCGTCATGTCCGTCATGCCCGTCTGTCCGTCTGTCTGTCTGTTTATATGCGTTTTTCAAGACTTTGTTCTAGACATATCTTGATTAAACTTGGCACAGATGCTACTTCTTTTTGCAGGTGATACCTATAGTTGAATTGGCCACATCGGACCACTATAACATATAGCTGACATAGGATCGATCGATTTTAAAATCGATCGATCGATTAAAATTGTATGAAAAAACATTTTTGTTTTTTAAGTTAACTCAACCAAATTCACTAAACCCAAGTTTAAACACACTTTATACATGTTGACAAAATTTCATCAAAATCGGATTACTATATCTTATAGCTGCCTTAGGAAAGATATTATTCAAAATTAGTTTTTGTATGATAAACTTTTGTGTGTTTCAAAATATCTCGACCAAACTCATTATATCTAAATTTAAGCACGTTCTACACATGTTGACCAAATATTATCAAAATCGGATCACTATATCTTGTAGCTGCCATGGGAACAATCAGTTGAAAAATAAGTTTTCTTATGCAAATCTTTTCTGCAAGGGTATATATCTTCTTCTTGCTTTTAGTATTGATTACCTTTTCATTTCAAAGATGGCTTCAAACAAAGTTTTACAAAAATTTAAAAAGCATAAAACCGAGGCAGTGAGGACATCAAATTTCCCCCCACTTTGCATTAAATACTGCCTAATACAGTTTAATTAAAATTAATTCAATTTATATTTTTCAACAGTTGCCAACCGCACTATTAATGACACTTAAACAATTATTTGTTCAGTCCATTGAGCAATAAAACTGCATTAGTAGTCGTTCTTTTTTTTGTTTGTTTTTTTTTTTTATTATCATATTTATTTGGATTTTTGCATAGTAATGATAATTTTTCATTTATGGGGTTTGCATTGTATTCTTAATTTTTTTATGTATCAACCGTATTCGATGTTTTTTTGTGTATGTGTGTGTGTGTGTTTTTTTTTATACATTTAAATTTATGCTAAAGTTAGAGTTAAAATCATGATGAAATGTTTGGTTTTTTTTTTTGTTGTTTGTCATATAATTCATACATATGTCGCTTTTCTTTTGCGGTTTGGATTTTTATTTTATATTTTATATTTTTTAACATCTATAAAAAAATTCGTTAAATTTTGAATATTTATGAGTCAATTTGCGCGTTTAAGTGCTAGTTTGTGTATGAGTGTGAGTGCGTGTGTGTTTGTGAAATTTATTAAATATATTATATATATATAAAATTTGAGCATATATAGTATGTATATAATAAACGTGCTCATAAATTATGGCAAATAAATGCTAAAGCAAGTTAAGCACAATAACAACGGCTTCATTCTTCTGCAATAAAATGTCAATACTTTCAAATTAATTGGTTTTTGAATGGAATTTATAATAGCCTTGTGCATAAATTGAATTATCCACTAGAATTTAAATAAGTGTGTGCGGTTAAATTATTTTGCATTTTCATTTCGAAAAACATTATTTGAAGTTTCAAATTTATTGCCTGATAAGTTTATAAACAAATTAATTTAGAACTAAATACTTATGCATTATTTTGATCAAAAATATCAATTGCTTTTGCTATTTATTGCCAATGGTTTCAATTTTCACAATTTAAATCTTTTTGCCAAAATTAAATTTAAAAAAAAAAATAAAAAAACACGTATTTGATATTAGCTAAACGCTTTGTTTGTGTAGCATGACTATAAATAGTATGCATATATATATATTTATAAGACAAAAACTAACATAAAAACTAAAAATTTCAAATTTATCAAATTTCTACCAACTTCAAAAATGTGTTACGTGTTGCATACTTTTGGGCGGAAAATCGTTATGCAACTTGGCGAAATGTGTGCAAATGCGATTTGAGTTTGATTAAATGTTGTCTTTGTTGTTGTTTTTATTGTTCAATAGTGTTTTTTTGTTGTGTTTTTGCTGGTGGGTTTTTTATGGCTTTAGAATTAATATCAAACTTTGTATAATATATCATGTTTGGTTTTTCGTTTGCTAGAGAGAATGACAGTTAGGATAGTCGGATATAGTTAGGTGTATATATGTTTTATTTATATGGTTTATATGGTAGTTTTCTATATATATGTATATGTATAAATGTATCTTTATGTAGTTTTAATAAAATGCTTATTTGCTGGCCTGACAGCTTGTTTCGCCAACTCAAGCAAATTGAGAATAGTGCGAAAAAAAAAAAATTTGACTAGAAATTAAATATTAAATTTATATTAATACCAAATGCAAAAACATTTGCTGTTTTCTCTTTTCTGTAAGCAGTTTCGAGTTTGTTGTTGTTGTTGTTGTTGTTTATGTCGCTGTATATAACTTGAACCTTTTTTTAAATATAATAATAATATTTTTGTTTATGTTTAAGTAATATGTATGATTAAAATTGCTATTAATTGTATGTTTCTTTTTTTTTTTGTTTGTTTTGTTTTTATAATTAAATAACATAACATTAGTAATTTTAAACTAAAACGCAGTCAATTTATATTTTGGAATATTTTTTTTTGCTTACATTCAATACATAATTATTGAGTTTTCAATATTATAATATGTATAATTTATATATGTTTTTGCTTTTCTTCACTAAACCGCAATGAACAATGCTAATTTTAAAGTCGATTTTGTTTTCGTTCGTTCGCTTTTTTTTTTTTTTTTTATTTTTTTTTTTTTAGTAGCAGCTATTTAAGATGATCTGCCTGAATTAAGTTCAAAAAAGTATATTATAAAGTAGCTAATTAGTTTTCGATCAGCGGATATATAGTATGTACTCGTATTTTATAGGATATGCAACTAAATTCACTTCTTTTACTCTTCTTTGCCAGACTTTGAGATCGTCTTCGAACCACAAAAAACTTAAATCTTACTTTGGTTTCTCAAATTGGTTTTGGTTCAAAAATCGATGCTCCTGGCTATGCTTCATTCATTGTATAACAGTTCTTATACTAATACTTATGCCGGTTCCATATTCAAATCTCATTTACGACATGTTGAGAGCATTGTAACTGGACTGATGATTTTGCAGCTGCTCATTCTGATTGGGGCAGCGTCCATGCTTTTCCATATAGCTGCCAAATTGGCAGGTGGGCTGCTTGCAGCGTCCCTGTTGAATGCATCTGTAATGAGTTAGGAGTTATAAATTAGTTAGATACTTTGATACATACATATAACAGTTTGTTTGTTACTCACTTGCGATCGTTCATCGAGAAGTGTTCGCTGCCGGCCTTCAAGAAATCGCAATGATAGTTGCTCGAGGAGCAATCGCAACGACACTGTCCATCATTCTGTAGTATCTTCTCAAAGAGTCGTGGACAATTGCATTTCTGTATGTTGGCCTTAACCAATGATGTTGTTGTGGCCATGTTATCTGCCTCATAGTTACTACGCTCAATGCAGTGGCATTCGGTGTGGTTGACAAAGGTCAACTTCTCGGTGATGGAACGACGATGTTTGGTGCTTTTGACCTGTAAATAAATTTGCAATTTGACAAGTTTAGTGTTTGCTTAGTACGGTAGTTAATTGGATTTGATAGTACATCTACTTGTACGATACATTTAACTAAATACCCCTCGCACATGCATAGATACATAGATGACACATGCAGTCCTCGATGACAAACCTGACCCTGTTAATTATGCCAGCGACAGTTTTGTATGAGAATTGTTATTTCAAAGTTTCGACGAGTGTCTGTGCGTGTGTGTGTGTAAGTGTGCGTAAGTGTGTGTAAGTATGTGTGCTTGTGTTTGTGTGCTGAATATTCCTTAAGCTGACTGCTCATCAAACTTGTCGTCATTGTTGTTCTTGTTTCTATAGCTCTTGTAATTCTAAATGAGTTGTCAGCTGTCAGTTGCCAGTTGTGGGCAGCAGTGGCGTAGAGTGCGCTTATTAAAAGAGGGCTTACTGTAAGCCAGCTTACATTGAGCTGTGTTAGTTTTGTTAAACAAAAAATAACTGACACAAATCTATACATTTCAATAGAACACACTAGATTGTTAGTCCTGTGTTTTTCCTTTTATTCAAATTTACATTTTAAATTGCAAAACAGTTATGTACACTGTTTTTTTTTATAATAGGTGAATGAATGAATGCTCTTACTAACATAAAAGTTAATTTATTGGAGTGGAGGAGATCTTGACACTTTGTCTGCCTATGGCATATATCAACATGTATACCAAGTTTGGATGGTCTAGCTTAAAAACTGTGGAAAAAAGCTGCGTTCTTACAGACAGACGGGAAGACGGACGGACGGACATTTCACAAACCCAATATACTCTTTTTTTTTTTTTTTAAATTAAATAAAGAGTATAACAAGGATTCTGTAATGAAATCAAGTACAAGCGGTGACAAAATCAGGCCAAGTACAAAAAAACTTCTTTTAACTACAAAATTCTTATAAAAACAAGTAAGAACGTTGCAGTCGGGCTCACCCAACTGCGATATACTCTGTTTTCTGTACGTATATTAAATGGGGGGAGATCTTGACACTTTGTCTTACTATGGTATATACCAACATGTATACCAAGTTTGGTTGCTCTAGCTTCAAAACTGTGGAAAAAACCTGCGTTCATACAGACGGACGGACAGACAGACGGACGAACGGACGGACGGACGGACGGACGGACATTTCACAAACCCAATATACTCTTTACTCTATACTGTTTGGAAAACAGAGTATAAAAACGTTTTTTCTTAAGTTCGAAACTATATTACAAGCATTTCATTCTTATTTTATGACTACAAAAGTTCGTTTTTGAATTAAAGACCTATTCGTACTGAATTTAAGAATATATGAGGACGTATAATACCTAGAATTTGAAGAATAAAACGTTATGAATTGTATCCCAACAATTCTGGAACAAGCATGATCCTTCTTTTCTGAGTGCATTTAACAGATTATAATCATAATTCTGAATACACTCAATAATTCTGAATAGTATTAAAACTGTGCAAATTGAATGCAGACTCAAAACAACTGTATATCTTTGAAACTTTGAATTGTTAAAAGTTGCCATTCATTTTAATGCACCTACCCCCTCCTCAAACTAAGCCCCTTGGCAAAGCCCATTAGGAGGCAACATCAACAGCTTCTGTTTTGCTGTCGTTGTCGTCAACTGGCTTGCGAAACGTTTGAGTTTGAGTCAGAGTTTGTGTTGCATGACAAGTGTAAAATGATGAAATGCGTATGAATTGCATAAATTAAGTTGGATTCGGTTAATGAAAATTACAGGCCGGTTATTAATCAAACTAAGTAAACAGCCAGCAGCCCAACTGAGCAACTGCTCTGCTCTTTTCTTTCAACAAAACAGCAGACAAAGAAACCAAAACAAATTATGTTTGAAACAATTTTTGCAAAAAAATATTTGAACAAAATTAAAGGGAAAACCAATAACTAAGCTGAAGGCTGTCAAGCATTGAATTTTGATTGGGCGCAACAAGGCAGAAAACTGACACCCGATCAAAAGAAACCCTTTAAGATATTTAACGCTACACAAAAACAACACATATTTCTACTATTTTATTGAAGTACAAAAACAAATCAAACGCAAAAATAACAAAAACAAGCAGCATAAATTGAGTTTTAGTATTTTTCGGCGGGTGTGGCGTGTGCGTGTGTGTAGGCGTGGCAAAAATGTTTATGCAAATTTTTGGAATGCAACGAATTGAAAAAGTTTTTCATGCTCGACATGTCGCTCACCCTCCTGCCCCTCCATCGGTCTCTTTGCCTCATTTGAGTGCGCTGCTTATTCTTCTATAGGCACGCAAGTTTTCAATTGGTGGTGTGTGAGTGTGTGTGTGTGTGAGTTTGAAAAACATAAAATTCAAGAAAATTGCAGCAGGCAAAAATCCTGCAGAGGTCGCTTCAAGAGCTACAGCACAATAATTGCCGGAAACGGAAGTGCAAAGTGCTGCTGTTACTTTCTGCATTCATTTTCTTATTTTGTTGGCTGTTGTTGTTGTTGTTGCTGTTGTTTCTGTTGCTGTTGTTGTCGGTGCTGCAACCACATCTAAAAATTGCAGTAAAGTGGTTGAGTCTCATGTTCATAGCATGATATATGCCACATATACCATAAATATAAGTAGTTTGCCTTTGCTCAGGATGGTAGCTTTTCAAGATGTCCCCACCCCACATCTCCCCCCACCACCTAATTGAGGTTAGGTTGTATGTACGAGCTCTATATATGCAAATACTCAACGCTCTCGTGTGTGCAAGAAGAGCGCACTTTGGACTCAAGCAATTAGTCAGTTATTGCTTTGTAGGAGGCGACCTGTGCACTCAAAAGTCCCCACCATATAACATTCCCATAACATACCATATGTGAGCCAAGGACTCAAAAGCTAAGCACATAAAATGCACTTAGCACAATTTTTCGTATTGTAAGGGGCGTTTGCCCTATTAACAGCACTTTGGAACACCTAAGTGGCAGATTGTGCTAGCAATTATACAGTTTGTAATGGCAATAGCAAAAGCAATGTATGGAAAAAGTTTAGATGTCAGAACTAGAATTAGAGAGAGACTTAGAAAAACAGGTGACAGTTTCTCAAAGCTCCTCTTAATTGTTTTCTCAAGTTTTTTATTATCGTTTTCGTTCTAATTTCTAACTAGAAGCATGGTTGCCACTCAAAAAAAAGAATGTTTACCAACAAATGTTTCATTTTCGACAAAAATATACCAAAATTTTCGATGCTTACTTTTGAATACTTTTAAATTACAGGCAGTTAAACTTTCCTATAAAGATATGAAATGGAAACGAACAAATTTTGGCTAAAAGAAAATTGACTATGCATATGCTAAAATTCACACAAATTTGATTAAAAAATTTTTGAAAAAATAAATCGTTATACAATTGTTAAATAACTACATTTTCAATATCTAAATCTAAGTTGTCTTATCTTGCATTTTCTCAACTACTTTATAGTTTGAAAATGCTTTCAGTGATATATGGGACCAAATCCACGTTTTCCGCTATTTCTTATCCCTTTTAATATCAATATTTAATAATTATTTAGTTACTTGATCAATGTTTTTCAAATATACTGCATAAAAAAAAAAAAAAAAAAAATATATATAGGACAATAAAAAGACACCTTATGTACTATTCACAATTTTTATTAAAATATTAGAATATTATATTACTAACGAAAATGAACATTTTTGTAAAACAGAGTCCAAATGTACCAAGGACTAAATAATGTACCAATTTTGGTACATTTGTACTGGATGTCATCTGCTCATTAAATGTTTACCTGTGTACTATGGTCCCAAAGTCGATTTTTTTTGGCATAAACTCTTACTTAGTAACTCGAATGATTGTTAGATAAAAATGGAATTTGGAACAAAACGTTATTGATTAGACCACGATAACATATAGCTGCCATAGGAACGATCGGGCTAAAAATTGTTGTTTTCAAGATATCTCGACCAAACCTACCAATTCTGAGTTTTGCCTTTAGTTTAGTAAGTTTCGAAAATTTTATCAAAATCGAACCACTATATCGTATAGCTGTCATACGAATAATCAGTTGAGAAATGATTTTGTATGCATAACTTTTTTGTTTTAACAGATATCCCAGCCAAATTTAGCCATTACACCTTATAGTTTGGACAAATTTAATCAAAATCGGGCTACTTTATCCTATAGCTGTCATTAGAACAATCGATCGAAATTAAATATTTTGTGTGAAAAATGCAGCTGCAACATGTATTTCTGTATTGAAAAGGGGCAAAAAGGAACAGAAAAAAATTAGTCTATCGAAGTTACGACAATACACGATAATACAACTAACTTTTACACCACGAAACAAAACTACTTTGAGGTTAAACTCGCCTAAAATAGCACATAACAACAAACACATAAAACAAACGACTCAACACATGTACACAAAAACTCAATAACAATCATGTAAAACATACTTTTGTTATTATATACCATGGTTTTTATTTCAATTATTTAAATCGAACTTCTTATTCTTTGACTCCAAAAAACTTGGTCAATTTGTTTAGTCGAAAGAAACCCAAAATTAATTTTAAAACAATGTCGGCTTGACAAAAATTTCTGTGCAGCTTTAAAAATTAAAAGTTTTTTATTTTAAGTTCGTTGGATTATACTCATTTGAATCAGTTTCTAATCATGATTTTTTTTGGAGTTTATACAAAAACATCCAATCTCGGACCATAGTGCTGTGTGAAAATCGTATTTGTTGATTTCGTCTATGGTAATAAGTTTTCACGAACTTTAACAAATTGATTATGAAATGCTTTCGTCAATTTGCTCAATTTGGAAAGGCCAACAATTTCTATTTAAACAGAGCAAACAGTATCATAAGAGTAGCTTTCACAATTTTGAGCTTATTCATGACAATAATGAGAACTGTAGCTTGGCTTGCCACATTTTCATATACATATATTTAACATATACGAGTATGTTACTTCTTCTTTTTTTTTTTTTTTTGCTGCAACATTTGAGCTCACAAAGGAGCCATAGATAAGCAGGCACAACCCCTTTTACTACCGTATAGCTTTTAATTTTAAAATATTTATGCTGTGCTTTGCTAGCAAAAAGTTGCAACTTGAAGATTTATGCACACACATGAAGCTGAGAGCTGGGAGCTGGGAGCTGAGAGCAAAAAGAGCCGCAAGGAAACACGCCCATATACTCGAAGGAAGGGAACGCTTAATTATCCAATGAAAGTTAGACAAAAAACCACCAAAATAATTTCCGTGCGATGGCGTCTATAAAATTAACCACATATTTGAACACTGCGACGACTACGCCAAAATAAATTGCTTTATAACAAGATAAAGTTTTGCTATTCTACTTTAGTTTAAGCAATATATGTAATTGTGATTTTAGTTGAAATTTTGTCGACATTTTCTAAAGGGATTTATTTATTGCGAAAGGTTTTGAAACCTTATAAAATAGTTTATTTTATACATAAGCTACAACAAAATAGTTTACAACTAAACTGTTTACAATACTGTCCTCCTTGGTCACTTTGTACGTGACTTTATCGCCATTCTCGGCTAACAAACATTGCGAGTGTATGTGGAAATGTTTTCTGCCAGTTGCAACACACACAAAAAAAGAAAAACCCTTTTTTGATGCTTGTCGCCATAAAGCAAAAAAAGATGTGGCCAGGAGCAGGATAAGAAGCAGGAGCCGACTGACAGTTAAAGTTAGCACACACGAGGCATGAGGCAGCTCAGCGGCTGTCATTGAGAGGTGTCAAGTGGCAGGCAAACAGCTTGAAAGCCCAACAGTGTGCAAAAGCAGGAGAGCTGAAGGCAGTGGAAAAGAGATGCAGACAGAGAGTTGCATCCCGGCGAGCAGCATCAACAAAAAAAAAAAACACATTCTTAAAAAACATAATTTATGTTGCGCAAATTTTGTGTTGCAGGCAGTAGGTAGGACTGGGGCAATGGGCAGGGGCAGGGGCAAGCAGGGCAACTGGGAACTGGAACTGCAGTGCATATTGTTGTTGTTGGTCGGTTGGAGGGCAATGCACTCCAGACCAGGCCAAGCCAGAGCATGTTGTAAGCATTGCAAGAGATTTATGACGCCTTGCCTTAATTCTGGGGTCAATGCACCCAAAGAGAGATGTCGTTACTTTCACACAGGCTAAGAAAGAAGTTGCTGCTAGAAAAGCGCAAGCGACTCTGAACGTGAAAGCCAACGCCTCCACCTCCACCTCCACCTCTGTCTATGCCACCGTCTATGCCACCGCCTCCAGATGAAGCGCCATCGCCATGTCCATGTCGCCCACATGGCATGCAAAGTAAAAGTCAATTGGCTGACAGGCAAATCGTAGGCCATGTTCATGTTCATGTCCATGTCCATGTCGATGTCCATGTCCGTTGTCCTGGCCCAGGAATATCCAGAGCGAGCGTTTAATTAATTTGCCACAAAATGTTGCCCGATTCATGCGCTGCTGGGGGCCACCAAGGCGCGTGCATAATCAGCTCTGTTGTGCCAGCTGCTGTGGGAAAAGTAGCTGAAGGAGGTGTAGGTGCAACTGCAACTGCAACTGCAACTGCATCATTGACAGAGCCTGTCACAAGCGGCTGCCGCAGAGCAAACATTAATTTTGCTTATTAAACAATGAGCAAGCCAACAGCATTAGTTTTGAATACAGGTGAAGGTGGAGATGGAGAAGGAGTAGGAGTAGCATTAGGAGGAGATGGCATTAGAGGAGCTGCAGCAGATGCTTGTTCGTGACACATCCGCTGCGTAATGCAATTTTGCCAGCTTAAATCCCAGCTGCCAGCATGCAGCTAAATGCAAATTGCCAGCACGTAAACAAGTAACAAGAGCAGCAGTGGGAGTAGGAGCAGAAGCTGGAGCTGGAGCAGGACTAAGAGCAGGACCAGAGGTACAGGTACGGAAGCAGGAAGCTCCCTAATGCCCAGTTGTTGGCATGCGTGTTATGAGCAATGCAGAGAATTTACCAAAACTTTCAGAGCCAACTTTATGCACAAATACTCCGACGACAGTTGCATGTATTAAATTTATTCAGCACTCAGTTTTGGCCACATTCGACAGCTGCCTAGAATACAGAAGAAGGGGGGGCACACAGGGACACAAAGAGCAAACAGGTAGCTACATGCACACAGTTTCTACGTAAGCTCAAACTAATTTTGTGTCTAACTTAGATATAGAACAAATGGCAGGCAACAGCTGGGGAAAGGCTTTATATATACTATATATACTCCTACTTTACATGCACTTTGGCAAACTGTCAAAACTAAGTTCCAACTGGTGCTGTATTTCTTATGTCAATTGAATGATTTGGCCATTTCTTGGCCTTTTGCAACTGTTAAATGCTAACTTAATTTTCATATTCCATAATTGAATTCACCTTTACAAACTTAGCTTATGATTTAAGCCAGAAATATAACAGTATAAGTTGTAAGGAGCAAGTATATTTTATAATCTATATATAAATAGGCTTAGAAAAACAATAACTTTCCTTTTAACTGTTCTTAAATACAACACACTAACTAATAACGATTACTAACTTTTTGCTTTATATTATTTTTGGTCTGATTGCGTTGGGTTTTTCTTAATACTAGCAACAAATGTTGAACAAGTCGATTTTAATTTAATGTCAACATTTTTATACCCTTGCAGAGGGAATTATAATTCTGTCACGAAATGTGTAACTCATTGAAGGAGACGTCTCAGAAATAAAAGGGTTGTATATTCTTGATTAGTATCAACAGCCTAGTCACATCCGTCATGTCCGTCTGCCCGTCTGTCTGTCTGTCTGTCTGTCTTTCTGTCTGTCTGTCTGTCTGTCTGTCTTTCTGTCTGTCTGTCTGTCTGTCTGTCTGTCTGTCTGTCTGTCTGTCTGTCTGTCCGCCTGTTTATATGCGTTTTTCAACACTTTGTTCTAGAGGTATCTTGATGAAACTTGGGACAGATGTTTCTTCTTATTGCAGGCAGTACCCATAGTTGAGCTCGGACCACGATAACATATTGCTGCCACAGGAACAATCGGTTGAAAAATTAGTTTTTGTATGAAAAACTTTTTTGTTTTTCACGATAACTCAAACACACTCACTAAATCTAAGTTTAGAAACAGTTTATACATGGTGACAAAATTTCAACAAAATCGGACTTCTATATCTTATAGCTGCCATAGGAACGATCAGTTGAAAATAAGTTTATATATGAAAAACTTTTGTGTTTCTCAAAATATCTCGACCAAACTCATTATATCTAAATTAAATCACGTTCTTCACATTTTGACCAAATTTTATCAAAATCGAATCACTGTATCTTATAGCTGCCATAGGAACAATCAGTTCAAATATAAGTTTCCTTATGCAAATCTTGTCTGTAAGTTTATATATCTTCGGCACGCCGAAGATAACATTTCTTTCTTGTTTTATATTTTTATAATTTTAAATTTTAATTATTTTGAAATATTAAATTCTCTATCAAAATTCGGTTGCTTTTTGCTTTGTTGAAAAGTTTTTGAAAGGGACTTGTACAAAATGTAATTATTTTTCTAAATTGTTGCTTAAATTGCCTCTTCGTCTTCCAAATTTTGTTAGTTTGCATTGCCCAACACTGCCTTATCCAATCTCTTCATATAAAAAAGCGGCGGCTTGAAGGGCGTACTCTATTCAAGGTAAATGCGTTCGATAATATTTTCTATTAAAATAAATATAATAAAGCAAAAAGTGCAAGTGCAAACACAAATAGGATAAACTTTCTAATAAACATTGCCTATGTAAACTCGATGTGACAGCTAATGACGCCCTTTTTGTTGTTGTTATTGAAAATTGTTTATTCAATTTCCGATCGTTTCGGTCGGCTACAGCGACAATAAGCTCGAGGAACACCTATATTATATTAAATTGAAGCTCAGGTCGCAAGCCCAACTTGTTTATTTACACATGCATACTCGAATAATACTTGTACATTTAATAGTTATAATGCCCAACATAATGGCTGCTGGGCCTTTCAAAGTATTAACCATTTGTCAAGAGTCGCTTGGTGCCTCAAAATGCGGGGACTTCTATTTGCCGCTGTCTGCCACTCTGCCACTCTGCCACACTCTGACTCTCCTACTCACTCTTTCTCCCACTGATTGTTGCTGTAATTGCTCTGATTGTTGTCGTTGTCGCGATTGTTGTTAGTAGGTGGGCGTAGGTCATGCTTGAGGGCACCATATTGCAACATAATTATATCGTTTCACCTTTTCCTTTTATTATAAATGTATATATATATAATTTTTTGTGTTGAATGTGTGCTTGCTCTTTGCTCTGCTCAGAAATGAGTTTTTAATGACGCAATGATAATTCAATTTGTTGGTGATTTATGCTGCATGATATGACTGTTGTTGTTGTTGTTTAATTTTTTTGTTGCTGTCTTTGTTACATTTTGTGATGTAACGAGCATTCAATATGTTGAAATTGAGAATGTAATTATGCATTGTGTGCTGAATTCATGTTTTTAAAGGTGTGTCTACTCAAATTCGTAACTGCTGTTTACGATTTTAAAACGATTAATGCATTTAATTACCAATTAAAGTTAAATATTGAGCGTAAGGTAGGTGAGTTCTGCAATATATTTCACTATTAAATAAGTTTAAAATTTGAAAATTTGAGTGAATGAATTAAAATAAATCGATAGAAGTGATAAAAGTAGACAAGTTGCTTGTTTTTGCATTTAACCTTTAACTTTCATCTAACTAAAACTCTCAATCTTCTATCATATTACTCCAAAACTTATATCTAGAAGATATGTTTACTATTCCTTATAAAAGAGTCAGGACCAAATATAAACAAAATTCAAAATTGTATACTCACAATGAAATACAGGTCGACGTTGCGTGTTCGTTTTGGTGCACAGATCTCAGTTAAATCATGGCAGCATCCCATGTCCTCGCTGCAGCGATGCAGAATGGTGCAGTGTGGAGTGTAGATTTTCGAAGGATCTCGCTGGATGCGCACACAGCGTTTTTGGGGCACATGGCAGGTTGCTTCGGTCTTAACATAATTGTAATGGGCCTTTGCCAGAGCTGCAAATAATTCAACATTTGTAAGTTAGTTCAACCAAAAAGCAATCGATAGTGCTATCGATAGTATCGTTAATACTTAATAACGAATTAACTATATGAAATTTTGTTAACTAAATGTAAGATGGCTTCAAGTTTTGAGAGTGCATATCGATTAGCATTCCTGGAATTAACAAGATTTTCAATAGATGTGAACGAACATTTTTGCAGGGGGATTGCTAAGAAACAAGGCTTGAAATCAAATCGCAGCCGATTTTGCGACCAAGTGATAAAAGAATAACTCAACCAAACTCAGTATGCCTAAGTTTTAGCACTTTTCACACATGTTGACAAAATTTCATCGAAATCGGACCACTTTATCTTACATTTATTTGTATGAAAAACTTTTTATTTTTTAAATTATCTCGACCTTCTTCACTTGTTGACTAAATTTTATCAAAATCGGAACACTACATCTTATAGCTGTCATAGGAATGTTCGGTTGAAAAACAAGTTTTCTTATACAAATCTCTTCTGCAAGGGTTTATATCTTCGGCACGTCAAAGATAACATATCTTTCTTACTTTTTCAATACAATGGTTCCTAGATTTAGCCATTGTCCTTGAATGTCAAACGGGCTTATTGGTTTTCGTGATTTTAACACACTCAGTCATTTGAAAAATCTGCAAGGAAAAGGCAGAACTAGAGCTAGTTTTCTAAAAGGTGTACTCTTTTCCTAGCTATTTATATACTCGTCCACCACAATGGCAATTAAGTTATTTATATGCGCAGATTGTGTGTTGTTTTTTAAAAAAAGAAGCCATCGATACTATCAATCCAAGCACTATTTTTCAGCTCTAATCCCAACTGCTGACCTCCAAGCAGAAGCTTACCATAATGCTGGTCGTGCAGTCGTCGGGACCTCATCACCGCTTCCTGTGTGCCCAGCTGGTCGATCTTTTGGTGGGTCAGCTTTCCAGCATTGTTGCGTGAATAATTGTTGTCCGCATCCTGTAAATAAACGAAAATTTTGATTAATGCCAAGTTAGTTTGTTTTGTTTGTGGGGTCTTAGGCAAAGTTTCGACAGTTAGTTAATATTAATTAATTGAATTGGAGCAGAAAGTTGTTAATGTCAAATGTCATTTAAAAAAAAAAAGTGAGCATAGCCAGCTGCTCACTTGTTTATGTTACGCATACGCCATGTGCACCACATAAAAGTCATCACTAAATAAAAGCCCCATTTGTGCCTGCTGATGGCAATTTGTCACAATTTTTATTGTCCAACCAGGGCAGCCAACATGCAGAGATTCAGGTAACGTGCCAGACAAACATCAACTGCCGTGTGGCAGATGAGAAGGCTATAGGGTGGCAAGGTAGAGGGGACTGAAGGTAGAGAGAGGCACTCAAATGCTGCAGAACTTCATAAACTAAGAATTCATGTGCACACAGCCGACACAGCAGTTACAACAACAATTGCAGTAACAATGCCCATAAGTATAACTTCACTAAACTTAGTGCAACGAATTTTGTGTACACTTTCCTGTTCAACATTCCGATTAAATTTGTTGTTGGAATTGAAGTGAAGAACCGGCCTGTATATGCTTAACTAACTTTTGTTAGGTTTACAGACAACATATGTCTGTTAGAATTCTTTGGCAATATCGATAGTTATTAATCAAGTGGTTTTTAAAAGTTTCAAGTATCTATATATGCACACTTCGTGATGCTTCGTCACTAGCGTGGACTGCCGTCCACAGTGATAAATAGGCTTAGGAAAAAAGCCACCTGCCTTTTGAGCTTGATTTTTTGGTATATTGGAAACGTTGTGAAAAGCGTTTTTGGACGATCATAAAGTTGCGAGTTGAGAAGTGAGTAATGCAGTGTGCATAAATCGGTATTACATTCATTAAAAATGGAAAAAGGGGAGTTACAAAGTACGGCAAATGTGTGTAACAGGCAGAAGGAGGCATTTCCGAATATATAATTCTTGATCAGCATCAACAGCCGAGACGAAGTAGTCATGTCCGTCTGTCTGTCTGTCCGTATGAACACACAGATCTCGGAGACTTTAAGAGCTAGAGCCACCAAACTTGGCATGCAGGTTCCTGTATACCATACGCAGATCAAGTTTATTTCAAAGTTTGGATGCACCCATATATGGTACACATATATGTTGTATCAATGTTGATCAACTGTGTAAATTTCATCACGATCGGACAAATAACACCAATGTTATGTTTCAGCAGGCAGAAACAACAGTTTGAATGGCACTGGCGAAGTTAAGTGCGCTGCTTGCTTGTGTTGCCGCTGAACTGCTTGAAATTCAAGTTGGGAGCAGGGAGTCGCGAGCGTTCTTACTTGTTGCAGATAGTAACCTTACACTTTTTCTTTTGTATAAATTTTTTGAATTTTTAATCAAAAATATAAGATTATGGTATTTTCAGAAAGTCGATCAAATAACAAAGAGTTTCATACTGTATTTGTTCAAGTCGAACTTTTTTGAGTAGAACCCAAAAAGCATAATACCCTCTCTAAGCAGAGGTATTTATAACAATGGCAACAGAAAACAAATTGCTATCCAAGGCTATAAATACGAGCAACAGAGCCATAGAGAACAATGCCTGATATGGGGGGACTGAGCAGAGAAGTGGACGTAGAGCAGAACAACAACAACAAAAAAGTAACAAAAAAGCTACAACAATAACTAAAACAACAACAACAAATGTTGACCAATGCGCACAATTGGCAATTTGTGAAGTTAAGCGAAATTAATGAGCAGACAGGCGGTTAAGAGCATCAGCTAAGCCTCGCGACCAGTGTTGGTAAGCGGACAATAAAGAAGTGCACAGCATTTAATGGGCGGGAGACGGGGGCGGGTTGCGGTGGTCAACAACTGCCAATAGGCTATAGCCAATGGCTAAATAAAAGCCAAATGAACACAAAAACTCAGAATGAGGCAAAGTCCTAAGACTGTTCATTAGTCACACAGGAATTGAAAGTAGGATGGTGAGAAGGGGAGGTGGTGGTGGGTGTTGTATTGGCCAAAGGCGCCAAGGTGCTCAAGAGCAATTGGCATAAATCTTCGTCTTGACGTTTTGTATGCTCATTTCATTTAATTTCATTTGGCTTAACATTTGGTGGTCCAAAAGCAAAACCAAAAGTAAAAGCCAAGACAATGGCGCTTTGATGTTGCTCAATGATTTTTAGCGGTTTAACCTTGGGGCTTATGAATGGTCCCATTGTTTTTTTTTCTCTCTTCTTTTTGTTGTTATTATTGTTGTTGTCCACTCCTTGAACTGTTACAACAATGTGGCGTTAATGCGCAAATATATGGAATGATTTGATATGAAGTGCTGTACTTTGCTTTATAGCCAGGTATGCCAGCATTAAAGCCAATTCAATATGATTAAAACGCTGTTCTGTTCTCTTCTGTATGCTTTTGAGGCTGTTGTAGTTGTAACTGCTGAGCTGGCACAAATCGTTTTGTGACCATCGAATTGATTGCCACTGAAAACAAATGTTGTGACACAAGACACAAGTGAATTTAGGAATTTCTAATCGATATGGGGGTGATGAAGACTTGAAGGCTTTGAATTTAATTTCATAGAGAAATTTCTTATTTTATTCATTTCTAGATATACAGGCCTGTTGAAATTCGTATTCCGTTCGAAATTTGCGGAAACGGAAATGCTTGCTGTTCTAAATTAGTCAAAACGTCAAACGTTTACGTTTTTAAAAGTTTTAATTTTTTGCATGCGGAATGAAAAGTAATTCCCAGATTACAATTAAATCAAAAAAACAAGTAAGCTTAATTTTCTTATATTCTTCATCATATTTGAAAAAGAATTAGTCAATTTATTCATTAGATTAAAGTCATATAACATTTATAATATTAAATTGAACAAGTAAGAACGTTGCAGTCGGATGCACCCGACTGCGATATACTCTTTTTTTCGCCTCTTTGCGGAGTCAGTGGGCGTGGCAATTGAATTTCTGCTCAAATCTTTAAAGTTTTGCCATCAATTAAAATTTGGTTGGGCCTGTTCTACAGGTTTGGGAGAAACAAACATTGCTTGATTGCAAGGGCGGGGGTGGGCGTGGCAAAAATATTTTTATCCAATCTATTAAATAGGGCAACAGAATTCAACCTGCAAAATTTGGTGATTCTAGCTAAAGGGGTGGGGGAGATACAGACTTTGCCTATTTGTGGGGGCGGGGGTGGGCGTGCCCGAATTTTTTTTGCCAGATCAATGAAGGATGTGATAAGTAGCCCTTGTGCCAAATTTGGTTACTCTAGCTATAAAACTTTGGAAGATATAGGTTTTTGCGGTTTGTGGGGGAAGGGGTGGGGGTGGGGGGGGGAGATCTTGACACTTTGTCTTACTATGGTATATACCAACATGTATACCAAGTTTGGTTGCTCTAGCTTCAAAACTGTGGAAAAAACCTGCGTTCATACAGACGGACAGACGGACAGACAGACGGACGGACGGACATTTCACAAACCCAATATACTCTTTTTTCCTTTTTTTTCAAAAAAGTTAAAAAAAGAGTATAAAAACTGTCTGTAAAACAGAAGCAAAAATGTGCAAGATGCCTATTAGATGTCAACTAAATAGACTTTTTACTATGAAAATTTGGTTTCGAAAAAGAGAAAAGCACACCATTTTGATCGGAAATCAGAACAGTAATTCGTAAATCGTTCGGAATTCATTAGTTTTTACTTTTCAAAAACTTTTGAACTGAATTCTGAACAGGCCCGATACTTTCGGGTACTTTTTGGATGCTTTTACATACACAAGTTTTGCCGGAAAAATAATTAAGTAAAAATGAAAAAGGCTTACTATAAGCTCAACATAACAATCGTGGCAAATCAACTTACTAATTAAAACGTTGACTCGTTTGGCAAATGAAGTATTTTGTATTGACAGCTGAGTAAAAAAGGTGCACAAAGCGATAGATAACGTGTCAGTTGATGCCTTTAGGCATGTAAAAGCCAGAGACAGACCTCACAAGTTGCATGCAACGAACAGCATTGTAACTGCAGCAACCTTGCAACCTGCTGGCTGGTAATGTGCAACACAAAGGCAGATGAAATTGATCAGCTCGTAGGTTAACTGACAATGGAGGTGCGCCAGCTAAATTTAAACAAGTAAACACGCACGCACACACAGAGAGAGAGAGAGAGAGAGAGAGAGAGAGAGAGAGAGAGAGAGAGAGAAGGGAAGTGTGGCAACAGGGAAGCTATAAACGGCTGGCAGTTATTTGACAAAGGGTTTTGCCAGGCAGCTTCTCAACAGCTGCTGCTGTTGCTGTCAGCTATCAAGTCGACAATTGCTATTGTTGTTGCAATTAGCGAGACAGAGAGAGAGACAGAAAGAGAAAGAGGGCAAGAGAGATGCACACAGGTGTGCTCTTAGCCAGCACCAGAGTCAAACCGTGGTCATCAGCAGGGCCGAGTTAACCTGGTTAACAGCTGCCATTTGAATTACGCTGCATGTAAATGCATCCCCAGTGTGATGTAAGGAGCAAATGACTGCAGCATAGGCAGCAACAGTATCCTGCAGTCGTTTCGAGTCAGCTTATCATTAAATATGCATGAAGATGATGAAATTTAAAACACAAAAACACAGACAAAAACAACAACAACAAACAGTTCTTTAAAGTCAGACATTGAGTGAAAAATATGGCACCTGGGAAATTTGTGCAAATGCTAAAGCAGCTCATAAATAAAAGTAGCAGCAACAACAACAACAATATGCTACGTGTATGCGTGTGTGTGTGTGTATGTGTGTATGTATGTGTGTGTGTGTGTGTGTGTGTGTGTGTGTGTGTGTGTGTGTGTGTGTGTGTGTGTGTGTGTGTGTGTGTGTTGGTGTGTGTGTGTGTGTGTGTGTGTGTGTGTGTGTGTGTGTGTGTGTGTGTGTGTGTGTGTGTGTGTGTGTGTGTGTGTGTGTGTGTGTGTGTGTGTGTGTGTGTGTGTGTGTGTGTGTGTGTGTGTGTGTGTGTGTGTGTGTGTGTGTGTGTGTGTGTGTGTGTGTGTGTGTGTGTGTGTGTGTGTGTGTGTGTGTGTGTGTGTGTGTGTGTGTGTGTGTGTGTGTGTGTGTGTGTGTGTGTATGTGTGTGTGTGTGTGTGTATGTGTGTGTGTGTGTGTGTATGTGTGTGTGTGTGTGTGTGTGTGTGTGTGTGTGTGTGTGTGTGTGTGTGTGTGTGTGTGTGTGTCTGTGTGTGAGTGTGTGTGTGTGTGTGTGTGTATGTGTGTGTACGCTTGTTGTGCTGTCCTCTGTGGGCAGATCCATAAGGCCACACACACGTGTCGTATGCGCAATAATTAAGTTTCAAATGCCAAAGGCGTTTGCTGCAAAGGCTCCCGCTGGGCTATTGCAATAATAATAATAATAAAAATAACACAAAAAACAACAAGACACGTCAAAAGAGCACTATGTTAGCTTGTTCACTAACATTGTTCTAATTGTTGATTTAATTTTTAAAGCAAATCGGATGAGTTTATCAAATTACGTGCAGAATAACTGTCGTATTTCTAATCAAAAAACCTTTTGAGAATCTGTGTTAATAATAAATTTATTAATTTATCGCAATTTGGCACTTATAGTGCATTTAAAAAGCTGATTTAATCGTTTGTTCAACCTAAACATGTCGATATTTTTAACAAAATAATAGAAACGATCCATGAAAAGTTAAGTTAAGCAGGGGCAACTTAGTTTTAATATTGCATCAGGACACTGAGACCTCAGATTTTTTTTTTAGATGCAATACCAAATATCTAAGTATTAAGTTTGCAACCAACCTGCAACCAGCAAAGTCGATATCATCGTGCACCTGACCAATCCGATTTGATTCAATTGTTTAAGCATATTAAAAACATTAACTAGACTTCTGCAAAAGATGTTTTGACTTAAGATAGCATGACATGCACAAACGATTTCCTCTTTCTTTGATGTTTCTTTTCGTTTACGGTTTCAGTGCAAAAATAATTTTAATTATTTTCTATGCTTTGCTATCTTTGCAACGTGATTTGTTCTGTTCTATTTATGTGCTGCCTTTCTGTCTTACAAAAACACCTTGCGGAATATGCGAGGGGTGATTTAAAAATTTTAATAAAATTATGTTGTGCGTATGCGCATAAATGATAATACAAAGTGTTAAGTGCTTTTTTTCTTAAAGCAGATAAATAATAATAAAATTATCCAATTTACCTATCGAATTTTTCGATGATTGTTCAGTTAATTATGCTCTGTTTTTCAAAATGGAAAAAAAGAGTATATTGGGTTTGTGAAATGTCCGTCTGTCTGTCTGTCCGTCCGTCTGTATGAACGCAGTTTTTTCCAAAGTTTTGAAGCTACGGCAACCAAACTTGGTATATAGACAAAGTGTTCGGCCAGATTGGAGCACTATATCTTATAGCTGCCATAGGAACGATCTGTTGAAAATATGTTTTTGTATGTACAACTTTTTTGTTTTTCAAGATAACGCAACTAAACTCACTTTACCTAAGTTTAAGGACAGTTTATAAGTATATAAGTAGTCTTTGCAAAAATTTAATTTATTAAAAGTACAGAAAACAGAGTATATCACAGTCGGAAGAATCCGAATGCAACGCTCTTACAAGTTTTAATTATATGAAAATAAAACTCTTCAGAAAAATTGCCCATTTTTCCTTGCTAAAAGAAATTTTCTGAATTTAAAAAAACTAAATTGTTATGAGAGATAAGGCATAAGATGAGCCAAAAACAAAGAATTCTTTAAATTTATTTGCCAATCTATTTCTTTTGTATATGATTATCAAATAAAGTAACTTATATTTTACTTTATATTTGTTCTTTTACTTAATCAACCTGACTTTTGATATACCTTTATTGTATGATAGTGTAAAATAAACGATATAATCTGCTGTAGGCGTATTTAACTGTCAGAGTAGCAAACCATAAACAATATGCTTTATGACTGCAACAAAAAAAAAACTGGTAAATCAAATGCCACAAAGCACTTTCCAAAGCAGAGCTGAAAAGTGCAGCTATACTCTTTTTGTTTGTTAGAAGCACATTTAACCAACCTCACACAGATTCAGATAGATTGAACCACACGGAGAACCACAAAGGTCTGCAGTTTTCTAACAAGCAACAATAAATAATACAAATTTATGCGTTACCTCAAAAGAAAAAGTTTTGTTAACAATCAACTTTTGCACAACAAAACTTTATATGTGTATGTGTCTTACTTGCTATCTCTCTCTAACTTTTCACACACACACACACGCACACACATAAACAGAACAGAGCTTAGTGAAAACATCAACTTTATTGCCATTATAAAGTTCAACAAATAAAATTTATATGCATTGCAAAACGCATCAAGCAAACAGGTAACGAAGGATGAAGTTAGGGGGTGCAGGGGCTACGCAACGGTATTTTATATTCTCCACATTGCGTATCTAAGTAAACAACAATTACGAGAATATTTTTGTGCATTGCTGTGGTTGCCATCTGTGTGCAGTTTAATACTCTAACAACATTTTTGTGATACCTAAAAGGAATTTATATTTCTAAAAAGCAGGGCTATTATATAAATTAATAATATTTTAGAAAAATTCTAAATTTTATTGACAAAAATAAGAAAAATAGCTAAATAAAATCTTTGAAAACATTAACAAATATTGAGTAAACATTTAATCCAACAACAGCTAAAACTTGCATATTTTAATATTCATTTATTTAATATTAAACCAACTCGTATTTCTATCAAATGTAAAATTCAATTTCTCTATTCATTTAAAGCGTATATTCAGTTCAGTATATAGACAATGCCAGCTTTACTTTTTCACTCTATTTGTTAGTAAAGTTTCCGAGCAAAATACTTTTTGTTGAGAATTTCAGTTCCAGTTCCAGTTTCCGTTTCAGTTGCAGTTCTTATTTTCAGTTGGCAGCATTTACTTTTTGCACAAGCTTTTATAATTTTTTGCTAAATATCCAAGTTTTGTTCAAAAGATATAAAAAAAAGAAACGATATGCAATTGTCATGCGTGGCGTATGCGCAATTTGCATGCAAAACAAACAAAGCACGCCCGAAAGCATGCAACAAAAAATGCTAAACGTGTTGCAAGCCACAACAGAATGCGAATGCCAAAACATAAAACTGGCAAACAGACTAAAAAAAAATATACAACACAAATGGTTGCGATTTTGAGGGGGGCGAGAAGTTTTTTTTTAGCAGTTTGTTTTGCTGTTGTTGTTGTTGTCTATATCGTTTACCGTTTCTGCTGCTGACTTAGTTCAGCTAATGAATGAATTCGTGTTGCCAACTTTATCGACTCGACTGCCACTTACCACTTGAAGCAGCGTATTTGACAAACTGGCAGCATATTCTGAAATATGTGCAACCATTCTGGCCATATTTTGGCACTCAACAGCAGCTTTTGACAGCAGGGAGTCTGATGCGAAGAGTTTCTAATAGCCAGACGACAGACGCTAAACTTTGATGAAAGCTCTGACACACAGACACTGTCTTCTCCTTTCCCTCCCCCTCCCCCACCCACCCATTCAACTGATACCCTCGACAATAGCATTGGTGCTTTCAAAAGTGAATAAAGTTGACAGCAGCATCAGCATTCTCATTTTGAACTGGTGACTAACTGGCTCAAAAGTCCCAGCACTAAAGGTGATCAATTTCCAACGTTGCACTATCGAACAAAAAATGTGGCATAAAAAATACAAACAGAATAATAATACAACTAGGCAAGAGAAGAAAATTGTTTAGTGATTGAAGAATTTAGTTTGTTTTGGTAGTTAAGCTAAGAAAAGTTAGTATTATGGCCATTTCAATAACATGATAAGTTCACTTTTTTATTGCAATCTCTTTTTTAAGGATAGCTACTTCATCTGTGTTAAAGTCAGAAAGATCAATGCATTCATTCGTCGTTGAATAATTCTTTGAAATATGCGTTCATTTCTAAAACAGTGGACTTCTCATTCAGTTATAGCAGTGAGAAGTTCGAAAGTGTTTACTGCATTAAGTATAGGATTGCAATTGTTCTAAAAATCAACTAAGAAAATTAATTTACTATGCATTTTTTAAAGTTTTGGGTGAAAAATGATAAGTAGATAAATGTTTTGGTAATTCTTCTCACTCAATTAGTATTAATAAATGTGATTTTTCGAGTTTAGAACTGATTTTAGTTCAAAACAGTACATTTTGAAAATTCTTTTTTTCCATTTTGGAAAACTGATTATAAACATTTGAATTTTTGATTTTAATTTTAGAACAATGTGTATCCCACTATCCCACTGTGCGCTATCATCAACAGATGTGCAGCTTGAAGAGCAGAGCAAGCAAAATATTGCCAACAATTAATTTGCAAGAATTCAATCGACAAGGACTCTCGACTGATGATTGTGCAATGTCATTTTTGATTTGTTCCAATTGTAGATAAGGCTGAACTGCAGCTCAAATGTTTGGCTGACTTCAACATAATTCATGAGGGATTTCTATTTTTGAAAAAATTCGAAATGGTAGTTTGCTATTTAAAGATATATGTTCGCATTAAAATATAAAAGACACATTTAAGGTAAGAAGAGTCCAATTAGCAGCATGGAAATTCGAATCTAACAGAATATCAAAACTATAATTCAAATTAATTAGGCAACTCTTTGGGTTTAATTCAATGTTTTTGAGTGTTGTTCAGCTTCAGCCTCAAAAGCAGATTGAAACTGGACTACTGGCAAAAGTAAAGTGATGTACGTTATGCTCAAAAGTCAGGTCATGGAACGTCTTTTGCGTTTCAGAAAGTTGAGTTTTTGGCCGTTTGCATCCATCTTTATAATTCTCGCAACTAGTTTGCAATTCAAAAGCACTGCAAAACCGCAGCAAGAGAGCCAAAAGTTTACTTTGCATAGATAAAGCCACAGAAATACTTTCCAACTTCAATGTGTGTGTGTGTATATAGTTTGTATTTTTTTTTTGTTGGCGGCATGTGGCCAAAAGCGCAGTCAGGAGCAGAAATCCTGAACCAGAAACAGCGGCAGCCAACTGGCCATAAAGTCAAAAGTGTCAAATTTATGAACGCCTCAAATTTAAAACTGCAGTTCGGGAGCGTTACGACTAAGGACGTTGGTTAACATGGAAACAGCGGGCTGAAGCGGGGTGAGTAGAGAGTAGACTGTTGTGGACTAAGGTTGATTCTGTTGGCTGCAGCGCGGGTTATGCAAAGTTTAAAGCCTGCTTTTAGGCGAAAAACACAAACCGCAAAAACTTTTTCGCACAGAAAAAAAAAAAAATAAAACAAAAAAATACAACGAAGCCCAAAAACCAAAATGAATTTTCAGTGTTGCCAACTTTTTGTGGGCTTGTTGCTGCGGGCTCTTGCAGCACACACAAACACACACACACACAGTGGAAAAGAGAAAAAGTTACGCATATTTTGCAGTACACGAAAAGCAACCAGCTTCACACAACCCCTATCCCTAACTCTACCCCTCCCACTCCCACTTCATCTCCCACTCTACCCACAACTCTTCTCTTCTCTAGCGTTAAACGCTTGCCATAAATTCATTTAGTATGGCTACACTGGTCATAAATTTGCTGCTATCGATTTGCGAGTAAGTCTGACAAAAAATAAAAAATAAAATACAAATACAAAAAAAGAAAACCTAAGCCAAAAGCCAAACACGATAAAATAGTTTTGCCTTTCAAATACTCTGATAGTAGAAAGAGCATTTAAACTTTCTTTTAAGGTTTGAGCAGGTATTCCAAGTTGTAATGTAATACAAAAATGTATTAGAAGTTTGGCAGACACTTGCTAATTTTTTTTAAAATTTGATATTTTCTTAATATGTCAAGAAAACCGAAATTAGCAACTATTTTGTTTTTTACTTTCTAAAGTTTCACTATCAACTATGAATACCTTCCCAACAACATTATCATTTTTGAAAATCTATTTTTACTTTAAACATCAAAATAGAGTATAAATAAAACAAAGCCAAAACCCTTTTTTGAATTTTTGAAAATCTATTTGAAAAATTTTGTATGTGTTTTACTTTAAACATCAAAATAGAGTAATAACAAAACAAAGCCAAAACCCTTTTTTGAATTTTATTTTTTTGATTTGAAAAATAAAAATCATGACAGGATATATATTTTTGATTTTTATTTTAAAAAAAATCAACTTTAATCATTTTTTACAGATTCTAAAAATGAAAATCAACTTTGATTTTTTCAAATGATTTTTTTTTTGTAATAAAAATCAACAATGATATTTATAATTTGATTTTTGTAATTAAAATCAAAAATAATTAATACAGTTGATTTTTATTTATAAAAAATCATAACCGTTACGGTCTCTGTTCTAAGCTATATAAAATTTGAACGTGTTTTATTTAAAATTTGAAAATCCTTTTTTTTTTTTTTTTTTTGTAATATCAATACTGGATTTTCGAAAAATATAAAATTCAAAACAATTTTAAGTTTTTGTTTTTTTTTTTTAATTTCTAGAGCATAGCTTTTTCGGTTTCTTGAGTATCAACTTTTTTGTTATATTTTTTTTAGCTCTCAGTTTCTGTAATTTCACACAATAAATCACATTTGTGTTGTGGGAGGAGGAGTAGGAGAAGGCGTGGTCAAAAAAAGAGTTTGGGCCAAAAACATGCTAACAATTTAGCACAGATGAAAACGCAACGGAAACGGAAATCAAAATGCCATTTGAGCAGGAACTAAGTTGAATACAGAGTGGATTCAGGTTGGGTGTTTTTTTCCTATTTTGTTGTTGTTTTTATTTATTTTTGTCGCACTCGGGTTTTGTTATGATTGTTACAGCAATTAAAGCGTGGAGCAGGGAGCTGGGAGCAGGGAGCAGGGAGCCGGGAACCGGGAGCAGAAACTGGGGACAACTTATTGAAGCAACTGACTCTCATTTTGTGCAAGTCTGATGACCTTTTTTGGGTTTTGCACTTAATATTAATGACTTGCTGTGAAATTAATTTCTTGACTTTCACTTGCCCATCCCCCTGCCCAGTGCCCTTCCCTTCGCCAACACTTAACGTGCGCACATCAACATTGCAGTGGCTATTGCTGTATAGCTGTGGTGGCACCGTCCTTGCCACTGCCAAGTGGGTCAACATTGATTTCCGTCAGTTGACAACGACATCGGCTTCGCCTTTGGTCGAGCCAATGGACGCAACTCATAAATATTCTAGAGGCACGCGCTCTGTGGCGCTCGCTTTGGCCAAAGTGGGAAAGCGTGGCGACAAAGTTGCAGACCATGTTTAACCCAATGACGAAGTGGGGCAGGCAAAGTAAGCGGGTGAATGGGGAAGGGGGGGGGGGAGGGGGGAGGGGTAAGGCGTAGAGAGGCAAACATTGATTGAAAATAAATATATTTGTGTGCTCGCTGCACTAAGACAGGGTTACTCAGGAATAGCAATGAAGTTATATTTCACAATAAGTGAAAATGTTTAAGCGGATATGTGTAGCAAAAAAAGATGAAACAGCTGAATCGATTACTGTATTCCTTTATTTGAGCTTAAGTTTTTTCAAAATATAAGCGTAACCTGTACTGAATCTAGCCTAGATTGTATTGAACATAGATATTGCCATAAAAATGCTACCAATGAAAGTACTTATTTTAGTTTAATTAGTTTAAAGTAAATTTCAATTTGAAACATTTGCTTGGTAATCATAGTAAGATCTAAGATGATCCTAAAACATGGTACTATCACAGACTTGCGTCCACACTTTTTCTAAAAATCGAAAACCACTTTTGAAGACAACACCAAAAGATTCATTCTATATCTTTGTTACTTCCATGATTCAATTAATGTTTGAATCAATCAAAAAGTAAATCTTAACTTTATTCATTGTACACATATCAAAATTATTAACTTGTTTGCTTTTCAGACTTATCAGCACGAACACCCTGTATATCTCTTAACTTACGAGAATTTCTGAAACATAATTTATGCAATTTTTTTGTATCTTTCATCCCATGGCCATAATTTCTTATGCTGTATTTTAACCACTCGCAATGGCATACAATCGAATACGATATATATAACACACAACAACAATTTATGTACGTATATATCATATATATGTATTTACATACATACATATATGTGCGTTATATTTTCATTCATATGCATATTTAATGACGGTTTATTGAGATTTTGTAGCTTGCAGCGAGCATTCTGTGAATATCGCCTGGAAGCAAAAGCATTGCAATTTATTGATTTCGTGTTTTATTTAATTTTTCATCATTTCATCTTTAGACTTAACGCTTATCGTGCAACATGACGCTGCAAGTCAGAGTGAGGCAGGGAGAGTGAGCAAATGAAAGAGAAGCTTAAGTTGCTTTAAATAAATGATGTTGGGCTTAAAATTCTTACAAAATTCAGCAAGATTTGTGCAAAGTTGTACTTGAATTTCTTAAGAAATGTTCATCATCAATCTGAGATGTGAGAGGAATCAATTGGCTTTGACTTGGCACAGGGTTCATTGGCTTGTGTAGCTGTATTTCGAGACAGATACTCTTTAATACTAAGTATATTCTGGCTACATATATACATATATATCTTTTCAATTAAGTGCATCTGGCGCCGTTTGCTCTTGTCTGCATAGTTTACTGAGCCAGTGGCCAAAAAGTTAAGCCGCTCCTCCTTTTCCTTCTTCGATTCCATCGCCAGCTTCAGCTGCTGTGGCATTTTGTGTCTTGTTCAGTGGTTGTTGGGGGTTTGCTTTGATTGCAATTTAATTAAAAAACTTTTGAGCCCTATATATGTAGTATGTATAATTTGTGACTTTTGCAGCTTATAATTATCAGTTTCCCATGGCTAATTGGAGGGAAACTGTCCATGTCAACTTTTCAGCTGCCACCAAAAACAAAGATAGATATACACATAGCTTCTGCTGTGAACGGGTTGTGCCTTATCAGCTGCCATTTCAAGTATGCTTTTATGTGGCATTTCTGTTATCTTGCATTAAACCTTAAAACAAGTGCATTCTCTGTTAATCCCACCCCTGCTCCTTTTTTTCTGAATGTCGCCTGCACTTTGAACTTTTTGTGTGCCCTGTGCATTTTCTTTGACAATCCAAATGTGTTTCATGACTTTCTTGTACCCTTTTCCTGTTTGCTCAACACAGCACCGAGTAATTGAATGGACTGGCTTACAATTACTCGTTTTTGAGGTCTTTTCCCCTTTCCCCTTCTAAACTGCTCGAGATATTGTTGAAATGGAAGCTGTGGTTGCAGCACCCCTACCCATATCCCAAACCCCAATCCCTTCTTATTGCTTTTCATTGTAGTTGCCGCCTCTAATGGAGTCTAATGAACTGAGAACTTAGAGATAGTCAGCAGGTAGAATGAAGCTACATTGTATGCACAAATCCAATTAGTTTTCGTGTTGGCTGTAAAGTAGATCCTTTGTGGGAATTATTGGGCAATAGAAGCTCCACTCAATATTTTGTGTTGACAAAAAGTGCTGTTCATAAGGAGAATTTCTTATAAGAAGTACATATATGCTGTTCAATTAAAATTCAAACATTTCAACATCACTACAATTTCGTTTTGCGACAAATAATAGGATTTTAAAGTATTTATTCGCATTTTCATTGAACCAAAAGATTTGAAATTTAATGTAGATTTTTCAAATTATTTTTCCAGACTAACTAATCTTTTGTTTTTCTTTTATACCTAACTACTTAAGAAAATCATATCAATCAATTTTCAATAAAAAACAAGTAAGAATGCTCTAGTCGAGTGTGCCCGACTACGAGAGTGCACTTAACATACCAAGTGTGATGTCTCTAGCTCTTATAGTCTCTGAGATCTGTGCGTTCATACGGACAGACAGACAGACGGACAGACGGACATTGCTATATCGACTCGGCTGTTGATACTGATCAAGAATATATGAACTTTATATATTCGGAAATGCCTCCTTCTGCCTGTTACACACATTTGCAGTACTTTATAACTGCCTTTTTCCCATTTTTAATGGGAACAGAGAGTAAAAATCATTCAGGCAAACAATACAATAAATTTATAACATATTCATAGCCATTTCAAAACGCATTAACAAATTGTTGAAAAAGTCCAATAAGTAATGTGATTTACAGATTCAGATTTCAAACGATAATATTAATTAATACAATTTCCGTAATGTCAGTTTGAATTCAGTTCAGTGAACAGTTGAGCAAAACGATTAATTAATATTAAATATACTGTTTTATAATATTTACGATTCGTCTTTTATATTTGACTTGCGTCTCTTTAAAAAGATGAGTGACAAAAAATGTAGTTAAAATTTACTTACAGTTGGGATCACATCAATTGAATAATTAATCTTGTTGCACAAATGTTTGCATTAAATGAAAATTGCATTAAAATACCGAATGTCAGCACAAAAATAAAAGCCCGCAAAGCATCAATGAATATTACAATATATTTCGAATTGAACATTTCTCTGCTTTTCAATTCAGACGACGTGTCATGTAGCAAAAGTGTCGGACATTCAATTTGATAAACCCAAACAATTTTCAATCCCTTTTTAAGCCCAGCCTTAACTCTTCAAATTTATATATATATATATATATATATATATATACATATGTATAAACATATATATATATATATATATAAATATAAATGTGTATTTCACAGCAGGCAACAAAACGCAATCAAAACAATTCAAAGTCTTTACGCGACATTTGTGGGCTCCAAATTGAATTTTCCAACTGTCCATTTAATGTTTATGTTTTAACCATGTTCCACAAATATTTGTTTAAATATTTTCGCTGATGTTTAACATGTTTGCAATCATTTTACTTTTGTTTGTTTTCATTTTGATGTTGTTGCTGTTGTTGTTGTTGTTGTTATTATTGTTGTGTTTATCCCTTTTGTGCATTTTATGGCCATTTTAATGGCCATGCCCCTCACATACCCCCCTCGCCATTGTTCATTGAAATGCGTTGACATTTCACATTTTGTTTGTCATTTGACTGCATTTGACAGTCATCCAAATTGGTTTAAGCCAAGTATATTCTACATATGTATATGTATTCCTGCTGCAAACACACAAAATGCCAATGTAAATATTTTTTTTATAAAGATTGTAACCAATTTTACTGAGGTTTTTTTTGGTTGCGTTCTTGTTTTTGTTGCATTCGGCCAGTAGGCATCAACAGAAATTTTCGTTTTATCAGCTTCGAAAGTTAATTGGTTGTCTGTGCAACATAGATTTTCCCAAAAATTTCATTAAAATTATTTCTTGCCAAGCAACAATTGCACTGTCTGTTCAAATTCGATAGAAATGCATTTTACAAATATGAAATAAGCTTAAGTCTTGTATGAGCATATACGGAGCATATACAACTATCAGTTTTCAAAATAAGTTGAGTTTATTTAAAATAAAAAAAAAAACAAGTAAAAATGTTATCTTGGGCGTGCCGAAGATATATTCCCTTTGCAGAAAAGTTTTGCATAAGAAAACTTAATTTTCAACAGATTGTTCCTATGGCAGCTAGAAGATATAGTCGTCCGATTTGGATGAAATTCTGTCCATATATGTGGATAGACCTTAAATTTGGACATAGTGAGTTTGGTTGAGTAATTTTAAAAAACAAAAAAGTTTTTCATTCAACAACTTATTTTGCAACCGATTGTTCCTATGGCAGCTATAAGATATAGTGATCCGATTTTGATAAAATTTGATTAACTTTTGTGAAAAGTGATGGAACTTAGGTTTAGTGAGTTTGGGTGAGTTATTTTGAAAAACAAAAAAGTTTTTCGTACAAAAACTTATTTTTAAACCGATCGTTTCTATGGCAGCTATATGTTATAGTGGTCCGATCTGGCAAATTCAACTAGAGATTTTAAATGCAGAAAAAAGAAGCATATAAACAAACAGACAGACAGACGGACATGACTCGGCTGTTGATGCTGATCACGAATATACAAACTTTTTTTTTTCTAAGATGTCTCCTTCAATGCGTTACACATTTCGTGGCAATATTATAATACCCTCTGCAAGGGTATAAAAACTATTGAGCTTACCTATAATAAGATTATTGTTCAAATAGGATACACGCTCTTTAACTTATTAAAGAGTATTTCGAAGGAATTCAAGTTTATGCAAACTATTCGAAAAAAATAAATTTTTGCTACTCTAATTTATGTGTATTTATTAACTCCATTTAGTATTTATTAGCTGCAAAAGTTCTTTGCCTAACAATTTGTATAAAGCTATGACTTGTTATCATTTATGATAAAACATAAATATTTCTTTTGCATCACTTTTAATTTATTTTCATATTAGCAAAAACCACTTTTTCATAAAAGCACATTACCTTGAGTTGCCTGAAAAGGACATTTTCACTAGGCTGCACCGCAGATAAATATTCTTTATAGTTTTGCTATTGTTCCAGTTTGTGGTTGGTTTTCGTTTTTCTTTGCTTTTGGTTTTGGCTTTGGTAGAGCGACAAGCACACAACAACTAAAACAATGTGCCACATTTTCGTGGCAAGTGCACAAAAGCACACACATATAAATAACAAGTAAGAACGTTGCAGTCAGGCTCACCCGACTGCAATATACTCTGTTTTCTGTTTACTGGGGCGGGGGTGGGCGTGTCAAAATTTTTTTCTCCAAACTATCGATGAGATCAAAAGTATTCATACTGCAAAATTTGGGGTTTCTAGCTATAAGGGTGTAGGAGATACAGATTTTGCTCATTTGCAGGGGCGGTAGTGGGCGTGGCATCAGTAGTCTTCATGCCAAATTTGGTGACTCTAGCTGCAAATCTGCAGAAGATATAGATTTTTGCGGTTTGTGGGGGAAGGGGTGGGGGTGGGGGGGAAATCTTGACACTTTGTCTGCCTATGGTATATACCAACATGTACACCAAGTTTGGTTGCTCTAGCTTCAAAACTGTGGAAAAAACCTGCGTTCATACGGACAGACGGACAGACGGACGGACAGACGGACAGACGGACATTTCACAAACCCAATATACTCTTTTTTTCCATTTTGGAAAACAGAGTATAAAAAGCCATATGCCTCAAAAAGCCTGAAAAGTGCATTTGTTGTATAAATGGGTCAAAGGGTTTTTAAGTTATACCAAGTACTTATTATTAATACTCTGTACATAGCAATTTGCCAGTCAAATCAGCGTCAAGAACTCTGACTAACAATTCAATTAAAGCAAACTACTATGAAATCAAATTCATTTGTACACGACAGTCGATATATGTATATATATATGTATATGTAGTATAAAATGTGTCTAGAAAAAGAAATCTAGACGAGTCACGTCTGTCTGTATGTTGGCTTTTCAAGAGCCCCCGGGGCGCCCGAGAGAATAAGTATAATAGCAATTTGTTTCTCAACTACTATTTTCGCATTTTCGCGAGGCAATTGAATATTCCAAACACACGAGAGACGCCACAGACGAGTCTGCCAATGATTGACAAGCGGAGGGATGCGGGGGAGAGCTCAAACAATATACATATGTATTGAGAGACTGAGCCAGACGATCGTATAATGTAAATATTTGCTCATGTCGATGTTGACTTGACCAACAAATTGGTCACGATCGTTAAGCCAGACGCTTATTGTTGTTGCTGTTGTTGTTGTTGTTGTTGTGTGGCTGCCTGCTGCTGTGCTGTGTAGTCTAGTGTTATATAGTGGGATCACAGTGGGTTCATCTACCTCGACATGGCTTGGTTGGGGGCGTTAGCAAGTTCAATGCTTTGCCATTTGGCAGCGGAAGTGCCGACAGTTGTCAGGAGTGGCTCACTTAATGGCAATTGCAGTTGTTGCACAGACCACACAGACTAGGAACAGGGGCAGGGTGGTGAGTTAAAGTAAAGTCTACGAGCTCATGTGGGTGGTTTCAAGTACTCAGTACTGTTACTATTACTACTACTACTACTACTACTACTACTACTACTACTATAACTATTACTTACATGCCCATTGGTGTCTTCTAATGACTTCTTGGCTGCACTTACCTGCAACAGAGTAGAAAATGGGCAAAAAAAAAAATGAAAACAGAAGAGAATTATTATAGTTGTAGTTTTGTATACGCTTAAAGTTTTGCGTGGGTTTGCCAACAAAGTTGCAATTGTTAGTAAATACAAAACAACTTGAAGTTTAGAAAGAGACAGTTATGCAGTTCGAAGTTGGAAGCCCAACATTTATGGCCTACAAATGTGGCCAGCAATTTCTAAAAGTAGTGTTTTTTTTTCCAGCCCCTTGAGAGTTACACAAACTGGCAAACAAATTTTTATAAGTTCTTAGTAAAGTGCTTAATGTTTAAGTATGCTTTATGTTGCAATGAGTGAGCTAAGTTGAAAGTGATCTACTTGCTAGATTGTTGCATAAAGATTAAAACTCCAAGTGTGCTGTATAACATCAAATGGCGGCTTGTAATGAACAAAATGTACAGTTGAGTTAAGATTCTAAGCACCCACAAATCAAGCTTGCTTTGAAGTGAAAGAAATAAAGAGTTGGATGGGAATTTAAAGATAAAGTAACAAACTAACATACTGAATTATTTATATAGTTGGCAACTTTGAAGGCATGTTTATAATGGATAATTTAAGCTGATGCCACTTAAACTAAATAAATTACCTAAAAATTGTGCACACAAATGACAAGCTTAAATCATTCTGGCACACTCATCTAATCATCAGAGCAACATTCATTAAATCTTTAACACACAACAACATTTTCTGATCAATGTTGGGCAACAGAAAATTTGCCGTTTACCTGCCGCAATTGGTACTTAAAGTTTTTGCGCAAATCCCCACATAATCATAAGCTGCCTTATACTATGCAAACATTGCAGATACCTAACAGCAATTGGCAACCAGCAACTAGCAACAGCAACAGCAAGCGGCAACAGCAACCAACAACCAACAACCAGCAACAGCAACAGTAACAACCACAACCATAACCCACAAATTTGCGTTGTGTGGGTGTGTGAGAATGGATGTGTGCGCGTGTATGTGTGTCTTTGGGTATTGCAACTTGTTGAGTCATGGCAGCATTTACTTAGTATGCAGCGTTGGCCTTCAACTGGTAAAAGCTGCTTCTGCCAACGACCCATCAATCAACATCCCAAACGGATCCAATAGACTTCATAGTTGTCCACAGTTGGGCGTTGTTGTCAATATTGTAACTTGTTAGTTGTTTGTTGTAACTTGTAAGTTGCATGTTTTTAATAGTGCTGGTAAACTATCGATAGCTTTTTTAATGTAAAAAGAAAGAAAACTATGAGTTGTCATCGATAGTTTTGAAGTTTACTAATGTATATGATCATTTTTTCAAGATTCATTTTAACTGTAAAACATTTACCAGGGTCCGCAACAGCTATGAGTATTTTTGATAATTATTTACTGATTTTAATTATAAAAATCATTTTTGATTTTTATTATAAATAAGAAAGAAATGTTATGCCCTTGCAGAAAAGATTTGCATAAGAAAACTTATTTTTCAACTGATTGTTCCTATGACAGCTATAAGATATAGTGATCCGATTTTGATCAAATTTAGTCAACATGTGTAGAGCGTGCCTTAATTTAGATATAGCGAATTTGGTTGAGATATATTGAAAAACACAAAAGTTTTTCATACAAAAACTTATTTTCAACCGATCGTTCCTATAGCTCGTAGCTATATGTTATGGTAGGCCAATCTCGCCAATTTAACTATAGGAACTACCTGCAGAAAGAAGAAGAAAACGCATATAAACAGACAGACAGACGGACATGACTCGGCTGCTGAAGCTGATCACGAATATACAAATGGAAGGGTATAAAAATCACTTGAAAAAAATGATTGTTATTTCGAGAATAAGGAAATAATTATTACAATTGATTTTTTTTTTTAAATAAAATCAATAATATAAAGCCAGTCATGATTTTTAATTTTTAATTTTTATACTCTGTTTTCCAAAATGGAAAAAAAGAGTATATTGGGTTTGTGAAATGTCCGTCTGTCCGTCTGTCCGTCTGTCTGTCCGTCTGTCTGTCCGTCTGTCTGTCCGTCTGTCTGTATGAACGCAGGTTTTTTCCACAATTTTGAAGCTAGAGCAACCAAACTTGGTATACATGTTGGTATATACCATAGGCAGACAAAGTGTCAAGATCTCCCCCCCACCCCCACCCCTTCCCCCACAAACCGCAAAAACCTATATCTTCCACAGTTTTACAGCTAGAGTAACCAAATTTGACATAAAGACTAGTGACCACACCCTTGACCGACCTGCCAAAAAAAAATATGCCACGCCCACTACCACCCCCGCAAATGAGCTAAGCCTGTATCTCCTACACCCTTATAGCTAGAAACCCCAAATTTTGCAGTATGACTCCATTTGAACTCTTCGATAGATTGGAGAAAAAAATTTTTACGTACAGAAAACAGAGTATATCGCAGTCGGGTGAGCCCGACTGCAACGTTCTTACTTGTTTTAAACTTATAATTGGGTGTTCATCTTTTGTTTCAAGCATCTGTTTGCCAAGAAGTTTCAAATTAAGTTTTAATTGTTAAAAAAATGTTGATTGATTAACAAAAAGCAGTTGCAGTAATTCAATAATATTGAAAATTTTAAAAAATTACTATTTGATTGTGCTAACGATAGCTGTTACGAATAGTTTTTAGAGTTTGCCAAACGCTTCACTTAAAACATAACCTGGCAACATGTTGCCCGTCCGCCAGCGCATGTTGCTGCGTGTTGTGCGCGTTTTACAACGCCACAAAATGTTGACATGTGAAATTGCATTGGACGTTTACGGCTTTAATTGCAAGTTAATGTAATGTATAACATTAAACTCTGAAATTTGTCGTTTCCCATGGCCCATCAAAATTTATTTACAACTTTCACGCAAACAATTCGCAGTTGTGTTTTTTGTTTTTTGTGGACAACAACGACAGGCAACAAATTGTTGCATTAATTTGTTGTTGTAACTTACTAAATCTTTGCCCAGCCTCAGTTTGCATTTAACAATCTTTGGCTCTTGGCCACCTACAAAGAGACATTCAACGTATTTTTGCTTGTTGCGGTGTGGGCGTCAATTTGCGGCCTTAATTTAATTATTGCAAAAGCATTTGATAAAAAACCTAAACATATTGAATATTGCATAAAAACGCAGCAATTGAAATAGTTTTTTTTTAATCAAGACAAAATGGCAATTAACGTGCCACATGTGCTACGAGCTGCAAGCTTTATTTCTAGACAATTTTGTTGTAAGCAGCCAAACTGATTATTAATTGCCACTGCAGTGACAGCAGCAGCAACAAAAACAACGGCAACAACAACAGAAAGAACAAAAACAAACGTTGCAAATAGTAGTTGAAAATAGCCTAAAATGGCAACAGAGCTAATTGCATTGCTGATTTGTTGACTTAATTTCTGAGAAAACTATCAACACTAATTAGCTATAAATATGTTTAAATATGCGTTAAATAAAAAATAAAGTTTATAATGTAATTTGATTGTTTTTCATTTGAGAATATGTAATTTATTGAATTTACAAGCTACTGGTTCTATTTTGAAAGAAGAAGTTGTTATTGAGAGCACAAGGGAACAAAATTGAACTTGTTGTGTGTTGATTGGAAATGTATAGCCGTTTTTTATTTTTAATTTGAGCTCGCTGATTTCAAATCTAATCTCCATTTTTCTCCATCAGCTCGCGTTTTTGAGTTATAGATACTAATCGAATTTTCGAGGTTTTTCCAAAAATAAAAGTTCAAGCTTGACATAACATAACTTTACTTCTCATCAAGCGATTTTCAAAAATTTGATTGTTTTTCAAAGGTAACAAAAAAAATAGTTTTGAAAATTGCGTAATTAGGATTTTTTGGGTTTATTTGTTAACTGAAAAAGGTGAACCGGTTTGAAGTTGCTCCAATATAAGTAGTGGAAGTGCCTCGATCTTGGACTTAATGGTATATCGCGAAAAGTCGAGCTGTAAAAAACCAAGTGCAAATTTGGATTCAGCGTCGCAAATATCTTTAGAAACAACATTCAGTCAACAAAAAACTTGTTCCCTTGTGTAACTATTGAAGTAAAACTCTTCATACCTGACTGTAAATAAAGAAAAACGATTTAGTTTTCCTTTAAGAAACTGCAAAAAAGAACTCAAAAACTTTTTGGAATGAAAAGTTTTTGAAAATTTGAGTATTCAGGCCTGTTCCCATATCTCAGAACTTTTCATAACACATTATTTTCGATTCTGTGCTTCAATATTCGAATGAAAAAGCTATTGTTATACAATTTTAAAATGAAGTTCGTATACTTCTTATTCCCTTGTCTCAAAAACCAAACTTCTTAAGCTAAATATGCTGTTGAATAATTCCGATCTCGTATGTTTTGTTCGGAATCGGAAATGGAAACAGACCCGAATGCATTTTATATGCAAATTTGCATTCCTATTAAAACTAAAGATAACTAATTGTTAAAGAATATGATGTTATAAGTTAAAAATCTTTAAATACAGTACTTACTCTTAATGTTAAAAAACCAAAAATCGCTTAGCCAATTGTCAAATTTGAAAACTGCAAGCGAGTTCCTCAAAATTGCTGCAAATTATAAATAACTCATTTCCTTAATGCCGTCGATTAAATGTTATTGGTTGTTGGTTGCGTCGAAAAACGCTGAATTGCAACATAGATTGCACAAAAATAGAAAACCATTTAACGTCCAAATTGAATTGGAAAGTGTGAAACGCCTTCGCTTTGGCAATTGTCTGCGACTGGGCCAAGCCCAATGTAGGCCAACAAATTGGCAGAATTTTACAATTCACAAAGAAAAAAAACTGTAAACGTTCAGATATTATGCAAATTACCGATGCCACAGAATGACAGCAACATGATGCAGTTGGAGTTAAGGTAGAGCGAGGGGGAAGAGGGAGAGATTGAGAGAGCGAGATAGGGAGTGGAAAACATGCTACAGATCAGACCCCAAAAACCAAAAGTCACTCAAAAGTGGGCACGCGACAATTAGCACATCATTGACACATGTGCGTCAAGCTGAAAGTGAGAGGGGTAGAGCTGGGGTGCTGTGTGTGTGTGTGTGTGTGTGTGTGTGTGTGTGTGTGTGTGTGTCATGTTTGTCGCTTGCATTGCCGAGAAATGGAGCATTTTATGCTCCAATAAAAATAATTAAGTGGCGTAATTGATAATGACTTTTTTTTGTGTGTGTTCATTTTGAATTTCTTTTTTGAATGTTTATGTCATAATTGCTTTTTATATTTGTGACTTTTTTAACATTCAGCGTTGTGTTTTTCTGTGTGTGTGTGTGTGTGTGTGTGTTTGTGTGAAGCGTGACAAATTTATAGAAAGGCGATAAGCATACATTTTCAATGCTTTGGGGGAGGAAGTTTCAACATGCAAATGAACGGCGTTCAATGAACATTTTTAATATAATAATAGTATAAGCTAAATAAAGGTATATCTAGCATATTATTAAATAGAGCAAATTATAGGGAAATTAAACAAAGTCAAAACAAAGTTAAACAGGTGTGTTTCGAATTCAGTATGTTTTTGTTAAGTAACAAGTATGAACGTCCCGACTGCGATATACTCTGTTTTCTGTACGTTTACTTATAAACTGTCCTTAGACTTAGGTAAAGTGAGTTTGGCTAAGTTATCTTGAAGAACAAAAAGTTTTTCATACAAAAACTTATTTTTCAACCGATCGTCCCTATGACAGCTATATGTAATAGTGATCCGATCTGGCCGATCTTAACACGTTATGTGCCTCTGGTACATGTATACCAAGTTTGTTTGCTTCAAAACTGTGAAACAAAACTGCGTTCATACAGATGGACGGACGGACGGACAAAAATTGCACTAACTCAATATACTCTTATATTCCATTTTGGAAAACAGAGTATACAAACAAATGGATTCCGAACGATTTACGAATTACTGTTCTGATTTCCGATCGGAATGGTGTTGTTTTCTCTTTTCCGAAACCAAGTTTTCATAGTAAAAAGTATATTTAGTTGTCATCTTGTTATCGTTTTCGCTTCTGTGTTACAGACAGTTTTTCAATTTAATATTATAAATGTTATGTGACTTTAATCTAACGAATAAATTGATTAAATCTTTTCTAAATAAGATGAAGAATATTAGAAAATTGAGTTTAAGAATTCATTTTGACGTTTGACGTTTTGATTACTTCGCAAATTTCGAACGGAATACGAATTGGGAACAGGCCTGATAAGTTGATATTGTGATTTATTAATAGAACTAATGTATCTGATTAGTTTTATCTTACCCGCCTACCTATATTGTTTCTAATTAAAAGATATTTCAGGCTTACTCTATACTTGGATGTGCCTATTAGGAACTGCCTAAACGTTTAGCTTAATCACAAGCACATAATAAATAAATCTTTACACACTAATTTCAGAGCTTGTTTACATAATCTTGAAAGAACTTTCACCTGTGTACTATTTCAAATGATTTGAAGAGCTTGTTGATACCTAAAATTACAGGCGTCTGTTTTATTTTTTTTTTGTAGTTTGTGCCCTATTCGTTGTGTAGATGTGCATGTATGTGAAAGGTCCTTTGTCAACTATAGCTAAGAGTACTTCAGAACTACATTGTTTTCTGATTTGTGTAACAAATGCTTCGCTTTCACTTGGGATTGAGCTATGTCCATTGAAATCTTTAGTGTACGAGTCGAGTATTGCATTTATTCACTACGGCTATGGCTGAGCTTTATTTTTGTATCACAAAAAGCAACTCTTTGCCATGCTGGACGCTTGTTTGTGTACCATTTGTGTGTTTCAGCCAACTGACATGCTCCTTTGCACTTAACCCTTAGTCCTTAGCCCAGCAACTATGCAAGCTATTGAACAACAAAAAAATCGGAAATAGAAAAAATAACAAAAACCGTTGGCAAGCTGTGCAATTGACAACAGAGTGCGACGTGTCTGTTGGCCCCAACAGAGAGAGCAAATCGACAGAGACAGAGACAACAACATGAAATTTCAAGTGCTGTGTCGAAGCATTGAACTTTGGAAACGCATTGCATCCACCTTGCCCATTCGATTTGTGTCCATTCCATTGGATGACGCTGACTTCACATTGATGGCGTGACCAGGCCACAGATGGAGACACATAGATACAAATACAGATACATACACACACATTCCACAGACCCAAAAAAAAACAAACTAAAAACTACAAAAGAAAATCAAACAAAATATCTAAAGCAACAACAACAACAACAATGATGATGATGATGATCCATGAGTTTACCAATGCTATAAGCATAAATACTTATAAATATCTTGTATATAAGTATTGAAATATAAGAATTGTAAATTGTGCTCGAAAATATATCGCAATGAGGCTTCACATAAACAAATGCTGAACTTTTCTGAGGTTTATTTTGTATGGTACTTCAAAGTTTGTGACAAGTTGGAAGCACAGTTTGAATCTTTCAATCTTTGTGTAAAGAAATGGAAAATATTTGTGTGGCAATAGCTTTTCAAATCTTATCTACAAAATACCCTAAACAAAAGGAGCTTAAATTTTCGTTGATTATTACTTTATGATTTGTATGCTAGCTAATACACCCCAAGACCGCAAGCGTGTTGAGCATAGGGTATTTTAAAAAATGCATAACACAAATTGGGAAACGATTGACTTGCTAACAATTCTCAACAGTTTCATGAGGGCTGTCCCCAAATTGACTCAATTTAAATATCGATTAACAAATAACAGACGTAGCAACTGCAATATGAAATAGCTTGCTTGCCCCAAGGGAGGGAGTGGGTGGGGGACGGTCTGCCCTTCCTTCCTTTCCACACTCTGCAGTTACAGTTTTCTTTTGTTGCGAGCCGCAACAAGCTGTGACAAATTTTATTTTATTTTTGTTTTTTGTTTCTATTATGCACGGTGCCCAATGACAAAAGAAAAAGCTTCAATGAATTTTACATATTTGTAGAAACTTGA
Source organism: Hirtodrosophila cameraria (assembly GCA_949708635.1). Taxonomy (NCBI): domain Eukaryota; kingdom Metazoa; phylum Arthropoda; class Insecta; order Diptera; family Drosophilidae; genus Hirtodrosophila; species Hirtodrosophila cameraria. The sequence continues at coordinate 47,310,987 of OX453090.1, forward strand.
TGCGTTTACGTGTCAATAAATCCTATTGATTATACCATAAAAGACAAAAGGTCAAACAATAAACTGACTAATTAGGAACGCCCACCTTATGCGCAACTTTCAGTTTCATTTGTTTCGGCTGTTTACAAAATGTATCTTACGGATGCACGCTTGTAATTCTTGAAGTGGTACGCTCGACTGTTGATTCGATTTGGAATTCGATTTTACTTTTTATTGTATGTAAATATTTGTTTAATGTTTCAAGCAGCATGAGTGTGTAGCAACAAGCACAAGTGCAGCTTATGGCACCTTTTGTTGTATTATTATTATTATTATTATTATTATTATTATTATTATTATTATTATTATTATTATTATTATTATTATTATTATTATTATTATTATTATTATTATTATTATTATTATTATTATTATTATTATTATTATTATTATTATTATTATTATTATTATTATTATTATTATAATTATTATTATTATTATTATTATTATTATTATTATTATTATTTACGAGTATTTACATGTATCTTTGGCGCATTATTCATGCAAGGCAATGAACAGGGCTTGAAGTCACACACACGCTTCACAAAATCTTAAGGGCGTAACGAATGCAAATATTGACCGACCAACAACTGACTTAAAGACCAATTGACATTAACCGAATCCCAATCAGATACAAGCTTGTTGTCAGATCTCTCGTTTTTGTACTCTGTTTTACAAAATGCAAAAAAAAGAGTATATTGGGTTTGTGAAATGTTTGTCCGTCCGTCCGTCCGTCTGTCCTTCCGTACGAACGCAAGTTTTTTCCACAGTTTTGAAGCTGGAGCAACCCAACTTGGTATACATGTTGGTATTTACCATAGGCAGCCAAAGTGTTAAGATCGGCCAGATCAGACCACTATAACATATATCTGCCATAGGGACGGTCGGTTGAAGAATAAGTTTTTGTATGAAAAACTTTTTTGTTTTTCAAGATAACTCAGCCAAATTCACTTTAACTCAGTTTAAGGACAGTTTATAAATATTAATGTAGTATTTACAAAAATTGAATTTATGAAACGCACAGAAAGCAGATATATCGCAGTCGGGTGATCCCGACTGCAACGTTCTTAGTTGTTATTTTGATACCATAAAGTCATAAGTTGCTATAAAAGCATAAAAACTGAGCTTCACAGAAGTCAACTGGCTGTGACCCAAAGTGAAAATTGTTTTTATTATCGATAGTAAAAATTAATAATACGTATTTTTTTCATAGCTTAAAACGCTTTTCTTCTTCGATTGTGTCAAATGTCTCATCAAATTCAGCTCTTTTTATGGCCTAAAATTATAGCTCTCTTGCTTTTTTGTTTACCGCCTGTTGCCTGGCTGCCTGAGTGTGCGTGTGTGGCATGTGGTTGTGGCATGTGACGACGACCACGACACACAAATCAAATTGCTTAATTGGGTTTGCTGGGGAGCTCCCCGAAACTCTGAAGAATTCGTGGCATGCCTCAGGCTATCAAATGTTGACAGTTTGAAGTGTGTCACACGCTGCAATTGGACATTTCTTTCTTTACAAAATTATGGCACTCGAATAGCGTTTGTTTTCGTGACACGCACAGACAAGACGCAACACGACATGTTCCTGTTCAAAATTCAAAATACATTTTGTTTCTCTTTAGAAAGGTTTAAGTCTTTCTGTTCGTGCTTGTGTCGTGCTAAAGAAAATCCCATGACCATCTCAAAATTAAACTCTTTGTGTCTACTAACTAGTTTCTGTTGCATGTTGTCTGTTGTCTCTTTTCTGTTGTCTGTTGTCTGTTTTGTGTTGCCTGTTGATTCGTTTGGAGCTCTCTGCGTGTTTTTAATGAATGGGCGGTTCCAAAGACCGTTTGATTATTGAAGAATCAACTTTTGGGCGCACTTGGTTGACCATGACAAGTGCTTGCGAAGACCTTCTCTGATCGTGTTGATCTTGGGTCAGAGTTCGTGGATCTTTGATGAGTGTAGGATGTGGGCTGTTGGGTCATGCAAGGCTGTATAATTTTGTAATTAGCATTTAAATTTAGACAGTTTTTGATAAACAATATTATTGTTCATAGAACTCCTTGTAACATTTGCAACTCAAATAGAAAGCGAAATAAAAATTGTGACCTTTCAAGATTTAACTTCACGCTTATAAATCACTGTCACACCAGGCCAGAATAATTGCAAGCAATTAGTTTACTTGAAGGTGTGCAATTTTCGAGTTAATTCTTTAATTATTTTAAGCTTCAAGACCAAAGAAATTAAATTTAACTAATTAATGAATCTTGCCTATTTCTTTAGAACTGTCAAGCTCTTATTTTTGAAGGTAAGTATATGTATTAAGTAGTATTCTAAATGCCATATCAACTAAGAAATTCAGTATTTATATGACTTCCTCATTTGCATCTTTTGTCAACACTTTTTTAACATTATGAATTCTATTTATGTGCATAACCCCATATTTATTAGAGAGCACACTTTAAAGTTGTATATGTATATAAAGCAAGCCAGCTAGCACTTTTTCTTTAGCACTTTGGCTGCAATTCATTTCAAATTTATGGCTGAATTTACTTAGCACGAATCGAAGTAGCAGCCATCATAAATTTTAGCCAAAATATGACCCACAAAATGGGCTTAAGTTTGAGTGGCTTTAATCGTAATACAGTGGACAAGTGCAGGGAGTCTTTAGCTGTCTGTTTGTATGTCTGTCTGTCTGTCAGTTTGTTCGTCGCTTGTCTGCGGCTATGATTTAATTATGCTGCAAATTAAAAGCACAACGAAGCGCCGAAAGCGCATTGCAAATTCATTGAAGAGAACAACAAGAAAACAAAAGCAAAAAAAAGATACAGAACGTATCTGTTGGATGGCCAAGAAGCCACAGTAGCAGCCACAACATGTGTCTAACCCCGGGCGCAAACTAAAAGTTCATGCAACGTCATCGGCACGTCAGTGGAGCCATCAACATCATCATTATTAAGATCATGAACAAAAGCGACAACATCATCATCATCAATGTTTTCCAGCTCTTGCTTGTAAAGCGCACATAAAAACTGACATAAATTCAGTTAGCTGTGATGCATACAAAAGTATCTAATAGATATCATCTTGATACTCGTCCCCAGTTGCGTTTGCAACATTGTGCGAGTATAATTGACTGCATGCCTGACTGACTAACTGACTAGCTGACTAGCTGACTGACTTGACTGACTGCCTGACTGACTCTTTGAATGATTCAATGCGTGCTGCACTTGCGAACTGCTACTGTATATATAAAGATACATAGATAGATAGATACGATACGATAGGAAAGATACAGTATGTGAAGTACGGGTCTGTGGATCGTTGCATGTTGCTCATCTCCCTCTTCTCTCTCTACACTCTACACTCTACTCTATACTCCCTTTTCCCTTTTCTATGAACACCCGACCGCCCGCATATTCAATCAGTTTACGTCAGTTTAAGATTTCAGTTTTTGGTTGTCAATTACAATTTCCCAGAATTTTAATAGCACCAATCAGAGTAGTAGGCGTTTGCACCAATAGAACAATAAAAACAAGATACTCTTTGGAAAATTGTCAGCAAAAATGTTGAAAAATTGGAAATTGTGACTGCTGAGTTGTAATTAATATTTGTACAGTGTGTGTGTGTGTGTGTAAAAGATACTATTGTGAAATTCTGTATTGTACAATTGTTTGTAAGGTCAGAGCATTAAAAGAATCAATAAGTAAATTGATATAGGGGCAATGTGTTTAAGCTTTTCAATTGATTTATATCTATATATCTACAATATTTTATATTGTTTACAGGATAAACTTTTGTTTTCATATTTTATTTAAAATTTTTAAATAAAAATTCCAGAATACACCATTTAAAAATAGCATTACTACAATTTTTCCATATCTCAAGGTTGTTTTTTTTTTCAGGTTTGATTTTTTTAAACAGCAATATTTTATTTATAGAATCAATCGACTGAACTATTCTTTGAAATGGCTGAATTAACATAAACCTTCACTACATATTATATATATGTATATATATATATATATATGTATATATACATGTAATCAAAGCTAGTCAAGCAGCACAATTTGCCAGTTATAGCTTTTATTTTAATGATGTTCCTATTATTTTTCATAACTCCATTCGACTAAGCCACCCCCCCCCCCCCCTCCCCCTCACGACAACACTCCTTCTCCCTGCTGATTTGCCGTTTTGCATTTGCAGAAATTGATGGCAACATTTTGATGTTTTTTTCAGCAATTGTTGCTGGCATTCCTTGTTGTTTTTGCTGTTGTTGCTTTTGTTGTTGAGTGGAGCTTTGCGAATGTCGATTGGCTTCATTTGGCAGCTCGACATGCGCGTTGTGCTTCATTAACTTTTGTGTGTGTTTTTTTGGTTTTTCACAGCATTGACATTTGCTTAGATGCCACCCAATGGGGCAAGCATATTTAATGGATTGCCAAAAGTTGCAATCTAGCTAAAGTGAGCCAAAAAGTGTGCCATGAACTGTTACAGCGGGTTGTGTGAAAAGTCGGAAATTCTTTGAGTTTCTTGAATGTGTGTGTAGAACGACAGGTTCAGTTTCTGTTTCAGTTTTAGTTTCAGTTTCTGTTTTAGTTTCTGTTTCAGTTTCTGTTACAGTTAGTTGTGCTAAGTGCAGGCCTTTTGTTTATGCCAGCGGCAATTGCCTTTGTTTATACTTTTGTGTACCTAGCTGTTTTTGTTCTCCCTCTCCCTCTCTCTCTCACTCTCTCTCTCTCTCTCTCTCTCTCTCTCTCTCTCTCTGTGTTTATTACAAGTAAAAAGTGCCACTTGCACTCGCTGCAGCAGCGCTGCCCTTTGGTTCTTAAGTTTCTTGGGGCAGCTGTGGCAGGGGCCACGTTTACTTTGGCATTGGATAGGCCATTGAACCTGCAGCGGATGCAACTTTCTGATTAAAAAAAAAACATTGTTGCGTTATGCTTTCTTTAAAGCACCTGCCATAAGTAAGTGAACTTTTTCAAGGTGCATTTGTTTTTGTATTTATTTGTAAATTGTAAGCTACGAGTAATTGAAAATGAACATGTATTTGAATAGCTGACTAGAAGTAAATACTCATAAATTATTTGATTGGTCTAAAGAACTTAAACAAGCATTCAATACGTCGTGAGAAAATAATCAAATAAGCTTTGATACATTTAAAAAGCATTTCAAATATAACAATTCTTCAATGATTTAAGTGCTTGTCTGGTGATGATATGTAGTTTTAAGCATGAAAGGATGTGACTCTTTTTAATCTACGTAAAGCTTACACGGAATCGTGTAATCGGAAATATATATATAGCTCGTAGTCCAGATAAAAGTTTAATTGGTATAATGCGATTCCTGGTGGCATCATTCTTTTATGAGAATGTCTATATTCCTCAGAAAAAAATGCAGGATTCTGTACTTACATCAAAAACAAACGGAGACAAAATCCAGCCAAGCTCAAAATAACTTCTTTTAAGTTCAAAATTTTTATATTAATGACGTTTTTTTTTAAGTTCTAAACTATTTTGGACTTAATCAAAGGCTTTTTATTCTTAATTTATGACACTAAACGGTTATTACTACCTGTTCCCATTAAAAATGGGAAAAAGGGAGTTATAAAGTACTGCAAATGTATGTAACAGGCAGAAGGAGGCATTTCCGAATATATAAAGTATGTTGATCAGCAGCAACAGCCGAGACGAACTAACCATGTCCGTCTGTCTGTCCGTCTGTCCGTATGAACATACAGATCTCGGATACTATAAGAGCTAGAGACACCAAACTTGGCATGCAGCTTCCTGTATAACATACGCAGATCAAGTTTATTTCAAATTTCGGCTACACTCCTCCGCACCGCCTCAAATCGAAAAAAAAAGTCCCACAGCCACCATTTTGAAGACATGTCTTTGATTTTGGCAGACAAATATGTTTAATTAATGTTGATTAGTTGCGTAAATTTTATTACGATCGGATAAATAACACAAAGAAACTGGAAGAAACTATTTCCTCCCATCTCAGCAGGCAACAACAGTTTGACAGGCACTGGATAAGTTAAGTGCGTTGCTTGCTTGCGTTGCCGCTGAACTGCTTGAAAAGCAAGTTGGGAGCAGGGAGTCTCTTAGTCGGCCACATTCGACTAGAGTATCCTTACTTGTTTTATAATAATAATCGACATTTATCAGTTTTATGTATGTAATAAGTGATATTTAATATGGGAGCCTTCTTAAAATGTAAGAAGTCTGTGCATATAATGACATTTTATGTCATATTATTGCATCACAGTTCCCCTTTATAAAAAAAAAAACACTTACAATTTCTCAACACTTTAAGCCAAATGATGTCATTTAAGTAAGCCAGGTTTGAGCCAGGCCCCTGTATGTTACAAATGTTGTTGCAATTAACAGCTGGCCGCAATCTGAGCAGTCAAAATGCGTGTTCGAAATTCGAATCTCGACTATTGTTGGCCGTGTAAACACTTACGATATAATTGACATGGCGGCCCAGCTAATTTGTATTGCCAAAGAGCTGCTGCAACGTCAAGACCACACAACAACAAAATACAAGAAAAAAGTAGGGGGTAAAAAAAGTGGAAACTGATTAATAGCCAATGTGCAGAAGAAAGAAAAGCCGTTTTGGAGAAAATTGAAAAGCCAATCGCATTTTGTACTTTTGTTGTTGGTCTTTTAGTATTGATATTGGTATTTGTGTTATGTTACAACAACAATACAAATGATGTGCCGGCCAATTCGACAGGCAATCAAAATGAAGTTACGTCCACGTGGCCATTAATCAAGTTGCCTCTTCGACTCTGGTTGTGACTTGGACATGGGGATGCAATCCGTTCTGTTATAGAACAGCAAAAAACCGAAAAAACAAAAAAAAAATAATGGTATAAAGAAGAAATGATTTAAAAACAAATTAATAGTGGGGCAAAGAGTTGCAGGGGAGGGGTTGAGTCAGCGGTGTTTCTTCCAATGTTTAATTAGTTTGCAGAACAAAAGGAACGTTCTTTATGTTGTTATCATTGTTGTTGTTCTTGTTGTTGTTGACCGCAGGCACATTGAAAAAGTGTCTGGGCTGGAGTTTAATTAAAGCCGCAACCGGCAAAAGAGTAAAAACCAAAGCTTGCACTTTGAACTTTGTACACGGGAACCAAAGAGGCCAAACTGTTTGGCCATCATTGGCTCCAGTTGAAAAGCTGAAAATGTGAAAATGTGAAGCGTTGGGGAGCTGGAGAGCTGGCTGGAAGCCTGCCTCCTGGACGGAGGCGCCTATAGAGCTCTGCCTGGAGTGCAGCCTGAAGCCCCAGGATCCTTTGTCAAAGGATTCGGCCATAAACAATGAGCAGCAGCAGCAGCAGAGAAAGTCCACCCGAAAGGCTTTCATTTGCAAATAATTAAAATTGTGCGGCTAGCAAGGAAGAATACTGTGAAAATGTGCCGGAAAATTGTGTGCAAAACAAAAACACAAAATTAATGCTGCCTTTTTTTGTTTTTGTTTTTGTTTTTGTTGGCCATCCAAACACAAAACGAGGGCGCCGAAATAAAATAGTAAAAATTGCTGTTAATGCAAATAAAATCTAAAAAAGGCGCAAAAATAAAATATAAACGAGGCAAAGAAAAAGGCAAGAAAAGCGCCCAGGGTATACGCAAGGGGCAGCCAAAAGGGGCATGCTGCAGGCTGTCGCACAAATTTTTAGTTAATTAAAACTAAAAGTGAAAATGCGCAAATTGCGGGTAATAAAAAGCGCTTAGAGGACTCAAAAGGTGATAAACGACAACTGTAATTTGAATAACGGCTAAGAAAACGGAATAGAAAATTGATATTCGACGCAGCAGAAAAGTTGATGAAAATTCTAGTGATATAAATAATAAAATATACAGCAAAGCAAGGCTATAAAAACAAACGCAAAACACAAAACGAAAAGTGAAGAAAAATATATAAAACAAAATAGACAAATAAAAAGAAAATTGTGGAAATTGTATAAAATAAAATGTGAATGCAAAACGAAGCTGCATAAATGAAAAACTGTGCAAAACAGCGCATGAAAAACTCCGTCCGTCCGTCCATTCACAAAAGCACAAGATGGCACTGAAGGCAAAATATGCGGAGCTGAGCTGAGCGGGCACCAAAAGAGTTGAACAAAAACAGCAACTAGCTAACAAAGGTCCTGGCTGCTGGATCCTAGATGCTGAGTAAACGATGCCTCCAAGGACTATATCGCATTTAAGGTGACAAAGAATTAGCAGCGCTTGAAATGCTAACTGAACAAAAGCCAGCTGAGTTGGTCCGAGATACATTCAAAATGATTGCACAATGCCTAAAATAGTAGCTAACTTCTAAATACTCTTACTTCAAATGAAATCAAGTCACGCTTTGATCAATTTTAAATGAAAATACTTGTCCAAGTTAATAGAAAATATTTTAAGTCACGGAAATCTCTAGAGATTTTGGCTTTGGTTCGAGAGATTTAATTTTTTCGAACTTCTGTTATCGAAAGCAACATGGCTGTCTCCATAGGGTTGTCAACACACCAAAGTAATTTTGTTCATATTTTTCCTCGCTTTTATTATTAGCTTTATTAAATTAAATAAAAAAGTTTATGTGTTATAAAATTTGACATATTACATTACATGTTTTTTTAAAATTTTATTACCTTCAAATTTAAGTTATCTGTATGACAACTCTGTTGCCTGCACCATCACTTGTCGATAACAAGCTGAGTTGCCATCTTACAAAAATAATTTAGTAATTTAATAAAAATGCACTATAAAGCCTAGTTTGATTGAAAATATAAAAATGAATAGGTCTTTTAATTATTTTTTACTTTCATCTAAAACATAAATAAATCAAATATTCAATGAAACAAAAAGGCCGATAATTTTAAACTTAATTTGAAGCAAGTAGACAACTCTGTGCCCGTTTGGTTTGCAATATTGAATATTTTACTAGAGATTTTACTAGCGATTTTGTTAAATTAAATGTTATTAAAAATAAATGCAGATTACTTAGAAAAATAGTTTGCTTTTCATTAAAAAGATTGCTTTTAATTTTAAATTTTTTTTTGTGGTTGAGTTTACTCAATTTTTTTTTGAAAAAACAAGGGAACTTTGAAACCAACCCAAAGAGAATTCCTTGACACCCAAGAATTGGTATTCGGTTGGAAGAGCTTTCCGTGACAGCCCTGATTATGAAAAAAGTAATATAATCACAGCACACACATACATTTTTTAGCTAGAATCTAATTAAGTTTTAAATTTTGAAAAATCAAAACAACTTAAAAACACTAAAGAACATTAAAATTGTGTTAATACAAAAAAAAACAATTTTAAAATTGCCGATCATATCGTTCAGATTTAATGCACATAGCTATACTGAATTCAAGTATTAGTTTGTTATGAATACAGAAAATTTTCAATAATTTTATCAATTTATATTTAATTGTTTTATTTACGAACATTTCTGTTTCATACACATTCTCATTGATCAGTTTTTATAGTTCCATTCAGAACATATTGAAACAAAGTGCACACCTAAAACATATATGTTAAAGTTGTTTGATCATAAGAAAAATAAACCGTGAAAGTTTTGAAAAAAGTGCAAGTTGAAAAGAAATCTACATCTCATTAGAACTTACCACATATTTTTGCATTATAATGCACACAATTAACTATCAGATTGGTTCTGCTGATGAATTCTGGTTGAAGCTTAAAGAGCTACAGCCGGAAACTATGCAAATTACTTTCTTGTTGACCAGGGACACAAAAATGTGAGCGCATACGTAAGCAAATAGCAAAAAAAAAAGAAAAAAGTAGGGAACAAAAAGAAAAAATGCAGATTAAGTCAACGACTTGGCCAGAAACACAGATATAGAGATAGAGATACACAGTGAGAAAAAAATAAAATAAAGGGAATGAGAGAAATGGTAGAGAGTATTATAAAAAATGTGGCAGCCAGCTGGTGCCGCGCAGGAGCTCCACCTCCAGCAATGAATATAGCCACAACAACAACAGCTACAACTACAGCAACAACAGCTAAAAGATACAGATACAGATACATTTACATTTGCAGATACAGATACAGATACAGATACAGATACAGATGCAGATGCAGTACTATGCTAGGTTTATATATACATTTGTACACCTATATTTTGCCTCGTTTCAGAGCCGTGCATGACAATTAGGTGCAAATGAGTTAAAACGCATGGATGCGTTGGCCATGGATCTGCTCTACCCGCCCCCTTCCCCTTCCCCTCCCCCTCCCACTCCCATAACCCACCCGCCTACACCCTTGAAAAGATGGAGGCGTCAGTCGCCTCAGGGCCTGCTTTAAAGACTGCGCCCGAAATGGAAGAGCAAACAACATTTTCCATGTTTATTTCAATTGCATTTGCCGACGCAACGACGCCTCTGCACAGAGTGTGTGTGTGTGTGTGTGTGTGTGGGGGGAGTGGGTTGAAGTTCTCATAAATTGCGTAAAAATAAATGTGAAAAGAATTAAAGGCAATGGAAATTATGAAAAATGCCAAGTGAAGTGGATCTCAACTCGAGGCGTTACTGAAAAATCATCATTAAAAATTAGCTGCACTAATTTGTGTGAAAATTGGGTCACGACTGGCCACACAGGGATGGTGGGGGTGTTGGGCTGTTTGGGGACCAAGAGAGGGGAGTAAACTACTCCGAGAGGCGTGTTGATGCGGCAATTGCCTGGCTGCATTACATTTGGCAAAAATAGACGGGGGGGATTTGGGGCGTGTGCCAAGTCAATGAAGCCACAGCCGCTTAATTGTTATAATGCTTTGAATTAATTGAATGGCAGCAGCTCCTACAACCTCCGCCCCCTGCCCCCTACCCACTACCCCCTAACCGCTCCACTGCAGTTGCAGCTGCGTTGTTTACTTGCGCCAAATTTCATGTTTGAAGTGCCTCCCAAACGTTTGGAGCACAACCAGCAGAATATGCCAGCTAATAGACTGATTGGAAAAGTTGCAACAACTACTATGTAGTACCAAGTGGCAAGTGGCAAGTGTGGTGAGGCATGGGCAGACAGGAGCCAAGCGCAGCAGGGGCAAGTGTTGAACAAACAACCAAGTGTCGGCATCGATTAGAGCAGCAAATAAATTTGATTGGCGGCTTGGCAAACCGATAAGGGCAGTTAGTTTTGTGTTGAAAGGGTGTGGTGGGTGGGGGGTGGGGGGGGTGGTAGGGTGAGGATGGTAGGAAGGGAAAGCGATTTCAACGCACTAAATATATAAATATACTGTTCAAAATGCATTTCGATTAGAAAGATGAAAGCTATTTCTACATCTAAAAGTGGCTCATTAGCTAAACTACAATGTTTATTTTAATGAGATATTGAAAGTGAAAATCTAAGCAAACAAACCAAAACACAGATGCATTTTAAACCATATGCACTCAAATATTTGAAAATTTTGATATACTTGCAGTCAATTTGATCTACTGTTGCTCAAAACTCAATTTTTTTTTCCGATTTAAGTAATACATTGGTTATTTTAAATAAATTATTTAGAATACTTGATTATTTGCAAAGCAGATAAGTTGAGCTCAGTCAATACCAAAGTGTTTTGAACTTGAATCGCTCATTTCAAAAACATGTTTAGTATATTTTTTGAAATTTAACAGCAATCAATAAAAGCTGTACAATATACAAGAAAATGTGTTTTCCACAGCTTTTTTGGGTAATATATGATTCTTAAAATCAAAATTGGTTAGATAATCCAAAAAAATCGAAGGCAAAGAAATGCACGAATCTTTGTGATTTTTAATCACAGACGAAAGTAGAGTTTGCAGCAAAAATCACTTATGAAAAATAATAGTAGAATTTTCAATTTCATTAACTACAATCTAATAGTGTTTTGTTTGTCATACAAATTGCAAACTCGAAATTCGAAATCTATACATGTGCTTGCGTTCTGTCTCGTATTTAAAGTCAAAGTCAGTAAATATTCAATTCATTTGAAATTGCGTTTGTTGTGCACTAATATAATGCAAAAAAGACTGTCTGGAACACAGACAAGTAAATGAAGCCCTTGGCAACAGGCTAGTGCCTCATGATGACGTTGCATGACAGCTTTCTGAGTTGAAAAGAGAGAAGGAGGGGTTGCAAGAGGGCTAGGTTGGCTATCAAGCTGTCAAGCACTTGGTCGTAATACGCTTTTAATTGTTAATACTGAATGCAAGTACTTAACTATTGAATATGGCATTTTGACTTGATTTGACTGTTACTGTTTGTGTTTTTGTTTTTGTTTTTTGTGTTTGCATTGCAGGCAGACAACGTGCGACGCACCCGACGACGATTCTACATAAATCTCCATTGAATCTGAACAATTATGCCAGGCAATTAATAATAAAAAGCGTGGCACACAAACAATCAACTAATCTCTGGCAAAAGATCTATGCGGAACGTGCAGTGCAATCCCAATAAACACAAATTAATTTGTATTCCAAGTGGCAACTGTAACTGTGACTGTGACTGTGGCTGTGGCTGCCACATCTACTCTGACTTTAGAACTGAAACTGAATTCAATCGGCGGGTTAAGCGGAACGCATTTTCTTATCGCTTGTTTTGAGTCGACGCCGCTAGATGTAAATTAATGAACAATTTAATTCATAATGAATGTTGAAATCCAGGCAATACCAACACAAAGAAATTACAATTTAAAAATCATTCAAAGTGCGACATAGCCGCAACTTTTATGAGAATACGTCAGAATTTAAGTTTAAGTTAGTCATACATCAAACAATATAATAATAAGAAAATAAAGTTATCTTCGGCCTGCTGTAGATACATTTTTCGGCGATTGTGCCTATGTTCACCCGATTTTAATAAAACTAAGTCAAAATGTATGAATCAGATTAAAATTGCATGCTATCGAATTCAGTTAAAACATCTGTATAATGTAAACTCGTTTTTTAACATGTTGTTTCTATAACAGCTATACGATTTAGTTCTCCAAACTTAATCAAATTTGGTAAGCATGATAATTACATACTAAAACATAGAATTGGTAAGTTGGGTAAATATAACTTAAGAAACAAAAAAGTTGCTTACACAAAAACTGATTTTTCAACCGTTTTTCCTATGACAGCTATAAGATATAGTCATCCGATTTTGATGAAATTCTGTCATCATGCATAAACTGTCCTTAAATTTAGGTTTAGTTAGTTTGGTTGAGTTATCTTAAAATACAAAAAAGTTTTTCATACAAAAACAAATTTTTCAACCGATCGTTCCTATGGCAGCTATATGTTATAATGAGCCGATCTGCCCGATTTTAAAACAGGTACTACCTGCAGGAAGAAAAAGCAACTGTGAAAAGTTTTATTTAGATAGCTTTAAAACTAAGCACTGAGAATCGCATATAAACAGAATCGGCTGTTGATGCTAATCATGAATATACTCTGTAATTTATAGGGTCGTGACAAAATTATAATACCCTCTGCAAGGCTTTTTTATGCATTTATATAATAGTTAATTTTGTGTTGACTTCAAAAGTTTATTGCACTTTCCTTAATCAATATAAATTCTTAAATAACTTTAAACATTTGAAATTCAGTTACTTATATCATGATTTAAGACTCTGAAAGTATTTAATCTAGTGTTGGTTGGAAAGTATCTTTGCTGTTTGAGTGTCAGCATTTGTTGTTTGTATTCGTGTTGTTATTGTTGTTGTTTTAGCTGGCGATGCCAGCGATGTTGCCATTGCGATTTGGTGAAGACATTGCCATTCTCATTCTGAATTTGATGCTGCTTCAAATCGAGCAGCTGCTGCTCCTTTTGGTAACTGTTTTGATTGCCTCTGAACGCGTCTGTCGCCAAATGGCTATTAACCAGCGGCTTTTCTGTGCTGAATGCCTCCACTTGCGTCTCGTAAGAGTAATCAATGTCTGAATGGAAGGGGCGGTCTGTGGGCTGTGACTGGGATTTATGCTGATGATGACGCAGATGCAGGAACTGTTCTTGTTGAGGCTCCCACGCCAACTGATACTTGTCTATATGCCGCAAATGATGCTGGCCGTGGCGCAGTTGCTGCTGTTGTTGTTGATGTTGTTGTTGTTGTTTCTGTTGATGTTGTTGATGGCTGTGGATCGGCAATGCCTGCAGAATCTTCATCTTCACTGCGCTTTTATCGTGCTGCATTTTGTAGTCATCAGCGGGCTGTTGTTGTTGTGACTACTTTGGCAACACCTTCTCCATGGGGACGACGTGTTGTTGGTCATTAACGTTAGCCGTCAGGCTCAACAGACCAAGCTGGAGCAGCAGCAGAGTCAACAACCACATCACGTTTATGTGCATTTCGTTTCAGTGGAAGCAGGAGGCAGCGGGGCGAAGGGGCGCAGGGGGGGAGGGGGGGAGAACCGTTTGAATTGCTTTGAAGTTGCCACAAAAGATTTTTAATTAATCGCTTGCGATTTTTTTTTTTCTCTTTGTTTTTTGGTATTTTTCAATTACCACTGCGAATTGGTGAAACGGTCGACCCGGTATAATTTTATTGCTTTATTTTTTTATTTGTTGTTTTTGCAGTGACGAATTCTTGAAATATTTTTAAGTTTTTTACTACAAAACGAATTTATTTTTGTGTCACGAGCGATTTGTGAATGAAAAAAGTGCAAGAAACGCAATTGTGCATGAATAAATGTTGCGGAAAGATACTGAATAAAAGGAAATCGCTTAAACTAACAATTGGTATTCTAATGTCAAGTTGTCAGTCTTTCTGTCCGTTTCTTTGCAACTCTAAAAAGCAGCTGACAGCAAGGTAAAGCACTTTTGTACAAGCTGTACCCTTTAAAAATGGGTCACTTCGTTTTTTAAAACTGATAGTTTCGTTCTTCTTAAATTAAATTATTGATATATTATAGCTCGATGAGTTCCACAGATTCTATTTGAAAGTAATATTACAATATTATTTTTCAACTTTGAGAGCTGTGCTCTGAGCCAAACTTATCAAATTTTAAGAAAACAAACGACTTTAAAAAAAATCTGTGAGCTGTTTGATATGCTACGACAAATAGTCAGTTGAACTACAGCTCTCAAAGTGAGAGTACAAAAATGTATTTTTAAAATCAGCAAAATTGGTTAAAAAAAAAGTTTGATTCACACAAAAGGATCACATTTCGATTCGTGATCTTCGTGGCTGCTGCTTCTATGATTTTTTTTACTTTTCAATTTTTTGGTCAGTTCCCAAAGAGAAACACACCTACAGAATCAAAACCTACACACATCCATACACCTTTACACACACACACACACACACACACACACACATACACACACACACATAGATGTGCACGCGAGCGCAATCGAACAACGTTTGATTGCGCCCTTGATCGAATGCGGCAATGTTTGCACTCAACTAGTTAGTTGGTTGCATCGAACATAGCTCTACACAAACACACAAAACAGCTGATTCACAGCGAACATAAACAATGGCAACAAACAAATGTTGCCAACGTGCGAGACCCGATTGAGAGAGAGCATGCGTACGTGTGAGCAAACTTTGCTTAGCAACATGTATCTACAACAGCTATGTATTGTTTCAGTTGTATCACCTTATTGTTCTCGAGATGCTGAGCAAGAAATAGCAAATTGTGGCTAAATTCGATTCAGAACAATAACAATATAATAAGAAATATAACAAAAATAGGTTTCTACAACTTATCAATAATATCAACATCAGCACGAAAGGCTTTCATCACTTTGACCAGGACATTCTTGGACATTCTCACTATCTTCTCGATCTGGCACATCTTCGTTCTCATCTTCGGGCTCATCTTAGATCTCATCTTCGGGCACATCATTGTCTAGGAATATTTTTTCAGGCTTTAAACCAAAAGATCCTCAGACGATTATAGCGAAATGTCCATAATTTGCTTTCATTTCATAAGCATCTATTCCACATTTTCTTTAAAAACAAATCTTAGTACGAGTCGCTTTTGGATGTTGGCAATGCAAGAAGCGATACACCATCACGAATCATCGGACCCATTGGAAGCTCCTGAATTTGTTTTTTATTGGGCTCTTTCTATTTTTGTGCTTCCAAATCAGGTTCCCTTGTATCGCTTTAGGATAAAAGTCCATTCTTAAAATAAAATTCACCCATTGGCAGCCACTTTAATGAGTTTTCTGATATCGCTGAAACGCTGTCAAATGGTGGTAATCGAACTAGCGATATTTTCAGCTTCTTAAAAGGCTGAATTAATTTTTTCATAAGGTCGTCCAATACATCGAAATCCTCATGAGGTGTCTTTACTAACGTGTATCTTACTGGCACATCCAAAGTGGTCATTAAAAGTTTTGGAAATTACAACTTTTTAAGACGTTGAAAATGTAATAGAATCAATGGAATTTTGGACTTGGTTTTTGAGGAACAATCATTTATCATAAACACGTAGAAAAATTCAATGCTGCCAAAGAGCCAGAGGCGATTGAGAGAGGCATGCGTACGTGAGAGCAAACCAAATGTTGCTAGACAAAATGCATGGCTGTTGTGGATGCATGCTGCTAAGCAAAGTTTGGTTGCTAAGCAAAGTTTGGCTGCCTGGACAGCATGTTCCCAAGAAAAGGCAAATGTATTAAACTAGTTCAGCAGATGATCTTAATAAACTGAGATAATATGGAAACTGAAACCTGCTGTAAAAGCTATTTCATGTTGTGTGCCGAAGTAATGAATACCCTTGCAGACAAACAAAAAAGTTAAACTCATACATACAATGTATACTAAATTAGAAGTATTGTTTTTAACTGGCAACTTAATTATTTAATTAAGTAAGTTCAGTGAAACTAGTTCACTAGTTGCATGACTTGCTGTTGGCAACACAACACTTTGGCATATGCAACTGTGTTGCTGACGCATTGGATTAAGTTGTTATTGTTGTGGTTGTCAACAAGTCACGCAGCAGTTTTTTTATGATTGATCGAGTGACTTGGCAGAGCGGCTAACCGGCAACGTGTAGCGTGCAACGTGCAACGTGCAGCGTGCAACGTGCCAACCTGCCACAGTCATCTATAAGCTGCACCTGCTCCATCTGATACATCTGCCTCCCTCTCTTTGCAAAGGTGTTGCCCGCTTGCACTTAATTGCGTGTTGGGCCAGCCAAATCAACGCCCCGGCCGCCAAAGTCAAAACACCTTTGGAATGCGTCCCTCTTGGGCCGTGACCAGGGGCAGTGGCAACTAGGGGGAGCTGGGCAACTGGCGCCCTGCCGCGTGGTGGCCTATGTGGAAAATTTATGTGGCCAGTTGGTTGGTGCGGTCGCTTGGTTGAATCGCTTGGGGCATCTTTGGGTCTGGCCGTTGCAAATAGCCAGCAATATTGTTGTTGTTGTTGTTGCTGTTGTTTCTGCTGCTGCTCCCGCTGTTGCTGCATAATTGATAAATGTTTACAAATTATTATGTTGCACACACAACACAGCAGCAGCAGGCCACCCAGGCGCGGACTGTGGACGCAAAAACGAGCAGCTGAGTAGATGAAAGGAGGCAGGAGGCAGGAGGCAGAAGACTTTGTCTGGTGAAAGCAGGCGTAGAATATTTTTATCTTTTTTAAAGCTGTGGCAGCAACGTTGCCGATTTTCAGAGCACGATTCTCACGTGGCGCCAATTGCATTTCTTTGTTAATTAAAATGAATATTTTTCTGCGGCATTAAATGTTCCATTAGCAAGCAGATTTTGTGAGCCACAAACTTGTGCAACAAATGATAAATATATAATATATGCAAGGTCAGCAAACAGCAGCAAATAGGAGCAGCAAACAGCAGCAGCAGCCTCAATTAGATCAGAGATAAATAACAAGAACAAATGAAAAAGAAAATAAATTTTCAATTGAAAATCGAAATCGAAATGGAAATCAAATTTGTTGCTGATGAGGCAGCGCTATAGAAACTCGTACATATATATTCTTGTATATTCTTTTGTGGCATCATCTTCAGCAGCACTCATATCAGCTGCTGCTCTTAGAGCCCTTTGCTATTAGCTTTCTGCTGTTGCTGCTGCTGTTGTTGCTATTGTTCTCGCATTTGCTCTGCTTTCAATTTGTCTAAGTTGCCATTTGTAAGGCGGAAGCAGCAGCAGGAGCAGCAGCAGATTGAGGAGAGGAGAGGACAAAGAGGGGACAGCAGCTGCGGCAACCACAAGATAACCGCAGACAAATATACGTGAATTACAAATACGAATACGAATAAGAATACAAATACAAATTCAATACAAAATGCAAATGAAGCAGAACCAAAATGCGCTGCAAAATCATAAAAATCAAATTGGAAAGCGGCTCAAGGGACGTGGCAAGGAGGGCAGAGCAGGGGCAGGGTTGCGAAGCTACTGCTAAATAATTGACATATCGAAATTGAAATCGAAACCAAAGTCAATGGCTGAAAAGGTGCAGCCTCAAATAGGCTACAAGAGTAAAAAAATGGCCTAATGAAAACACATTAGAGCAGCAGCAGCAGCAGCAGCAGAGTTGCCAAAGCAACCCTTAGCATAAAAATGCTTGCCCCTCTACACTCTACCCGCACAACATCCCCAACGTTGAGGTACACACAATATGTGTGTGTGTGGCCTCTTTGACAGGCATTTCCTGCTAATTGTGCTAAGAATGGCTTATATAAAATACATATATAAAATACGCTTCCGATATAGATTTTTAATGCACAGCGGGCTACGCTGCTGGAGCTATAAAAATGTCAACCAGGTTCAAAGATCTCTTGATCTATGACAGTTTTTTGTGGCTTAACGCAAAAGGTTGCCACAGTCCAATTATGTTGAAAATATTTTGAGGCGCCTAAACCGTTTAGAAAACAAAAACCCCAGCGGATGACAATGATGATGACGATGATGATGATGCAGACGATGACGAAGACGATGACGATGATGAGGGACAGCAAATTGACTTAAGATAAAGTGACTGAAGAGCTGACGGGCTGACTATCTGTCTGCCAGTCTTTGCAAAGTGTTGCCCAAGGCCAAAAAAACAAAGCCAATGGAAACCCAAAAGGGTGCACAACACAATTTCCGGTTGGGGGTTGGGCGTTTTCCATAAAGGCAGTCTGCCAGTCAAATATTTGCCATTTGTTTGTTTGTTGAATGAGAAAAGTTGACATTGGATGGCAAAGTGAGACAACTCAGACAAGTGAGACAAGTGAGGCAGGCAAAGGTCAGAGCATGTGATATGCAAATGAGGAATGAAGATCACAGATAAGATTTGGGTATTATGGCATATGAAAATAACCAAACATTCTACACTTCTCTGACAATAAATGCATTCAAGCTTATTTTAACTGAGTTGCCACTAGAAATATGTTATACAATTATATAATCAACTATAAAAGATACCATAGATACACTAAAAAAAAAAAAAAAAAAAATAAAAAATCATTGCCTTAATCGGAGCTGTTCTCATTTCCGATTCGAAATTAAATGATTTTCATTCGACATTATTAGTTTTTCCGAATTATGAAAGACAATCAAAAAATTAGTTTGCAAAATGTAAAATATAATCGATTAAAGGTTTAATATTCAAAGAAATGCATATTTCAATTAAAAACGTTGACACAATGTCGAATAATCAGCACTGTTTCCGTTTCCGAAAACTTTTCATTCCGAATCGTTTTTGATTTTGTGTTGTTGTTTTAGTATGAAAAAGCAATCGTGCTTTTTCTTTTAAAGATTAGTTCGAATTCGTTCATTTTAGTTTCTCAAAATCAAAAATTTATTGCCAGAAATTTCCATCAATATTCTGAATTAGGAACAGCTAATAATTCCGATTCGCGAACAGACCTGAATATAAGAATTCTTTGGTTAAAAAAGTTATTTTGTGCATATCCGGATTTTGTCAGCGTTTGTATTTGATTTGATTAAAGAATCGTTGATTTTTTTCCAAGTGTAATTGCTTAAATGCCATTTCTATGAAAAGATATTTAAAATGTTATCTTTTTTTTGTGAAAGTTTTTTTTTTTTGAAAAGCAAACACATTTCTATATATATAAATAACATAAAAATCCTTCGAGACTAAAACCTTTAACAAAATTAGCTTAGCACCTGTTTAATTATTTCAGATTTCTATCTATACTATCGATGAAAAAACTCGTGAATGTTTTTGCAGCTCTAGCTCCAAGGCAACTTTCAACTTTTTACGATGCATTCCTAAGAAGCACGAATCGCAACAGATTTCAACTCCAACTCCGTCTCCTCCAGCAACATTTTCATCTGAAAAATTAAAATACTCGTACAATAAAAACAAATGCCGATGCAGTTGATGCTGCAGCTAATAGCCGCAATCTATGCAGACGCCTGCCCAGATCTAAGATCTCGAATCTTAAATCTCAAATCACAGATCGCAGACCCAATGACACAGTTTGCAACAGTTGGTGGCCACCCGTTGATGAGCTGGAAATGGGAAATGGGAAATGGGGAACTGGGAATTGGGAATTGGGAATTAGAAATGGCCCAAGAAGCACTCGTCACACCTGCTGGCTCATTAAAGGAGCTAGAAGATGGCAGCCTATTAAATGCGCATTTCTAGTGTTGAAAGGCAATGCCGCCTGCAATTAGACGCAGGTGGGGAAATGGCTGGTGATGATAGAAATGTGGTAAGTGGGTGGAGGCAAGGCAAGGGAGTTAGTGTGTGTATAAAAATGGAAATGCTGTTCTTGTTGTTGTTTTAGCAGCGGAATGTGAGAAATTTGGAATGGGACATTGCGAGCATTTTGAATGCTCTCTTGCCACATAATTGAGTTACAATCCAAATGAATGGAATTCGTTTGAGAGTGCTTACTATAAATTCTAATATAACGGTAGCTTCATGCTTTATTTATGGTTAAGATTATGCCAAGGCTATTGCATAATAAATGCTTGATGATGACTTAAGATGTGCAGCTATTGAAATATGGGTATGGAGGAAGGAAATCAAGAAACACATGGCAGAAAATAAGATAGGAATTTAATATGTTAAATTGAAGATATTCAAATGGAAATGTAGTTAAAGTTTTAGCAAGAAACCAATAAGATTTGAAGACAAATTAAAGTTAGATGAGCAAAAAGACATTGCTCATGTAAATCGGTTAACTTTTTTAAAGATTAAAGTTTAGCAAGAACATTTCCTAAGTAATTTTGAAACTAACAACTGCAATTTTGTATTCCATTTTGCTATTATTTTTATAAAAAAAACTCAGCCTGAGCTCGTACTTAACCCATTGCCACCCACTTAAATGTCACAAGTTGGCCCCTCAGCTGCAGGAAAACCAACTCTATTGTCTTTAAAAATAAACCAGATCCATTGCCTAGGCAAACATTGTTCTATCGTGTATTGGGAACATTATAATCTGCAGCTCAATTGATATGCATGTGTTGGCAATATTGTTAGCCGCATAAACAATTTGGCCAATAGCAGTTAACAGCCACATTGAACAATAACGATGACGATAACGATAACGATGGCAACGTGAGCCTTCAAAAGTGAGCTGAGAATCGCCGGTGTCTGACCTTAAAACATAATAAACCAAGCTATGCACAGTTAGTTAAAGCCTAGCAAATACCAGGCAGAAGCATCAAATTATAAGTAGAGACGTGCGCAGCTTATAGCCAAATTGAAATGGCTTCATCAACAGGCCAGGTCAGGCAAATAAATGGCAAGACTAACGCCTAATGCCATGATAGATGACTGTGTGGATTTAGTTCTTCGAACTGCGAACTACAAACTACAAACTTTTAATTGAGTGCAGCAAATGGCAGACAAAGGCGAGCGAGGGATCAAGGTAAAGGTTTTCAGATCGAGCCAACAAACAATGGCCAACAATAAACCGCAAACGAGGGCCAGTTTCACAAACCAAACACACAAAAACTGATCCGTACCAATGCCAATGCAATCCAAACCAAACCAATCCAATCCGTTTCGATACGATTCGTTTCGATCCGTTGCCAAGCACGAGGCCAATGGGCTGCCCACTCGACATTTTGTTAGAGGCGTGGCACAGAGACAAACAAAATGTTTTTGTCCATTGTTTAACTAATTGGATTAGTTTGATGCCTGACCAAACGTTGCCTGGACAGGCAGGTTTAGGTTCAGATTCAGATTCAGGTTCAGGTTCAGTTTTAGATTTAGGATGATTCGGGTCTGACTCAGGTAAGAGAAGAGGCGGCTGCATATCGCTGACTGTCCGTTTGAGTTGTTAAAATAAACAGGATATTCTTGTACATCTTTGCTTATTGTATCTGCCAGCAATCAATGTAAACAACCAGCCCATAATAACAACAACAACAACAACAATTACAATTCCAGCAAGTCATTTTATTTGTTGCACCTTTTCATTTTGGTTTTATTACACGATGATTTCGTTGCCGATAACAAAACGTGAGCCAACAAAACTTAAACGATTTGAGTGCACTTTAAGTGAAATCAAATGAAAATTACTTTGCTTTTGAAACGATTTTAGATTCAAACATAAAGCATCAACATACTAGAACAACAATTCGAAACCATCATCAAAATCTGCACGTGGGCTAGCAATCAAAAATGATTCATATGTTATTCTAGAGAACATTTGCTTAGATTGTTTTTATAGGTAGAGAGATATTTGATATTTTAAAATGCCAATACTTAAGTATTGTTTGCATTTCATTCGAGATGGCAAATAATCTATTGATAAGAGTAAATAAATTCAAACCAGAAAAAATTAATTTTTACTCCCTGTTCCCATTAAAAATGGGAAAAAGGGAGTTATTTAGTCCTGCAAATGTGTGTAACAGGCAGAACGAGGCATTTCCAACTATATATATTCTTGATCAGAACCAACAGCCGAGTCAATATAGCCATGTCCGTCTGTCTGTCTGTCAGTATGAACGCGTCGATCTCAGAGACTATAAGAGCTACAGACACCAAACTTGGCATGTAGATTCCTGTATCTATTACCCCCAACTCAACAGGCAGAAACAACAGTTTGACATGCACTGGCCAAGTTAAGTGCGCTGCTTGCTTGTGTCGCCGCTGAACTGCTTGAAATGCAAGTTGGGAGCAGGGAGTCTCGTAGTCGGGCACACTCGACTGCAGCATTCTTTCTTGTTTATTTTCAATTTTTATTTTCAATTTATATTTTCAATTTTTATAATAAAAATTAAAAATAATAGTTTTCTTTAATATTTTTTTATAATAATCCACAAATAACTTTTATTTAATAATTTTTTCTTAAATTATAATAATTACGTTCCCTGATATATTGTATCAATAGTGCAATAAAGATTTCGATAGTTCCATCTACTCTTTTATTTTCTCTAGAATGCTCATAAAAGAGTTCAACTCAACTGGAATCACAAAAGCTTAAATAAACACATTTTTCATAAAGTCTCACAACAGTCGCTCTGATTAAAATGTTAAACTTAAAAGAGCTCTGTTATAGTCATGTTAAGCAGGCATGTTAAGATTGCTTTGTAATTGCGCTTGCCAGCTAGTACTATACGAGTATTTGCTAACAAAAAAACTTAATGAAATATTCATATTTAATCTGAGTGCAGAATATAGTATATATATGTATATATATATATATATAGAGAGAGAAGAGAACCTTAAAAAGCACAATTCAGCGTCAAAAGAGATTTGACTTGGCTCTAAACTTTGACTGCAAAATTAAATGAAAGTTTATGTTAAAATATTTGCCAAACAAATTTAATTTTTTGTGCCTTCGCTTTGTGGGAAGTTGGCAGCCAACAGACGATACCGTCAGCAGCCGCCACAACCGTCGTGTCTGCCATGTGGAGAAGAAGTTGAGGTCTCAAACATTCCCCCTTCCCTTCCATCGCCCCATTCAGCTCCACACAAAACCCTGCAGACCCCTTCAACATTCGCATGCTAGCGACTTAATTGTGCGAAAAAGTTTTCCAGTGCTAGAAAAATGCCGCAAAGTGTTGAAATTATTCGACAGGCCGTTAGGAACAGTGAGCAAAAATTATAAAATACGTTATAAGTGGTTAAGGGTTTCTGGCTTATTCAAAAGTGAAAACGAAAGGCAATTATATAAAGATAAGAGATAAGCAGGAGTGAAAGGCTTTCCAGAAGAATACACCTAATAACATTAGAAATGCCCTATTAGGGCATATACAAAATTTACAATTTACCAACTACTTAATATGATTTATGCTATAATATATCGTAGACATTTACTATAAAAGTATAAGTCTATAAAACTTTTTTAAGGTTATCATAACTAACCATTTCCTTGAAATATAATACCAAAGAAAATGCTGAACATGAAAGAAAGTGCAACAAGAAAAAAATAACGTAATAAGCCAAACAGAAATCAAATAAACGCTAAATTATATGAAATATATATATTTTCCGAGTCGAATTTCGTTTTTCGGTCTCTTTTTAGTTCAAGCGAGCGACGACATTTATGATGATGATGACGGAGTACGAAAACGAAAACGAGCATGAAAACTTGCCTTGCATTTCATTGCATTGCAGTCACATACAGATGCACTCAGCAAAACCAACCAACACACACTTGAACAATGTCACATACATATGCACTCACACGTACAGCCAATATTTCACAAGCACACACACACACATACACACATACCTATACATACCCATACACATATGCCTTGTGCTCTTGTAGAAGAATTGTTCTTGAACAAAACTCAATGATGCGCACAACGAACAACGAGCAATAGCTAAAAAAGTGTGAAAGCCTTTGAAAGTATATGAATGACTTTTAAATGCCCTCTGGTTGGAAGAGATTTCCGTGACACACCCGATAAAGTTGTTATACCAGAAAGGCCTAGATCATATTGTACTTAAAATGTAACATGTATTTATGTTTTTCATACGAATTCCGAATATTTTTGTAGAAATTACAAAAACAAAGAAAACAAAAAGTGAGAATCAAAAATTAAGAAACTAAAATAAGGAAAAACAAGCAAGGAAACAAAAATTGGGAAATTCAAAAAAGTAAATAATTTAGAGTACAAAAATTAGGAAAAATCTAGTTCAACATTATTAGGAAAAGTAGTTGTGCTTTTTCTGATTTCGGTTGAATTTTATTTTAATTTCATTGTGTGGATAATTTTCAATATTAAAGATCATAAGTTTTTCTATCCGAAAATGGAGAAATATCTAAGTAACAAGGAAGTGCATGATAAAAAAAATCCTCCTGCGAATAATCAAGAATGATCATGACAGAAAGCCTTGGCGATCATCCCCAATTTCTTTTTAAGTGCATTTTAAAAACCCTTCTTAAACCATTATCCTGTACAGTTTCATTTCTTTTACACAACATGCAAATATTAATTTCCTTTACATCAAATTGAGAAAAATTTAACATTTCAGGACAAAATCAGACGAAGATTAGCAATGGAAAACTACAGCATATAAGGGTTAAGTTTTGAAGGGTTAATAGCAGAGCAGATCACATTATCTTATTAACCAATTTCAAAATAAAATGCAATGATTTTGATATTTTGTTTTTGGCGAGCTGTCAATTAATATGTTTTAACTTGGCTGCACAATTCAAAATAGCCGTTTTGCTTTACAGGGTATTAACAGCGAAAGCAGCAGAAATTCTGAGCTGCATTTTAGACAAGTGCAATCGGTGGGGGCAGGGTGTAGGATTGTGGGAGTCGATGCTTTACTGTCAATGGAGACCCACAGCTAGAGTGTGTGTGTGTGTGTTGTTGTTGAGTGTTTGTTGGTGTGCATTCAAGTGCCTGTCTGTGTGTGCGAAGAAGAACTCATCACTGAAGTGGCAATAACGAGTGTTGACGGTTATATTGAAACACAAACTGACGTCCCTGTTAACCCACTCCTCTCTTACTCGCTCTCCAGCATTCTAAGTCATCAAAGGCAGCCAATTGCTGCGCTCACAATTTGGTGCATAAAAGAAAAAAATATTGAAAGTTTACCACAGAGTCCAATACTCGAATGCTTGCGTGTGGCTTATCGCGTTACTCTCACATTTTAATTGGACAACGAACTTGCAGTCATGGCCACAGGCTCTTAATAAGTTGGCCAACATGGCTTTAGTAAAGGGGGTGGTGGGTGGTGGGCTGGTTGTGTGCACACTCTTATCACTGGCTTAATAATTAATCAAGCCAAACAAAGGCTCCGCGTGTGTGCCGAGTGTCACGCCCAGGAAGTGACAGTTTCGAGGCGAACATCAACACGACGACGACGACGACGACGACTTCGCATCGTGTGAAGCGCCAGTTGATTAATGAGCTGCGATGGCTGACTAGAAAGCAGCAAGAGCAGGAGAAGCACAAGGAGCAGGAACTGTGAATCTGGCACTCAGTCGGCTCAGACGCAGCACAACCGGTTAAAGGAAAAATCAGTCAGCAGCAGGATTTGCTGCTGAGGTGCTATCCACCGCTATCCACCGGTAACTGGGGAAATGAGCTGCTTGTTACGTGACCACAGCAAAGAATGATAGCCAACAAAAAAGCAAAAAGTGAGCGAGTAAGAGAAAGTAGGAGCAGCAGCTAAAGCATTAGCCGCAACTGAAGGATTTGCCAAACTATATTAGGAAACGGCTGTCTAAGCTGGGATTTAGCTGCTGAAAACTGTTATGGATAAAGGCATCATGACATGATATCATCAAGTAGACTAACAAAGCAACCTATGAAAAGGAAATTTAAATTTAAAGCCTAGCAGTGCTCGCAAGTAAAAAACGAAATCATAGTTTAACAAATATTCGTACGGATAACATTCCTAATAGTTAAGAATATTTATTTTATAAACATTTTTCTAATCCTTTGTAACTTTGTATATTGCATTCCAAATTAAAAGTTTAAATTCATTTACACGTTAATACACTTTCTAACATAGAAAAGTAACGCTTCGTGGATTTCAATTATAAGCACAATACTTGGACAGCATGTCGAGGGCCGGAGCCAGGGTGCAGAATAAGGCCGCATGTGTATATCAAAACGAAGCAGACCCACTTAGTCAGGAAGAATCCATATACAAACTGCAGCGATGGTGGCAAGCTTGGCGTTAAAACGGATCGCAAGGACGAAGCGGCAAAGGGGCATGACAAATAAGCAGCCCAGGTGGGCCAGGATCATGACAAACAGGACAAACATGCAGCCCAGGTGGGCCAGGATCATGCTAGCAAATACGGTCGCGTGAGCAAATCTGTTGTCGAATGGGAAAAGTTGAAGAAGCAGGAATGTCAAAAGGATTACTCCAAGGGTGGCATATATGGCGTGAAGAAAGAATGTAAGGATAAGCCGGAAGTTAATGCCGCAATGCCCCAAAAGGATACTTGCAAAGAACTTGCAGAAAATACTGTTAAGAAGGAAGACGCTCCTCAACATAAACCAGCTGTCGAAGTACAACCTAAAGAGGAAACAGTCTATTCGCAACTTACGTGCAAAGTTTGAAAAAATTGATAAAGGATACCTCTACTTTACTTTTGCGTAATCTGAAGGATCAACAAGATCAAAATGAGGCCGGCAAGCGGTGAGAGCACACCGCTACCCTCCGTGCTCCAAACCTACATTCAAAAGGACTCCACAGCTATCCAAACGTGCCGTGTCGGAAAAATGATCAACGCCTTTAACGAAATGCATCGTCAATCTGAGAGCAATTTATCAAATAAGCCGACAGCTGTTGTTAAGCTGCAGAAACCAGGCGAAGTTGCAACAAATGTTGTCGTTAGGGTTACGAATATTCCACCGCCACCTCCACGCTGCCCACGACGCTGCCGTCGCAAGCACCACCCGGACCCCAGTCCGAACTGATCCCGGAAATCCAGATGCAGGCCGCGCCAATACCGCAACAGCCCGAGCCGCTGTATCATAACCAAGCAAAGCTTAACTCTACTCAACCAAAATCCATTCCGAAGTCCAAGAAGAAGTAGCACTTGGTCAAATTTTAAATATATTTAGTTATTTAACTAAATATGGCTAGCAATATTAATGGTAGCATTATTTATGTGCTCATCTGAAAAGTACACTACCATTAAACTGCTAATAAACACATTTTATTGTTGAAAAACAAATTTAAATTCTTGCATTAATTATTATTTAGCTTATGGTAGAAATGAATTGAATATTTTGCAAATTATAAAGGTGAGTATGTATAGACAGGAAGCTGCTGAATGCATCAATCAAACCATATTTCAAATCACGCAGCATATCCTTGCCAGTATAATCAACTCAGCATATCAACATCATATCACATTTCAATTCTTTTAGGCAACGCAAAGTGCTGACAGCCCTCTCAATCTCTATCTGCTGTCAACCTGGTCGCCATTGGTTGGCATTGCACGTAGCATGTGGCACACGGCGTATGCGTATTTTATTTATCCACACTCAGCCAGAAATGCGTGTTGGGTTTGCCAAAATGAAATTAAGCTCATGTTGTCTGCATTGCAAATTGAAATGCATAACTGCAAAGTGTGGGGATTATTTTTTGTACAACAATAATCAGTGTAGCGGAAATCAAGTTACAATTCTATAGAGTAACAGTTACTGTTCACAGTAGCAATCACAGTCACAGTCACAGTCACTGGCACAGTCAATGCAATTGCAATTGAAATTTAATTTTGATAGATTTTCTAGCACTTTTCCAGCTACATTTATTTTATTTTTATTTTTTTTTTTATCATTTTGTGTGTGCACTGTGATTTGTGCCACGCCTACAGACAATCTGACGGCTGTGCACCATTTTTTGTTGCAAGTGTTTGCGTTTGCATTTTTCAAGCATTCTGCACTCGGCACGTGACCCATTTATAAATTTTTACTTTTCCCATGCTTTGACTTGTATATTATGTGTTTTTTTTTTTATATATATATATATATTTTTATTTTAGAGCCCCTTATCGGCCAGACGATTGAAATGTAATCAGAAATTGCACTGCAAATTCAGCTAACGCGTTTTCAAAGCACTTGGAAAGTGTTTTACGCTCTCTTCGTGCTTCACGTGGCAGGGGCAACAGCAGTTGAAGTTTTGCAAATGTTTTGAAGCAATTTGAGTTTATTTAAAATATGCGTCCGTCTATGTGTCTCGCCTGTGACAGTTTTTTAATTGCCAAGTAAACAAATACAGAAATTCAAGAAACAATTTATTTTTATATATAAATACATTTTTTTTTATCTATGCTGAAAACATCTCAAAGATAAACATTATAATTTTGTATAGTGCTAAGTTTAATTTTAATTTGATTTGTATAATATATCGATCAAATATCAAAATATGCGATTACCAAACAATTAATGCATGTAAATCATGAGATAACTATTCGATTTAAGAGCTTGTATATAGTTGTGACACATGAAAAAATCAATTTTTTTATTGCATATTCCTTTTAAGTATTCTCTCACAAAATTTCATAACGATCGGAGCATTAAAACCGAAGTTACAGCTATTTTTAGCGCACTACCTGCACAACACACAGAAACAAACTTGAAACTTTAAACACGAAGTTTTCCTAATCCCATGAACACAAAATTTATGCCACTTATTTATAATCATAAAATCTAGTCGCTGAACGAAGAATTAAAAAATTAAACATTTTTTGCATTGAAAAATTATATTTTTTGTTAATTTTTTTTAAAACAAATCCTTCGTTCAACGACTAGACAGTACAATATACTAATGGAATTTTTTTGGAATTTTTGATTGGAGATAAACCGTTCTCAGGAAATGAAGTTCACCGCAAGCCACTTCGAAAAAAAGGCGTTCGTAGAATTCGCCTGTAACTTTTTTTTTGATTTTATATATATATTTTGATGAAAAAATTTCAAAAAGTTCTTAGAAAAATGTACTATTCGACGTTGACAAAAGGCTTTCAATAAATACTTCATATTTTGGCGCGGTACAACTGCATTTGACTCCTTAAGAACAACCACTAAAAAATTTGTGCATTACACAACAAATCGATTCAAATCGATTCAATAGAAATATTCATTGATAAGAAATTTTATGAAATTGCTTCTTTATTTATGATACACATAACTTTAATATGCTTAAATAATTTTGCAATTTAGATTTTAAAAAATAGAAAAACTCTTTTCTTGTTAATTAATTGAATCAAATTTAATAAACAACATTACACAAGCGAAAAATGTACTCATCATCTCGCAAATTGTAATGCGAAACGCAGCCCATGCGGCGAATGCGTAATACGACAGCCCCAGAAAGTATGCAATGGTTTGTGCTCTCTTTTATTTTTGTATTTTTTTGTTTTTGTCTTTTTTTTAGAGTTTGCAGATTACTTAGCGCTGTCTGAAATTAATTAAAGCAAACTGGAACACGACACGCACTCAACTGCATGGCTAATAAGCAGCTCGAGACTTGGTTAGTGTGTTAGTGTTAGTGTGTTGGAGTTAGTGTGCGAGTAAGTACTTGTCCTTGGTGAGCACGTGCCGGGCTTCTCAGAGAAAACTGGGTGCGGACATGGGTTTGTCAAGCTGATGTCGGTACAAGCATTATGACAGCATTTACACTTCACAGTTCGAGTTGCTCTCATAGCCGGAGGATTAGAGGCGCCCAGGACTTTTACAGCTCATAAGCTGCCCGCAAAAGGCTTACAAGCACACAAGCACGAGAACATACCAGCTGAAGCCTGACCAGGGGCCATTATTGAGACGACCCTAGCATCCATATAATGCACACTGATCATCGTGAACTTGCGTGAGAGCCCATCTTAAAGTTCTCACATGGCTTTAACAAATCCTAGCTATGCAAATAAATCCAAGCTGTGGGGCCAAAACTCAATTTAGCAAAAGGGAAGCAGCATGAGCAGCTGCTGCCACTGCTGTCTGTCCAACGCGTGCCACCGAGAATGTCTAACATGTGGCAAGTCAGTTGGCATGGACAGCATGCAGCAAAAAAAAAACCCAACTCAAACCAACCAACAAACCTATCCAAAAACTAAAATCGCGCCCCAAAAAAACAAAAAATACAAAAATAAAAACGAAGCCAACGGCGACAGCGACAGCAGCACAGTTTTCTATTTGTTTGCCTTGTGGAACGCAGCGAGCGTTGCTTTTGCACTGAAGGCCAAAGGACGCAGCAGGAAGGACTAAGGACGAAGCCATGTTGAGCATGCACTACACCCATTTCACTGCTGTCGAAGGGGCAAAACGTTAGCTGCACTTCAAAGCGCAAAACGCCCGCCCCCTCAAAAAAAAACAATATAAGAAAAATGCAACGAAAATTAAAATATGTATGTCAAATACGCTTTTAAATTCCACAAGTAAGCACAATCTAAGCATTTGGAATTGTTATCTCTTCTACATAAAACATATTTCATATTATTTTCAACATACAAATAAAAGTTATGTTTATTGTGCTGCATAAGAAAACTCTAAGAATCTATCTATGTGAACGAATGTAGCCTTGTGAGTAGGGGTACACGGGTTCGATTCCCAGTCAAAAAAAAATAGTTTTATATTTCCAATGTATCATTGTCAATATTTAAAAGTCATAACAGTGATTTATATTGCCGGGGGGATAATAACCATCATTCATTATTGACATGTATTAATCAACACAAAATTAATAAAAAAAATAATTATCCATCTATCTATGTGGACAACAAAAAAAGCATTTCCTTACGTTTGTTGCTTTACGTTAAGAACCTTTTTTAGCTTTTTTAACTAATTTCGATTCCAACAATCAACGATTCCAATAACAAAATTTTTTGAAAAGGTTCGGTTTGGGGGTTCGAACCTTAAAGAAAACTTTAGTTTCGATTTGCGAATTGGTGTTCGGAACCCACGAACCGGAGGTTTTGACTTGAACCTTGGTTCATTGAAATTTAAAGCAATTAATGAAATTTTATATAAATAAGTTTGAACTAATTTTTAATATTTATAATATAATAATATAATATTTTAATATTTATAATAATAATATTTATAAATATGAACAAGTAAGAACGTTGCAGTCGGCTCATCCGACTGCGATATACTCTGTTTTCTGTACGTATATTAAATTAAATTCTTTTAAAGACTACTTATATATATATGCTACGAACTATAAAATTCTTTCTTCTAAGTGCAGAATGCTGCAAACGCCCAAAGCAGATCGAGACGGGTGCTTGGCAAAATGATCGCTCGTTTACTGGGGCGGGGGTGGGCGTGTAAAATTTTTTTTTCTCCAATCTATCAAAGAGTTCAAATGGAGTCATACTGCAAAATTTGGGGTTTGTAGCTATAAGGGTGTAGGAGATACAGGTTTAGCTCATTTGCGGGGGCGGTAGTGAGCGTGGCATATTTTTTTTTGGCAGGTTGGTCAAGGATGTGGTCAGTAGTCTTTATGTCAAATTTGGTTACTCTAGCTGTAAAACTGTGGAAGATATAGGTTTTTGCGGTTTGTGGGGTAGGGGTGGGGGGGAGATCTTGACACTTTGTCTGACTATGGAACATACCAACATGCATGCCAAGTTTGGATGCTCTAGCTTCAAAACTGTGGAAAAAAACTGCGTTCATACGGACGGACGGACGGACGGACGGACAGATGGACGGACGGACGGACATTTCACAAACCCAATATACTCTTTTTTTCCATTTTGGAAAACAGAGTATAAAAAACAAATTTCATCAAATGAAATGTACCCAATTCGTAGTATTCAATCCAATGTTTGACCTTAGTATTTGTAATTAGAAAACTTTGCACAAATAGATTTTAATCTTAACTACTGCTAAGTTCGGAACGAACAAATATGATTGTGGAAAAAGCAAGTTCTACTGAAACTTGTATTTCAGAAATATCTAAAACATGATTTCTTACGACTTTTCGTTTGCGAGTATTCTAAAATTTTAATTTTTGCTGATTTATTTACAAGTAAATAATTGATTTCATAATCTTTTCTTCATGGGAATCATCATTTGATGCACAATTTTAACTTAATTTATTTTTTGCACAGCAGAAAATTCACAAAAAAATTTACAAAAAAAAGTAAGTGTTTGTGTTAAAATATCTTCATTGAACTGCACCTTTTCAGTTGAAAAACTGTTCCGGTTCGGGTTTAGGCTCAGGGGCACAAAAGCTTGCAAGGTTCGGTTTATGGTCCGGTTCTGAGGACCCTAAGAACCCGAAACGAACCAGTTTGCAGCCTTGTAATAAGCTGAATGACCAATATTCTTGTAATATTATGGTTTTAAGCTTCTTTTTTCCCCCCCTCAAACCACTTTCACTTCTTATCAATTAATTAATAGCTTCATTCATACGCTAATTAAAATGTAATCGAAACCTTAAGCTTATCAAGATTAAAATGTTTCTGTTACAAAGCCATTCAAAGTGTACATTATACCCATGCAAAAGTATGTGAAAGAAATGAAAAAAAACGTGAATGGGAGTAGGGACAAGGCGGAGCTTGTAAAGGAGTTTGAGTTGGAGCTATGTTTTTCTCTCTCTATTTTTGTTGTTGTTGCTATTTTTGTTGTGGCATGACTGCCTGAAATTCATTTTTCTGCGTGCTGCACACGATGCGCTTCAATTCAGTTAGAAACGCTAGCAGAATCCTGGACTCAGAAAACCCCAAAAACAGGACCAGGTCTTTACAAGCGTCGTTTCTTAAATGGATTTGGTTTGTTGTTGTTGCTGTTGTTGTTGTTGTTGTTGTTGTTGCTGCTGTGGACCATCAACAGAAATGTGTTTATTTACTTAGCCACATATGTGTGTGTACACACAAGAATATAGCCAAATATATGTTAGTTGAGTATGCTAATACGAGTATGCAAATTTAATTCTCAAATCAACGACGACACACACACACACACACACACACACACACATAGACACACTAAGAAAATGTAATAATGTTGAGTAAGGATAAGGCTTCCGTTGCAGTCGATGGATCAACGCTTAGAAGAAGTCACGTTTTATAACAACATTTAATTGTCGGTCCTGAATTTTTCAATTGTAAGATACTCTATCAAATTTGTAAACATATCAAAAGAAACATGCAACTATTTGAAAATGCTCTTCGTTGACATGTCTTATATACAAGGACCGTAACAATTACAACTTTTATAATAATAATTACAATTTAACAATTACTTTTGTTACTAATTTTATTTTTTTTTACTAATAAATATTCTTTTTAATAAATCAGAAATAAAAGTTATAGCTTGAGTTTTATTATAAAAATCAAATATAACTCTTATACCATAACTTTTATTTTGAAAATCAGAAATAACTTTTATTCCATAACTCTTATTTTAAAAACCAAATATAACTGTTCCTTGACTTTTACTTCAAAGATGAAAAATAATTCTCATACCATAACTTTTATTTCAAAAGTCAGAAATAATTGTTTTCCCTTAATCTTTAGTTCAAAGTTCAAAAATAACTTTAATTAAAAAAAATCATAATAAATCTTATTGCATAACTTTTAGTTTAAAAATCAACAATAAAACTCATTTTGATTACAAACAGGCAATTAAATCCAACAGTTAAAATCAAAAATAACAGGCGAGCATATAGTATAAGCAAATATTCGAATTACAATCTATAGATAAAAAATGTTGCTAACTCGTCATATTTGAAACCGGAGATTGTCGGTTGCAGTTGGTTCTCCTGTCTGCTCAACTTTTCTATAGAATTTGTACACATTTTTGTCGAGGCGTAAACTGAGTGACATTTTGTGGTCAGTTGATGGACAGTCTGCGCATTTGTTCAGTTTGCATAGTTTCGAGGCAGAGAGACAGAGAGAGAAAGAAGCAGGCCAGAACACACAAAAATGACAGGCCTTAGGGTCAACTGGGGTTAACTGCGCAAGTGCACAAAGGATGTTCATATAGAAGGCAAAAAAGAGAGTGGGGCAGAGAGTGTGATGGGATGTGGTGTGGCACAGAGTGTGGTACAGTTTTGGACCACAAGTTTGTCAACACTTGGCAAACATTTTCCGACGTCAAGTTTGATGTCTCTCTGCTTCGCTGTTGCTGTTAGTTGTCATGGTTGCTGACCAACACCAACAGCAACAGCAACACCAAACAGCAACAGCAACATCAATTGGTCACGATCACTTTGGCTTTATTGTTTTCTAGGCGTCATATATCGCTGTGTCTCTTACTTGGTTTCTCTCCGTCTCACTCTTTCGCTTGTGTTGCTGTTGTCGCTTGTGTTGATTTGACGTGACTAATAGGTCGTTAGGCGTGTGCTGCGAACAGAGAAAAGACGTTAACAACTACAGCGTACTGAGGGGGCATGTAGTTGTGGCACAAAGGGGGGTTTCTGCCTATGGGACATGCTCGAGTTGGCAACTTACAAATTGCGTAGTGCGCTTGGCTGCCAAAACGATGCAGCTGGAAATGAAGGACCAGGCTAATTACGAGCTGACCTCGCCAACATCTCAAGCGAATAGGCTTTGCTAACCAAAAGTGTAACTGATATTAACTTATAGATAACCTATTGACTGGCGTAGTTGCTCAAGTTGTTCAAAATGCGCATATATATATATATATAACTTTTGAGAACACTAGCTAACAAATATTATGATTTTTGCAGTCTCATGACCATAATTGCCTATTTAAAATACTGAATCCAAAAAAATTCAACTTATATTTTAGAGAAACTCTTTTCGAGTAATTTGTATAATAATGATTTTTGATATTTGAAATAAAAGTCAAGGAATAACTGTTATTTTCGAGTTTTAAAATAAGTGTTATGGAACAATTTGATTTTGAAATAATAAATTAGGGACTGAGAGCTATTCTTGATTTTTAAAATAAAACTCAAGCCATAATTTTTATTGCTGATTTACGTAAAATAAGTTAAATAAATAATTCTTATTAGTCATTTTTATTTAAAAAGTTAAGTAATAATGCTTATAATTGATTTTTATAATAAAAATCAAAAATAATTGTTAAATTGTAATGTTTTTTTATAAAGAAAAAAGAAATTGATTGCTTGAATTTCAAATATACAAAAATGTAGTTATTTATTTTACACTGAAAAGTTGTGAAATAACATTTTTTCTTATTTACAAATTCAATATAAGTTAATTTTTTCAGTTCTTGACACGAACTTAAACGTTCTACCAATCCTTTAATTGTAGGGCTTGAGCCCTGAATGACTTGTAACAAAAAAAGATGACTTCCAAATTTAAAGTTCAAATCTATCATTTCAAGTAGATCAGACAATTCTCTTCATATATTAAATACAAGAAATTAGCTTCAGCTTAGGACTTACCCGGCTATAAAGTAAATGAAATACTTGGCATTTTCCAAATACCACATAAACAAATTTGCAACTTCAAAACTCACCTGCAACGAAAAGAATTTTAAAAACGAATTACAATTTAATTGAACAAAGAATTGAAAACAAATTTCAAAGTGACTTTAACATGGATAGCATTTAAAATAGCATTCCATGGCACTTCATTACAATCCAATTTCATGATTTAACCTCAGCATTGCCATCACCTTTGTCATTTTGGGCCAGGCCAATGCACGGATTAGCGCTCCAAAGATTTGGTGACTGCTTGTTTTTGTTGTTGTTGATTTGTTGATTTGCATATGACATCATCATACGGCAGCGAAACTTTAACGCGAAAACAAACAAAACTTGGAATGCAATAGCAATAGCAATAGCAACAGAAAACAAGTCAACAAGAAAAAAACTAAAAGTTAAAAAATACAAAACTACAGTTGGCCGTGTTCAGTTGGCAGTTGGGAGTCGCCGCCAGTCAAATGATTTGCAACTCTTTGCAAATTTGTAAGCCTCTGCACCCGCATCAAATATTGGCATCGTCGACACATTTGCCTGTAGTTGGCAATTATTAGTTAGCAGTCACTGTAGTCATTGCTGGCAACTCGACAAAGCACGAGCACATCATAATTTCAAGATACTCTTTTGCCCCTTTGAAGCAGACATGCAACAACAACAACAACAACAACATCGACAACTGCATCTGCATCTGCAACTCTAACTGCAACTGCAACTACAGCTGCCCCCCGGTGGCAACGAAGGCCGCAAAATTTTGATGACGCTGAAATTTGTATCTAGAATCGCAGTGCCCCCCACCCTCCCACTGGCTTGCCACAAACTGATTTGTTGGACTTTTGCGGCATGCATTTACCGATTTACCGATTTGACGTTGATGAAGTGATTAACAATGCCAAAAGCTTTTGGCTCTTGATATCGTTTAGTTTATGAGGTGCCCAGGGGTCAGCCAAGAGCTCTGACTGTGTTGCTGGGCAACCTCTGCCACAGCAGGTGCTTTCGAAATCAATTGGAAAATTGTGGAAATTGAGGTATGCTAATAGCTTTTAGTGAGTTATGCAGCATTGATTGAAGCAGACCTTGATGCTAACTATGACGGGGGTTAAGAGAGAGGACGATTATAACATTATAGAGACTGTTTATCAAGAATACAATAAAGCAAAATATCTTTGTACATTAGCGCAAATCACGGACCTAACTCAATGTAAACTATGTGGCATACGTAATCCGTATATATCTTTGACTATTGTTTAAGGCTTTAAAATAGGCTGTACTTAAGCTAATATCCTATGCTTTTATTGATTATTATTAATTATTTAATTATAAAATTATTCAAATAACTAACAAGACAGCTAGACAAATGACATGTCACTTGTACTTCTAATGACTTGCATAATACTAATGACTTGCGATATTTAATTGTAATCTACATGAACATAACATTATGACATTCATGTTACTAATAGAAAATGTAAGGGTTCAAAATTGTGGTAGTTTTTTAACCACTTTCTTCTTGTGGAATAAATCCTCAACTGCCTGTCGCAAACTTAACTCAAATAAATGTTTCGCTATTTATTTAAATTTGTTAACTCACACGTATACTGCATGTTTATATATGATTTTGTATAGCATAAAAATCTTGCTAAAATGAATAGTATATTTCATAATTTTAGAGCTTTTAACGTACACTGCAAAATACCTACAAATACATGAAGTTATATGAAGATATATACCCTTGCAGAGAAGATTTCCATAAGAAAACTTGTTTTTCAACTAATTGTTCCTATGGCAGCTATAAGATATAGTGATCCGACTTTTATAAAATTTGGTCAACATGTGTAGAACGTGCTTTTTCTTAGATATAGTGAGTTTGGTTGAGTTATCTTGAAAAACAAAAAAGTTTTTCATACAAAAACTAATTTTTCAACCGATCGTTCCTATGGCAGCTATAAGATATAGTGGTACGATTTTGATGAAATTTTGTCATCATGTATAAACTGTCTTTAAGCTTAGATTAAGTGAATTTGGTTGAGTTATCTTGATAAACCAAAAAGTTTTTCATACAAAAACTAATTCTTCAACCGATCGTTCCTTTGGCAGCTATATGTTATAGTGGTCCGATCTGGCCAATTCAACTATAGGTACTACCTGCAATAAGAAGAAGCATCTGTGCCAAATTTCATCAAGATAGCTCTAGAACAAAGTTTTAAAAACGCATATAAACAGACAGACGGACATGACTCGCCTGTTGATGCTGATCACGAATATACTATTTTTTTTCTGAGACGTCTCCTTCAATGCGTTGCACATTTTGTGACCGAATTATAATACCCTCTGCAAGGGTATAAAAAAATGCTAGGAAGGAAGAAAATCTAAACTAAATTGAAAGTTAAGTTTTTGTAGGACTGTGTAGAGTTGTCGATAAGCATGACAATATATGTATTATTATATTATTACATTAATGCTGCTCAGAAAAGGACCATCATCGTGCGTATTTTCAGTTGCATTTTTTTGTAGAGATTTGAGCTGGTTCCAATCTCTATTTTTAGAAGGCATGTGTTAGTCGTCAGTCGTAAGGCAGCACGCAATTATCAATTATGAATCATCATGAAATCGTAAGTTGCCACGTAAAAGATTCTTTTTTAGTAGTATGATATTTATAGATACTACATGGCCTTGGCTCTGTTTCTGTGCATCAGTGGAAACGTTCACTAAATCATCATCAGCTACACTAATTTCAATTAGGTAAAATGTTTGTGATTTGATTACAACACACTACATACAGATACAGATACTTTGTCTCTTTGAAAGTTCTTTGTCTCTGGAGATGGCGACATCGACAAATGTATGAAAAACGAAAGTCTTTAACAGAAAACCCCAAGTTAATGCGCCCAACCCCAAGAAATACCGTTATAAGCTGAAAAGAAGAAGTAGAAAATAAGCAAACTCAGTCGCTCAGTGTCAAAGTATTTTGTTTCAAGCAATAAGTTGAATTGTGTAATAAAAGAAATGCGCTTACAATGCTTACAACGTGCAACGTGCAACTGAGGCAATCAAAATGTCCAAAAAGTAAAAAAAAAAAAAAAAAAAAAATGATATATTGATGAAATTTACTGATGCATTGTGCGCATGTCAAACGCACCGCATTCATCGATGTCGATGTTGGCGACTTCTCATGCATAATGCAAAAGTGCAACTCGAGACGTTCAACGACACAAAAATTTCTAACAATTTTCGTTGTCTGGCACATTTGAAATAAATGCGCAGACGCGACTTTAAACAATATTTTTCAAAGAGGTTTCTCCCAGACAGACTCAGAGACCTGCCATAAGCTACTGGGCTTTTACATTGTATATTTACTGCCAATCGAATCAATTAAACAATTTATATGATGGTTCACTGGCATTGGCATTCAATCTGCTGTCTTTTGTTTTTATTGAAGAAGAATTTCATATGTCATCAAATTTGACATACCCAGTCAACTGCAGATTTATAATAGATATTATGATAGACTCCAGACACTGGTTTTTGCTCTGACCTTTGCAAAAGCATTATTAACGACAAACTTGGCACAGCTTGAAATTGAGTCATAAACATGGACAGCATTAATTAAAAAGGCCTCATTCGTTTGCAAAATCAATGTGCAGACCTCCACGAACAAAATGCATTAGATACTCGAACTGTCGACTGAGTGCATTGCCGATCTTGTCAGTTTCGCAGAGTTATGTTTATTGATTTAGCTGTCAAATGCGTTTTTGCCAGTCATTTGCATAACACTCGGTCTCTTTGCTGCCGCTGCCGCTGCCGCTGCTGCTGCTGCTGCTGCTGCTGCTGCTGCTGCTGCTGCTGCCAATCCCACCCAAAACTGAGCCAAACTATTCCCAATTGAGCCAAAACTCAGCCAAAACTCAACTGAGTGCTGTGACAACTCTGCATGCCAAAAATTGTGTGCATAGTGGGCGCACAATTAAGATGGGTGTGGTCAAAGTAAAGTGAAATGAAATTATCATAAACGCTTTACTGCATCTGTTGATTTGAGTTTAATAGATTTGAAAACAAGGCTTAAAGCAGTTTGTTTATCAAATGGAAACATTTCAATTAAATGTTATGTACAATTGCCTTTATTTCATAGAAATTCAGTATTAATTATTATATTTCAAATAATTACATTAATGGAAAATGGAAACGTTTCTAAGAAATGCAGAATAGGTTATAGCTTAGCTGCTCTGTTAAAATACAACTTTCTGTTTCTATTAAAATACATAGTTTCCAATTATCAGTTTCCAAAATAAAGTTTGTTATTTCCGTTAACATGTTATTAATACATATATATATATCGCATAAAAGAGTCAATTTTGTAACTCAAACTCAACTAAACTTAAAAATAAATGCAATAAATAAATAAATCTATAATTATTTTAGAATAATTTATGAAATTAATGAAATAATTATTCTAAGATGAAATACTTCTGAAGAGTACATTTTTATTTATAAATGTATTGTCTTAAAATAATCCATTTTCAAACCATCTTAACTATCTATATTTATTTAAGAATAAATTAAGAAATTTAAAATTAGGTTTTATAGTTATAAATAGGTCTTCAAACAATCTCACCAACCTTAGCAACCATAAGCTACATTGATCTAATATTTTGCAGATACTTTTGTATCTTAAGCCTTTCGGGACTACTGGGACAATACGTCCCTGCAGTTTACAAACTTCGGCATTTACACTCATTGGGATAATATGTCGCACTAGAAATACTTATTGGATTTATATATTTTCAAGTACGTTTTATCACTATTCAGAGTATGTTTAAATATTTTTTGTTACTTTCTTAGATTTTAAAATAAAGCTCCGTCCCGATAAAAGCAATACCCAAGCATGGTCATGCCAGACTTTATTTGTAACCACAGTGCAGTCATATGAAACTAGGTGACACTTGTCATATACAGACACACACACACACACACACACACACACACACACACACACACACACACACACACGCACATGCACAGTGAGGTGGGTGTGTTTGAGTTCTCTGGTTGCCCTCTTTGCGTGTGTCACGTTGTTGTCATCGTCTAATCGTCGCTTTTACTTTATATAATGGCAACGCAAATTGGTGTTACTCTATGACACACATATCAACTAACACACACATACACACACACGTAGCCGTTTGAGTGTATCTGGCAACAAGCAAGATTTATGTTCAGTTTTTAATGACTCTAAAAGAACTGAAAATACAACCCACGAGCAATGCATCAATATTGAAAAAAGACATTTGCAAAGGACAACCTTTGACCTTTTTCTTCTTTTTCGTTGTTGTTGTTTGTGCTGCAGATAAAATCAAGCGCCCAAAAGTACAACAAAATTACAACAGGTGCAATACATCGTTAACAATAAAGTTTGGCATTACCTGTGTAGATGGCTCAGCCACAGCAGGTGACATTGAAATGGTTTGGGTTGATCGATTTCCCGATCATCAAACAATCCATTTGACGTTTTGGTTGGATTTATTTAGTTTGATTCATGCGCTGCGCTTGTTGAATTAGAATGCAGCAACAACACACGACACACACACACACACACACACGACACACACACACACGCACAACAACAAAGCAATCACAGGTATTTACTGCTCACCTGTGCAACAGTTTTTCAATTTACAGTTCAGTGGCTGTGCACGGCTTAACCGATGTCTATTTGTGCTTCATTTAATTTTGTTGTATGTTTTGAATGTGCCACAACACAACACAGCAACAATGGTCAGGGCCATGACACACCGCACAGTGGTACATGCATGTGTTAAAAGCCTATTCAACAGTTACAAAATTTATGTGTGCAGCGTTTAATTGTTAAATTTCTTGTTAACATTAGCACTCGAGCACCTAAATATAATATATTTAATTTTTATAATTTGCTCTATTGGATCCACAAGATTTTCATAATTCGAGCCCAAAATTCGGCTCACAGAAGAAAAAATTGTGCTTAAAATTCAAATTACAAATATTTATTTATCCGAAATTTAATCTTATATTTTTAATAAAATTTTAAATTATTTTTATTGAAAGAACTAACCGATTCAAATGTTCATTCATTAATAATTTTACAAAATATTTTTTATGTTAATTTCTAAATTATTATTATTTTTATTTTTTTTTTAAATTATGAAACAGGATTGATTGTTCGTTTTAAAAACATAATATATTAATATGTTTATAATTTTTAAGCAGTTAGCATCAGCTACTAAACCACTATGCAGCGTTGTTGTTGAAGGGACAAAATCTCTGTTACAATTTGAGCTTTTCAAGCGCTGCTCCCTTTCTGCATACATATTTACTTTTTTGGCGTTTGCGGAAACGGGAATGAGAAATGGGTATGGGAATGGGAATGGTAATGGGTTGGGGGAATGTTTGTTTGTGATTGCGAAATGGACCGCCACACGTAACGACAACAACAACAACACGCGCAACACACACAAAATTCGTTTTGTTGTCATGATTTATTGTTAGGCTTTTTTGACAGTCGTATTATTTTGCAGTCGCTTGTCACTTGTCGCCTGTTGCTGATGTTGTTGTTGTTGTTGCTATTGCTTGTTGTTGCTGTTTGTCACTTGAAAGTGTTGCGGTGGAAATAAAGGAATTTTCGTGCTACATATGTATTTGGTAACAAAATATGCCCAGCTCTTAAAGGTGTGTGTGAGTGAGTGTATGTGTCTGTGTGTGTGTGTGAGTAAGTTGATAAGATACTGAAATGGCCTTGAGCAACAAAAGAAAATGTCTCACGCTATGTTGAACTTAATATTAGCTGAGATTATAAATGAAATGTTCGTAAAGTGCAGGGCTTGGCATTGTGAAAGTAATTAAATATCTCATTTAAATTCTAATTTGATTTTATAAATTTCCAAAAATAGACATTATTACTCCCTGTACCCATTAAAAAAGGGGGAAAAAGGGAGTTATAAAGTACTGTACATGTGTGTAATAGGCAGAAGGAGGCATTTCCGAGTATATAAACTATATATATTCTTGATCAGCATTAACAGCCGAGGCGAACTAGCCATGTCCGTCTGTCTGTCCGTCTGTCCGTATGAACACACAGATCTCGGAGACTATAAGAGCTAGAGACACCAAACTTGGCATGCAGCTTCCTGTATACCATACGAAGATCGAGTTTATTTCAAATTTCGGTTGCACCTCCGCGCACCCCCGCAAATCGAAAAAGACTCCCACAGTCTCAATTTTAAAGATAAAGCTTTGATTGTTGGTACATATATATGTTTAACCTATGTTGATTAGTTGCATGAATTTCATAACGATCGGATAAATAACATAAAGCAACTGGAAGAAACTATTTCCTCCCATCTCAGCAGGCATAAACAACAGTTTGACAGGCACTGGACAAGTTAAGAATGTGTTTGCTTGCGTTGCCGCTGAACTGCTTGAAAAGCAAGTTGGGAGCAGGGAGTCTCGTAGTCGGGCACACTCGACTAGAGCATACTTGTTTTCAAATAAAATTTTTGTTCAAAATTTAAAATTCTTAAAATATGATTAAAGTTTAGCTACTGCTAAGCTTGTCGATCATTTTTGTCACCTTTTGGTTCCTATTCTATATTCTAAAATAAAACAAAAATTGTTTGCTAGTTCAAATGAATTAGGCTACTTTTCAAACAACCAACTGGACGATAACATTTTTATGTAATTGCAGCACCAAATAGAAAAACGATTTTTATGAAAATATCTAAAAAAATTATATCTCGCTTTAATTTGCAATCAACTTTTTCCAAAACTTAAACTTTCTTTGGCAGTTAACATTGGATTTCTGAGCTGATAGCAATTATTGCTGCTGCAACAGCCTGACAATTGCACAACTGAGAAAGAGTTTGTTTTATTGAACAACAGCAACCACGTAGTTGTTATCTAATGAATTTTAAAGAGCTTACATTATAATAAATTTCCATAGTCAGATATAGTAAGTTGGTAAGTGTTAATGCTTCCCCACAATTAAATCAAACACCATAACGCACTTTATGCTTAACACTTAGCTTGATTTAGCTTGCAAGTCACGTAAGAATTGTTTATGTGACTTGTTGTTGTTGTTGCTTATATCATTGTCACGTGATCGCTGATCGGAATTGAGTTCTAACTGTAATAATAATAGTAATGCATCATCTACCTTGACCCCAATTCATCAACACAGTCACAGACAGTAGAAGAAAAACCAACGCAATGCATTTCAATGAAGCTCATCAAATCATCATCAACACAAAGCCGTCATCTGGTTAGACGATATATAAGAGATAATATCAGAAGCTGACA
Organism: Hirtodrosophila cameraria; assembly: GCA_949708635.1. NCBI lineage: Eukaryota > Metazoa > Arthropoda > Insecta > Diptera > Drosophilidae > Hirtodrosophila > Hirtodrosophila cameraria. The sequence goes on from OX453090.1 coordinate 47,355,508, forward strand.
TATGTTTTTGGTTTAGCTGCTCCTAACGCTGCTTTGGCCCAAAGCAACTAAAGACATCGTCGCACTTTCTGCAAGTAGTAGTAGTAGTCGTATATATACACATATTCAGCTCGTAAAATGCAAGCTGACACAAATGCTCTAACTGATTTGAGGCAGCAACAAAACGAATGCATCCAGCAGATACACAGATACACATATACAAAGCTTCAAAGATACATATCATTTTCATGCTTCTGCCATTGTCTGACAAACAGTTTTCTGTCAGATTAACTAGCAAACTGTCGTCATTGTGTGTGTTTGCTGCCCTCTCTCAACCCCAGCTCCCTTTTGCATATGTAAAATGATTTATAAAGTGACGAAGCCGCCACCAACGCAACAAAAGATTCCGCGGCATTCCAAGAATTTATTGCAACATGTGTGGTGCTGTATACGCTTCGATGGCGTAGGAATAGTTAGCAGAAGACCTAAACACAACTGCAATATACTTGTTTGTTTAATAAAGCCATTGAGAAGTTTTCAAGATGTTGCCCCTAGCAACAATAATGGGCGCCCGAGCAGGGACCGAGGCAGGGCGCCCGAGCAGGGACGGAGCAGCAATCTGGACTAAAATGCAAGCCAGCGACGAAAACGTTGCCAATTAGTTGAGAGAATTTATATTGCTTTTTTGGAGCACAGCGCAAAATACGAGCAAGTAATTTCTTGAAATTTATATTAGATGGTGCTATAAATTATGGGACCCCAGAGCAGCCAACAACATTCAAGCTTTCAATTCCAAGCCAAACATGGAAAATATGGGCAGCAACAACAACAACAGACCCAAAACGCGCAGCAATGTGAACACTTTCAAGAGACAATAAGCTAAAGTTGTGCAATTGAAAATGGAGAAAATTGTTCTTGGCTATATGTGTGAGTATAAAAGAAGTCATTGGTCAGAAGTTATATAATTGTGTTGCTGTTGTTGTTGCTGTTGCTGTTGCTGTTGCAGCAACTGTGGGCTAATGAAAGCCAGCGGCATTTAAAACCACTGAAAATAAATAGAATTCTTAATAACAGCAAAAGAAAATGTGTACATAAAATGTAGCTGAAAATAAGCAGAAAATGTCAACAGCAGCACACGAGAATATAAACAGAGAAAGGCAGCAACATGCGACGCTACAACATCAACAACAACAGTTAAGGCTGCTATAGAAATGAGCCAACTGGGATATAAATGACAACATCAACAGCTAACACGGCAGCAACATGCAACAGCAACAATCGAAACAGCAGCAGTAAAGGATAATCAATAGCAACAAGAAAGGCAGTAAAAACAGCAGCAACAACACGCAATAGCAACAGTAGTAACAGCAGCAGCAGCAGCAGCAATGGACGACACTGCAACATGCAAAGCAACAGCAGCAGCAACAACACTCAAGCATGTTGTAAGAAGCTGTTGCTCGTGTTAATGTTGTAGTTGCTGTTGCTGCTTTCTGTGCAATTCAAGGTCAATGCAATCCTATGTTGCTGCTGCTGCTACTGCTGCTGGGTTTCTAGGGTTGTTTGTGGCTATTATAGCCGCTTTGTGGTTGCTTTTCAGTTCACTCCGAGCCGCTTAACCATTTGAAGTACGGCCCAAATGCAGCTTGGCCTGCAGCGCCTGCTGCTGCTGCTGCTATGGCAATCTCTGCCCAAACAAATTTGCTAAAAGGCAGCAGAGAATAGAGCAGCATAGAGAGACACAGCAGGGAAGCAGATAAAGATAAAGAGACTCGCACACATAAGGCAGTTAAAAGCTTATGAACACAGCAAGATACGAGTTGCTACAAATGCGTGACGGTAGAACGACAACAGCAACAACTGCGACAACTACAACAGCAGCCATCAAATCTGCAGCTAAAATGACAGCACAGCGTGGGCGTGGCACATGCTGTGAGGGGCGTGGCACTTTGGATGTCTCAGTATGTGCGTGTGTGCAAATGAAGCGTTTCAATGAAGCTGCTCCAAAAGGTCAAAGCAGGAGGAGCAGCAGCAACAGCAGCAACAGCAACAGCAACGGCAGCAACGGCAGCAGCAACAGCAGCAGCAACAGTAAAAACAACAACACTAAAAACAACAACAGCAGGCAAGCTTTCAAGACAGTCATGCAACAACAAAACAACTATAACAACAATATTTGCACAGAAATAGAAAGCATTGCAAATAGCAATGCACATTGCAAAATGTTTTGCAAATATTTTTCTTGCGTGCAGTTTTTTAACACCCTTTTTTTTACAATTTCTCGAGAGCAACCACTTTATTTGAATAAAATTATTTATCTTATCTGTTGTACTATGTCAGTTATTTTGATTGCAATTGTTGTTATTGTTGTGGTTGCAGGCAGGTAAAATGCCCGAACCAAAAGCAGTTCCAAAGACATGATGAAATGCCCAAAAAACCAACTTGTGCTATTGCTGCTTTAAAATTTTAAGTAATAAATGTCTCATATATAAATTTTAATTATATATATTGCGAAAATGAAGCAAATATTTAATTGTTATTTTTTAATCATATTACAAAAGCAAAATTAGCAAAGTAATTTGAGCTGTTGTGTGTGTAATTAACTAAAAAATGTAACTGTTTATAAAATGTTCATATTTTACACTATTTAAAAAAAAAACAAAGCACACTCGACTTTACGCATACGCCTGGTTAACCGCACTTGGAGCGTTAATGAACAGAGCTGAAAAAAAGGTGCCCGCAGCAATATCAAATAAAATAAAATGTTAAAAAACAGCGTGTGTGTGTGTGTGTGTGTGTGTATGTGTGTGTGTTTTTTTAACAACTTTGCAATTAAGTGCAACAAGAACAATTACAACAACGACTGCAATATGAGTAACATGCAAATAATGCATTATGTAAACATCGAGATACATTTTACGAGTGGTTGAATATGTGGGGGACGGGGGTTGAGTGTGGGGGTTGCAGGCATTGTTGGGGCTTTTGGTAGACAACAGGAAGGAAACAAGAACGCCACGGCGTCGAACGCAGACATATGTAAATATTTGTGTCATTTTTTGAGTGTTTGAGGAGTGGTTGGGGGGGGTTGTGGGGAGCGGGGAACGGCTGGAAGCTGTATCAACCACTGGGCGCCTGCTCATTGGCTCGGCGCCAATTTCACCTGTCAAAAAGGCGACTCGTCGTTCTGTGTGTGTGCGTTTTTTGTTGTTGTTGTTCTACAACCACCCAACCGCCCACACAAGCAGCGCAGCCAACTGTTGTTTTTATTGTTATTGTTGCAGCTGCATTCTGCCAGCTGACGTCGACGTTGTTGTTATTGTTATCCGTTTATTTTGCTATTAACAATATTTTTCGAGTGCATTTTAATTTACGATGCCATTGCACTTAACGTTTTCTACAAGCTGATTTTTATAGTGCGCTTCAATGCTTTTGTGTTCCTTTTTTTCTCTCACTTTCAACGGGTAACAAAATGTCATTATCATTATGCGATAGTTATGACAATTCTTGCGTATTTGCATATATCTATATATACATACATATGTATATAAAAGTACATATGCATGGCAATTGCAGTAGACATAAGCAATTTGTCATCCACAAAACAAAGTTGCAGCCAACAATAAACAACAGAATAATAAATGTTGCTCGGCAAGAAGTTCAAATTGAACATAATAACTACCTATAAATAACTTATAAAGTGAGCTGTTAGCAGAGAAATGTGCATTTGACAAATATCTACGTACTTAACATATTTATTTAAGAAAAATTGAAATAATTCAATTACTCAATTGAAAGCAACATAACATAAGTTACTTTATGATTGTTGTTATATATACAAAATTATAACATTTATTAATTTTTAAGCTCATCGGTGATACAATTCTGTGGTCTGAATAGAAGCTTAAAGATACTATTTTAAAAATTTCAAAGCTTGTTTACTTGATAGTGTAGATTAGATTTAGATTGGGAGCATGCATCAATCAAATATGTTTAACTTCTATATATCTTGAAAAAAAAAACTAGGTTAAACATTTCTTCAATCTCAGGTGTTAAACAAATTTGTAATTATCCAAATAACTACAAAACTATAATTAGACAAGTTGCAAGTTTATAAAAGCAAGAAGCTAATTAAATTCCTCGCGATTAAAAACGCCAGCAAAGCCGCTCGCGTTTCCATGGCGTCTTTTGTTGCACAAACATTTATGCTGTTACGCCTTGTTGCAATGCCAAAGCTTCGCAACTAGACAATTGTTTGCTTTTGGGCTAATTAAATTTGCCCTTTGCAATTAGTTAAGGTGTGCAAAAGAACTTGAGGAGGTGGCATAAACGGGCAAAACGGAAAAAACGCATCAAGCGCAAATGAAAATGAAAATGGAAATGAAATGTGAGTGAATTGCGCCACAAAATGCAATTAAAATGCTGACAAAATAAATGCTATGCAAAAAGCGCAAATTAAATGTAACAAATTGTTGCTGTTGCTGTTTGTCGCTGAAAAGCTGTTGTTGCTCTTGCTGTTGTTGTTGCTGGTTTCAATTAGCCAGCCGCAATGAGCAATAGTCAGACGGACAGACAAACAGCTGGACAAGTTGGAGCAACTGGACAAACAATTGGACAAACTCGTTCAGAAATCAACGTTGGCCCTTTAACAAAAACTCTGTAAATATTTAACAAGAGATGGCTAACGCGTGTTGCCGTTGTTTGTTGATGTTGCTGCTGCTGTTGCTGTTGTTGCTGTTGTTGCTGTTCCTGTTGCTGTGGCTTTTGCTGAAAGCCAAAACACAAACGGCATTAGCAATGGTCAGTGCGTATATACATATATATACATATGTATGTTATGCATATATAGTTGTGCTATATATAGCTCACTGAAAGAAATTATATCAACTTGCTTTAAATATTTTTAGCAAAGAAAATGTGAAAATAAGCCTTTCAAATTCTATTTTATTCAATTTAAAACAACATTTCTTTTTTTTTATTTATAAAATGCATTTCTTTTGCTGCATTTCTCTGCTAAGTTCTGGCAATTTGTCGAATGCAATAAATATTTTGCACACAAATTAGCTGTTAAAGTTGTGCGCATAATAAAATTTATATATATATTGAATCATTTATTAAAGAGCTGTTACATTTAATATTTATGAACATATTTTGCACATTTCACAGTTGAATGGCACACCAATTAAATATTTATCCCATTTCAATTCACAAATTTAATGTTGGCCTTCAAACTTTTTAAATGTAATGAAATTCCAATCTAGAGAAATATATGTTACTTAATTGCTTTTTATGCCATCAAATTGATAATCTTTCAAATTTAAATCGTATTGTAATTGTAGTTGGCACTTATACAATGGAAAATCTTTATAATATCTGTAGAAATGCTATTTGAACTCAAGACTTTCCGACAAGAAATGTAAATAAAGTAAGAAAGACTTTTCTGATTGAAAATTTAGATTGATTTAAGATTATACCACAATTTTTTAAATACGTATACTTTTCTTTAGTTAAAAAAAAAAAAAATGAAAAAAGAGCATATTGCGTTTGTGAAATGTCCGTCTGTCCATCTGTTCGTATGAACGCAGGTGTTTTCCACAGTTTTGAAGCTAGAGCAACCAAACTTGGTATGCAAGTTGATATATACCATAGGTAGACAAAGTGTCAAGATCTCCCCAGCACCCCCACCCCCTCCCACTGTATCTTCCACAGTTTTACAGCTAGAGTTACCAAATTTGACACAAGGGCTACTAATCAGTTCCTTGATTGATCTGACTAAAAATAATTTTGCCACACCCACCTCCGTCGTAGCAATTGAGCAAATTTTGTATCTAACAAGCCTGTTAAGATTTGAGCAAAAAAACAATTGCCACGCCCGCTTCTGATTCCGCAAAAAGGCGAAAAAAAGACTGCAACGTTCTTACTTGTTTCCTATTAAAAACATTAAACAATGCAATTCTTGCGTTTTCATGCATTTTCTGCTTGCATCGTCTAAACAAGCGTCATATCTTCCGCGCAAGTTCGTTTCGTACATCTTGCACAGAAATTGACACGTTTTTTTTTTTTTTTTGGTGCATGAAACATTGCAAGATTTGCTTTAATTGTTGTATAACTTGTCGAATTAGTGTTGTAAAATATGCCGAACTAGTCTTTAAAGTTTGAAATGTGTATCGCAATCATTTAGTTTTGTTTTGAATCAACACCGTAATTTTTAATTTTCTTAGGCCTTTATTGATTTGCATGTTATTTGTATTTCACATATTGAACAAGTGTTTCAGTGCAATTTCTTGAGTGTTCTGTTTCAACGTTGACATATTTTCAAACAAAGTCTTGCACGAAAGTTTATTTAAAGCAAGAATTGCATCGTCTAAACACCGTTTAAAGACTGCACAATTATGAAAGACATATCGATTAGAACTGTTACGGATTACACTTTTGAAGAGATTTTGAGAAAGTGAAATTTGCTTGATGTTCCTAATTTCCCTATTTGAATTCACTTGGCCTTGATCAACGATTAAAATCACTTGAAGTTGAGATATGATTTAGGGCTACAATGAAAATCGATAGATTTGAGCGAAATGCACTTCCACAAAATGTTGTCGAAAGTGAAAATCAGAAAATGCTTAAAAAATTATTATTGTTATTTTATTTATAATCACTGCAAGGTTCTTTCAATTGATTTGAAAAATGTTAAAGCTTAGTACTCAAAATATTAACTACAATTAACAAATGAAAATTGTAAATCAAGAGTGAAAATTGAATGAAAATTTTCAAGAAAAATAAGGTTATTGAAAATATGATAAGGTATGAAAAATAAGAACTACATATATTAGATGAGATAACAAGCAATATGATGCAGTGTATAAACGCTTTCAGCCACGCTTTTGGCATTAGCCATATATTTACCAACGCATTCCATTCTCTCAGTGTTAATATTGAATGTGTGTGTGGCTCTGTGTGTGTGTGTGTGTGTGTGTGTGTGTGTATATTCAGTTGGTTGACCAGGCAGCAGCAATAAACCCACCTAATTTGTGGCCTATTTCAAACAGAATGTGCTCGCTTCTCAAAACTTATCAGCGCACGCTTTGCTGTATTTATAACAATGTCTAATGACATCATTGCGCAGCAGCAACAATAACAATAACAACAATAACAAATGGGCGCAATGCCAAACTTACCTCATTATCAATGGCGCCTCGACTGATGCTAATGCTGCTGCTGGCGCTGCTGCCTCCTCTTATCAGTGGAGCATTTCTGTTGCTCTCGCGCAGCGCTTGGAGCTCCTTTTGATGCTTTTGCTGCTTCAAGTGATGCTCGTGTTCGATTTTGTTCCATTGTTCGTTGGAGAAGGACTCAGCGGTGTTATCATTGTTGTCCTCCTCCTCGGCCAGGCTGTCCTCCTGCATGATGATCATGGGCTTCTCCGTGCTGCTCTCCAACTTTTGCACAACTTTAACCAGCGGCTGTTGCTGTGGCTCTGACTGTGGCTGAGCCTGCGTTTGTTTCTTATCCTTGTCACGCTTGAAGAGCCAATCGAAGATGTTCCGCTTGGCAGCAGCCTTGGTGTGTCCTGCGGAAACGCTGGGATGCTTGTTGCCGCTGCTGTTGGCTTCCACATCGGCCTGCTCGTAGGCATCGTAATCCTGTTCATTGGAGCTAATCTCGGGTAGCTTTTGGCTGAAGAGCGAGTAGCGTGGCATTTGTTTGGCCAGCTCAGCGGCAGCAGCGTTGTCAATGTCATCCTTATACACATCATCGCCATCATCATCATCATCGTCGTAGTCCTCATCATTATCATCATCCTCATCGCTGTCCACCAGCTGCTGCTGCCAGTTGGGCGCACGGGTGGAACGTGGCTGTGTCCAGGCCGGATAGATGCCATCGCGATCAAAGAAGCGTGACGCAGCGCTGCTTTTGTTGGCAGAGGACACCAGACGTGGCAGCGGTGCATCCGTCGTTGTTGTTGTTGTTGTTGCGGCAGCTGTGGCAGCCAAGCGATGCTGCTGGTGACGCAGCGCAGGAAACACACGCTGCTCCCAGGCCGCATGATGACGATTATGATGACGCAAATGATGCTGCTGTCCCGGCACCGGCAACATGGCCAGCTGCTCCATCTCCAGCGCCGTCGGCTGCTTCATGGTCAATGTCAATGGCAGCGGCTGCCTGTTGCCCGCCAGCTCTGCACGCAGATGCTGCTCATGACGCAAGTGATGATGATGCTGCATGTTGCCGTCGCCCAGGCCAGTGTCAATGCCGTCCTGCGCCAATTGCAGCTGCTGCAAACGCTGCTGATTGCGTCGGGCTCGGGCTGGTGGAGCACTTGTTGTGCCATTGTGGAGCTGCTCGGCATAACTTAGATCTGCCAGCAGCAGTATCATCAGCAGCAGCAACAATGGATAGATGTTGCCCATGTTGCTGCCACTTATTCGAAATGGATTCGATGCCATTTCACCGCACAAGTTGCTCAATTGAAATTTGTTTTCTTGAAGTGTATTTGATCTGCTTGATGTTCTTTACGCTTTGTGTTTTTTGTTTTCTGCCTTTTTTTTAAAATATACTTTATTGTATTGTTGTTGCTTTCTCACAGTATGTTTCTTTGTTGTTGCACGTTTTAATGCGTTTCTATTTATTTAAAGCATTTTCCTTTTGTTAATGCATTTTGTTGTTGTTGTTGTTATTTGTTTTTGTTGTAGACATTAATCACGTTGAGACACTTTTTTAATTGCGCTGTTATAATTCTCGGAAATACTTTTCTGACACTCTTCTGACCATGGGCAACGTTTTTATCGTTGCAATTTCAATTCATAAAACACAATTAGCATAAATTGTTTGTTTTAGGTTTTCTAGAATAAGATTTTCAAACTTTCGTTAAATAAAGTAAACGTAAAACACAAAAAAAAATATATTAAAAAAAATGTTGCAATTTATTAGTGATTTAATTGCTTTGAATTCTTTTTTTTTGTCAAATTTTGTTTGCACTCACATTTCCTATATTTTTGAAATTTAATTGCATTTGTTTTTTTTATATTTTTAAAGCACAAATTTGCGACGCGCTCTAAAAACTTTTATTATAAATATTTATTTTTAAAAATTTCAAAATTATTTGCTAATTTATGTCAATGAAAAATTTTGGTTTATTTTGCGAACTAATGTTTGTTATTTTGTTAACAAAATGTTCAACACAATTGCCAGTTAAAAGTATTTAAAACGCGCTGAACTTTTTTTGCTTAAACTGCCAGCTTGTTTTTTAAGTATTTTAAAGTTAAATAATTTATTGAATTTCTGCAAATAACTCTTTTATTTTTTGCATATGCGAGTTTTAGAAAATCATTAATGTATATTAACTAAATTGCATTCAGCAAAGCACAAATTCAAAAAAAAAAAAACGGTTATTAATTGACAGCACGCGACTTTTTGCCGTTTGCCAAAAAAATAAAATAAAACACAAAAATTCACATACTCATTTCTATGTCTGAATTACAATTTATTTGTAGGTAATTTTTTTTGAATAGTATTAAAATGCACAAATTTGTTTTGTTTATTTAAACCAGATAGAAGTGAGCAATCACTTTGTTGAAATAGATGCGTTATCGAGGCGTGTTTAATCCGCACATATGACGACACGGGGCGAACTACAGATAACAACTGAATCAGAAAACACACAAAATGAATCTGACTGATGCGCCGTAATGTTGAGAGCACAACATGTCTGCACTGAGAGAAATAAGTAAGCAACGCTAAGCTGATAATAACAGCGCAAGTGCAGCCATCAAATGTAAGAGAGAAAAGCAGTTATACTATAATAATATTCAATTGAATAATGTTTTATATAAAATGGATGTAAATAAGTTAACTTTTAGTTTGGCATTTATGTTTTCAATGTAAGCTGAGAGCGCAACATGTCTAGGCATGCCTTACACAAGCAACATGTTGCGAGAGCGGCGCATGCTGTGCAGCAACATTTGTGTTGCTGTGCCGGCATTTGTTTTGAATTTATCAAAGAAGCGTGCGAGTTCAAGCAACATGCTGTCAAGGAACATGTTGCAATGCAGCGATCGAACATGTTGTTAGTGACCGCATGCCGGCATTTGCATTCGTGTGTTGCTCAACAATGGACAATTGGCATTGGCAATATGATTGATGACGAGGCACGGCAACAATTGTTGCTGTTGTCAGCAACTCTGTACCAGAAGTGACAGCAGCGACAACAACAACAACAGCAACAACAGCAACACCCACGTGATTGTGAAGAAGTAGAACTTATAAACATCTTCAGCCAAACGCCAACGACAAAACATTAACGCGTTCCTGCCACATGGTTGAAGCGTTGCATGTATGTATATTATGTTGCCTGCCTCCACGCAAAAGACTCAAATCTTATATGTGGGCAGCACAGAAACAACATTACATAATCAAAGTGATCAAACTGTGGCAATGTGCAGTCATTAAAGTTGCTCAAGTTACTCAAGAACTTGCTCCTAACCACAGACAACATTCGTATCATTTTAGGGGCATAGGGTGTGATTTCAGTGGAATGGCCATTTGTTGCAACGAACGACCACCATCAACGGTAGCCTCACAAATTTTCCAACTAATTGCTATTAAGCTGCAGGCAATGACTCAGACGTTCTTCTTTTTTTGTTGTTCTCTCACTCTCTATATTTATTTTTATGAAGCCAGCAGGAAGCGCGGATGCATCTTAGCAAGCCCATAAAAATCGAGTCGTAGTCGAAGTCGTAGTCGTAGTCGGAGTTGGAGTCGGGGAGTCACTCAGTAAGTATGATCAATGATAAAAGGGTTGCTAGAAGACTCAACATAAGCCCGATAGAATGCAGCGAAATGAAGTTTTAAAAACATTTTATGACGCAATCGAGAAACGAGCAAAGTAACAGACACAGTTACAGGCAGAAGGGCCAAAAGAGGGGCACAAAGGGCCAATGGAAAATTGATTTTCCTTCGAAGCGTGCAAATAGGATTTGTCAAGCGATCAAATTTTTCTTACTAAACGCAAAGGTAGGCATTATAACGAGCATGCTATGGAACCCTCCATGCATATAAACATAGCTTAATCATTGCAATACACTCAGAGAAATCATCATGTATTGTTTATAGAAACTTACACGATTGGAGCAAAGAATTTGCAACCATGTAAATGTATTCAAAATTTTAAATATTAAATTTATTCCAATGTAATCCATATTTTAATTTTATTTTAATTCAATCCAAAATTGATTTTGATTTATAGAACAGACCATTTTAATTAGAAAATAATTTTTTTAATGGTACTTTTATAGAAATTGTATGTTTTAGCTATTAATATTTTGTACTTGATTCAAGAATTTTAAACAAGATTGATTCATACACAATTCAAAAACAGAGATCACTATACAGTAATTTTTTTTTGAAACAAGGTCTATTTAATTAGAATGCGAAACGGCGTTTCTTTGAGTGTACTTACGTACTATATCCAGCTAACTATCACATTATTCCTTATGTTCTTCGCTGTGTTCCCTTTATTCTTGGCACACCGTTCCCCTGTTGCACGTTGTTTGATTGTTGTAAGCTCAAAGGCAAACAAGTTCGTTCAGATGGCCCGAGTTTTGAGATAGCAGCAGATTTCCCTATATGCATGATGATGATGATGATGATGACGATGATGAGTAACTAGCTTGAGCAGGGAGTTCACGGAGTGTGATACAGAGAGTTTTGTGTGGCAAGTTGTAAAGCTATGCGCTGGGATCATAAAATTTATATTATGTGTTGAATTTAACGCTTAATTTGAGACGCAGCATGGCTTAAATGAGACAACAAATGGTTCAAATGGAAGCTAAGACAATGAACGATACATATACTAAAAATGATGGCTGTAGATATTGTTAAGGTATTTATAATACATATTATATGGGCATAACAAAATCTTATTAGAACAAGATTTAAAACATATCAGTTATCGTTAGCTCAATGGGGTTACCATATAAAGCTTAAAATGAGCAGCAGCTATGCTCGGAACGAAACATTTAAACTGACTTTTATTGCCACAATTTAACTATAATAACAATCGACTGTTCTGTACTTAAAATTTGTTCAATGCTTCACAAAACAAAGGCTTACAGAGCATCTACTTAAAGCTAAGCAGCCGACCAACAAAAACCGGCCCTAGAACCGGTTAACAAGTTCACACAGATACTACAAAAAAAAACCTTCTTGAGGATGCTCCTTGCAGATGATGTCATAAATAGTAAACGCTATTCAGCTTGTTAGTACTGAATACGCTCTTGAATTATTGAGGAATATATCTTGGCATATTTTGTGATTGCGTTTAAGCACACTATAATCTACTGATTATAAGCAGGCAATTGTGTTTTTATACCCTTGCAGAGGCTATTAGAATTTTGTCACGAAATGTGTAACGCATTGAAGGAGACGTCTCAGAAAAAATGGGTTGTTTATTCGTGATCAGCATCAACAGTCGAGTCATGTCCGTTAGTCTGTCTGTTTAGATGCGTTTTCCAAGACTTTGTTCTAGAGCTATCTTAATAAAACTTGGCACAGATGCTTCTGCTTATTGCAGGTAGTACTTATAGTTGGATTGGCCAGATTGGACCACTAAAACATATAGCTGTCATAGGAACGATCGGTTGAAAAATTAGTTTTTGTATGAAAAACTTTTTTTTTTCAAGATGACTCAACCAAACTCACTATATCAAAGAAAAAGCACGTTCTACACATGTTAATCAAATTTTATCAAAATCGGACCACTATATCTTGTAGCTGCCATAGGAACAATCAGTTGAAAAATAAGTTTTCTTATGCCAATCTTGTCTGCAAGAGTATTTATCTTCGGCACAATATTATTTAATCACAACGGTAACGGTTAAGATATCAGAGCGATAAAGTCGTGATAAAGCATTACGCTTTTCTTATGGTGTTTTTATCTGACTGATAAATAGATAGATAGATTATTTACAACCTACGGAAATTAAAATAAAAACGGAAATAGTGTAAAACGGAACCATCAATATTTATAGCTGATTTAATCAAAATATTTACTAAATAGTTTTTGATTTGAACAGGTTTTGTCAAAATCTTTCTTAATCTCAACTAATTACTCTGTGTTCTTTAGTTCTTAAGTTTAAGTATCTTCAACGCTTGCATCTTAAATATAGATTATTTAGCTTTTATTCAAACAAGCATATCTATGCACGTTTACTAATTAGGAACTTTACATTGAGATAGGCAGCTGAAAGTTCTACCAAAGTACTTGCCGCTCAACATATGTATGTCAACTAATTTGAAACATATTCGAGTTTTAAACGATTCCTTCAATACCCTAACCAGAGACTATGGCAATTAAATAATCATAGCGCACTTTGCGCTGCACTTGGCAAACCAACTTGAAACCCAAAGTTCTCTTCAACCATATGGCAACACTTGAGGAGCTAGGAGGCAGGGGAGGGGCAAGTATACGCCCCTGGCATGCCGCAGCTAATGAAATCATTGGCAGTGCCCGATTAGGCGTTAAAAATAATCAACGTTCTAATTAAGTTGACTGAACTTCTAAAACAGCAACGCGTGCAGATTGCCACAGCGAACTTTTGTTGGGGTAGGTGGCAACACTGGCAGACAGCTGGCTGGTTGTTTTTTTTTTAAGAACAAGAAGAAGAGCTGTGTAATAAAAACAAAAAACTTTTACGTTCAACTTTTTCATGTGCTTAAACTATCCAAAAGTGCCACGCCCACAACGACAACAACACCGACAACGCGCCCCAAAAAAATACACATAATAAAGTTTATGCACCACCCAGCGGCAGCAACAAACAACAACAACTACAAAATTTTAATTGCTTTAATGAGTTGAATGAAATATCAGGCAAGTGGGCAAACAAATATTTGAGTTGACATTTAATTCAGAAAATTAGAAATAAAAACAAATTGTGCAAAAAACATGCAAGTTACATTGATCTGGTAAAGTGTAACCGACTGAGATATAATATTTTTATTGGTTTTGGATGGGGACAAAGAAAAATATATATAACATTTATGAAATATTCTCTTATGTCTAGTATTTAAAAATCCTGAGAGTCCTTTTGTATAGACAAAAATAACTAGCTCATTCAATTCCAATTCAAAATGTACACAGTATTAAAACACCCTACGTACCTATTTTTTGTACAGTTTATACAAAACGTAATTCAATTAAATTTAAAATTCATTCAGCTCAGACAATCTAAATCAAATTTAGCTAATCTCTCGAAACAAAATTAAAAATTAATTGCAATTTTGTGACTTTGTGGCAAACGCATTCGCAACTGGCATATTTATTGATTTGACAGCAAACCAGACATCAATTAGTATTTTTAATTGACTTTGACAATTTTACTTAATAGATGGGAATCAATCAAAAATGGGAGTTCCCTGAGTTTGGTACTCACCCATACCAAAAACAATTTCAACTCAAAGTTAAAATTATAAAACAAAAACAACAAAGAATGGCAAAAATGGCATATAGCAGCCTCGAACAATTTGAAAGATGTTGATGATAAGGATGCTTTTTTTTTCGTATTGTTCGCTCTGAGTTTCGTTTTGACCCTGTACACATTTATTTATATTTGTCTATATATATATCAATATCTTTGAGCAGGCTAAACTTAAGCACTTGAAAAGCTGTCCATGCTCAGGCAAATAAAAAAAATGTTTTAGTTAAATTTCTTTAAATTTTATGAAATTCTATTGGTTTAATGTTAAATTTGTTAACATTGCAGCAAAAGTCTAGTCCACATCTTGCCAAAAATATTCATATTATTATAGCAATGTTTGTGGTGAAACATCTCATTAAAATTTTAAGCAAACGGATATAATCAAAACAGACAACGAAAACAGAACAGAAACACAATAATACAGTTGCGCAGATAAGGGGCGGAGGAGGAGTTTGGGGGGATCAATCGCCGCCCAATGAGCTTATGACAAAAGTCTATATCCGCTCGGATGTTAATTAAATAAATAAATATAATTTTAAAACTTCAATTTTCACGCTGAAAAGTTGAAAAAGTGAAAAGCTTTTACAATTAAGTCAAGATAAAAAAACAAACAAAAGCAAAATTAATTTCACAAATTTAATCCCCCTTTTACAAAACGGTATCTACGTCAGTGGAATAATACCATAGAAACGGCAACGCTTGGCTGTAAAATTTGGAACAAAATTGATACCAAAACAACCTCTTTCTTTAATCAAACATTAGCATTTTAATTTGATTTCAATAAAATAATTATGAAACAAGTAAGAACGTTGCAGTCGGATGGACCCAACTGCGATATACTCTTTTTTTCGACTCTTTGCGGAGTCAGAAGTGGGCGTGGCAATTATATTTTTGCTCAAATCTTTCAAGTTTTGCCATCAATTTAAGTTTGGTTGGGCCCGTTCTACAAGTTAGGGAGAAAGATCTTGACACTTTGTCTGCCTATGGTATATACCAACATGTATATCAAGTTTGGTTACTCTAGCTTCAAAACTGTGGAAAAAACCTGCGTTCATACAGACGGACAGACGGACAGACAGACGGACAGACGGACGGACGGACATTTCACAAACCCAATATACTCTTTTTTCCTTTTTTTTCAAAAAAGTTAAAAAAAAGAGTATAAGAATGAAAAACCCCTTTTATAATTTCAATTTATAATAAGAAAGTAAGATATCTTCGGCGTGCCGAAAATACATAACCTTGCAGAGAGGTTATTCATATGAAAACTTCATTTTCAAGCAGTTGTTTCTATGATTGTTTCTATAATTCTCCGATTTTGATAAAACTAAGTCAGCATGTGTGGAACATACTTAAATTGAGTATTAGCGAGTTTGGCTGAGTTATCTGTATAAACTAAAAAGTTTTTCAAACAAAAATACATTTTTCAACAGATTGTTTCTATGGCAGCCATAAGATATATAGTTCCAATTTTAATAAAATATTGTCAATATATATAGAACGTGCTTAAAGTAAGATAAAGAGAGTTTGGTCAAGTTATCAAATTTTGTAACCAATTATTCCTGAGGCAGCTGTAAGATATAGTCGACCGATTTGGATAACCTTTTATAAACATGATGAGATAATGGAATTGGTAGGTTTGGTCGAGTTATCTTGATAAGCAAAATTTTTGACCGATCGTTTCTTTATGTTACAGTGGACCGATCCGCTCGATTCTGACATGTGTACTACCTGCAGCAAAATTAAGTATCTGTATCAAGTTTCAACAAAATATCTTCAAAATTAGACTAGTTCACATAGAACAGTTAGATAGTTGGATTGTTGAAAATGGCTAGTTCGACTCGTTTGTTAGTGCTGGTCAAAAATATATACTTTATATGGTCAGAGACGATTCTTTCAATGCGTTACTCGACTTGGAATTCAATTTAATTTGTTAAAAATAAAGTGATTTAAGTTTATATTCACATACTATTCGAATAGCTACTTGAAGCAACAATGTTTGCCACGACCTCTGTCTGTGTTTATCGCTATTTGAAAAGCATAGCTTTTAAGCTTTTACGAGTGAGTTAGTGCAACAATAGGCAAATACCTTTAGAGCAACTTCACATTGCTACTAAGCCAGTGCAGCAGTAGCATCAGCAACAGCAGGAGGAATCCAACAATTGGTGTCCTGGTGTGTCTTCTGCGTCCTTAGACAACATGCACTTTAGGGGGCGTCTGCACCTTTGGATGGCTGCAACACTTTGTAGCCAGTTTTATGACAGATAGTATAACCCCATAGAATGTTGTGCTGCACAATGTTTGTGCTTTGAGCTACTGACACGCCCTAAATCTACCCACTGGACACAGCCAACAACAACAACAACAATAACATGGCAAAGGACTGTGCTGAGACAAATGCTTTGTCATGGTTCTTAGTCCTTAGCGTTGTAGTCGTTGGCTGCAGCCTCGTTAAAATCTGGAAAAATATGACTGGGCTACCATTATACACGTCTCGCTATCTGTCGGTTTACAATTTCCTTGTTTAGGCCCCATCCTTTTGAGTTTTTGTTTTTTTATACCCTTGCTTCGGGTACTATAATTTTGTCACGAAATGTGTAGCGCATTGAAGGAGATGTCTCAGAAATAAAAGGGTTGTATATTCTTGATCTTGGACTTTGTTCTAGAGCTATTTTGATGAAACTTGGCACAGATGCTTCTTCTTATTGCAGGTAGTACTTAGTTGAATTGGCCAGATCGGACCACTATAACATATAGCTGCCATAGGAACGATCGGTTGAAAAATGAGTTTTTGTATGAAAAACTTTTTGGTTTTTCAAGGTAACTCAACCAAATTCACTTAGCCTAAGTTTAAGAACACTTTATACATGATGACAAAATTTCGGATCACTATATATTATAGCTGTCATAGGAACATAGTTGAAATATATTTTCGACATGCCGAAGATAACATTTCTTTCTTGTTTTTTTTTTTTTTTGTTCCTTGTTAACACCAGCACTAGAAGGCGACAGCTTCCGCTGCAGCACCTTCGTCCTTCCGCTTCCTGACCGTGTCTCTGTGCTACAGTTTAACGCGTTTTTCATGCGTCTACCCTCGCATCTCTCTGGTCGTATGTTGTATGTTGTATTTTGTGTGTGTTGGGTTCTTTTTTGTTCAGTGTCTTTCAGTTTTACTGCTGTGCTGTGCCTTTGTCTGCCTTCCATATCGCACTTTACTAACCAGCAAGAACAAGTGTCGGCCAAAATGCTTTTTAAAGATGAATGTTTAGTGTGCCTTGTTTTGCTTTGGCTGTGGATGAACTGCATTGCTGAAAGCTAACAGGCAGGCAGGCAGACTGCTTGCATCATGTGGCAACAACGACGACAATGCAACGCATTGATGCAGATGCTGCTGCTGCTGTTGCTGCTTGAGGCTACACTTGACGGAAGTGCTGCGAAGATGTCAAGCAAACAGGTTGGCAACTGGGAAAGTTTAGGGGCCAAACTAAACTTGTTACACTGTCATGAGAAAGCTTAGCTACCTAACACAAAAGTGCTGTCAAGTGCATATAGTTGACTTGTTCTATACTAGAATTCAATTCGATGTTAAGCAAGAGTCAAGATTTTTCTATTGATAGTTTATAAAATCTTACGTAATCGAAAAAAAAAAACAACAAAAAATACTTCTCTTGATAGAAACTTGGTAGAACACACAGGCCTATTACCATTTCCACTTTCGTAAAGGCTTTTGAATAGGTGAATTAACTTTAATGTTTTAGTTTCCTCTGTTGAGTAGGTTTCGTAAATTGAATTCATATGTTTTGATATTGGATTATTCTAATATGTCATATTATTAGGAACTAAAAATAATAGTTATGGGGTTTATAATAATCAACGCAAAAAAATGATCCTGGATGAAGGAAAAAAAGACAAATGTCTTATTTTTGAGCTGTTATTTATTTAAATAAATTAAATTTTTACACTTATTTTTTGAGCTAAATACAAATATTTTTAGCTCTCAATTTTTATTTTAAAAATCTAATATGTGAGTTATTTCACTACTATTATATAAAAATCAACTTTTAAAACGATTCTAATTCTTGTGCAAGTTGCAAGAAACGAACTTGCTCGCAAGATTAGGTCGGCTTAGGCGATGCAAGCTGAAAATTTTTGATTTTTTGGAAAAACCAATCAATTTCTTAAGATTTGAGGCATATTTGATATATTCACAATTGTTGTTTCTTAACTCCCGGAGTGTCTAAAGTACCAAAGCGCCACTCTGGGTCCGTCGCTGTCTTTAAAGCTAAGAATATCGATGCTACATTGATAGACTGCAAAATCTATATATATATATATAGATAATCTGCTTGCATTGTGATAACCATTACACATAGATGTGTATGTGGTGTTGGTGGCTTGAACACCACTTGGCCATTGTCATCTTTGTAAAGGCCACTGAAAGGACACACTTTGTACCCAACGACTGCTTCTGACATGCCAAGCGGAAGCTGGAATAGAAGGCCATCAACAGGGCACCCCCAGATGCGGCCCCTTGCCACTTGCCACGCAGTGTGGCATTCATATTGGTAATGTTAAATGTGGAATGTAGAACAACTTGGAGAGTCCGTAATAGTCTAAGCAATTGCTATCCTGTTGATTCAAGTACGCTAATTCTAAATAAATTAATCACATTTGATATAATTGCTTGTTTTGACATTAAAGACACGAATTTAATATATTTTTATATTCAAGAATTTTCTAAAAATAAATATCACGATAAGTATTAGTACACAGCATTACACATCCACAATATTTCGATGGAAATGTTTTTGCTTAAAACAAAAACAAAAAATTAAGGTGGGAGTGGATAAAATCATCAATTTTTGACAAGGGATGTTGTACATGCAACAAAATTTAAGAACTTGCCGCACTGAAGAAGCCAGGCCTATTACATGGCCAACAGAATAAGACCGACAGTCGACTTGACAGTCAACTTGGCTTTGCCTTTATCAATTTGATGCTGTTAAGCCTAAAACTTGTAACTGAAAATCAAGAAGGCCTTAAAGTGAATGCCGCTCACCATGGCAACTTTGAGGCAGCTACACTTTGTTGCCACAGCAGCCGAGTCCAGAGAGTCCACATCAAAGTCATAGGCAGTCACGTAGGTGGCAGCAAATAACTGCCAGCTATGAAGTATCTACCAGTAAAAGAAAGACAACAACAACAACAACAACATCGTCCAAATGGGCACCCAACATTCAGATGGAAACCATGAGGAATAGATTGTAGCACTGGCAACAACATCATCAGGGTTGTTCACGCTCTTAAAGCAATATTACAAGAGGTACGCAAAACTACAGTGCCCCAACTGTGGCAGGTTTGGTTGGATTGGCTGGCTCAGCTGCCACGTACCTCAAGGTCAAAACACACACACAAATACTCAGACAATGAGTGAAAGAAGCTGGCAATCCGTATCTGAGTCCGCATCCGAATCCAAATCCAAATGTTTTGTTGCTTTTTCACTTCGTCCATTTGTGGGTTGTTTGTCTGTTTGTTGTACGACTATTAATGTGTGTGTGTCTCTGCATGTGTGCATATTGTGTGTGTGTGTGTGCATGCAAATAAATATACAATTTTTATGAATGAACACGTATGATGAAGAGCAATGTGCCAGCACAAGCCACACAATACAATGGGCATCAAATATTGAAAACGTATTCAACAAAAATCATAAAAAAAGCAAACAATTGTACAATATTCCACTTTGCATAGTAACTTGTTCAAATACATTTTTAAATATTATTATTGAATTGTAAATATAAACAGATTTTAGCTGGAATTCAATTCAATTAGGAACTATGTTTCACTCGAAAACCATTTGAAAAAAAAAACAAAAATTTTGTTAAACTACAATAAAGAAATGTTATCGTCGACGTACCGAAGCTATAAACCCTTGCAGAAAACATTTGCGTTAGAAAACTTATTTTTCAACGTATTGTTCCTATGGCAGCTATAAGAAACAGTAGTCCGAATTCGGTGAAATTTTGTCAACAAAAAAACTTAGACATAGTGAGTTGGTTGAGTTATTTTGAAAAACAAAAAAGTTTTTCATGCAAAAACAAATTTTTCAACCGATCGTTCCTATGACAGCTATGGTAAAGTGGTCCGATCTGGTCAATTCAACTATAAGTACTACCTGCAATAAGAAGAAGCATCTGTGCAAAGTTTCATCAAGATAGCTCTAGAACAAAGTCTTGAAAAACGCATATAAGCAGACGGACAGACGGACATGACGGTTTGTTATGGTTTATTTTTCTGAGACGTCTCCTTCAATGCGTTACACATTTCGTCACAAAATTATAATACCCTCTGCAAGGGTATAAAAAGATGCTTTAATTTCTTATGTATGTTGTAAAGAATGCTTGTAAAAAGTCGAAAGTATTCAGGTAAAAGTATCTTAAAGTTGTGTTGATAATATCAAAATTTATTTTGAAAATATCGAAAGCGACATTCATACTGCGGCGATTGATATTTTGTCAGTTGTAATGTTTTAAACCTTAATATTTACAGTGTCCCTCAAATATTATACATATGTATATGTAAATATGTAGAAAATGAAAATTGCATACATATAGTCTAGAAGTTGATAAGTACGTGTACATTAGGTTTCATCGAAATGGAAAATAGAAACGGTTACCCAAATTCGTAACCTATGCTCAATGCTAAGAAATTTTCACCTGGAAATCATAGTTCTAAAATCAATTCCAAGCTCGCGCTTTTTCAGCTCAAAAATAATTTTTTAGAAAATTGTATTCTATCCTGACAGGATTGATATCAATACACTTTAAAATTCCAAAGAACAAAAGGAACAAATGAACAACAGGTAATATATTAAAGTTTCTTATATGAATATGTAAATAATTTTGAGCACAGGATTGCAATGTTCTTACCATTGTACTGTTGTTGCTACCTGCTGCTGCTGTGCTCGATGTTGTTGTTGTACAACGTCTGACATGGTTTCGTTAAAACGGGGCAAAACAAAAATCAGTTAAAGGCACTTCTACTGCTCCTAGTTGCCATGTTCTGTGGCTAACACTGCCGCTGCCGCTGCGCCGTGCAACACTGGACTGTAAAATGTTTCCATTTTTATCAACATTACGAGTTGGAATTGCGCTGCATTTGCATGTGAAACAAGCAGATAAATTCAGACATGCAAACGCCATAAATTTTTGTGAGGCAGCCCAGTTACAGCAAAACTGAACTAAAGCATCAGCTGAGCACGCAAACGCAGCAGCAGCAGCAGCAGCGGCAGCAACAACGGCGGCAGCAACAGCGGCAGCAACAGCAACAGTAGCAGCAGCAGCAACGGCGTCATTTAAAATCGAAAATTTCACATATTTTTGCATCAAATTTGCATGCGAATGGCGGCACAAGAGTGAGAAGGTACAAAGAGGGTGGGTGCAAAGGCGGGGGCATGTGTAGTATCTGTGTCCACGTAGCGATACAGCTAAAGATACATATGTGTGTATGTATTTGGAGCAAGCATTATGTATATGGTCTGCTACTATTTCTGATCCTGCTCCTGCTCCTGCTCCTCCTACACTCATGTGCTTTATGAGAATGCATCTCCTGGCAGCCATTTCACTTAAAGTTTAATTTTCAGCTCTTCAAGCTTTTTAAGAAAGTGGACTTTAAGTGCTAAAGCTAAACTGAAATCGAGTTGGATTCTTGCATTCGCAACTGCGATATACTCTGCTTCAAATTTCTCAATCATTTTACAAATTGGGGCAGCTAACGAGAATATCAAAAATAAATGGAAACTTTGCTTTTCTGGAAGCTTTAAGTAGATTTTGATATCGAGAGGCATAAATTTAACTGACTTTTGGATATTGCAGTGAAAGTATACAATGTACAATTTATATTTCCTTAAAAAATAGTAATGGTTATACAAAATTGCGTTCACTATGAAATTATGAAGATGTTATTAGTGGCTTGTTCCAAATTCAGTACGTTTTCTGGGTCGTTTTCGCTTCGGTTTTACAGACAGTTTATCAATTTAATATTATAAATGTTTTTGACTTTAATCAAACGTTTAAATTTACTAATTCTTTATCAAATATGATAAACAATAAAAGAGAATTGAGTTTAAGAATTTGTTTTCTTTTAATTTCTTGTGTAATCTGGCAATTACTTTTCATTCCGCAAGCAAAAAAAGGAAGACTTTTTAATACGTAATCGTTTGACGTTTTAAGTACTTCAGAACAGCAAGCAGTTCTGTTGCCACAAATTTTGAATGGAATACGAATTCAGAAAAGGCCTGTATAGTTGTAGTACCCTATTGTCTCTTAGTTTTGGAACTTTTTTGATGAAATTTTGTCACAAATGCTTCTTATTACTGCAAGCAGATCGTACGGCAGAATCGCCCGGATCAGACCAATATAGCTGCCATAGGAATAATCGGTTGAAGTCACACAAGTGACACAAGGTCACACAAGTTAACTATAGCTGTCATAGAAACAATCATAGAACCAAAGAAACAATCAATATTTTTTTGAAAAATTCTATCGGATATCAAAATTCTATATATATTCTTTTGAATCGATTCATCCGATTAATTTGTTCAAGTATTAAGTAATTGAAATCACAGGGTATTAGCTAGTCACTACGTTGCACAACAATTGATCGAATGCTGCATTGCGGAAGGTAACAACATAAGAGAGCATCTGGAACAGCCTGAGCAGCAGTTGATGCCTGTGATTAGACGACAGACACGTTTTGCGTTTTGGGCCCGCCAACGTTGACAGGCGGCAAACTGACAACTGGCAACTGATTTATGTGCGCCTTGCGAGAGTCCAGTTATTAGAAATGGAGCATCGAATATGCAGTTGCAGTTGCAGTTGCATAAATCAAAAATCAAATTCATTTGCGCTAGCCATATTTCGCTTGAGGCCAGTCCACTTGCATTGAAACGAAAAGCAATGGCAGAGGCAGAGGCAGTTGCAGTTGCAGAGGCTGAGGCAGTGGTAGTGGCAGTGGCAGAGGCAGTGCCAGCTGCAATGTCAACATATGCTTGGCAAATGGAGCAGTCAAGTGATTAGCAATGAAGACATCGTCCAGTTGCAACAGCAACAACTCTGATTGAAATGGCCAACTGCCACTTGTCGTGCTTTCGCTTCAGGCCAAGATAGATTTGTTGCCAATTTGTCTACTTGGCTAAAACAGTGCTTAAAAGTGCTTGCATTTAGCCAATTGACAGTGGTTACAATTGTTATTAAAGCAAAATGGCAATTAATCTGTTATTTGATTTGTAAAAGAGCATTTTTCAAAATGTTATCCATTTAATTTGGAATCGAAAGTGAACATTTGGAATATAAAGTTTTGCTTTTCAGAACGATTTATTGTTCGTTCAAAAACTCATTTTTAAAATAAAATTAAATTAAATTAATTATTATATTTTTGTACTCCTCTTTTGAAAACAGGCCTTAAAATTCCAATCCTGGCAACAACTGTTGCACAAATTTAAAAAATTTCATATACCCCGAAATAATTATACTCTATTCTTAATGTTTTTTTTAAAAAAAAAAAAAAAAGAATATATTGGGTTTGTGAAATGCCCGTCTGCCCGTCTGTATAAATTTGTACAATATGTTTTTGGTCCGTCGGCTGTCATTATAGTCTAATTTAAAGTAAAGCAATCAGATGATTCTAAACTAGTTCAAGATTGGTCCAGGGTCATATCTTCAAATATGTTATCAGCACATGAGATACAATTCTTTATGTATATTGATTATTATAACTAAAACTTTAGCTGCAAGCCAAATTGAATGAGAATTGCATTAATTGTTTCTTCAACTTTCGCTTTGACCACAGGTCACATTTGTAGTTGTGCACTTAACCCCTAACCCCCCCGTAACCATCGATATGGCTGTAACTGTGTGGCCAAAGGCGTTGAACTGTATTTCCATTAGCTGCTATTAGCCTGGAGTTTTGTGTTACAATGCCAAGAGCATAAAATCATTGAGAAGCAAAGAGAAGCATAGTTTGAAACTGCCACAAGGAATGGTGACCTGAGAAAAGGCAAAACTGAATGCAATACATGTACACACATACATACATACATATTTGCGAGTATGTAGTATGTATCTAAAATGCAAATGGGCGGGAAAATGAGGGAAATGTGTAAAAATGGGTTAAGAGCTGCAAAACCAGAAAGCCAAACCAAAGAGATGTGGCTGGGACCGCATCAGGTTCCTTGAGCATTTGAATAATTGAAGTGTAGGCATATCACAAAGATAGCAGACAGACCCAAGAGATATACACAGATATACACTAAGATACAGATACAAATCCTGATGTGTGGGCAACAAGTTTTGTTTTGTTTTTTTTTTTTGGCAAATTGCCGGGCGTCGATGGCTTTGACATTGCGACGACTTTTCCCCGATTGAGAAAAGCGTGACAAATGGTTTGTATTTTGGGCAAACCGTATCAAATCGCAAACAAAAGACAAAAATGCTTGGGCTTGGGCTCATAAATATCTGTAGAAAAGTGGCTACGAATTTGTTAGGCTTAGGCATTTGCCGAATTGAATTAGCCGTAATCCAATTGACCAAAAAAACAAAAGTCAAACGTTCATGTTCAATTCCTTTTCGAAATTGAATTCAAGTTACCAAAGCAGATACTAAAAACGAGCAGCAAAAAGCCAAAAAAAAATAAAATAGAACTTACGTAACTTAAGGCCCGTAAAAGTTTTAGGAGGCACTTGCCACAACACAGATTTAGCCAGCCCCTGCCCCAACTCCAAGGCCCAGCCCCGTGCCCTAACAAGCTAAATAAACAACAACGAGCTGCAAAACAAACAAGTGCCAAAGATGCAGTTGCACGTGCGCGCATCTTTAAGATACAATTCGGCACTTTGGTGTTTCGCTTCCTCATTGCAAGCACTTCATTTCGTTGTAGTTGTAGTTGTTTGCTTTTCTAAGGTAACTTTAAATACCGGCTGCCAAAAATTAGGTGAGAACTTTCTATGCCACAAACTAGTTGCTCGAAACTATGCTTTGTATCTGTCAGTTTCATTTCAGAAGTTGTGCGAACTGTCGCACATCGTTCCAAAGAATGCCCGAAATGAACCAACAAATCTCATAAAACGCAACTTAAATCCAACAAATCGAAGTCTTTATACTCTACATAATTAGTTGTACTTTTATCATTTGTATAGTATATTTCAATATAAAGACAAAGATTGCAATTATTTGTTCTTAGTGATTTTTAAAAATATTATTTATAGGTATCGTTAGGCCTGTTGTCACTCGAAATCGGCATTATTAGCTGCTCTTCATTTCGAATATCGAGGTCAAATTATTTTCAAAAAGTTTTGCTTTTGAGAAAAAAAAAAGTATTTCTCATAACTTTTTGAAACGAATTTTCCATTGATATTCGAATAGAAAGGTAATTGAAAACTTGGTTACAAACACCTTAAACAAATCCTAATACCCTTTTGAATTTGCAATGAAATATCAACAACTTTTCCATGGCACATTAAAGCAGCTAATAAATCACACAAATATTTGGGTCACGCTTCCGTGG
Source organism: Hirtodrosophila cameraria (assembly GCA_949708635.1). Lineage (NCBI taxonomy): Eukaryota > Metazoa > Arthropoda > Insecta > Diptera > Drosophilidae > Hirtodrosophila > Hirtodrosophila cameraria. Next base: position 47,381,517 of record OX453090.1, read on the forward strand.
CAACATTGTGGTATGGGGGAGTTTGTCGGGAGTGCAAGGGTGTAAATGGACATCGACAATGGCTAGTAAAAAAATATTTGCTTGAAAATTGCCTGTAAATACTCGAGACTTAGAAAAACTCAGTTTTGATTTATGCGTGCCCAGCGGTCAGCCACACTTGAACCCAACAACAACAACAATAACAACAAATCTCAAACCTGAATTTTGTGCTGTGGGCGATTATGTGTTAAGGCATATATTTCATATCAAAACATAATTCAATGAAAGTGTCAATAAAAAAAAAAAAGCTAAGCTGGCCCAGTCAGTTAGCCAGTTGGCCAACTGTCCAAATAACTCAATCAATTTCAGCAGCTTGAGCCAGTCCAAGTCTGCTCGATAAGAATAATAAACAATTTCGAAATCAAACCAACAGGCGGCTCCCCTCCCCCCAAAACGAATGAGAACGTGACCAGAACGAGACAAACTGTCTGAGCAGGCCAGAAATATGTGTGATAGAAATAAATAATGTATATTTTACAAGGGTGCAAAGCTCGACATTTTTCGAGTAAGTTCGGTTTGGGGGGCTCGAGCATTCGGGACAACTGTAGGTTCGGTTCATGGACTGGTTTGCAGAACCCACGAACCGGAGGTTTCGAACCTTGGTTAATTTAAATTAAAAGCAATTAGTCAAATTTTATATGAATAAGTTTGGACTAATTTTTAATATTCTACATAAATGTGAAAAAACAAAATTTTTTCGAATGAAATATACCTAATTCGTAGTGGTACAATACAATGTCTTAACTTAGTATTTTTAATGAGAAAATAGATTTTAATCTTATGTAGTGTGAAGGTCGGAAATGTCATCCTGGAAAAGCACGTTGTGTTTCAGCAATTGCTAAAAACAAGATTTCTTACGACTTTTCTTTTACAAGTATTCGAAAATTTGAATTTTTTGTTATTATTTTTTACAAGTAATTAATTTCATAATCTCTTCTTCATAAGAATCGGACCTTAAATCATTTTTAAGTTCATTTATATTTACCAAAAACCTTAAAAAGAAAAATAAATGTTTGTGAAAAAATATCTTCATTGTCTGGTTCTCAGGATTCTAAGAGCCCGAACCGAACCGTTTCTGCGGGGTTCAGTTCGGAACCGGTTTGCTGCCTTGATGTTTTATAATAAAAGTTGATGATAAAAATTGTTTTTCAAATTTGTATTTTAAAATCAAAATTTTATTTAAAAGTTTAAAGTAAGAGTTATTATATAATAATTGTTCTCTTTAAGGTCGAAAAATAAGGTGATCCCTGATTTAAATGTAATAGTTTTCGTAGTAAAAATTATACCCATTAATTTTAAAAGTGGATTATAATTCCTTAATAATAGAAAATATTTAAAAAAAAAGGACACATTTAAATTGAATATGAAAATATTTCAATTCACAACGCATTATTTCTGTCAGTGTATGTATGATATGCGTGTAAAGCAAACAACTTAAAGCCGTCAAGTTAGTGGCTTTAAGTTGCCGCTTAAAGTCGCTGCTTAAAGTCGCTGCTAAATGTCAACGTTGAGTGGAAAAATGGCGTCACTGTTGCAAGTTGGGCGCTGCAAGGTGCAAGGTGCAAGGTGCAAGGTGCAAGGTGCAAGTTGCTACTTGCCAGCTGGCAGTCGCCATTCGGCTGCAAGCTGCCATTGGCAATGGAAACGTCAGCTGGAAAGTGCACTTCCTGTCGGCCATTTGTCGAAATGAGCTGCCAGGATTGCGGCAATGTCACGACGTGCACACAGCACTGCCAGCAACAACAGAAACAACATGAATAGCAGCAACAGCAACAACAACAACAGCAGACAAACAACTGTTAAAACGCATTTGGACATGTCCGAAGCGAAACCAAAGTCCAGTTGAAAACTGAATGCAATGCCATAAAAGTAAATGGAACTGCAATGTGCATGTGTGTGTACGTCTGTGCGTATTAGAGATGAGAGAATTTTTCAATTTTTTTTACGAAACTAAAAAACATGAATAAGCCCAATATACTTTACCTGTCAGCAAATACAAATTGGACATTTTTTTTCTAATTTTTCTATTTTTAAACTTGTTTCAACTTTATAAAACAAATTTAAAGTAAGTTGTCTTGCTCGTGTCACGACACACTGACAGCTCTAATGTTCTTATATGTGTTTCATGTAACAACAACTGTCAGCTGCTAACTTTAAAAGCAAAATGTTTATAGAAAACTCGTTACACAAATCGAATAGAAATTTGCCAACGTTTGACATCGTCCCGAAGGGCAAAAAGTACATCTAAGGGCTCCATCGGAGGCGTGCGACAACGCTGAGTTTACAAAAATTTTCAGTTGAATCTTCATTGCTTTAGTAATTGTAACCCTGGCAATGGCCGAACGAAACGAACGAAATCAAACAAATATTTATTGCTGTAGTTGAATGGCAATTTGATTATCCATTTCTTCTTTCGCTGAAGCACAATTTACTTTCTTTAAGAATATCCAGCACTCGAATTATTGTTGAAGTATACATTCTAATAGACTTCAAAAGTTAAATAAATTCTAAAAATCTAATTTTACGCTCAAAAAATATGGTAAAAATTTAAGCATCCGATTTCCGTTAGCAGAGGCTGACTTTTTGGCAAGAATATATAATAAGGAGTAAGAACGTTGCAGTCGGATGCACCCGACTGCGATATACTCTTTTTTCCGCCTCTTTGCAGAGTTAGAAGTGGGCGTTGCAATTGTATTTCTGCTCAAATTTTACATGTTTTGCCATCAATTTAAATTTGGTTGGGCCCTTTCTACAGGTTTGGGAGAAACAAACATTGCTCGATTGCAAGGGCGGGGGTGGGCGTGGCCAAATTATTTTTATCCAATCTATTTAATGGGGCAATAGAATTCAAACTGCAAAATTTGGGGACTCTAGGTAAAGGGGTGTGGGAGATACAAACTTTGCTTATTTGTGGGGGCGGGGTGGGCGTGGTCAACTTTTTTTTAGTCAGATTAATCAAGGATGTGATAAGTAGCCCTTGTGCTAAATTTGGTTACTCTAGCTATAAAAATGTGGGAGATATAGGTTTTTGCGGCTTGTGGGGGAAGGGGTGGGGTGCCCATGGTATATACCATCATGCACACCAAGTTTGTTCGCTCTAGTTTCAAAACTGTGCAAAAAAACTGCGTTCATACAGACAGACATACGGACAGACCGACATTTCACAAACATAATATACTCCTTTTTCTTTTTTTTCAAAAAATTAAAAAGAGAGTATAAAAATGAGCAAAAAAAAAAACATTTTTACTCTTTCAAAGAAAATTGATTAACAATAAAGATAGAAATCTTAAGAAATTTTAAATTTCACTAAAAAAAAATTTCTTTAAATATCCATTAAATACGAAATGTGAAAGTTTTTTAATATGCTTGCAAATATATTTCTTCTATGCTCATAAATCTCAAATGTTAGTTTTGTTTAATAATAATGTAATCATAAAACACAGTTAAAAATAACACAACTTTAGTTTTAGTTTTTGGCCAAATGAAATTAACATCAATATTACATTTCATACAAGCAAACTACTATAATACAAATTATTGGACGTTGAAACGTGTTGTTGCAACATCCGGTTGCATATACTTACATACGAACCCATTGGGAATCCAATGGGCCAACTGGCAGCAGCAGCAAAATAATCAGTATTAAAACCCAATGCTTTGCTCTCGACATTGTTTTAAAAGCAACTTTGGTCATAACTACAAATGATTAGTTTTTCTGGTTCAGAGGTTCGTTAAAAACAGCAAAAAAGCGAATAAAGGAAAAGAGAAAAAAAGTCAAAATTACAACAAAAAAAACGCAAAATCAACTAAATGGGTAAAACTGAAAAATCTATTAGAACTTTTTTGGCACACAAAACGCCAAACTTTGTGCATGCCGAGAAAACAGTTGCCAACAAAGTTGTTGTTGTCGTTGAGGGCCAACGCGGCGTATGCGGAATGTGCTGCCAATTAGAAGTTTATATAGGGCGCCCCAAATTAATTTCACCCGCAGACCAAAAAACTTTAACTGAATTTGTGTGCGCATGTTAATCAAATAGACAGCAGCAAGCTGGCAGAGCAGGAGGCAGCAGGGGAGCAGATTATGTGGAAGCCTTGGAAGAAATTGAAGGTTGAGTCTTGTCAGTTTATTTAGAGACTGCTTAGGCTTAGGATTTGGTTTCGCCTTTTGGCCAACTGGTGATAAGCGCCACACAAAGATTTGTCAGCTTATAATAATTAGCTGCGTGGGCGGCTGCTGCTGCTGCCAAAGTCAGAGTCAGAGTCATAAAGTCAAGTGCCTTGGCAAGGGTTAACAACGTATACTTAATATATTTGCCGTCTTAAAATCTGCGTCTTGCCGCAATAACTCTAAGGGCCATTTAAACAAGTGTCTCAAGCTCTTAAGCAAACGCCTTCAAATTGCTGCAACAATTGTTGCAACAAAGTTGGCAGTGAAATATATATTTTGCGAGAGTTGAACAACTCTGGCACAATTCGTGCAACCCTATTAAATGGCACTTACTAGCCCTAATAGTTCTGCCTGGGCAACAACATGTTGACTACACACACAACCCTATAACCCCTTGGGCAGGCTTCACCACCCCCCTCCCTTCACTCCATAGGCTTTAGCCAACTCGACAGCGTTTACCACATTAACCTCGTGTTTTACGACATGGCAGGCCGCATAAGAAATTTATATACATTTCATGGCCCGGCCAACATGTTGCACTGACGATGCTAACGTTGGCTTACAGACTTTATATATGTATATGCACATACATATATATTGTATATATGTTTGTACATCTCGCTTCTTGTGTGTGTGTGTGTGTGTGGGGATTTTGACACAAGTCCAAGTGAAAAAGCCGCCATAAGGCAGCTATAACTCAAAGTGCAGGCAAACAGCTGGCAGTTGAAGGCAAAAGGCACATTCGTGCCAGAGCTGACAATGGCGACACTCAAATGACATCGAGGGTAGTTTGAATAGTTTGCTGGTAAGTGCATAGTAATCGCTTAAGACAGCCAAACAATTTGGCCCCAAATTTGGGGTGTTACTTCATTATGAAATAATACACCAATTTCAAATATGAAATAGGGCCCCACTGCTGTGATATAAGGACCCAAATTTCGGGATGATATTTCATAACAAAATAACACCCCAATTTCGAAAATCAAATGGCACCCCAATTTTTTCTCCTTTTTTTTTCTTTTTCATTGCTATTTTAGGATTACTTTTAGTAAAATAAACTATCTATAACATTTAGAAATAATGAAAATTTTAAACAGTTAGTGTAATTACCTCGTCAAAATATTGAATATAGATGACTAAAAGCTGGTTAAAGCAACCTTTGGGAGCTATTTTAAAAGTTTCCATTAAATATCTTCTATCCGGCGGTGGTATATTTTCCTTTATTTTGCTTTTTATTTTTAAAGGCGTAAATAATAATAATTAAATAAGTCCCCAAAAATTTGTTTTGAGGTCTTATTCCTTTTTTTTTTTATTTCATAATGAAATAAAACCCCAATTTTCATTAGGAAACAAGTGCCCAAAAAAGAAACAAACACCCCAAAATTTTATTAAAGCTCGTTGTTGTTGTTTGCTGCATCATTTTTTGGGGCCCTTTTTCATTTTTTTTCGAGGGCCTAGTTCGCAGAGCCCTCAGATCGCTCTTAACTTTGGTGCTCGAGGTTTGATAGTCGATTTTGAAAGTAAATCAATCAACCAATCATATAATGTAGGCTTAGGTTTATGTATATATCTTCAGTTTTAGCCAGCCAATCAAATAACACAAGTTTCATAATTTTATAAATTGGAAATTTAACTTCCTGAAGACGATACCCCGAACGTTTTTGCATATATCGAATAGTTTTTGCGTAATATTTTCTTAGGTTCGAAATGTTAACATTTGTTTTTCTAACTGATTGCTCGAAGTTGCTTGAACTACCCTCGCATGGTGCTCATAATCCCTGTTAAAACTTGCACTTTAACGATTGCCTTTTTTTGGGATGTATTTTGCATTGAAACGAGATTCTGAATCTCTTTGGTCGTCGTCTGCTCACCGTTGGATCCCGTCTGTCCCGTTTGTCCTGTTTGTCCCGTTTGTCCTGTTTGTCCCGTTTGTCGCATTTGAGGCGTCGCCAAGCGGAAGTTCCATTTAAATTTTTTCGCGCGGCTTGGCAATAAATGCGCTGCCATAAATTTTGCATCGATGCGCAGATCGTGTGAGCTGCCACGCCTACCACGCGCCCCCTAACCAACTAGGCGCCCACTTTCCACCACCACTCCGCCCGCTGGGTCGTGCAAATTTTTAATTGCCCCATAAATCAAATCTACGATAAATGGCCAGCAGTTAAAGGGCTGCTAACCAAATGGGAGCCATAAGCTGATAACAAACTGTACAGCTGCCAGCAGGTCACAAAGAGTAGAGGATTAGGGAAGAGGGGGGGCATGAGCGGTAACCAAGGGACGTGCATGCGATAAGACGCGACTGACGTCGGCTTTAAAATGTCAAAGTGTCCTGTCCGTTCCATGTCCTGTCGCTACATTTCTTCATGTTTTCGATCTACCCCCTGGCCGCAATCTGCGCCCTGCTAGCATTTAATTTTAATATCCGCCGTTCGGAGGATGTTAGAGATGAGCGCCATCTAACGTAATCAAGCCTCTAATTAAGTTGATAAACTTTGCCTGACACGCCCCACGACAACGCCTACTGCCAAAAAAGAGACTGCTGAGAAAAAAAAATGTATATATATAGTGATTCCGTTTGGCAGACAAAGTCGTCGGCCATTTTACGCCACAGTAAACACTGGAACACACGACATGCCTCCCTTGGTTTCCCCTGCCTACACCAACTCCCTCCTAGCCACCCCTCTCGCACGCCCCTCGACTTACACGACCACCAAGCAGCTGTCACGCCGCCCGCACCAACTCTGAAAGTTTTGGCATTAGTTTTGCTGATTTCCGGCGACGTCGGCGTCAACGATTTATAATACCCTTTCGATAGAGGTAAGCAATTTTCATATACTTAGTTACACAGTTAAACAAGTAAGAACGTTGTAAGAAGTAAGAACAGTCGAATGCAACAGACTGCGATACACTCTTTTTTTCGCCTCTTTGCGGAGTCAGAAGTGGAATTACTTTAATCCAATCTATTTTATAGGACAATAGAATTCAACCTGCAAAATTTTGTGATTCTAGCTAAAGGGGTGTGGGAGATACTGACATTGCTTATTTGTGGGGGTGGGTGTGGGCGTGGTCAAATTTTTTTTAGTTACAATAATCAAGGAAGTGATTAGTAGCCCATGTGCTAAATTTGGTTACTCTAGCTTTAAAACGGTGGAAGATATGGTTTTTTTGTCGTTTGTGGGGGAAGGGGTGGGGGTGGGGGGGAGATCTTGACACTTTGTCTGCCTATGCTATATACCAACATGAATACCAAGTATGGTTGCTCTAGCTTCAAAATTGTGTAAAAAAACTGCGTTCATACAGACGGACGGACGGACAGACAGACGAATGGAGGGACATTTCACAAACCCAATGTATTCCTTTTTCTTTTTTTTGTTATTAAAAAAAGAGTTTAAACACATATTTACCAAGCAAACTTAGAGCTACTGAAACAGATCAGCAATATATTATATTATTAATTATGTCTATATAAGGGTATTAAAGCAGCGATGTGCTCGGAGTAATTTAGCTCTAGTTGAACTTGTGTTGTTGTTGGTTAGCGTGACTTTCGTCTACTATTGGATTGGTACCACTGTGCGCATCGGGTGCTTTCTAATTTAATTAAGTGCGGCGACGCGACGCCTGTTTGTTTGTGCAAAAAGTTTGAGCAAGCAGCGGTAGCGGCAGCAGCAAGAGCAAATACGAAAACAAAAAAAAATACACAAAAAAAACAAAAAACATAAAGTTTTTCAACAGTTGGCGCGTTTAATTTGCTGGTTTTATACTTTTTAATTACCAGACAAATAGACAAAAGAGGCACTCAATGCGGAGACTTAGCCAAGGCTGGCCACCAAAGTATTGGGGCTCAGTCTAAAAAATTGTATTAATTTGTCTGCTGATGATGGTCAATATTTGCAAAACGGGCGCCAAACTTGTTGAGACTTTCCACAGAGGGGTGTAAAGTGTATATAATTATCCTGAACAACTTTTGTAGTGAAGGATCTACCTAGCTTACCAGCTGGATTAGATGAATAAGTAGCTTGAAATAAATCGATCATTAGCACTTAATTATGTAAAAATAAAACAACATATGTATAGGAATTCTGAAAGCTTAGAAAAGTTTTTATATTGCTTTTTATTTCTATAAAACAAGCATACTCAGCAAATCAAGTTTAATATATAAAACATTTCCAGTCTGCTGTTCAAATCAGGGACCGTAAATAATTTTTTTTAAACAAGAAAATAACCCACTTTCTGCCATGATTTTTAAATTTTTGATTTTTTGCGTATTTGTTTCAGGATAATCATTATTGTTGAGTAATTCCATAAAACATAAAACATATTCATTATTTTTGAAAGAAAAAAAAAAACAAAACTCAAAAATAATGATTACAAATGATTTTAAATTTTTTCGCTTTAAATAAAACTCAAAAGGAATTTACGGCTTCTGTGTTACTTTTTACACCAATATTATGCAACATATTCTTGTATAGAGACCACAATGCTACCCCTCAGTACTAATTTTTTTTGCCAATAAATACTTTTAGCAGATATAGTCCTGCAACTGGTTGTAGTGTTACTAGAATTTAACTGATTGTAGTCTAACTACTATTATTATAGTTGCAAGACACTACTTTTGAACTAATCTATAATTTTTCCCATTTTTAATTGTAACAGGGAGTAAAAATACTTAAATATGTGCATTGGAACTATCGAAATGTGGCATCTTAATATCTATTAAGTTTTTTTCTTCACTTAAGATTGTTTATTAAATTAAAGTTCCAGCTCTTAGGCATACACTCAAACATAAATATTTCATGTTATTTTATATATATATTATATTTTATTATATTGTTATAGATTTCTGTTTCTATACTCAAAATTGTTTGATCAAAGCAAGCCACTCTCTTAGAAAAAGGGTTTGCGTTTTTTACTAGACTGTCGCTTAGAATTCCCAAAGAGTTTAAGCACACACTGGGTGTAGTGCCCGACTGAATCCAATTTGTAGGCAACGTATTTGTATTTCTTTTTTATTTTATATATCTTTTTTGATTTTTATTTATTTCTTTATTTGTTAATCAGGTTGCTTTAGGCACTCCTTTTCGTGATCCTGTGTTGCCTCATTAAATATGTTATCTAACTGACGCAACGGTTTCAAGCCACTACACAATATTTAACGTTTTTTAATCCAGGACAATCAAAGTATATGCAAAAAAAAAAATGAAAAATATAAACATCACAAATGTCTTGTCTTTACATTTGTAACAGAGCAGTGCTTTCAATTTACCTGCATATGTCGTTTTCAATAGAAGTCATTTTGAAAAGTAAGTATTAAGATGCCACATTTCGATAGTCCCAATGCACATATTTAAGTATTTTTACTCCCTGTTCCAATTAAAAATGGGAAAATCTGAGATATTAAGTAGTGCAAATGTGTAACAAGATAATTTTTAATATAAAGATTATTTCGTTATTAATAAGAGTTAAAATTTTACTTAAATAAAGAACAAATAAAAATTTGTAACATTTTTTGGATTGCTTTCTATAAACCCCATAACTCTTATTTGCAGTACCTGATTAAAACTGTTCAAAATTAGAATTATAATTATAATAATTTTGTTATCAAATAATCACATTTTATGCAGCTTTGTTTTATCCACTCAGTTAGCTTAATCCTGTTGTTTAATGTGCTCCATTTTCGTAAAAATGTGTTCAAGTAGCTAAAGCAAGTCATATTTATGCACAAGTACTCTTATCAGGCATCAGCAAGTTCGTTGCTTAAAAGCTTTACCAAATATACGGATATGTCCGCTGGGAAGCAAAACTTTCTTTCTTGGTTTCTTTCTTTATTTCTTGCTCTGCTTTTCATACTTGGCCAAAACTTTCGCTGGCGTCACGCTGACTCTGGATTTGGCAGGCGTTGTTGTTGCTGTTGTTGTTTTGGCTGTTGCGGTTGCTGCTGTTGTTGTGGAGTGCCATCAGTTTATGGTCAGCATTTGGGGTTCATATATCTTTAATTTTTATGCTCCCTCTTATGTCAGCATATTTTGCCATAGCATACTTTTCAGCGCAGCTGCTGGGAAGCTGTCATTAGCGAGCATTCCAGCGTTTTATTTGTTTGTTGACTGTTTTGTGGCTCATAACTGGGTCAACAATGGGAGTCAAGCACTTCTTCTATGCGTCACATTCCCTTTTGCGGTTATTTGATGTTGTTGTTGTTTTTGTTGTTGTTGTTGTTGCTGCTGTGGTCCCTGCTTTGTTGTTGTGTCTGTGTATGAGAGAAACCATTGCCCATTTACAAGTCAAGTGGCGCGCATAACACCAAAAAATTGTGTAACGAAAACAATTTATTTAGCTGTGAAACTTGTAACAAGACAGCCCCCCTTTAAGCCCGGCCCATCCCCCTTTTTCCACAGCCCTGCTTGGCTGTCATTGTCAGTGCGCCAGATTTGACAGCGTCTGCCAATGGTTTTTGGCTTGGGGTTGGGCCAGGACTTGGGTTTTGTTGTTGTTCTTGTTGTTGTTCTTGTTGTTGTTGTAATGCCAAATTCTGTCTCCGCTTTGTTTGTTGTTCTCGTTTGTTATGCTAGTTTTATTTACGCATTTCTAACATTTCTCCTTGCGTCTCTGATTGTTTGGTTGTTCACTTTTAATGTACATTTTTATATTTAATATTTTGTCTCTCGCATTTTTATTTGTCTGTTGTGTTTACGACTCTTTTGTCCAGCATTCAATTCAACGAACAAATTGCTATTCACATTTATTTTAATTTGCTTTATTTACCTTTCAATTCCACTTTTACATCTTTCAAAATTAGATATCAACCAATTTGAAAACTACATTTTTTTGTTGCTCAAATTCAATTCAATTCAGCTCAAGTTGATTTGGCTTATTCGATTTTTTACATTTTTTACATTTTTAATATCAATAATTGCATTTGTTATGCTATATTGTGGATTATAAGATTTAAGTGAGAGATGTTATAGACAAAACTAGTAAGAACGTTGCGATATACTCTGTTTTCTGTACGTTTAATAAATGAAATTTTTGTAAAGACTACTTATATACTTATAAACTGTCCTTAAACTTAGGTAAAATGAGTTTGGTTGAGTTATCTTGAAAAACAAAAAAGTTTTTCATACAGAAACTTATTTTTCAGCCGATTCTTCCTATGGCAGCTATAAGATATAGTCGTCCGATTTTGATGAAATTTTGTCAGCAAGTATAAACTATTCTTAAGCTTATGGAAAGTGAATTTGGCTGAGTTATCTTGAAAAACAAAAAAGCTTTTTATACAAAAACTTACTTTTCAATCGTTCCTATGGCAGCTGTATGTTATAGTGGTCCGATCTGGCCGATCTTAACACTTTGTCTGCCTATGGTATATACCAACACGTATACCAAGTTTGGTTGCTCTAGCTTCGAAACTGTGGAAAAAACTGCGTTCATACAGACAGACGGACGGACGGACGGACAAACAATCATTTCACATACTTAATATACTCTTTTCTTCCATTTTGGAAACAGAGTATAAAATGCACTAAAAATCAAATGTATTATAACATTTGAGAGCATATTTTTCAAACGGCAAACACTATTTCGCATTATTAATAAATGCTCACATTTACAAATGATATATTTACTTTAAAAATGCATTTTTACTAAAATATTTTTAAAAGCCATTTATATTTGCTTTTAGTTTTTGCCAAAATCGAATATTCTTATGTAAATACCAAATAAATTGTTTGCAAATAAGTATAGATTTTATACTATCCAACTACTTAGCACCTGATCGACATTTTAGCTGTGTGTTTCTATCTCGACGACCTACTGACCAAAACGTGCAAATTTTGTTAAAACAAATGAAAAGGCAGCCAAAATCAACAATTTCAGTTCCATGCCAAACACTTTGCTGCTGCTGACTTTGTGTTGGCAAGGGATTAACTTAGGTTAGCTTAGTTTGCTGCAGTTGATGTGGCATTTAAGTGGTCTACGGGTTTGTGGCTAATACTCGTACTACTCGTATGCAAAACAAATACCAAACCGCTGCCACAAAATCGAAAGACAGAAAGACAAATAAGCAAAAAAAAGAAAAAGTAACTGCAGCACCAGCAGTCTTTAGTCGCAAGAGAGTAAAACACAGGAGTGTATTCGACTGGCAGTTACTCTGTAAATAAATTTAAAATATCATAATATAAAAGCAGCCAAGGCTACAAGCCTTGAAATTTTACGAATCGGTTCGGTTCAGGGCTTTCGTCATCAGGGGAAACTTACGATTTGCTCGAAACTTGCAGAAAACATTTGCATATAATATCATAATTTTCCACCGATTGTTCCAATGACACCTCTAAAACATATTCAGTTGACTGTAATAAAACAAAGTCATCTGTATAAACTAAAAAGTTTTTCACACAAATTTTTATTTTTCAACCCATCGTTTCTATGACAGCTATAAGATATAGAAGTCCGATTTCAATGAAATTTTGTCATCATGTATAAACTGTCTTTTAACTTAGCTTTAGTGAGTTTGGTTAAGTTATCTTGAAAAACAAAAAAATTTTCCACACAAAAACTAATTTTTCAACCGATTGTTCCTATGACAGCTGTAAAATATAGAAGTCCGATTTGAATGAAATTTTGTCATCATGTATAAACTGTCTTGAACCTTAGGTTTAGTGAGTTTGGTTGAGTTATCTTGAAAAACAAAAAATTTTTCAGACAAAAACTAATTTTTTACCCGATTGTTCCTATGGTAGCTATAAGATATAGTGTCCTATTTCAATGAAATTTAGTCATCATGCCTAAACTGCTTTTAAACTTAGGTTTAGTGAGTTTGGTTGAGTTATCTTGAAAAACAAAAAAGTTTTTCACGCAAAAACTAATTTTTCAACCGATCGTTCCTATGACAGCTTAATGTTATAGTTGTCGGATCTAGCCAATTCAATTATAAGTACTACCTGCAATAAGAAAAAGCATCTGTGCCAAGTTTCATTAAGATAGCTCTAGAAAAAAGTCTTGAAATACGCATATAAACTGACAGACAGACGGACATGACTCGGCTGTTGATGTTGATCACGAATATACAATTTTTTTCTGAGACGTCTCCTTCAATTCATTACACATTTCGTGAGAAAATGAAAATACACTCAAGGGCATAAAAATAAAGTCATCTGCTTCTGCCAGTTACATACCTATGCACAACTGAAGCATACCTTTCTTAGCCATTTGATCGTCTACTAGGTATAGGAGACAAACTAAACTAGCTAACAATGACATCATCGGGTAGTTGATAAAGTAATGAATGAGTGAGTGGCAACTCTGAGTGTCAAGTGGAGCCCACAACAAGTTTCAATTGTCAAATTGCATAATGCTCAGAAATTGCAGAAAAATTAAATATGTATGCGCAATTGCGCTGACAATTAAAAATAGCTTAAGAAAAACCATAAACAACAGCGGAAATGGCCAAAAAATATGTTGAAGTCTGGTCTAATCTGGTGCGGGGCTTAACCTATTCAAAGTAAGACAAAAAAACGAAAAAGCGGGATTAAATTGGCCAACAATCACAGCTGCTGCTGTTGGCGGGTCGCGGCCAATATGAAAGGCCGCTTAAGCCAAATGCAATAGATAAACATAATGAAGATTGCAATTGGCAATTGTTGGCAGTGCCTGGGATTAGTCTTTTTGAATGCAATCCACAAAATACCAACGAAAAATTAGCTTCAATTAAAGAAAATTTGCAAACACATGCGATAAGCTCAGCTGATAAAAACGTTTGAAGTTTCCTTCTTTTTTGTTTTGTTGGCCAGACCCAAACGCTTAAGACAAAGTCAACGAAGTATGTAGCTGCTTTATTGGTCTAAAGCATGGCCAAGAAAGTGCACTGAAGTGCGCAAAGTCTGCTTTATAAATAGGCCAATTAGAGTGAATTGATTTAGATAAATGTTGCAGAGCACGAGTTTGATGCATTGAGCAAATTTATTTACTAGAATGTTGAATGAAATATTGTCATTATCTTATACAAAGTACTTCATGGATATAGATACAAGTATACACAAGTAAATTTGCCATTCACTTTTAAAGAGTGTCTAAGAATTTTTACTTATTATCAGATATTTAACATATTTGCAGACTTTTACAACTTTATAAACTCAGAAATTGAAACCTTCGCAAATTAGAATTTGTTACTTTTTGCTGCTTTTTCTTTTTGGTTACACTTCAGTGTAAAATTTTTAAAATATTTTTCAGCTTTTAACAACAAAACGTATTTATTTTAGTGTCAAGCGCAATTTGTGAATGAAAAAAGTGCAAGAAAAGCACTTGTGCACGACTAAATGTTGCTAAAAATATACTAAATAAAAGAAAATCGGTTAAGCAAACATTTGGTATTCTAAAGTTAAGTTGTCAGTCTTTCTGTCCATTTCTTTGAACTCTAATAAGCAGCTGACCGCACCTCATAAGCCCTTATAAATGTGTAATAGGGTAGGCTAGAAACGTTGGCTTTGATTGGTGTGAAAAAACCGTCGGGGTCACAGAAATTCGATAGATTTTCAAGGAATGGTTTGCTGTTCTGAAGTACTCAAAACGTCAAACGTTTACAAACAAAACATCATTTTTAAACTCAATTTTCTAATATTCTTACTCATATTTGATAAAGAATTAGTAATTTAATTCATTAGATTAAAGTCAAATAAAACTTATAATATGAATTTGAAAAACTGTTTGTAAAACAGAAGCGAAAAAGTGTAAACAAACGTAGCTGTTCTCGATTCAGAAGACAACTCAATAGACTTTTTACTGTGAATATGCGGTTTTGAGCTCGGTTTCGATCATTCCGATCGGAAATCAGAACAGTAATTCGTAAATCGGTTGACTTCATTTCTTTTTAGCCATTCAAAAACGTACTGAATTCGGAACAGGCCTGATTATGGATTTGTGAAATGATCTACTGTCTATCTGTCTGTCAGTCCAGCCGTCTGCCCGCCCGTCTGCATTTTACACAGTTTTGAACAAAACTTAGGCTACATGTTAATACTCCATAAAATAGGCAGACAAAGTGTTCAGATTCCACCAATAAAACTTTATAACTTTATTTGTTCACATTTTCTGCATAAGATAGTCATAGTAATATATGCCTAAAAGTTAGTTATATTACATGTTAACACACTTTATACAACTTGGTTATATTCTCACAGCGAAAAAGTCAAAAATCTCAACACGCTGCAACACAATATTTTGACAACAGCTGCCAAAACAACTTAAAGAAGCAACAAAACTTAAAACAAAAGAAACAAAAATATAACTTTAATGACATACATAAACATGCGTAAGGCCCGCAGCTTGATAAATTCATAAAAACAAGAAAGAAAAAAAAACAAAAAACTTACAAATTACAAATTACAGGGCGACAGGGCGAGAGGCAGCACTACTACCACTATACTATTATGAGTATATAGCTACCCAATTAAAATGATCGGCATCTCAGAAAACTTGTTGTGCATCTCATGAATGGGCATCTCAAGTTGGGGCCATGGAGAAGCAATTTTCAATGTCAACGGCGGCGCATCTGAAAAATAAAAACAGACGAAGAGAAAAGAAAAAAAAACTGGTTTTGGCTGGCTTTATTGGAGCAGTGCGTTCCATTTGGAGTAGGGGGAGTAGGTGTTAAAGACATCGTAGGGTGAGTCAGACGCCAAACTTTGAAGGTCAATTTGCATCTCACGAGCTGACAAATTGAGTTAATTTGAATATTTGGAGTATAGTATATGCTTCAAACGCATAGCATTTATCATTATTAGCAGTTGTAACGTGGGCAAACATTTTTAGTACTCATTTGCATATACGGAAATGGCACATAAAAATCATTTAATTGATAATTGACATTTATGCTTGAATGACCTTTGAAAAGGTACAACGTAAGGTTGTAAATCATTTAGAGAAAGGTCAACAAATATGCTCAAATCTATACGAAATCTTTTTAAAAAACTATTAATAGCTTGAATAAATGCATATAACACTGTGCTCGTTCAAAACACTTTTTGAAATAACACACTTGCCAACTTAAACTGGTAAATTGTTATAGTCTCAGTTATTAAATGAAAACTCTCAACAATTTGCATAGCCATGCAAATTATGTGCCCCAACAACAACAAAAACACCATATGCAGCTAAATAAATTGACGTAACTTGCATTTAATTTACAGCGAAAGGCCACAACAAAATGATGGTTTTTATTTATACAGCCTGCGACTTTCTAAAAAAACAAAACTGAAAGCTGTCATGTTGCTGCTAGACAGTTTAAAAGGAGAGCTTATTCAGGAGAGACGCTTAGTTATATAACAATTTTCTGGTACGTAATGTCCGTCCGTCTGTCTGTCTGATTATATGCGTTTTTCAAAACTTTTTTCTAGAGCTATCTTGATGAAACTTTGCACAGATGCTTCTTCTTATTGCAGGTAGTACTTATAGTTGAATTGGCCAGATCGGACCACTATAACATATACCTGCCTTAGGAACGATCGGTTGAAAAATTAGTTTTTGTATGAAAAACTTTTTTGTTTTTCAAGATAACTCAACCATACTCCCTAAACCCAAGTTTAAACTTTATACACTTTATACATGATGACAAAATTTCATCAAAATCGGATTACTATATCTTATAGCTGCCATAGGAATAATCCGTTAAAAAATAAGTTTTCTTATGCAAAGCCATTTTTTCAGATTCCAGTCGATTTACTTTTGATGGTTATTGTAAGTTGGATTACTGGATTGTAAGTTGTTAGATTTCGTCAATTTCTAACGATTCACATTGATAAAAGCATATGTATAAATAGTAATAGGTACCAATAATGACTTTGAAATTTTCAGCCCTGGTTGAGTTTTTGGTGGAAATGACCATGTCAAACAATATTTATCTTGAAATTTCACTTTCAATGTTTTAATCAAATAAAACAAAAAAAAGCAATTAGTTTGCTTGTTAAGTTTATTGAGTTATGTAATCGAAATGAATTGAGCATATGTGGTCTATTCTCCTTCATCCACTTACACGAATTGAAGCTATAGGCTCTTATCAACAAAATAAAATATTATAACTGATTGAAATGCGTTCTTATCTAATCCAAACATATGAGCTAAGCAGATAAGAGTTTATAGAATACTTAACAATAGAAAATTCGTCAGTTTTCATTTAATACCCGTGGTGCTCAGTTCGCCGGGTCGCCAAATAAGAAAAAAAAATGCTTTATTAAGCTCAAATGTATGAATTATGAAATTTAAAGTGCAATTAATGATGTTGCTGAGAACAGATTCGAGCATACGTTTAATACTATGGTTAATTATGTGCCTATTTTTATATCTGCTGTTACCAAACAGCACTAAAATAGTGCCCAGTTTAGTAACCACATTGGATCTCAGCACAACGTACAGCGAAAATCCGCAACAGTTGATGGATTTGCCCAACTTTGATTATCAAATAAAGCAGGCGCCATGCAAATGCCATATACAAACATTAATCATGGTACACTCATCGCCGTCGAACATGGAGAAACGCTCTATCATACGTCAAACCTGGGGCAGTCAGTCAATCATGTCTGGTAATACTACATTGGGTCTATTATTTCTGCTGGGTAGCGTTAAGGATAACGATCTGCAAGGAATGCTGCTGGCGGAGCAGCAGCAACATGGTGATTTGCTGCAAGGCAACTTTATGGATGCCTACTTTAATCTGACCTACAAACATGTGATGGCACTCAAGTGGTTTCATACTAACTGTGAAAGAGCACGGCTGCTGCTCAAGGTGGACGATGACATCTTTGTGAATACACCACAGCTGCTGAAGTATTCACAAGTATCCTTATCAGATACAGCGCTCTCAAAGTTGTTGCAACAACCTGAACAGCTGCTGCTTTGTGCCCTCAATGCAAAGGATCCCGTGTCACGTTCATATAACTCCAAGTGGCGTGTCAGCTTCAAGGAATACGCTGGCCAGTATTATCCACCATTTTGTCCAGGATTTGCAGTTTTCTACTCCTTCGATGTGGTGCAGCGTCTCTACAGTGCCGCTCAACGTTCAAGCTTCTATCGTCTGGATGATGTGCTTGTAACCGGTTTGCTCTCCAAGCGCAGCAATATTTCTATTACAAACTTGAAGCCCTATGTGCTGTATCCAGATGAACTGGCAGAACTGCTTACAGGACATGCTAATCGCAAGCAATTCAAGTTTCTAGTTACCTGGCACAAGATGACTGCAACACAGATCAGGCAACTTTGGCAGCTGTACGGCATTGAAAATGCAACCAAGCCAGCAAATTGAGCCTTGACAGGACTCACTCACTCTATCTGACTCTCTCTGTCTCTCTGTCCATCTCTCTTGAGCAGAAGCTTCAAAAGCAGCCAGTGTCGCAATTCATTACAACCAAGTGCTTCAATATCCCATGAAGCGTAGGTCCGGTTTCCCAGTTGTTGCTTATCGTTCCATCAATATAAATCACAACAAAAGACTTGGCCAACTGGCTTTTGACAATGTTTACCTCACTGCTAGCCATTGGCTTACATTACGTAGGGACTGGAACTGGGACTCTGACTGCCACTGGCATCCTACGCATCCTTTGTGCCCATTGTTCCACAGCAACTGTTAGCTTTTGATGGATGCGACAAAGCAATAGCAGCAGCTGTTGGAGTATATACAAAGGACAAAAAGGACCAACTGGCAACGTCTGCCCATGATGCATCCATCATCCTGACTGGACTGGCGATTTAAAGATCTCTTACACTTCGTCACATAAGTAGACATATAGTTCAGCATCTATTTGTGTTAACTTGTTAAAGCTTGAAATATATATTTTAATTTATCTAATTGTAACAAATTTTAAACATTTTGTGATTACGTTTATTTGGCATTATGTTATAAACAGAGGATAACTGAGGATATCATCTGCTATATAAAATAATAGGATGTCAAGATGGTGGCAAAGAACAATGTTTTTTTCTTAAATATGTATTTCATAATATAAAACAAGTAAGAACGTTGCAGTCGGGTTCAGTCGACTGCGATATACTCTGTTTCCTGTACGTTAAATGAATTGTATTTTTGTAAAGACTAATTAAATACTTTTAAACTGTTCTTAAACTTAGGTAAAGTGACTTTGGCTGAGTTATCTTGAAAAACAAAAACGTTTTCAATACAAAAGCTTATTTTCCAACAGATCGTTCCTATGACAGCTATATGTTATAGTGGTCTGATCTGGCCGATCTTAACACTTTTTCTGCCAATGGTATATACCACCATGTATACCAAGTTTGGTTGCTCTAGCTTTAAAACTGTAGCAAAAACTGCGTTCCTACAGATGGACGGACAGGCGGACGGACGGACGAACATTTCACAAACCCAATAAACTTTTTTTTCCATTTTAGAAAACAGAGTATAACTATTAATTATTATTTTTAAAACATTTTATTTATTATACAAAATTTAAGTTTCTCAAAAGTACGATCGACAGTATCGAGGATTTTGACAATCAATTTTGAAAACTATCGATGTTTTGATTAAAAATATCTAACAGTTTTGAGTACTGATTACTTAACAAACTATTACAATAAATTTAGTCTTAAGAAAGCTTATCCTGTTGATTTTGAAATTTGGCTGCACATAAACATATCTTAGAACCTTTTAGTGATATCTTGTTTACATATCTTATTATGTTAAAGGTTAGTTCATAATATATTTAATATTTCTAGAAAACTTGTGATGTATAAACTTGAAACCAAATCAATTTTAGGGCAGTCTGCGACCTATTTGCCGCCTTGCAACAAAATTGAAAATAAAAATTTTTATAAAATTATAATCCACTTTTGCACATAGACATATCTCTGGACCTTTTTGTGCTAACCTTTTTAAGGCTCATCATATAATTGAACACGTGCCAATAATATTATTATAAATTAAGTTTAAGCTTCCATTTATTTAAGTTAATAATATTAAGCTGCAGCCAGTTCTCACTGTTTGACATTAAACACTCTTTTAATACTACTTATCGCATCTGTCATATCTCGGCCTGTGCATATCTCAATCTTTATATCGCGATTAGCACAAATTCATTCTACTTTGTAATTTTTATTGCAAAATGTCCATTTATAGCTTATCTGGCATTGTCTATCTACATTGTCTAGCTTCAAAGCACAGTAGCATTAAAGCTAAGCAAATATAGTATACAGTTTACCCAAGTTAATAATAATTCCACATCTAGCTTGGCAATCAGAGTTTTCATGCCATTCTCATGGGTAGTTAGTTGCCAGAGGCAATGTGCAACATTTGCACACCTCAAAGTGTTGCATATTATATCTGGCTATGCAAATTATTTCATAAATTCTGTTAATTGTCGAAAAGTGTTGTTTGTGGCAAGCGTGCGAAATTCTTGATATTGTTGTACAGTAGAAATATGATAGCTACAATCTATGCACATACATTTATATAATTATATTTGCGGCTTAAAGCTTAGTTATAGACTAATGAACAGGATTCCTTAGGTAGTAACTTTTGATTAAACTTGCTTTTGATAGTTTTACAGCATGTTATTAATATATATATCGTTACTCAATATCGTAACGGCAGTCCACGCTAGTGACGAAGCAACACGAAACCTTTAAAATTCGACTAGCATTATATACAGCAAGTATAAAAGATTTGCTGTGATCAGATAGTAAAAATCATATCCTAGTACTTTAGGCAGCTCTTTACAACCATAACACTATGCAACAGCAAAATGTGCCTAGAATTTTTTTTACAATTTTTTGAAAACAAAAAACAATTAACAAAGGCTTGTAAACGTCCGTCCGTCCGTCTGTCCGTTCGTATGATCGCAGTTTCTTGCACAGTTTTGAAGCTAGGGCAACTAAACTTGGTATACATGTTGATATATACATAGATATATAAATGTCGCCCTCTCTCATTTTTTAAATGGTGGTCAGGACTCTAAGTACGGAGTACTAATTATACGTATTTTTAGACTGATATCATGAGTTGTACGTTTTTATACAAAAAATACAATTTTCATACCTCAATCGAGAATCATGTACTCATTTGTAGTACTTTTCACTTCACTCAAGGAAAACCCAAGCACGAATCATAATTAAGTTTATAAAACTACAAATGTTCCATCTACTTTTTGTATTGTGTACTTACCCAGCCAACTATATACGGAGTGCTCCGAAAACGGATTGAAAAAGAACTCCTCAATGGAGCGTTTCCGGAGCGCTCCGATAATGGAGTTAAACGGGACTCCTACAGCAACTCTTCGAAGGAGCTTTTTTGGAGCGCTCCGAATTGGAGTGAAAAAGATGTCCGAAAGAACACCGTTTGGGAGTGTTTAGGGAGCTTAGAATCAGTAAAATTTCCAACTCTTTACTCCCTGTTCCCATTAAAAATGGGAAAAAAGGAGTTATAAAGTACTGTACATGTGTGTAACACGCAGAAGGAGGCATTTCCGAATATATAAACTATATATATTCTTGATCAGCATCAACAGATGAGACGAACTAGCCATGTCCGTCTGTCTGTCCGTCCGTACGTCCGTCTGTATGAACGCGTCGATCTCAGAGACTATAAGAGCTAGAGACACCAGACTTGGCATGCAGGTTCCTGTATACCATACGCATATCAAGTTTATTTCAAATTTCGGACACCCCCCCCCCTCCCCCCCTCCCCCCGCCGCTCCCTTGTAATTCGCAAAAAGCTCCCATAAACACAATTTTAAAGATATAGCTTTAATTTTTGATACACATATTTCTTTTATCAATGTTTATCAGTTGCATAAATTTTCTTGCGATCGGATAGGAAACATCAAAGTTGTTGACGAAGCTATTTCCCCCCCTCTCAGCAGGCAGAAACTACAGTTTGACAAGCACCGCACAAGTTAAGTGTTGGGAGCAGGGAGTCTCGTAGTCGGGCACACCCGACTAGATCATTCTTAATTGTTTTTTCTGGCTTGTACTACAATTCTCAAACATAAATATCGCTCGAATATTCTGATTAAATACAAATTTTTTTTGGGTTGTAAAAGCAATACCAAAACACACCGTATGGTTATTTTCGCATTATTGAAAGAGTCCTTTTAAAAAAAAACCTTAGGTGAATACAGGAATCCGCACAAAGTCTTTGCGGGTTATCCAAGTGTGCATTCTGGCACCCCGAAATAGCTCATGTGCAGACTTCCGTAGGATTGCTGTTTTCAAATATTTTTAACGTGCCTTTTTCTCCGTCGCATATCCTTCTTTAGGGCTCTTTTAGGAGCATCCCTAGAATGGTTAGCACTCCGCACAGGAAGTCCTAACGGTGCACCTTTAGGACTACTCGGGTTGGCTGGGTAGAGACCAGTAAAGCCTTGCTCGATTTTGTAAACCTCTTAACGTCAAGGACAACATCATCAAAAATGACTTACGCAGGCAAAAAAGCATAAGCCAACACAAAACTTTGTAGTTTTTATACCAGTCAATAGTTAAACCATCTCTCATCAATTTTTTTCTACAATGGCAGCAAGCAGCGAGCAGTATCTGAAAAGGACACATTTTCGATTTTTCATCAACGCACATATTGCTGTTGTTTTTGTTGTTGTTTTTGTTGTTGTTGTTGTTGTTGTTGTTGTTGTTGCTGTTGTTGTTGTTGCTCTTGCTCTTGCCGTGCTCTATAATGGAACGCTATCGGCTTTTCTGTGGGTCTTTTGCTGAGCTGGTCAGTCCCGGCCATTGTTTACTTCCGTTTCCGGTTGGCAGCGCCGCATATGCAAATATTTTCAACATGATTGCATTTCTCTATTCTGATTTTTGGTGCCTTTGTCTTTTTGCTGCTCCACGTGACGTTTACTCTATAGTCTATAGCCCGACAATACTCGTAAAAGATTGATTTCATTTCAAAGTATAATCACTTTAAATGAAATTAAAGATTAAAAACGTAAACTAAATGAAATTTACGAGATTTTTCTCGCATGAAAAATGCATTTTGCTGTTGAGAGTGCAAAACGGAAATTAAACTCAGGATAAAGTGTGTGTTTTAAATACTGCATCAGAGTCGTAAATAAGTTAGTAAAATTCTAGAGCATGCTCGACTTGCAAATACCTACTGTTCGAAGGTATTCTGGTTATATATAATACTCATAAATATTTTCAAAATATAATTTGTTTAAATATGTGTTGAATATACGAGAATCTTTCCAATAATAATTATGACTATACTCTTAATACTCTTTTTCAAAAAATGCTCACAAAAAAGAGTATATTGTAGAGTTGTGTCGATGCTATTGAGCGGGTTTTTGAATTGAACTATATTTTCTATTATATGTCGTTTAGTTTATTTTCTTTTTCGTTCTTTTTTCAGCAGTTTCAATTTTTCATTTTTAGTTCTAGTTCCGGTCTCGCGTATTTTGAAATTTGCTCAACATTTAAGTCTAAAATTGTCAAAAGTTTCAACACATTTATACAGAAAGGAACTAACAATTATTTTGTTTTTTCTGAACGCAACAAGAGGGTCGATTAGTTCATTTATCCGGAAAGTATAAGTTAATACGTATGTATATGTAGATAGATCTATATATACCATATTATCATAAATCAGATACACTTTTTGCTATTAAACTTTACAAACATAGTACACACTTTGCTTGTATAATATAGGGTATACACATAGTCAAGCAAATGCATCACTTTTATTGTCTCTGCTGTGTAGCAGAAAAGTCTGTGCTTTATTTTACAGCTCGCATGTCGCTTAAATGTAATAAAATTAATTTGTTTATTTAACAAAATGAGCTTCGCACTTTTTACGCGCTTTTAAGCACATTTTGAGCCTTTTTCCCCGCAGTCACTTCAACTAATTAACTCAAAATATTTACACATGCCGCACGTGGCTCTTTCCCTTGAAAAGGACTTCCGCCTCCTTTCTACAACTCCTCCTCCACCGACATTTGTTGCCTGCCTTCTGCACGGGTGCCTTTTTCAACTCTTTAGCGATTTTCTGCTCCTGTGTCATGTAAATAAAAATTAACACGAGCTCAGTTTACTTCTTTTTTTTTTTTGTTGTTGTTGTTGTTGTTGTAGGTATAATTTTTGGCCGGAAGACGCGTGGCTCGTGGCCCAGTCAAAGTTTCGTTTTGACAAACTTTTTAAGCGAATTTTTGGTTGTGGCTAAAAAAAAGTATTTAATTTTTTAAAGCTTTTTTTCTGACAAATTGATTTTATGCGGGGCTGTGTTGCGGCTGAGCTTAATAAAAAGTATTTTCTTTTAATTGGCATTTTAATTAGTTGAAAAAATTGATTTACTTAAACGACAGATTTCATAGAAATTAAAAGAAACTAATTATTGTATTTCTAATAGTCAATTTATGCAGAATGCAAGAATTCAGTTCAATAAAAAGTATTTTCTTTTAGTTGGCATTTCTAATTAGCTGAAAAACTTGCGTGTATATTTCACTTCATTTACTTAGACAAAAGATTTCCTAGAAATTAAAGAAAGTTATGCAAAATTCAAGATTTATTTCTTGGAAAATTAATT